>JARJHM010000065.1:0-678855 GCA_033356055.1 Carex pumila | reverse complement strand
GCTGTTGGTTATTAGCAAATTGAATTGTTTACCAGAAACTCAGAAATTGGGTTTGTGATGTATCCATCAATCTTCATTGCAGATATTTTCTCATTAAACTTCAAATTGAAAATTCATCCATCAAAATATTATTATGTTTGAAACTTTCTAGCAAAAATTTAATGCAAGTAAACTTTGAGTTAAAACTTTAATGAATATCAAATCAAAATACTGTTTGATTAATAATTTAATAGAAAAAGTGGCGTTTTTGGCATTTCTCTAGCCCTCTAAATTTACGTCCACTTGGCAACAATTTACTTTTGAATATTTTAAATCCTTAAACTACTTTCAATTTATTAATAACAGTGTAGGTCCCCATTTTATAAGCACCTAATTTGGTTTAAGACAGCTAAAATAGTTTCTGTGTTGGTGGGTTAGAAATGAAACGACACAAAAGTAACCTTTTTTTATATATAGCTTAAATTATAAATTGAAAGAATATGTTTGATAATTTTACTTAGGGAGCACCTAGCTATCCCTGTAACAATCTCTCATTTATCCCTCCAGTCATTAATTATTTGAATAACTACTAATTACCTAGGGAGACCACTTACTATTTGTAAACCATCTAATATTAGAAAGATTTTACAACTGGCGCGCGCAAATATTCATCTGTAATGCATTAAGTATTCATCTGTAATGCATTAAGTATTCCACTGTAATGCATTAAGTATTAATCTATAATATATCAAGTATTTTAAAAAAAAAAAACTAGACATGTTTTTAGAGGTGATTTTTTTTTCTCCGTTCAATGTAATCAATATTTCTAATGATCGGTGAGAAATTTTGCAAATCTAAAACCACGAATGTTTTCTACATAATTTTATCTTTCAAATGAGATCTATAATAACACACTTTCGAGTGTCGTTGCCTTGCACAAGTTTTCATATCTCATCACGCAAATATTCATACCTAAGATATTACAGTATTAACACTACTAGAATTCACAATATTTCCCTAGGTAGAAAATCGGCTTTTCCATAGGCATACCGTTGGAACAAGCCCTAAAATCGTCATTTCCATCGGTTACCGTTGGAAATACTACCGTGGCAACAACCCTCGAAGGAAATAGTGATTATTTCTGACGACACCGTGGGAAACACTCATTTTTTATATTTTCCATCGGCACACCGATGGAAAAAACACCGTTGGAAATACTTTCACGCCTGGGAACTGTCTGGAGTATTTCCAAAGGTTGTGAGTGGGACCCACCTAAGTATTTCCCAGGGCAGATTGAGTGGGACCCACCTAAGTATTTCCCAGGGCAGATTGCGTGGGACCCACATGTTTATTTCCAACGGCAGATTGCATGGGACCCACCCCTGTATTTCCAAGGCAAACGGGTGTGGGACCCACATGTTTATTTCCAACGGTCGTGTACGTGGGACCCACATGTTTATTTCCAACGGTCGTGTGCGTGGGACCCACCCAATATTTCCATGGTTATCTAATGTGGGCCCTACCAGCTTATTTCCACAGGATAATATTGTTGCAGCAGGTTATTTTTAATGCTCCAAAGATACAGCCATTGAAATACAAACCTAGCATCATATTTGTATGCACTCCCATACAATCTGCCCTGTACCAAATAGGTACTCCCATACATTACCAATTTACCTTTGATTGAAAACACATTGATAAATAGATGAAAAACATAAAAAAATAGATTGAAAACACATTCATAAATAGATCGATAGCATTTAATGTTCGTATAGCATGAACAAACTGTAATAATCAAAGGCATGTCTTCTTGAATTAAAAACCTCCATTACAACAACAGTACTCTTTAATTAGCAGAGCTTACCATATAAATACCCAAAATATACACACTATGAGTTAGCAAAAATTCACAAAAAAAGAAGTTCATTCCTTTTGTCATATGTTGGAACTTATAAATTCACAAAAAATGTGCACTTTTGCACATTAGAAGCTAGCGCTGGTTCATGTGGAAGGTTGAATTCTCGAACCATTCATCCTCACCCCTTGTCGAGTCATCATTTCCAGCTTGAGCATGATTTAGTAGTGCTTGGAAAGCCCCTCCCTGGTTTGGTTGTATCGGAAAAACAGGACCCTATGTATACCACACAGAAACAACATATTATTGTTACAAATGTGATTTATGCATATACACCCCTCAAGTAATGATACTCCTGGTGTTGACATGATTTTGCATCATACAACCAGTCAATGTGATTGAACTGCTGGTTGACCTAATGACTTAACAGTTACATCAATTTGTTTATACTTCACCCATTTTTTTTTAAATTTGAGCATACTTATAACAGTAGCTACATGAACCCATTTGATTGGTGAACCCTTGACCTTATACCACATATATAGACACAGCATGTTATTGTTACAAAGATTTTTCATGCATGTACAACCCTCAAGTTACTTATAACAGTACCTACATGAACCCTCATTTAGCAGATTTTAATAGAAAGTTAAATCTGAAATCAATAATATTTAACTCATTACCTGGGAGATGGGCATCTGCAATAGCGAAGTTCCTCCACGAGATGGTTGACTGATGAGCCCTTGACCCTATACCACATAGACACAGCATGTTATTGTTACAAAGATCATTTATGCATATACAACCCTCAAGATAGGAAAAATACACTAGTCAATTTTGGCAGTGGAAGCGATTACATGTTGGATAATTCATTTTAACCTTACCCTATCATTTCATTCCAATTTTACCCTTCTAATCTGTCATCTGAATACTCAGCACACAGTAGTATCCAGTTTTGCTACAATGACTAACTTAGACCCGATTCTATTAAAATAACAGCTTTAAGCTAAATAGTGGCTATGCAAGCACAAAAAATATCTTGAACAGTTACTATGCAAGCACAAAAAGAGGCCCCACCTGACATGCATTGCAGAGACAAGTTTATAATACAGACTGTTGTCACAAAAGATGGTTCAACAACCAAGGACATAACTACAGAACTGGTATTTAGCTTTTTCAGAACTATAAATTGGCAAAACATTGAACTATGCTCAAAACAAAGGAAAATCAGAAAGAAGAGCAAAAAAAATAATCAGAGGCATTTATTATGATAATGCATGCGACACTACTAGGATGTAACACATGCCATGGAACTATTATTCTGTACCGGTGTACTTGATGACATGAATTGAACAAGAGAGAACAATATTTAACTCATTACCTGGGAGATGGGCATCTGCATAAGCGGAACTCCTCCATTAGATGGTTGATTGGTGAACCCTTGACCCTAAATATGGTATATGCAAGCAGTGTTATAATCCGTAGATTACCAAATGGAAAATGAATAAAATATACATTGTTATGTTCTACAGTTAAAAGTGTGACCTGAAGAGAAGCAAAATTCCCAATGACATCTTGCTGAGTTCCAGAACTATTTACTACATCCTAAGTTAAACAATGCACATGAGGTAATGTTAGTATACTGCATAGGACATATACACATTTATGCATGTACAGATGCACATGAGGTACACATTAATGCATGTCAGATACACTCATGCACATCAAAAATTCATACCACATGCATATGATAGGAGAAATAAGTGATGATCCAACAAATTAAATCGACCAACCAGAAACAAGTGATATGAAATGCATGAAGCAGTAAATTAGTAAAATACAAGCAACAGTTAATTGAGGTATGTAAAATAAAACCCGTCTAGAAATATCACATGACAGTTTGACTCTTTAGTCAATTTGAATATTTCAAGGGTCCTAAATCTGACAACTATCTGTCCCTCTTAATTAACTTCCTTTTTTCTTATTAATAAAAAAATATATTGGGCTATCACATTTCAGTCTTTTCATTTTAAGCTCATTCAGATTAAATTTTCAATTCAACTAGATAACATCAATTATATTTTAGTGTTTTATAACCTACCAGGTGAAAGCTGAAATGCAGTGCCATATCAAAATTTGTCAACACAACCAAATTTATAACCCTAAATTAACTAACAAATTGGTCTTAATTACCTGTGAAGTTGGCATTTGCGCCCCATACATGCTGTATATTTGACTGAACATTAAGTCGTAAGCTGCCATTTTTCTCTCCCTCACGGCCCTTTCCTCATCAAGAAGACGTTCACGTGCAGCTAAGCGCATTTCCAGTTCTTCGCGGCTTTGGATTCCCTGCCTTTCATCATTTGTCAACACAGAGCCAGAAGAAGCTGTGTGTTTGGGCCTGGCTCGGGTGGTTGCTGCCGGCACCTTGTCGTGAAGCATGCTTCCAAAACCCTTAACCCTACCGTGTTTTAATCCGCCAGCAGCTGTCAGAAACATGGTGCTCTCATCCATGCCAGATGTGGCCTGATCAGCCGTCATGTCCTTCACTTTTTCCTATGGATGACATGCAACAAATATGTTGACATTCTCACAATTAAGATTTCAGGACATAGTTGCGAAGTTATATTAATTCTGACCTTGTTCTGCACTACGGTCATAATAAATGAACATTAATGTAAATAATACAACTTACATAAAGTTTTCTTGCCTCCGAGTTGGTAAAATGCAAGGAGTGGATATCATAATCTGGAACCAGTGTGGTAGGCTCCTCGGTACTTGGATCCTGAAGGCCATTTACATCAGTGTTTTCATTGGATTCAACCCCACCCGGTATGACAGAGGAAGCTATTTGGGCAACAACTGGTGATTTCCCATCTTGTCGACGACTATGAGTATGGAGGTAAAGTTCCCCCATTGATGGCTCTTTTCCATTGTTTAATTTTTTCTACACATGAAAAGGAATAAACAAACAGTATTAAAGGCGAGTAGAATCTTTAAATTACAAATATTGTTAATTTGGGAACCTAATATTTGATGAAGCTTACCAGTTTACCAAAATGCTGGTGTGAGCTAGCTGATCCACAATGATTGGCAACCAATAGTCCCGACTTTGTGCGGTTATCTTTGTTGGTCAAACTAACCTTTTCAAAATCCTCTGTGAAAAAGATATCACACAAAGCGTGCCAGTGGGGGTGGTCAAGGCACCAATGGGGTTGGAACTTCTTCCATGCTTCAATGTTTCTTTCCCATCTTTTAAAGCAGTAGTCCCGTGCCTCGTACATCTCCGCGCTGTACCTTTTTGCTGCTATGGCTTCAAAAACATCCCGACAGTGCTTGGGATCTTCCCTTTCATGGTATCTGAATTTCTTCTGCTCAAAAATAAATAAGCACTATATTAGATGTTGGTCCTTGTTTTAAGATTTCAAGAATTGCATTAGCATATATTTCAAGAATAAGCACTATACATAGAACAAACATTACTTATGCTATCAGTTTGGATCAACATGTATCAATGGTGAACTAATAAATATAGATATGGAAGTCCATATGATTTTGTATATAATCAGGTCCTCTGCCAATGTCAACCCCCCCCCCCCTCACCCTAACAAAAAGTGGTAAATAGAGATTTATGGTACCAGAAACAAGAACTCAATATTGTTCTTCGTCTTGTCATCAAATGAATTATAGCTTCTGAACGGTCCCGGCATGTTATTTAGGGCCAGCCTAGTGATAGGAATACAAAGATGTAACAAAATACGCATAGCTACTAAATTGAAATGCTAAAGTAATAGATGAAATGTACTTCACCTACATCTATGATTCTAACTTAATGCTGGATGCAAATAGAAGAATTTTTTATCCCAATCTACATTTTGCTTTCAAAATAGCAACACCCTTACCCTAAAGGCCGAAGGAATCATATATCAAAAAGTCAAAAGTAACACAAGCTGCTGTTTTTTATCTCATGAATTTCATGATATTTCTTTGCATAAAAGGCTCTGTGTCCTGTCTACAGCCTCAGAAACAAATAGTATAAAGTAGAGGGATCTCCCTGCATAATTCCCTGCCTAACAGGACAGTTGAACCAATTGTTATTGCAAACTGACTTCGACTTTTTGATCTATGATTTTACTCTAAATGGTATAGAAAATCATAACCAAATTCTTTTTTAAATATAATGGTCAATTGACACATTCTTCTATGTAAATGCACCACTGCTAGTACTCAAGTCAGATTTATACCTGGTGATTGCTGCTGTTATTTTGTTTGGGTCTTTTTCACAGGTGAACTCACAATCACCGACTGGCCAGATTATCGATCTGTCCTCCACTACCTCTGTTGATTTTTGTATCTTTCCGGGGCCGCGTCCCCTTTTCTTTGGCGGTTCTGGTTGTGTAATTTCACCTTCAGGGTTAGCATTTGAACCCTCGCCAACCTCGAGAACTGGCTGTGAGGTACCCTTTCTCTTGAAGTGTTTTTTGCGTGCTACTCTTGTAAGACCAGTCTTTCTAGGAGCCATGTCTGTTGTGCTAATAACAAAAAAAATTATGTTATGTATGGTACTGCAAAGCAAAAATCAATGTCTCTAGAGAGTAACACATAATACAAAAAATAACATGGTAATTCATCTAGAGATGTCTGAACTGCCGTCTTCTCATATATAGTGAAAAATGGATAAATTATCATCTATCCCAATAATTCATAGAATTAGATTCTTGTAAAGTAAATCATACAAAGTATTTTTTTTATAAGAAATATAAATCATACTATGTTTTTTTTTTGGAACAGTTGGTCATCCCAATGATTTACTTTAAAATAGATAACCATTGCATTGTATCAGATTTGGTACCGGTTTACATGCAAAAGGAAATAAAGCCCTATGAATTAAGTAATACCTTGTACAACCTAAACAACCGAAAACAATTGAAGCATACAAACTAGAAATAAGCAATGAGTATTTTGTAATCTATAAAACAAGCATAACAAAATATATCAAGCAAATTATAATACTGACAAGTATTGCAATTTAACAAAACAACCCCTGAAAACTTCTGAAATTGTAGATCAAATTTCGCATACAAATAGAAATCAGCTCAAACGAAACTACAATTTAACAAGTAAAACCTAAAGAGTTTGACTTGATGAAAATTTGGGAGACTTACCAATTGAGTTTGTACTGGATAATAGATTTTTGCCCCTCTTCTGATTTCCAAACAAGATAGCCACTGAGATGTTTTGATAGAAGGAGAGGTATTAAGCTTGAGAGATAGATGTGAGAGAGTAGCAGGTGAAGATTTTAAGTTTGAGAGATGAGGTGAGAGGAGTGTGAAATTGAGGGTTGGAGCGAGAGAATGGTTTGGGTGGCCGCCTAAATACATAGCGGTGAAATTTGGGGGGGGGGGGGGGGAAAGATGGTGCGAATGGGGGGGAAACGAAAATGGAGTACTTCGCCAAATTTTGAGAAATTAGAGAGGGGTTTAGGCGGCCGCCAGTTGGAAGGGTCTAGGGCGTCGTTCCAATTTTACGGTGGGAGATGTAATCCGATAGTTTTGAGATTCGGGCGAGCGTTTGGGATATAATTTGAGCATCGTGCAGAGTAAAAATAGCGGTCCAGATTCATGCCCACGGTATTGGGATTGGTGCGAGTATGCATACAGGGAGAATGTTTCCTTAGCACAATTTTCTTTCATTTTAAATGGACAGAGCGATTTCATCTTCATGCAACACAGACTTGTAGTTGGGAGCTCCTTGGATTATGTAAGACAGTGCTGCTCGTAGCCAGAACTGCTGTGTTCAAAGGAAACCACATATAAATTGGATATATGAACATTAAATGTGAAATAAATTTGATTTTCATGCTTGATAAATGAAATTTACACAATAATATCTAAAGTAGGATGTTTATGATTCACTAAATAATGTGTATAAAAAAAATAAAATAGCATAAGATAGTTTTTTCATGAATAACTCACATCCTTTAAGAATCAACATAGAACATCAACTCTTGCCATATAGGAAAATGAAGACCCGCGAGTATGTATTGTCCAATAGTCGATCGGAACCGTTTAAATCAAAGAGTATCACATTTATTTCATTCTACTGACTTGGGTGAGATTTGATGTTCGTCTAGATATTCATCAAGCCGATACAAAATATAATAATCGTACGGCTAGAAACAAAATATGGTGGATCGAAGCTTCGCCCTATCAAAACTGCTGTTCTTATTTTATTATTATGTATAATGCTTACTCTTGATCATTTAAAAACTAATTTGAAATCATTTCATCGAAAATCGACCGTTGAATTTTGAAACGAAAATGAACGATTCATATTAATTAGCTCAATTTTGAGAGGCATATATTAGTGAAGTCATATGAAATCGATAAATACCATCCTTATATGTTCCCACTATGTGTTTAAACATCTATTATATTTTTTCCTGAATTTAATCATAATATTTTATGTAAAAAAAAGCATAATTAGTAGGTTCGTTAATACTGGCCTTCTGATGACTGATGAAGGGTCATGATCCGAAAATGGAGATATCCATTACAGATATCTTTGCATTAGATCCTACTCAATGAGGTAACACAATTTATCTTTTTCAATCTGGCGCATCATATATTATCTAGGATCTTCAGCAATCGTGCAATTCTTATCACACGATCACAATCCAAGAGTAAATATTACGGTACTTCATAAGATATCACCAGAGGTAGTTGTATCCAGCGTAAATGCTCTCTCTGGGACTTGGTGAAATCCTTGAATGCGGAATTGAATACAAAATCAAACCCCAATGTTTGAACCCTCTCCTCACTCTCTCCTATTGAAGGCTCACTCAGCGAAGAAGAAACCCGATCGTCGCCATAACCAAACCCTAAATCCGCCGCGATCTACTCCACCTTCCCCACTATCGTTCGTTCTAAGGCTACCTCAGTCGCCGACTCTATTCCCCCTTCCCCACCCTTCATCATTATCGTCCTAAAACCAGCGCTGCCTTGGTCGAAGGGTAAACCGTACGCATCAGAGAATGGAGGCGATGCAAACCGAGCAGCCTTCCGACGCCAGTAAGTCTTTTAGTCCAATTTGCATAAATAGTTCAGTCTTTTGCTTGTTAGAATAGTAAGTAAAGGGTTCTAGGAGTTGATATTAGGGTTTATACTCTAGGTTTATAAATTAGTTTTCAGTTGGATGCCCATGCATTGATTGTTGATAGTAGTTAATCACTATTTTTTTCACTGAGGTTTCAGTCGGAAGCTTATAAATTAGGTTCTAGGGCTTTGTAGCCTATGCGTGGATTGTTAGAGTAGTTAGATTAATCAGTTTAATTAGGATATAAATTAGGGGAGTGCTATACTGAGATCATTTTTGTGAGGATTAAAAATAATTCTATACAGTTTATTTACAGTATGATCGGAACACTACATTTGCTAGAAAAGAATTGATTTCAATTCAATAGTATTCAATAGACATGATCTCACTTTAAATAAAAATGACACTTTTGTCCTTTTATCCTTGTGCTTAGTGTTTCTTTTGTTGAAATAATTTTATGCTTAATTAAAATGTGTACTGGTTTTCTCTGCTTTTATTAATATGTGTACCGGTCACATAAATATTGATACATTCAAACTTGTTATAAGTGCTACATGAGACCATTTGTACCAGAAAACTGATACAACCAACCAAACCCTTTTGTACCATATTTACAACAGAACCGAAGAAAATTTAGAAATAAATACTTTAATAAGAGTACTTGATGCCACTGCTCAAATGAAGAGGAAGAGACAAAGAATTGAGTGTTAACATGAAAGTTGAGTGTTAATAATATAGGGTCAACATCTCGTCTAAGTCAGCAAAATAGAACATCTCATATGACTGAAATGAGTCTAAGAAAACGTAAGTTAAAAAATATAACAAAAAAAAAAATTGTTGCTTCGCCTCTAATCCATCTTGGGTATACTTTTAGAAGTACAAGAACAAACTAAAATCTTTTTTTTTTAGAGAATATCAGAAGCAATTAATTACAGAATAGAAACCTAATTTAGGAGATAAGCTTCAACAATTAAATTCATCCACAATTAAATTCATCCTTCCTTAGGGATTTAGAATCTTTCCCTCTGTGTTTCTCTTTCTCCTTCATTTTTTTTTAATTTGGAAATCATTGGTGATCTTTTTGCTAGTCTTCTCCCAACTTTCCCAAAAATAAGTAGAAAAGGCTTGGTTCTACCCTTGTCTAGAAAGAAAAGAGGTCAACACCTTGTTTTTTATCCACCTATATTTAGTTAATCACTGTTTTTTAAATGTTGCATAAATGCTTATATAAATAAATTGTGTCTATATAACTAACTTATGTGTTGCTTATGTGTCTAGAAAGAACTTCCCAAGTAACTGTCAAGCTTAGCAACCTAAAGAAACAAGCCTTTGTGATTTCCTAGAAGTCGAGGGTCTTTATGCATATTTAATATAAGTAGTCTTGTCTGGCTTTAATACGAACAAGAAAAGTAGTAGTGTAGCATGATAGGTTAGGGTGTGCTACGAGTTTCAAATTCGCATCCTCTGCCATATCTCATTGTCTCTAATTGTAAATTTAGGAGATTGCACACTCATTGTTAATCACTTAGGTTTACTTATAATCACTGTTTGTAATTCTAGGAGGTTGTACAGATTTGATCCAGTTTACTGTAATTGTATTTACTTCATCTCTAACCTTCAATTGCTACACATCATTGTTTATGTTTTACAAAGTTCTTCTTCTGATGTAATATTTATTTGCATAATCATATTTGAGAGGGCAAATAAACCTAAGCTTAAAATTTAGCGAGTTTACATACAGTGCGGTTTAATTAGTTCAGCCTACTTCATATAAGAAAGGTTCCTAAATTAGTATAATGTGTAAAATAAATGTACATATAGCCTCCTACTGCATATTAGTCTGTGTAATTTGACAAACTTATTAATCTGTGAAATTTGTTGCAGCAAACAAGGCTAAGGGCCAAGATGTCTCCCAGTTTGTTTTACTTCAACGGAGAAAATCCTCGAGACTTAATAAGCCATCAATCACACCTCCACCGCCCCTGCCACTGTCACAGCCACCTCCGCCACCACTGTCACAGCCACCTCCACTGCCCCCGCCCCTGTCACAGCCACCTCCACTGCACCAGCCACTGACACAGCCACGTCCACCTACCCCGCCCCTATCACAGCCACCCTTGCCGCAACCAGATTCTCGTGCTGAGTCCTCGAGTAAAAAAAAAGGGGACTTGGCAAGCGTGGGCCAAATCCGCAAAAGATCTGCTGACCAGAGTCAGGAGCCTGGTCCCAGCCAGAGTCAATTGCCACAGCATCTGCTGACCAGTCCACTCGGTCACCGACTCAGGACACACCACCTGTTGACCAGTCCCAGCCAATGTCAGGAGCCTGGTCCTCTCATGAACCCCCCCGAGAGACACCGGAATGGCCCCCATGGAAAGGGGAAGCAATTATTACCGGCGAGTCGAGTGAGTCGAGTGAGTCGAGTGAAAACTCCAGTGGCCATTTTCAAGGGGAAGCAATTATTACCGGTGAGTCGAGTGAGACTGAGGTGGAGTATAATGATGATGGCACCATTAGGTGCCGGAAATATCAGACCCTCCGTTCATTACCTGAAGCTCATCAGCTAAGCGGGAGAGAGCTCGACGAGTCGGTAGCTCAAGGGTTAGCTCGCAAGAATAAGCAAAAGAGAAACAAGGAGAAATCTCCTGTTAGGTGTGGGCGGGGACTTGGGAAGCCTCGTGACCCAGTGCATCCAAAAGACAGACCAAACTTGATGGTGGTTGGGGACGCGGAGTTCACGTCCTTGCCAGAGTGCACTAAGGTGATAACCACGATACGGCTTCTAACTCTGGAGAACCTGCCGGGACCGTATCGGTCCTACTACATGTTTCCATTGCGGGTTCGGTTCGTGATCCTACAACAGTTCCTGGAGAGGTATTCCTGGCATGCTAAGGAAGACATCGGGCGTTGTCTTGATGTCTTCGAGAAGATAGCGGCGGATTCATATATGCGTGAAATGAATGAAACAAGGAAACTTTGGACGAGGAAACATTCGGAGGAGAAGGAAGTTTGGAAAGAATTCCCGCCTAAATGGTGCAAGAACATAGAAGCTTGGAAGGGGTTGTGTGACATATGGGCCACGCCTAACTGGGACAAACAATCAGAGACCAACCGTAATAACAGAAAAAAGGTGTCTATCACGTGTCTGGTTCCAGGAGTATGTTTCGGCACTATCAAGCATTGGTATTGAAAAATTATCGTTGGTTTATATTCATACCTAATTTTTTTTTTATTTACATCACTAACCAGTTTCAATTGTCTAACATTCAGACAAAGGAGAAGGGCATCTCTGTTGGATTGAAAGATGTTTTTGATAAAACTCACATGCGCAAGTCACGGAATGGAAAGGAGTACGTCACCACCAGAGCACAAGAGGTAGCGGTAAACCCCTTTGTTCTGTTTTGATGTGTTCTTATAGGTTCCTTATTGCATAGTCTTGATTTGTTGTTAAATCACTGTTTAAAGCACATAGTAATGTTCTTGGGACCTTTACACACACATTTGTTGCCTTTAAAAACCACAATTTTTACATGTTTACTTGGTTGAGCTTGGCATATAGATTGGTTAGTGCTGATTGTTTTGCCCATTCTGAATAGCTGACCTTTAGATGGAAAATTGGTATAGTGATGTTTAGCATATCATGGTTTCTCTATGTGCACAATCTTGTACCAGTAAGAGTACCATTGGCTCTCCCTTTTCCATATGTACAAGGTGAGCCTAGTATGGTGTTGTGAGGCTTGTTCAAGGGTTCTACAAAGTGCCTAGGATTAACCTATAAGCGCATCATGACTATTTTTTATTACCACTGCAGGAAGAGTTTGAGAAACTTAAGGGGATATACGGGGGTAAGCTGGGAGAAGATCAAATCTGGGAGAAAGCTGTGAAAGGGGAGGATTCCAGAGGCAGGTTATTCGGGTTTGGCTTCCGGGGAAGAACAACCAAGTCAACCCAAGTACCCGAGACAGTGGGGATGAGCTCATCAGGTCCAACCAGGAGCACTGCCACCTCTGCTGAAGATCCGAACAGACCTTACACAAAGGAAGAAGTGGAACAGATGATATCAGAAGAGCGAACCACATTTTTTGAGAAGTTTGTTGCCCAAGATGAGCGACACAGAGCTGAAATGGACCGGCTTATTAAACTCCAGGAGTCCTTCGAGAAGTTTAGAGCATGTTTTGAGTTGCTCTTCAAACAACATAACATGTGCCCTCCACCTTTTTTTAACATAAGCAATTTTACGATGATAAATTAATGTATGGTAGTTTACCACTAAAATCACTACAGCTCTTTTTTTAATTGCCAAACAAAATAACATTAGGTGTTTGATTTGTAGGAGCCGGCATCAGAGGCCAACACTGATGGGGGTAATAACGCAGCTGATGGGGATAATAACGTAGGGGATGGGGACAATAACGCAGCTGAAGGGGGTAACAACGGAAGTGAAGGGGGCACTAATGGAGGAAGTGATGCATTTTAAGAGCCTACTGTGATTATGGAGTGTTGTAATAAATATCTTTTAGGATTACATGTTGTACTGAATTTTATGATGTGTTGCTTAACTTAGGATGTCTGTTGAATTGCTTAATAGCTGCTTTGAACTTACTATCTGGTGAACAAAATTTTATGATTTCCATGATATTTGATCCTTTTTATCTTTATTGGGGTTTATGGATTGTAAGATTGCTGGGTTATGCTGGTGGTATTAATAAAAATTTATGCGTACAATGGGTACGCAACAACAAAATAATTTGTATTCAAATAAAGGATACCACTATTTCCATTGGTAATACCGACGGAAATACCTCCAACCCTTTTTTGGCCGTGCCGCCGCTTCCGATATAATATTATTTCGTGGACCCATCACCAGTTAGTTCTCTTTCTCTTATTTTGAACCCGTCGCCATCGTCTATCAGCTACCTCCGTTGCTGCAACGTCTGAATTAAGGTACTATCTTGCTGCCCTATCTCGTTAATGGTCCCAAGTTTGACAAATAGATACCAGTACTTTGTGCTTTGCAATAATTTTGTCGTTCTATACATTTTGTCAATCTCGTTAATGGGAAGAAGTGATTTGTATGAATTTCAAAATAAATATAGGCTGAATATAACTATAGCAAACCTATATATATAGAGACATTGTATGCCCTAATTTTTTGTTTTTTTGTTTTTCTAGTTGTATAATGATATTTGATTATATGCACACAAAGTGCTTGATGAAATGGCACCAGTGCACATCAGAAAGAAAGACCAATTTTCCTTAATGCTCAATTTGATGATTAGATCTTTTAACTCAAGTACTCTAATATGTGTATATAGATAGCTAATCATGGCATCTGGTCGGGAATGGATGTACCATGGCCGACAAAACTCTGGTGGAACTCTTGAACCCGAATTCACTAATGGTGTGGCCGAATTTATTGCAACAGCCTTGACTAAACCCTCTGTTATGCGTGTCGATCGACAGGGGAGGAAGTGTATCCCGTGTCCGTGTATGTCATGTGACAACCTCTACAACAGAGATTCAGGGACTGTCGAACTACATCTTTATCGGTCCGGCTTTTGCAACTCATATCAGATTTGGCACAAACACGGCGAGCCACTACCATGTTCAGCTAGCTCTCAACCACACAGTCCACCCACTTTGAACTTTGCCACTGATCGAATGGAAGATTTGGTAAGGGATGCTGCTCCTCAAGGGTTTGATTGGAATGAAGAGACACCACAAGGAGCGGCAAAGAAATGGTTCGACATGATGGAAGCATCGCAAACACCACTTTGGAAATTTAACGCCACAGGTGAAATGAAATGCGAAACACACACTGTCTTGTCACTTGTGACTCGTGCCATAGCTTTGAATTCGAAACACCAGTGGAGCCAAAAAGGTTTTGATGATATGCTGCAACTCATGAAAAGCACACTTCCTTGTGGTGAACAAATGCCAGAAAATTTCTACCAGGCAAAGCGATTGGTTGACAAGTTGGGCATGCCACGAGAAAATAGATGTATGCCCTAACTTTTGTATGTTGTATTACAAGGCAAACAAGGATAAAACAGAGTGTGATGTGTGCCATGAGTCGAGATATAAGCCAATTGGCTCCTCCGGAAAACTTGTTCCACAAAAACAACTCCGTTACCTACCTATCACACCCCGACTACAAAGGTTGTACATGACCAAAACAGGAGCAAAGAATATGAGATGGCACAAAGAAGGTGTGCGTCACAAAGCCCCGTTGATGGTGCATCCGGCGGATGGTGAGGCTTGGAAAGAATTCTCTCGTAGATATCCTGGTTTCGCAGACGAGTGTAGAAATGTCGTGTTGGGGCTAACAACGGATGGGTTCATGCCATTCAACTCGAGTGCAACTCCATATTCGTGTTGGCCGGTATTTGTTTTTCCGTATAACCTACCCCCTGGAATGATAATGAAAGAAGATAGCATGTTCCTTACGCTTGTCATCCCGGGACCAAAGCATCCGGGTCGGGACATTGACATTCTTCTTGAACCTTTAATCGACGAATTGAATAAATTATGGGAGGATGGAGAAATGACATGGGATGGGTATAAAAGAGAGAATTTTGAGATGCATGCACAACTTATTTGGACAGTGAGTGATTACCCGGCTTATGAGATGCTATGTGGGTGGGGTACAAAAAGTAAGTTCGCATGTTATTATTGCTTGGGTCAGACAAAGGCTTTTCAACTCGCACATGGTGGAAAAGCATGTTGGTGGGGGTGTCATAGGTGCTTCTTGCCTCTGCACCATGCATTCCGTCGAGATAGGAAGAATTTCAAAAAAGGTGCAGTTGATAATGATCCGCCACCACTACGATTGACGGGAGAGGAGCTTCAAAACATAGTGAGTTTAATACAACCGATCAAATGTGGTAAAACCGTAGATTTAAAACAGATCCATGGTTATGGTGTGACCCACCATTGGCAAAAGAAGAGTATTTTCTGGAGTTTACCTTATTGGAAAGATAATTTGCTGCACCACAATTTGGATATGATGCATTTGGAGAAGAATTTTACCGAAAATGTGCTATACACGCTTCTAAGCATAGGTGGTAAAACAAAGGATAATGAAAAAGCCAGGAAAGATCTAGCTCTATTGTGCGATCGTCCTAACCAGCACCTAATTCCGATCGACAATAATCCAGGAAAGATGAAAAAACCAAAGGCGCCATTCGCACTCTTTCCACAAGATAAGAAGATTGTTTTAAAATGGCTCAAGGATATAGTAAGGTTTTCTGATGGCTACGCATCCAATTGGTCAAGGTGTGTTAACCTAGACACTGGAACACTCGTTGGGCTCAAAAGTCATGACTTACATGTGTTCATGGAGCGCCTCCTCCCCGTCGCCTTTCGAGACTTTGTCCCGAATTATGTATGGGATGTCTTATGTGAGTTTTCGGCCTTCTTTAGAGAGATTTGTGCCAAGGAGCTTGATCCAGTGAGGGTGGCCCAGTTAGAAGATGATATTATTGTTACAATGTGCAAGGCGGAAAAAATATTCCCACCAGCTTTCTTCGATTCAATGGAGCATCTTGCTGTGCATGTGGCATACGAGGCTCGAATGGGTGGGCCAGTAGGGTCCCGATGGATGTTCTCATGTGAAAGGTGTGTTTCATTTTGCTTCTATTTATAAACCACAACCATATTTGTAACTACTAACACTAAATTATATATTCAATTGCAGGCGTAACAAGGAACAACGGATGAGAGTCACAAACAAGGCACGTGTGGAGGGTTCAATCGTGGAGGCTACAATCGCCAAAGAAATTGGTACTACTTCGACACAATATTTTGCAGATAAAGCTAACATTGGCCAAGGAGTTGGAACAAGTAACCATCCATCTGGGCTACTTTCAGTATTCGATGGTACGGGCCGGTTCACTGGCAGGAAAAAAGGGAAGTATCTTGAAGAAAGGGATTTTAATGCTGCACACACCTATGTGATTCTCAACTGTCCAGAGATCTGTGAGAAGTACTTGGGGTACAATCTCATGAATTTTCGATTGATGTTGTCAAAAGTGTATATTATAAAATTTATGGAAACCTAATATTATGACATATTCTAATGTGCAGAGAGTTTGATACATGTATGCTCAACTATGGAATAGCCACAAGCCCCCAAGACTTGCCAAAGGTTCGTCAAGATGGTTTCGCACAATGGTTGCGGAAAAAGGTCATTAATTCTCGTGATGAGGACGATTACTACATACGAATGGTAGGACTCATGCCTAACAAACAAGCGTACTTCTACGAAGGGTACGAAGTCAACGGGTATCGCTTTCACACAAAAGCATATGGGGAGGACAAGACAACTCAAAGTTTCGGTGTTTGCATCAAAGGCGAGTATGATGCAACTGCCCCACAAATCGATTACTATGGAGTTCTCCAAGAGGTCATTGCACTAGAATATGATGCCCACACGGTAGTTCTATTTAGATGTGATTGGTTTGACATAATAAACGGTGTAAAGGTCGACCGCTCACATGCTATTGTTGAGGTTAACCACACTTCTCGCCTAGCAACTTACGAGCCGTTTGTATTAGCAGCTCAAGCAACCCAAGTGTGTTACCTACCATATGCTTCTACCAAGCCTGAAATATTGTCTTGGTGGGTGGCATTTAAAACAAGCCCGAAGTCGAGGTTTCAAGCCAAGGGCGAAGATTCTAACTTAGAATTTTACCAAGATGAAAGGCCTGATAATCCAATCACGGTTTCCGATGGACCAGACTTTGATTGGGATGGTATCATCTTTGGAGAAAATGACTACGAGCTAGTGGACGAAAGAACAGTCCTCCCGCCAACAACATCTGATCCATCGCAATCTATGGCGAGGGACAAAAACCAAGTAGAGGAAGGTGAGGAAGAGCATGACATGGAGCAAGTGTATCACAGTAATGATGATGATTCTGATGAAGAATTTTAATTGACCTAAACTCCAATGATTCCGATGAAGAGTATATGCATAGGTGAGTTTTTGCATATTCATTCTCATTATGTAAAAGGGACCTTGTTATTAGAACAACAATCCACATTTAATTCCTTGCATCTTCATCTTCATTTATTTTCAAAAGATGATATAAATATAATTGTTATAATTAAGACAGTGCCCATCTTGTATTTTTTTTATTAGAAAATATTTTTATTTACATGACCTTGCTAATCTAGTGTATTTATGCATGTATGTATGTTCACTGTTTACTAATTGTAATTACTTTTTTTTACTCATTTACTAACACTGTAAAAGGATATATTGCAGGATGAGTCATTTACTGTGAAGGGAAGAAAGCATGTATTGCTTGGATTTGTCAAAATGTTTTGTATCTAAATTAAATAGATTGGCTTTGTCCAAATATCAAAATTTATGTTTTCAATTTTATCCCAATTACATATTTTGTGCTGTATGCTAATATCTACTTTAATTTATTGCTACAAAGGGAGATAACAAATAAACTTAAATGCTTCTGTCTCCATGAAATAAGCTTTTTCAACGGAAGTCATGGAAATAATAAGTCTAACATAAAATAATGTAAACTGGTATTTCCTAGAACTATCAATAAAATATAATTTTTGGGTCTATCTGGCGGGTCATGGGTCAGGCATTAGTATTTCCAACGGTATGGGGAGAGGTATTTCCATGAACTATCAATAAAATATAATTTTTTGGTCTATTTGGCGGGTCATGGGTTAAGCATAAGTATTTCCAACGGTATGGGGAGAGGTATTTCCCTGAACTATCAATAAAATATATTTTTTTTGGTCTGTTTGGTGAGTCATGGGTTAGGCATTAGTATTTCCAACGGTATAGGAGAGACATTTCCATGAACTTGCAATAAAATATAATATTTGATATGTTTGGCGGATCATGGGTCAGGCATCAGTATTTCCAACGGCAAATAGAAAGCATTTCCATCAGCAGACAGGAGGGATTTCCATGCGCTACTTTTTCCATAGGTCTACCGTTGGAAATAATGGAGTGTGTCAGAAATCGCAAATTCTTTTCCATGGACCCTTCCTATCGTGGGAAATCACATTTCATACCGTGGGAAATATTGTAAATTCTAGTAGTGATTGTTTTAGTTAAATAATGAAACAGGGAATTTAAGAACGAAATTGCGGTGGAGATGGCTGCAGTGGAGTTTGATAATCAATGTATGACCACTGAGCTTTTTGAAAATAAAATAGTGATAACAAAAAACAGTGCACATTGATAAAAAAAAGTATGGCTGATTATTTTTTACAAGACTAGTATATATGATAGAAGGCCACAAATAAGCTAATTAACTATAGAGTATAGGGTTAGAATGCACTACTGATTTTGTATTCCAACTATATATATCGATCTCACATCTCTTTATTTATGATAATTCTAGTTTATGTTGATCTTAATTTTGAGTACATTCATGTGATATGTGATATATTGAAAAGAATTTCCTCAAACTGAACGTTTAAAATTGTAGATGTATCTCATTATTTATTTAGGGAGTATATATATAACATTTAAGTCGATGTAAAATTTGATTAACTAATCACTAGAAATTCGTTAAATAAAAACTATTACAACTTTAAGATTGTTTCGTTAATTCAGATTAATTTTATATATGTGATGTCATTATAATTAATTTTTTTATTTAAGTAAAAATTCTAAGGTATCACATTTACCATAAATGATATAGAACTAGGGTATTCTTAATTCAAATAAATTGAAAATTTCATTATAAAATGATTTTTTTTGTTAACCTCTAAAAATCGGCACATGACTTGACTTGCATCAAAATTTGAATTTTTTTTTTTGTTTGCAAATATTACACCAATGGCTTGTAACAAAAGAATTCAACGGTAAACTTCATTGGGCCGTCTGATATTGTTAAGATTTTTTTTTTTGAGAAAAATATTATTAAGAGTTGGTGGCATATCTTTCTTTAATAAAAATTGCTCTCATCAGAAAATAAAAAACGACTTGGTATATGCCAAATTAAGAGTTTTTTTTTTTAAGAATTATCACTTGGTATATGCATTCTCGAGTACAACTTTAACATAAAAAGACAACAAAGAATGCTATGACAGGGACAAAAGGCAACAAAGAATAGAACATACACAAGGGCATAGAGAGAGAGCACAGGCTTATTTATCTAATGCTATGTAGCAAGATGACAACGTATCAAATCAAAATAAAAGATGCATATGCATGAGACGCGTGGACAGTTTTACACAGGCATAATACGGTCCAATTAGAAGTGAAGTGACAAGTCATTGACACAATTTAACATAAAAATGAATGCTATGATAGAGACAAAAGCAATAGAACATACTATACACAAGAGCACAAGAGAGGGCACAGACTTATTTATCTATGCTATGCTAATGCTATGTAGCAAGATGAACCGTATAAGTCAAAATAAAAGATACGGGTGAACTGTTTTACACAGGCATAATACAGTCCCAATTAAAAGTGAGGTAACAAGTTTGACACGATTTTTTTTTTAAATGAAATTAATTTAAATTATTTCAACAAAATCAGCCTAGGCGGGATGGAAATTCAAAAACTAGCCTCCACCCTCTAGGATCAGTGGAGCAAAAAAATGCATCCCTACACCGATTCTACGGATCGGTGGAGCAACTTTGTCCCCTACCACAGATGCCACACAAACACCCCTCCACCGATCCCTAAGATCGGTGGAGCATCAGAAAAATTAAGTTCCATACAACAAACTGGAAGATTTCTTTTTTACAAATTCATAAAAATAGAAATACATGCTATACTTTTATGGCCTTAGCCTTCTTTGTACATTGCAATATAAATCATGTGATTTAAAGTCTAAATGATTGATTCAAAGCGTTTATCTTGTTGTCCATATTAATATGTGTTTGGAGACCAAATTTTACATTTTTTGGAAATTTTTACTATTTTTTTATATTTATTGAAAATCGATATTTTTTTATGGTCCAGATTTGTCTGAAAACAGCGATTTTCAATAAATCTAAAAAAATAATAAAAAAATTCTAAAAAATATAAAATTTGGTCTCCAAACACATATTAATATAGACAACAAGATTAACGATTTGGATCGGTTATTTGAACTTTGAATCTGTGATTTATAGTCCAATATATAAAGAAGGCTATACATTGCAATGTACCATAGTCCATCTCCATATACATATATAGAGTAAGACTACCATACTTTGCAAATTAAAGTGCGTGTTTTATTTATTTATACGACTTCAAACTATATACTCCCATTTGAACAGCAAAACCTGATGTATTTTCTCAATAAGCAAGTAGCGACTGCCTAATTATATTCGTCCGGATATTAACACAAAATCTGAGAATTCTCTCACATAAATTTTTATTCCGACGAATAAAATAATCTATGCAAAATTTCTACATGAATCATCTTCTTTTCACGTATCATTTTTTTTTTATAGTATTCGTACTTATCTTCAGCGTGCTTTTTGATACAGTGCGCACAGATTCTAAGTTCTAACACATCAGAATAACGGGTTTCTATCAAAAAAAAAAAAAAAACACATCAGAATATAAATATATCAATCTATATAAATTCTGAAAGTTCTAAAAATATAAGTCCTGGATTTATTTGAATTTATACAAAATTTATTATAGGACGTATTAAATTAATATTATGCTCGTGAATTTTATATTCTTATACAATCGTCCAAGGAAGCCTGAGACCATCGCCTCAGTAGGAGCAAAAATCTTTTCCTTAAAAAAATAGTTGAATCTCAAAATTCTCCGGGTGAATGGCGTACAAGAAAGATGCCAGGTTTGTGTGTTTTATTTATTTATTTATTTTTTTTTCAGGGGAAAAAGGGTTTTGTATTGTGCCCACCTGACCACCTCACATGACAAAGTCCGGATATTTGGTGTAAGTGTCTGACACGTGTCGCGTTCACATTTCTTAAATCGATTGGCGCCAATACCACTGTTTAAAAAATGTGGCTATCGCAATAATTACAGTTCCAGATGGACCTGGATTATACTCGGTGCGTATGGAGAGTTTTTCTTTCTTTCTTTTTTTAAGAAGAAAAAAGTCAAAGTGCGTTTGGTGAATATTAATTCAAAATAATATTTTCAGGGTGTATTTGGATAATACTCTTTGGCCAACTAAATTCGAAAATAATACTTACTAGTATATTAAATGGGTTGGGAGTTGGAACCTATTAACAATATTTGACCTGACAATTTTTATAATATTTTCAAATTGAATATAAATACTGAAAAACAAGTTTGCAAGCATATTATCTTACAAATTAATCATGCGGATAATTTTATGCAATTTAAATTTCCTTTGATATTTAGATAAATGTCATAAAAGCGAATTATTGCAAATTTGAAGTCATTAAAGAACAGTAAATTTAAATAAAAGTTCATAATATTTTATATGCACCATAAACATATGGCTACATATCAAAATTTAAATTCCAGATTTCAAATATAAACATTCATTTCAACGGTCAAAATCAAAGTCAATAGTCAATGCATTGTTGATAAACCTGTAACACCATTACACCAGGCCAGATCTGTTACAATAAATTATGCACCGAGTGTAGCGAGGTTGGGTGAAGGGAAACCAGCGGCGAGACTTGTGGGCTTTAATGCTGGCCCAGTAGGCCCCGCACTGCGTGAGAAGGCCGCATATTTGACATAACATAACTAGATAATTACAATATCATTTTAGATCCATGAAAGCTGCTTCTCTTTTGTTCTTTCCAATTTTCAGCATTTCAAGTGGGGTCACAATAGGACGGCATCAAATGAGTTCACATTTTCATTTTTTTTTTTTTTTCAAATTATTCATATGCTGCTACTTTTATTTCTCTCTTTTGTAGATAAAGTAGTCCCCCTTTTCCATGGGTAGCTGGCTGTATTAGAGCATCTACATCTCTGAAATTTTTGGAGTTTCTAATCTGATGTAGCAGTTTCTAAACCAGTTTCAGGGATACAGATGGGTTTCTTATTTAGCAACTTTGCTCCAAAGTTTCTTAATAAGAAACTGTTTATAAACTCTGACATGGCCAAATAATTGGCTGAAATTCTTTTCTCTTGTAATTTATTTGCTGATGTGGTAATTAAAAAACTCTAATTTCGAGTTTCAGGGATGTGAGGGTTTAGAAACTTTAGAAATAAAATTTCTAAAAATTAGTTAACAATTATTTAGAAACTCCAAAAGTTTTAGGGATGTAGATGCTCTTACAAAAAAAAATGTTTCCTTATGGAGAAGAAAAAAGAAAAAGAAAAGAATATTCTCCAATTATTCGGCTTTATTCAAGGCATGTTGTGATGCCTGAAAAATGGACTGCTAATGGTTGCGGATTAGAAGAAGATTTTAATCAAATAAACAAGTACCCTTTCGGTTAATTTACCCCTTTTCAAACCGACCCATGATCATCATAGAATAAAAATGTAATACTTAATTATGCAAGTGGGTTAAGATTATAATTACAGTATTATTTTATGATATTATTTTGTCGGCCTTGGATGCATTCGTTTATAATTCTAGCGGAAGTGAAGATACTAGTGTAAATTTCTCTACAAATATCTTGTAGATATTACACCACGCATGTACTGATTGATTGGAGATATTTTTCATATTTGTATTCATATAAAATTAATTTTATGTATATTTTATATTTATTTACTAAGTATTAGCGTTATCTGCATTTTATTCTTTTTTAAAATACATAAAAAAATGAAAAAGTAGTAATACTTATGGAATTAATTGATAATTTATATAATTTAACCCAAATATATTAATCGCATCATAACTTTATAAAATATAAAAATGACAATTATTGATTTATTATTTAAAAAAATTACATAAATCCAATTTTGTTACAAATCATTAATAAAACTATAACAAATGTTGGATAAATCAATTTTGTAATAAATAAAAAATATATAAAAATAATAATTATCATACAAATAAAAGTTATTCTCATATAATCTTAATTATAAAATAGTTCTTATTTGTACCCTTGCGTTTAATTTTTTTTTTTTCTCAACAATAGATTTTGTTGCTAAATATAAAATATGACACATAGATAGATAGATATTGTTGACATTCCTATTGGACTATTGGTAGATTGTGTTGATGAGTAATGATGACCTAGTCCCACGTCTGCAAACAAAGGATTATCTACAGACAACAAAGTCTGATTGTAGTGGTCACGCCTTGTCCTATATACTCGGTGAAATATTATCCATTATTAAACTTGAAAGAGATATTTTCTTTCAAAGTGTACACTGATATATGCTTTCAATTTGAGTTTATCTAACAAACATTTGCGGCCGTTCTTCGGCTCTGAAGTATATCTATTATTAAATGTCATGACTCGGACAAAGAGAAAAACAAAAAAAAAAAGGTGGAATTTTGTTATAACTTTTCCAACTTGAGTAATATGCTAGACTAAATGACTAATACGGAATAAAATCAACCTGGATACCTTTGAAAATATTAATCACGGAATCATATGAAGTTATGTAATTTGAGCTTATCTTAGTGGATTTGTTTTTGTAAACCATAACAAAAAATAAAAAAATAAAAATTTTAGGGAACCAATTTGATTGGTTATTTTTTTTACAAAAACTATAATTACCGAATAGGCTATTCCATATGTGCCATTTATATTCAAGGGTACCAAAAACTTATTCAGTATCTCTCATGTCATAATTTTTTTGGTACTAACTGTGTGGCCTTTTATAGAATAGCTCTGTACCGAATAGGCTATTCGGTATAGTTTTATTTTTATTTTTTTTCAAGTTTTCGCTACCATATTTTTTGTTGAAAAAAAATTATAATTTGATTTTATGTTGGAGCTTGGAACTGAATAGCCTATTTAGTATATGGAGGATATGAATCTTCTGTGGTTACTGTCAAATAAAAATATAAAACCGGAAGGTACCGAATAGTATTTTTGGACATAACTGAGAGGTACTGAATTGCTTATACTTATGTTTTTTGGTAAAAAAAAAAAGAAAAAAAAAGTGTTTGTTCCTTAAAATTTCTCCTTTTTTTTAAATTATGGTTTGTAAAAGAAATTCCATCTTAGTCCAGGTGGTATATACAAGTTGGGACATGGGCACATAGAATGGATATTAGAGGCCGGACAAAAGGTACCAACTTACCTATCCCTACTTGTTATTTGACACCAATTTCTAAACCGGTGGCTCAGGTTTCAGTCTTCACGAATCAGATCCGCTGGCCTTTTTCCATCACATCAATTAGTTGTGTCTTGTGTGTGTCTGTTGCGGTGGATCATATCTTACTTTTTATCTTCCCGGTCATATTCAAAGATGAACCACTCATGTTGTATACTGTTATTTAGAGTTAGGCTGGGGTGCTACGGATAGCATAGTGGCCTCCGTGCTACGATTTAATATTTAAGTTTTTAAAATTCAAACGGTCGATCCAAACCGTTTATTGTTTAATCCATATTGAAATGTGCTTGGAGACCAAATTTTACATTTTTTGAAATTTTTTTGCTATTTATTAAGATGGTTTCAAAATCACTATTTTTATTAAAATTCTGCACCACTGGAAAACAGCGGTTTAAAAAATGCTTAATAAATAGTAAAAAAATTCCAAAAAAATGTAAAATTTGGTCTCCAAGCACATTTCAATATGGATTAAACAATGAATGGTTCGGATCGACCGTTTGGATTTTGAAAACTTGAATATTGAGCCGTAGCACGGAAGGCCACTATGCTATCCATAGCACCCCAGCCTAACTCCTGTTATTTATTTATTTATTTTTTATAAGGCAAGAGAAGAGAAGAGAGAATAAAAAAATAATTTATTATTGTAATTTTATGTTAGCTTCATATGTGTCTCTGTTTATAAAAATAAAAAAATAAAAAAATTAGTCGTCCTACAATCAAACACTTGATCTTTAAATTTAAGTAAATAGAATCAAGTTGTTTTTGAATAATCATCAATAAATAAAATAAAATGTTTGGATTCGTTATATGAATTAATTGGGGCCGGTACCCATTATATCAGAATCATAATGTATTAAATAAAAAACAACTTTAATTTTGCTAGTAGAAACAGAAAAATAAAGTTTTGTTTGTTTTGCCAACTCACATACTTCACAATTAGTATAATTTAAAATTTTAAAATGTAAAAATACTATTTAAAATCTTGTTGGAAGGATGCTTAAGCCTTTTATATTAAAAATCAGAGTTAACGAATTTTGGGGAAGCACAAAAAATTAATTTGGAGTTCAAAAAATAGTATCTATTTTCAAGAAATTATTCACCAATTTTGATGCCAGTTTCCCGGTTTTGAAATATAATATTTTTACAAGAAAATATTAGATTATAATTTAATTATTGTGTTAATTTATTTATATAAATTAAGTTTAAAATATTTTTATATATAAAATATTTTTAATTTATTTCTTGCATAAATTAATTTATCATATGACATTTATTTTTGGCTTCATACTGTTTGCAACCAAGACTTATTTATTACCATTAGTCGGTTTGAGGTTTGACAATAATTGTTTGTTATCAAAAATATGGTATGTTGCACAATTATCTATCATAATTTGATTGAAAAATAAATCTTTTTAGTTAGAAGCAGTACCACATGAGCTCTTATTTTGAATTTGGTTAGAATGCATTCCGAGAATTTGTTGGAGATGTTGTGGCATCGGGATTGAATTGTTTGCGACATGAATTTGTTTAGCAAGCATTTTGAGGATTTGTTAGAGAAGATGTTGTGGTATCGGAATTGAATTGTTTGTGGCACATGAGTGGGAAGCAGATGCATCTCCTCCAGTCCAATCCAATTCATCTCTCCCTCTTTTCTCTGCTACTTTTCATCCTTTCGCCCCGAGATTATGACACAATAACCAACATCGATCTCAGGTGTGGTCCCCTTTTTTGCAATTTGAATAACAATTGGGATTACTTTGGTGATTGGTGAGATCAGATTTTTATGTCATTGTTGTTTGACTTTTCGGAAAAGATTATTTTTTATGTGAATCTGATAAAAAAATTCGGAAAATAAAGGTATTCCATATTTTTACCCAAGTCACAAATAACAACAGGTGTTAAGCCGTTTATGAAATTATTAAAAATATCAACGGGTCAAAAATCAATTTTTTGGTTCTTCACTGATAAGAACAAATACTATAATTTTGTTATCGGTTTTCTGGTACATGCAGAGAGATGACTATTTTGACTCTTTGACTCTTATTCTTTTTTCTCTTAACATTTATTGAGTTATTAGCTCTTTGGCTCATGACTCTACTTTCTTGACACTGATTGAGTTCTTGGCTCTTTGACTCTTGAGTCTTTTTTTTTTTTTCTTTTCTTCGCTCGTGCCGACTAGCTTTGCTAGTTTGGATAGTACTTGTGCAGAATTTCAAATCTATAACTCTAATACTATGTTATTTTTTATAAGACAAGAGAAGAAAATAAGAAAATAACTTATTATTGTATTCTTATTTTTTCATGTGTCTTTATCTATAAAATAAATAAATAAAAAATTAACTGTTGCATTATTTCCTAGTTTATTAATTACAACCACTAACTATTAATCACTATTCCCTACAATTAGCCGTTACAAATAAAATTTGAAACTAGCTGTTATATTTTAACATATACTATAATGAAATTTTAATGAAAAATATTAACTGAGAGCAAAGTTTGAGTCATTTCTTTATTATAAGAATATATATATATATATAGAGAGAGAGAGAGAGAGTAAGGCTTGGGTGCTATGGATAGCATAGAGGACCACCGTGCTACAGCTCAATATTTGAGTTTTCAAAATCCAAACTGTTGATCGGAACCGTTCATCTTGTTCTCCATATTAATATGTATTTAGAGACCAAATTTTACATTTTTTGAAAATTTTTTACTATTTTTTTAGATAGATAGAAAATCAAATATCTTAATGGTGCAGAATTTTTTAGACCAAGTGATTTTCTACTTAGCTAAAAAAATAGTAAAAAATTTTCAAAAAATGTAAAATTTGGTCTCCAAACATATATTAATATGGAGAACAAGATGAACGGTTCCGATTGACTGTTTGGATTTTGAAAACTCGAATATTGAGCTGTAGCACGGTGGCCCTCTATGCTATCCATAGCATCCAAGCCTTACTCTCTCTCTCTATATATATATTCTAGGAGAATTATGTGTAGAACGATCAGTCTTAAACACCGCCTCCTATGATCCCATCTCAAAGATGCAATTTTTTGTGTTAGATAAAAATTGTATTTAAGACTTTAAATTTTAAATATTCATAAAAGATCCTCTAACCATGAAATCTCTCAAATAAAATGTACTGTCTTAAATCTTAATCATAAAATAGGCACAAATCAAATGAGGTGGAATAGAGGAAGAGTGAGGAATTGTGACAGAATAGTAGTTGAACGTGAATAGAATTGAATAGAATAGAGAAAAAAGTGAAAATATTACGGAAATATGCAGTCAAACTTTTCTCTTTTACACTTTAGCCCCCCTCTGTTTCATCTCACTATTTCATAGTAGATGTGGAATTGAGAAATAGTGATCTTTTTCACATTTGAAAATTAGTTCAATTCCACTCTTCCACTATTTCAAATGTGCCAAACACGATTAAATTACATGGAATATAAGCCTCTTTTTCTTTTTCTTTTTCACTATTTCACTATTCTATTCATTTGTCAAACGGGCACTTAAGTTTTAGGGGGATATGTTGTGCATTAAGGAAACTTAAATAGTCATATGATAAATATGTGGTTCAAATTCAATTGCTAAAACAACGCAATGAATTTTTTTTTAAAGTTTGTATTCTTTAAAGAATTGATTATTAAAAAATTAATAATGTAAATAATCTTATGTAAGAGGTTATGAGTTTGAAATTCAGACAAAAAAAATCGTTTATTATATTACAAGAATATTAAATAGTTAAATTATTTGACCTCCAACTTTTACTAAATAATAATAATAATAATAATAATAATAATAATGTAAAGAGCCGGCTCCTAAATGCACACCGGTATATAAATTTTATACAGTTTACCTCACCAGTTACCGACCCGATATGGCAAAAAGCGAAATTATGCCGTAAGAGGTTCATTGGCATATGCCTCAATGCCCAAGGCTGACATTGGGTCTCACTCACATGAGAGAAAGGAAATTAGTTACAACGTGATCAGTCACATGACGTCATGTTACGCGTGTTGATTATGTGGTGTAACTGCATTTAAATAAAAATTACATATTACGTCACGTCATGCAAATCAATCATATCATGACACGTTACAGTATGAAACATAGAGTATTCAATTTTTTTGATACACATAGAATATTAAAGTTTCCCTTTTGTTGTAGGTTCAATGATACTGGTACTCATGTCATGTAGTACTGATTTTTATTTTCTCTAGTTCAGTCTAATGAATATTTGTAATTGAATTTTTAAAGTAATGTCATATTTTAACGATCTTTCTTCAAAAAAAAAAATTGCAACATTATTTACTTATTTTAGAATTTTTAAAATTTCCATATTTTTTTAATTTATTGAATTCATACATTACGTATTGTTACGGCGTGACTACACATGATATGACTGTCCGTTACCATTGTAGCCATGTCACATCACATCACGTGAAAAAAAAAGTTGGTCACGTCATGTCACGGCGTATTACGTATTTCTTTTGCTACCCGCATATATTATACTAAGTCTATATTCGACCTGCAAATAAAAAAATTCACACTCGACTTGCGGACAATGCCTCATCAGGAAAGAAAACAGAGCGGATATGGATCGGATAGTGATAAACCATATTCATATGCCTTATTAATTTTTCATATCAAATATTAGACAAATATGGATACTTATATGGATCGAATCGGACATTTATTTAAAAAAAATTAAAATATTATTAAAAATGCTAAAGTTCGTAATATTACTAAATAACATAATTTGTTCATAATATATATTAAACTATATGATATATATCTACTATTTGAATATGAATAATTGAAACGTAAAATCATATTTGTATTCATATCCACACAAATATTATATCTAATATTCACTTCTATCTTTTTTGAATCCATATCGAATACGGATCATATATTATCTATACCGTTTTCACCCCCATGCCTCATGCCAACGAGCATTTCACTCCAATCCCTACTTTTAGTCCTTTTCAATTGCTTGTGCGATAGTCCTCTGATCCTATCCACATTTTTTCCCCGAAGGCATCTCGTGCAATGATTTTCTCACGTCTTTGATATCTTTTGGAAATACCACCAGCTTTTACCGGACAAAGGAATTTGGAAATAGACCACCAGCTTTGTTTTTTTGTGAATTCAATTTCAGCTTGGTAGGCTGCCGCCCAACAAATGCAAGGCCACATAATCCACACCACAGTAGCAATGATAGTATGTATAACTATAAAGTAAAAAATAATTTCATGGATGGCACCAAAGGAGAATTTATACCCAACATCGTTCTTCATAATACAAGCAACATTAACATCACCGAAAGGTAAAGAATCAATCTCTTGAAGATGAGTGTTCCAATAACTTATTAACTTGTCTTCACATTTCCTCATGCCAAGGCCAAAACTTTTGGGGCAAAAATAAATTGAAAAAAAAAAGAAAAGAGGCCGCACTATCTACGGCCCAAAAACAACGACAAATTAAAGACAATTAAACAAATGTTCCATCTCAAAACTCTTCTCTCCTCTAACTTTTTTTCTTTTGTTACATCTTTTTTCAGGTAACTTTTTTCTAGGTTAGGAAGGGACATACGATTCGAGCAAGAGTTGAACTTTAGATGGAGACAATATCTCGACTATTAGATATGTGAACTTCCAGTTCTTGTCAGACTGGTCCTTGAACATCTCAGCAAACACTTTCCCTGCTCCATGCGGGCCCCGTATGAAAAAATTTACCTGAAAAAGCAACAAATATTCTACTTAATTTATTTCTTTGAAAACAGCTGCTTAATAACCCAACATAATCAACAGAAGTATGCATATTTGAAGGGAGTGAGGCTATGGTACTATGCATAGCACACTTTGGTCCATACTACGGATCCATATCTTCATTTTCAAAGTCTAAATAATCAATCCGAACCATATGAAAGTGTACTAGGAGGCCAAAATTTACATTATTTAATTTTTTCAAAGTCTGCACTATGCATAGTACCATAGCCTCACTCAAAGAGAGTATACCTCAACATGTTCAATACCGTTTTCATCAGTCCAAACACGGTTAGGGATGCGTTGCCTTGCTGCACGGTTTCTGCTCTCCTGGCCATATCCTGTAACTGGAGTTCCTATCCTCACAGTCACCTGATAACAATCAATAACACCTATATCAATTTGATTCATCTACCTTTTTTGGGTGATTTTGAGATATAGCACACACCTGACTGTCATTCTGTACTCTTGTGAGGGCTTTTCCAAAAATTTTGTACCTGCACAGTATTTAGAAAGAACAAATGAGTATTCCAATATGTATTAATCATATTTTGTAGAGTACATATGATTTTTATACACACAACCAAACATTTTTACAATTTGCTAGTAGCAACCAATATTTTTGTGTTTATTGAAATTAATACATAAAACCACTAAAACTAAGGTTGCAAAACCAATTGCTTCATTGTTAACTTGATATAATTAACATGATTAGCTTTATGAGCCAATAATTCCAAAAGAAGGTCAGTTATAGTGGGGGTGAAATCATCACATTTCCCATGATAACTCACAAATGTTCGAAGCTACTTGCAAATACTACAAAATGTTAGATACTATTTTGAATATCAAAGAAGATAAACACGATTTTAATTGCCATTTTTAGCACACAACTGAATTGATGGAGTATTTGGAGTAAGATAGTTGAAGGTAATTACATACTCCTTGGGCTCAAAGATGAGTTCCTTAAAAACACCATATGCAGCTATGCCAGCAATACCAAGACCGGCAAGTATTATAAGACTGTATGAAGCACCTTCTGTGAAGGTCACCGGCTTTTCTGGTATGTGATACGTCGGTGCATCGAAAGGGTCTTCCACTGTTGATATATCAGTTCGCTCCTGAGTTAATTTAGAAACTCAAGTGAAACAACAGAAGGGAGTTTTGCCAATATTTTAGCTGATTATTTTATGTTTTTGCATGTTATAACCAACATTTCTTAAATTAGCATAAATCTTCAGTACTTTACAGATGCTTGTAAATAGCACCCAACCCATTTAATCATATAAGTTTATATTTAATCAAAAGTTGAAAACATTGCTCCTGCCTCTCGTGAAGTTGTTTTTAATGGATTTACGTCAAACTCCAGTACAAATCCGGTGTCCAGTGGTAATTTGAAAATTGGTTTGAGCTTTCTAGTTGAGTTCACAAGGAAAAGAGTAAAAGTAATTTATTTATTTTGTTAGTCGCAACCCTAAATGATTGAGTGTAAATGGAAGTTGGATGCATATTCAGGAAACGCAGGTGATCTCTTGCAAATAATGTAAAATATAGGGGTTAATTCTGAAAATGTAGATAATAAGAGGAATCATACAAAATAAAATCAGAACCTTGTTTGGTTTTTTATCTTGAGCCTCTGTTGAATAATCGGCAGCACATGGCTGTACCATAGACAAAAGCCCATGATGTCTCCATTGTTGGTCCTTACTAAGGTAATTATTACATGATCTTGGTTTCGTCAAATACCATCTTATCTGGTTTCCCAATAAACTAGATGTGCCTGAATAAACAAAAAAAAAAAAATTAAAAACATACCAAATACAGAATCATTATAAATTCTTGTTATCGCAAAATTTGGTGTTGGTAGTAAAGAATGGACTCAGAAACAAAAAAAAGAGCACCGCACCTTCAAGCCTAGTACTATCCTGCAAAGTAATAAAAAATACAAAATTAGACATTATATGGCACCTTCTGGCACAGCTATATTATAAACATGCTGACAAAAAAAAGATGGCGATTAAAAAGCACAATCAAGTTTGGTTTCAAGATACTTTTGGTTAAGCTTGAGCAACTGTTAATTTATTTTCTAATAAAAAAAAGGCTGATGCCTGTTTCATTTGACTGAAACAAGTTAACTACAAAAAATAGTTGAGCAGAGAACATCCTCTGGACTGTGCACCCTATTGGTGCCATCATCAGCATTATATAATCAAGTAAAGAGCAAATGTACCAAGCAGTAGACATAGCTAACTGCCAAAAGTAATCTAAGCCACATAACAGAAAATTAACTTGATTGACAAAATATGCAGTGCAGCCGTCTACGCATTTCATCTGATAACAAGGGCTTTTGAAATGAAATGGGAAATTATAGAGTTTCTTCACCTTGAAGACGGCGGTGACCTCTCGTCTGGCGGGGGAAACGGAGGCGGCGGCGCCGGAGACAAGAAGGCGCTGGGTTAGGCGATTCCGTACTGCTCCGGTGATCCTAAAGGTCATAGCTCTAGCCAGGCCAGAGAGGGGATCGGTTCGGGGTTGAAACTTGAAACGGGTCAGGGGAAGCGTGGAGCTAGGTTTCTAAGCGGCCAACTCGAAAAGTCGAAACCTGAGACTCAGAGAGAAGAAAGGTTTTAATCTGTCATGACTCGTGAATAAAATCTTTTAACGGCCCAAATATTTCAGTAAGCCTTATGCCATTACAAGAGGCCCAGCTATTTAATAAATAGGCCCAAAATACCAGAGAGTTCAATAGCTGATATTGGTGGACTAAACTTTCAGCATTCACCAAAGTTTGATAATGCATACTATGATACCTTTCATTGAGCGTAATTTTTTTTTCTTACCATTCTCCATTAAATCAGAATTAAATGAATACCATCCGTTTATTCATTCAGAATTAAAATTCCGCCACGAACTCAGATCCAATCCACATACGGATCCCAAATCCGAACTCACACTGGATATGCAGACCGATCAGAACTCGGACCCAGTATGAGTTTAGATCCGAAGTCACATTGGATATGCGGACCGATCTGAACTCGGACCCAGTGTGAGTTCGGATTTCAAACTGCTATATCTTTTCGAATTAGAAATGTACTAAGGAGTGTTGTAAGAACGGCCGACTACATCAATTAGTCGTAATAGTGTGTGTGTGCGCGCGTCCTTAAGTATTAAACTAATACTAATTCGATTAATCAATCACTAAATTTTATTAGTCAGCCGTCAAATTCAAAAGAAAAAAAATATATACAATAAATAAATAGTTTTGTCTTTTATTTTTTTTTATTTTGCAAGAATTATTACTATTAATCTCTGCATAAAAGGAAATTAAAAGATACTTATTAATCCAGCTACAATCTCAATTATCTAGTCCTATCCCTGCTTATAATTAATTAAAGAGACAACTTGATCAGTAAACAAGTTTAATAAAGAAGAAATAATGCTTGGAAGATACACTGGTTCATCCGTTGGTAGGTGATTAGTATAGAACATGTATTGTATTTTATTAGTATAGAAATGAAAAAGTTTTTTAAGTAGAACATGTATTGATTAATTACTCGTTCAGACTCTATTTGAGTATTTTATCTTACAAATTAATTTATAGAATCTCACATTCAAAAGATTGCACAATAATAGTTATGATATTTGTTAGAATTTTGAGAGATAGAGGCTGAAATTAGAGAGAAACAGAAAAAATATTTTTTGAAGAAAATTATATTCTACTGATTTGAATTATTTGAAGTATGGTGACTTATAACAATACATATTTTTAAATAAAAAAATAACAAAAATATTATTAAAAAAAACCTAATATAATAAATACAGAACATTTTGTTCTTTAATTGAGCTTGAAAAATTCCAAGTGTCTTTAATTTAGCCTTACAAATTGAAAATTTTAAAATGTCAGGTACAAACCTGTTGTAAATAAGTGGTGCGATGAGCGACCAAACTTTGTAGAAATGATTGTTTGGTTGTATTCCGGAATTTTTTTTTTAAATATAATGCATGTATCTATTCAAAATACATATGTAGGGAGCTTGTATCAACACACCTGCCTGGCTGCCTTGATTAGTATAGAAATATAACCATCTTAATTTGTTAAATATAATACACACTCAGACTCAATCAGAAAAAAATGAATCTAAGTTAACATGTGTCTGCTTAATAATTTAAATAACATTTTCCTCAAAAATAAATTATATAATATTTTCTTTCAGTTTGATCTAGATTTAATTTTATTAGAAACTCACACAGGATAAAAAAATTCATGAGTTGACGTATCCAGATGCATATTCATCTGCGATATAATATATAATAAGAAAGCTAACAACATATTGGGATAAAAATAATTTGGTTGAAATTAATTTTTTTTTCCCTACCATTTTGTGAGGAATAGAGATTGTGAATGAAAATTTGCTCCAATTCCATGACCAAGAATTAGTTTTTTTTTTTTTTTTTTCTGAAAATAGACCAAGAATTAGTTTCACTGGATGAAATTTTGCTCCAATTCCATGACATGTAAACGCATGACTCATATAGTAAATTGGTTTGGATTTTTCGTTTGAAATATCCGATAAATTTTGAAGTTGGTGTCATATGTTTATTCGATACATTGTTTGTTATAGTCTATGTTTATTGGATTTATCGTATGAAATCTAATAAACATAGATTACAGATGTATCGAAATTTATACTAGCCGGACTCATTAGTAATAGTCTATATTTCTCATTTGATACATTTGTTACTACAAACAATGTCTATATATTTTAAATCAAAGTCTACAGATGTAGTCGGCCGTTCTTACAACACTCCTTAGTACATTTGAAATTCGGGAAGATATAGCAATTTGAAATCTAAACTCACACTAGGTCTGAGTTCGGATCAGTCCGCATATCCCGTGTGAGTTCGGATTTGGGATCCATGTGTAGATTTGGTTCAAGTTCGTGGCAGAATTTCAATTATGAATAAACGGGTGATATTCATTTAATTCTGATTTAATGTGGTGGTAAGAAAACAAATTACAGTTCATTGAGTGAGGCTATGATACTCTGCGTACTACATATCAATATTTTTATTTTCAAAATTCTAATGTTCAACCTGAATCATTTAATATGATCTCCATATGAATTTGTACTTGTAAACAAAATTTTATATTTTTAAAAAATTTGGTACTAAAAAGATGGGTAGAAATCACATCCAATTGAATTTCTACCTATCTAAAAAATTTATTATTATTTTCTAAAATAAATGTAAAATTTATTTATAAGTACATATTCTAGGCTATGTTGAACTATTTGGATCGATCGTTAGGACTTTCAAATCGAAGATCTGAGTTCATAACACTGGCTAATATGCGATGTGCATAGTACGATAGCCTCACTCATCTTCATTCTTCTATTAAACACGTAGATGTCCTGATCTGCCAACAGCTATGCTTAAAAAATTAAAATTTCATATTAAATATCAACCCTCCAGTCAAATCATATGTCATCTTTTGATTCTATACATCTTTTTTTATATTTTTCTACATGTAAAAGTTTAAATTTATTTGTATACATACTCGCCACATGCAAATTGTACCATCTTTCTGATTGATCCTAAATTTCTTTCTATTTTTAAATATCATTTAAGATTTTTTTTGATTGATTGATAATTAATTGGTCATTTCTTTATTTTTTATATTATTTGTTATTAATATGTAATTTTGTATGAGATTTTTTTATGAAAATATATCAAGAAGATTATAAAAATATATATTTTATTTAAGAAATATGTCATTTAAAGAAAGTTATTCAAATGTAGATGTCATTTAATATGTAACTTAGAAATATAATTTATTATTTAGTCTATTTTTTATGAAAATATATTATTTTTTATGAGATTTTTTTGTTCTTTTATAATAATTATCCGTTGTAATGTACAAGAATGATAGTAGTTATCGATTACGATCTTTATATTTCGCATGATTTAGATTTTTGGATTTCAGTGTCACTCCGGTACCTTCTAATGGACAATTATTCTCTCAGATATTAAACAATTAATGAAACTCACAACTTTATAGTTCATATTAACATCCAGCGGAGTCTAATTCAATCCGATGTATCTTTCAACTATGGAAGTTCCTCTAAAATTAGTGTAAAGTTGTAATAATGATCCGAATCTACTAATTTTAAAATATTCTATTAATTGTTTGTCCAGTGTACGTACTTGGTAATACCAATACACTCAAAAATCACTTTTATATTGGTGTACCATCGGTAATAATCACTTTTTACTTTCGCAGATATTGTGACTATAATTAGACTGAAAAAAAATAGAAAACAGCACATTTAGGCACATATGCATCGTAATGCGTGTATGTATTGAATAATTAAATTAAGCAACTGACTTAAATTAGCTAGATCGATAAACATAGTTAAAATAACATTTAAAAAGCCCGAACCAAAATCACGTCTTCTCAATCGATATCTCAGTTGGCTTGTTTAAAATATGGATGTTGAAGCTAACACAAAGCCCATAGCTACTAATGAAATTCAAAAAGACAATTATCATGCACAAACTTGTGACGGTAGTCGTCATGAAGTTAAATTAGCTTATTTAATATCACTCATCTTCTTCTTTTGTTTCATAATTTGTCCGGTGATGATATATCGTGACAGCCACAATGGAGTTGATTTTGTTTCAATAGTTTGTTGGGACTGCATTCCTCAAGCTTTAGGATTGTTATCTGTTCGGTTATTGTGGCAAGCAACTCATGACAATGATCCCAAGGAAGAATTTAATCACGTAGATGATTTGTCTTCGACATTTTCATTGATGATCACCATTTTGGTCTTTAATTTAGTGAACAAAAAAATTCCTTTAACCTACTGTATTATTTCTTTTATCCCTTTATGGTTCTGCCTTTTTCCTTTTTATTTTTTAGTTTTTGCCATACCGTCGTATCCAGTGTTGCTGATTTATTATGACGATCGACGACACAATCTAGATAAGGTGATGCTTGAAACATTTGGAGAAAAATGGACAACAAAGTATATAAAGTCTCACAACAGAGATTTGAGAATTATTATTTTCTTTATTCTTATTTTTATTTTTATTCTTATTTTTTAATTAAAAATAATAATGCTATATTAGAAATAAAATATCAGCATGATTATTTGAATTATAAGGCTTTAGCATGCTAGAGGTATATATGCGAATGAGATGTATCTGTTTACGAATTTGTCTTCCAAGAAAAAAATGAAATTAATCCATTCTAGGTCATCAATTTTGACTTGCCATATTTTTTTTATAGCCTTCCTATAACTACGTACATTCAGAAACTATAGAAATGCTTCTAGCTAAAATTTCACAACTCAAATTAAGGAATGGTTTCCTCTCTTTTCACTCACTTAACGAGGTGTGTATAGCTTGCAAACAAATAATTTAAATGACTTAAAACATATTAAGTAAATGTCCTGCAAGATGCATATATATATGTTCTCAGTTCTCAGTTCTCACACATACATATATTTAACTACTTGACAATAGTAAATTAATTTCAATATCAATGATATTGTCAGGTACAAAAAGAATTTCTCCAAATTAACAGAAGTCTAATTAATTCGGTTGCTTAATCAATCCCTAATTAATTTATAGCCCATCCATTAAACTTACTCATTTAAAAAAAAAAAAAAAAAGACTTAAAGCCCATCCATTAAACGAAAGTCTTTGCACTAGATTTAATTTGACTCTAATCATACAGACGCAAACGAAACCCTTCTAAAAAGTGTAGCTCATTAACTAATTTCTGAAACCACCGACCCATCAGTTGGGCAGCAACAAGGTTTCAGCACACCTAAACCAAAACCATCATCGATTGGGCATCCAAACACAATAACCTATATATCATCTCTGAAACAGAAAAGCTACCAAATATCAGCAAAGTAACAATGTCTCACAGCAATCTAACAAACAATTTTTTAACTTTTGGAACTCTCCATTATTACAAATTGTATCAGCATAAAACAAACGCTACTCATTCAGATAGTTAACAAGTTCCACTTCTCCACGACGGTCTTGTGCTAGAGGTGCTTCGTCTTGTGCTGGCGGGACTTCGCCTTGTGCTGGTGGATACCTCATCAAACCTAACTTGAACGAAACGGCCAAGTAAAGATCAAGCACAAAGGTAAAACCAGTGCTTATGTCATTCTTGATTTTCTTCATACCAGCTTTTATCCTTTGCCCAATATCTCCTAGAGATCTGAAACGTCTCTCCCTGTTCAGATTTTCTTCTGAAAAACTCAAATTCCAGCAGCCCCATAAAAGAACTCCCCTAATTGATGAACAGTAGATTAATAAAATCCCATACACTATTCGAGCAATTGTGGCAAGTTCTATTAAGACCTGCACATCAAAATTTATATAAAAAATAAACAATTAGTAACATAATTATCTCTTTTATTGCACAACTTATATATTCGCCATGAATTAGAATATCAACTCCCCTCCCCTGACGGTATTTTAATAAAATAATCAATCCAGGGAAAGACGTTTTTCTTATGGCACCAATTAAACAAACTAAAAGGAATCTTTATTTGGTCCATGTGGCATGGACAGTGGGGAGATCAATTGTTTTTTGGCATACCCATGGTCAGAGGTACCGTTAGCAAATCAGCAACTAGCTCAGAGGGGAATGAAAGCACAAGACTCTCACTCAGAGATGCATGGCCAATAAAGGAAAATTTGTTGCCTAATTACCAATTACCAGATGTGCTGTTTGCCTGTCTGCAAAAGCAAGGGATCAGATAAGGTGGAAGTGGGTGTAATACTGGTAAATACTCTGCAAAAACATTATACAAAATCATAATAAGCGGATTAAATGGCATTTCAAGGTGTGCTGAAAGACTAAAATACCATTTACTGTCAAGATTTTCGCTAACATGATGCTGCAAGGAATTTTTTTGATACGGAAAATTCACTGTGCTTTGGACTGTGTACTGTGTGACAATTGTCCCTGTGAGTCAGCACTTCATTTTTTATTCTTATGCCCATATGCTGTTACTTTTTTGGGTGAAAGTTTCTCAGAAGTATCCGTGTGTTATGATGACTCCTGGGATTTCAATTCAGGAAGTCTGGTGCAATTCGTGGAATAAGTTAAAAAGGCAGGGGGTTATGTGCAAAAAGAAACAGGCAGCTCTCTTTCTTTGTGTAGCTAGCTATGGATTATATGAATCTTTCTTCTTCAAAGATAACTTGAGGAAAATAGCTAGCTAGTGCAATTCAATAAATGTTTCATAACAAGAATTGTGGGGAAAGGAGATACCGGGAGATTCTGAACATTGAACACAAACTGGGGTGCCTTATTTACATTTGTAAAGGAGGCAACTCATGAGGTACAGGTGCAGCCAGTAGGCATGATGCAGCACCCAATAGTATATGTACTTTTATAAACATTGTAACTCAAATTTATTTTAATTTAAACAATGATGGGGAGAAAACTCACTAAATTTGTTGTATCGCACGCATCAATCCAACCACACTGAGTGTATGCAGCACCCAAAAATGCAGCTAATACCTCTAATCCTGCGTAATTCCACCTTGTGTTCCACAAAAAACCAATGATTAAAATCATCGCCGACAAAAGGTTGCTCCCACCGCTTATGATCTTCATGATATCTCCAACTCTCTCACTAAATCTGACGAGTACTGCACTCATAGCCTCTGCAATAACGAAACCTAAACAAAACTGAATTTAAAAGTTTAATTAGTTAGTTTATTTTTTGCATTTCAATCATACCATATTGAACTCAAGTTTTTATATAATAAACATATTGGGTTTTCTCATATCGATTCTAAATTAAAAAAATTCAACTATTGGACTGTTTTTTTTTATAAAAATACTAATTATCTACAACCTAGGTCTCTTATATGTTTTATCCCAATCTAATTATAGGGACACTTCAACTAACTTTATTAGCAAATAGTAGGTTGTAGATCGACTATGTTATTAACAACCATGTTTCTACATTCATCTATTACTGAATCAGAGGGAAAAAAAAAACATACGTACCCATGAATGTCCGAAATGATAATAGAATCCAGAATCAATAACAATGCTAATTCCTGGTACTATTATTCCAGTTGCCAATTTGGTCTTCTCCCAAGTACTATACTTCTTAGATGGAAAGAAACACAGTGGAATGTAGTTGAGTAGCAAACATATTAAATATGAATTGCTTTGGCTTCGATTCTCCGTCTCATATCGAATTATGAGAAACCTAAAATAATAATACAAAAAAATGAAAATATACTGTCAGTTATATTGTGCGCCATAACCAACTCATATATATAAATACATTATAAAAAAAAAAAAAACTATTAACTTCTGGTCTCACTACTGCACAACGGCTAGCGTCTTCTGAACCATGATGTGAATTTACGGTCCTTATCAATTGATAAAATAAAATAAAATAAAATAAAACATTTCAATGATGGGCTAACTAAAATAGATGGCCCCCAAAAACCAAAAAATAACCAGAATCGGGGTCCAGAAAACAAGTATCTCGAAAAATAAAATATACCTCGCTATGAATTACAGAAAACAAAAAAAAAATACACACATCATATATTTTTATTGAATGTTAAATCAATGAATTTATGTCATTTTCTAGGATCCAATTCGTTAAACGAAAAATGAAGACGGACATGTTATAATTTTGTAATTTCGAAAGGTATTTAATATTGAATTTGCTATGCTCCAATAATATAACTGACATATAAAGAAAAAAATTCATTATTTGTATAAACGAAAAGATACATACATTTAACAAGTATAAATTATTTGTATTCTATTTTAAAAACAAATGAAGTTTATAAATTTCTTACGGCTAATCACAATATTGGAAGTAGAGTGACCAACCTCTCTCTCTCTATATATAAACAAATAAAGCTTTTTCTTCTTGGCCAATAATTTTATTATTATAAAAAATATATTAATTCTTTATTGAAAATGATTCTTTATAATTAGAAATCATGATATCGATTTCAATAAGATCTATAATATATAGATATAATAGGGTTCTGTTTTATAGGGATGAACTTGAAGCTGGTACCAGATTTCTGAACAATTGTAGTATCAAGTAATGAAATCGGAATACTCATTATTGTAAGGAAAAAAAATGATGTCGATTTCAAATGTTTAAACTCGGTATAAACTATAAACTATCAAACTATCAATACCTTTTTTTTTTTTTTTTTTTTTTGTGTGTGTTGCTGTTTACAAGCCCACAGGTAATCACCTATTTTTTTTATTGAAGCATTTCAATATGATGATGATGTAATAATAATAAAAAATCTATACAGACTATAGATCAAATTCTGATTTTGTGCAGTAGCGAAATCATAGATTCAGATCAAGTAATAAGTTGAAAGGACTTTGTACAAATTTTACTGGAAATTTGAGCCCAAACTGTTTCATCTGCATTGAAATTCCTATGAACAATTTAGAGTGAGTAAAATTAATATCCTATAAATCTAAACTGTCTACACAAATATTGACACCAATAAGATGATTTAGACTCAACTTTGAAGAAGATTTTATTCAAAGCTCTTTGAACAAAAACTCCACTCTATATAAAAAATAAAAACACACTTTATTTTATTTTTTATTTCAAAGCCCGTAGGCCAAAAACACACATCTTATTATGCATGTCCGATAGCATAGTTATTCGGTTTTTTGTGTTAAGAATGTGGCTATGTTACTATGCATAACGCAGATTGATTTGTACATGTTTTATTTTCAAAGTTTAAATAGTTGTTCGAAAATATACAATATAATTTCCATATTAAAATAGACTTGGAGATCAAATTTTATATATATTTTTTATAATTTTATTTTGTTAGATAGATAAAAATATATATTTGTAAATTAATGATCAAGAATGTTTAGATCAAGTGATTTTCTATCTATAAAAGAATGTAAGAAAATATAAAAAAAAAATATAAAATTTAATCTTCAAGTATATACTCTTCTATATAAGTAAGATCATAGTGTACATGTCTCTATACAACTATTGTTAGATATGCTTTGATTTTTATCTAGTGTGCATCTTGAAACAAATTCAATACATATTATATGGAAGCACACTATGTAGATGTGCATTGCAAAGTACCATAACCTCACTTATTGTATATGAAGATCATATTTGATAACTGAGATCAAATATTAAGACTTTAAAAATAAAAATATTAATTCCTAATACGGATCAATATGTTATATGTCCAATAATATTCTCACACTTTATCAATTGATATAAAATGGCGATCCTATACATTTTGAACATGAGTAAAATTTTCAAAAATTACAAAAAACTAGCATATTTCGAAACTTATTCCAAATTAAACTCAATATACTTGCGCAAGGACAACACAAGATTTACGGAATAAAAATCGACCTTACTATTGATCATAGTAACAAGGTACGTGTTTTATTTGCTAATAATTTGCGAATACAATTATTTTTTGATGTTTCTGAACCAAACATCGAATAAAATACGAAAAAACATATTATTAAATAAAAAATTATACCATCCTATAATGATTATATTATAATCTCGAAAGGTATTCAATATTGAACTTGTTATGTTCGAATAATAAAACGGACATTCAAGAAGGTTAATTAATTATGATATATGCCGAGAAATGATACAAATATTTAAAGAGTAAAAATAATTTGTACTCTATTTTAGACACAAAAGAATTTTTTATAAATTTTTCATGGCTAACTAAAAATAAAATAAAACAACCATCTTTGAAATAATTTCACAGTCATCAACAACTTCAAATGGTACCAGTTTCTCCTCAACAAATAAATAAAGGCTTGGGCTTATATATATTAAATATTGAATTGTGTAACAATGAAATGAATAATTTTGAAGAATAAGATTATCTCATTATTTACAAATGCGCACTAAAATATGTGTATTTTCAGAATATAATAATTAAGAGAAATCTTATGTAAAAGTAAAGAAAAAAAGTTTGTCGAGAGAAATAAATGAAAATTTTAATTTTTTTTTTTGTTTAATCTTGGCTTTGGGACTTTGGAATTTGGATACAATTGGAGAGAGAAGCACTGAGACAAAATGGCACGTAGCGCGAAGAAAGGGCATTCTTTCTATTTTTGGGTGGGATCGAATCTCCTGCCCCAGGGTCACTGTTAGTGGGCCCCACTCCTAAATTCTAAACTCTAAATCTTAAACCCGACCCCACCCACCCTAAATCCAACCCCACCCCGCAGTGACCCTGGGGGCAGAAAATTCCTGCCCCCTGGGGGACAGGTGATCTGCTCCCTTTTTGGGTACATTTGGGAACTGATATCATTGGTCCGTTTTCCAGCTTTGTCTCGAGTTAGTGTGGTTCCAAAGGTCCTTCCATTATTGGATATATTTGGAGACGCATATCCCGATGTCGTTGCTTGTTTTTCAGCTTTGTCTATGATTTTTTTTTAAATTAGAAAATCAAAGTTTTTGAAAAGAGAGTGATTATTATTTTTGGGACCTACTTTAGGTTTAATTAGCTCTAATACCGTACAATTAGTATTAAGATCTATGCACACGAAACTTGATGCACATGCACGGATTTTAATATGGAGCACACGAATCATGATGCAATCAGATGGTCACTACATCCATCAAACCAAAGTAGATCCAATGAGCATCGGACCTACTATGATTGAGTGAGACTATGGCACTATACATAGTGTAGATTGGTTTGTATACTATCAATTCTTATGTTTTTAAAATTTGAATTATCAATTCAAATTATTCAACATTATATTCATATGAATATATACTTGTAATTTAAATTCTACATTTTTTAGAATTCTTTACTATATTTTTAGATTGGTAGAAAATCATTGTTTTTGGATGGTTTAGATTAATCGTTACAACTTTCAAAACCAAAGATTTAAGAGTGCGGATCAATATGTGTTACGCATATTACCATAGCTTTACTATTATCTTCATACAAACATAGATACCACCGCATGTTTATTAGTGGAAAATAAATCTGCTGTAATTCTTGAGGAATTACAGGACCTGTAATGCCAATTTGAACCGTTGATCTTTTTCGAGATTTGTGCATGAAAATTTACTTTTTTTCAAGATATGTACAAAAAATATTTGAACAATTGATATTGAAATTTCAGACCCTATAATTCCTTCCATAATTACAGCAGATTTGAACTCTTATTAGTGCAGCTTCATCAAAAATAGGTTGCTAGAACTGTACCAATAGTGCCATCTCAGCAACTTTCCAACAAATCAGTGGTCAAGAAATAAGATGAGATTTAGCATCTGAAAATACACCAACTCACACTATTGTTGTAGTCCAGAAACTTGCACCTAGTAGAATCACACTATTTATGTATTTCTTTTTTAAGATACAAAATAATCATTATTTTTTCGAAAGAATTAAAATTTTTATTTCTAACGATAAATATATCCTCGTCTCAAGTTAGTGTGGTCCCAAAAGTACGTTCCTTAAACCTAATCATTAAAAACTTATACCAGATAACTTTTATATTCTTATTGTTATTTTTGTTTCTTTTTCTTATTATTTGCTACGAATTAAGAGTACAGTACACTCATCATTGGTATTGTATTCCGGTATCATATCGTTGTTGGATTGTACTATAATTTACTTATCTGTTTGATTAAATTTACAAAACATATATTTATTAAATTTAACAGTTTATTTGAGTTGAGATATATGCAGATTCATAAGATTTAGAATTATAACAATATTGTTCAGGTTATTTCTTTTGACCTTGAGATAACTGACTACATTGTTCCACTGAAGGCTAAGACTTCAAAATTAATATCTACTCTTCACAAGCTTTTTGAAAGATGGTCATATACTGAAATTGGATATTCGAGCACCATGATACACCTATTTGAAAATTGCTAAAGTTCCACAACGGTTGATAATCATTGTAACGGGTCATAGACCGGTGCAACAGTCAGCCTTTGGAGTTTGGCAGAAAATTAGACTTCGGAAATGAATTTTTCCGTCACATAACGGGTTCCGACCATTACAATGGTTAGCACTTTCTAGCTCTGCACAGCTTTCGTATTTTGGCTGCCGTTTGGTAATAGGAGTTCCGATTTGAGTAAATCAAAGCTTGAAATTTTCAAGAGATCGAGATCTACAACTTTCATATTTTAACTTTATTCAAATTATAAATGCATGGGTTGCTATGGGCCGTGGAAAGCAAACATCAGATATAGTAACGTCTATAAACCTAAAATTGCTTCTTTCCCTATATATATAAGCAAATATTATGTTTTCTCTTGTTACTCCAACTGTCAAATTCTTTTTCTCTTGCTAAAAATTAAATTCACTTTGATTGATTGATCTTGACACTTCAATACTCATTCAACAATAAAAATTCTACTCCACCATACTCAATCTGAGATTTTTTTTTTAAATAGAATTACATTGTAATAATTTAATAGAATAAGCCTAGACTGTTGGAATTTTCGAAAACTAGCCTCCACCGATCCCTAGGATCGATGGAGCAAAAAAAACACATCCTACACCGATCCCTAGGATCAGTGCAGCCCATTTATCACTCCACCATTATCAGGCCGCAGAATATCACAGAAAATCAGAAAATCAAAACAAAATAGCCCTCCACTGATCCTATGGATCGGTGTAGTTTTTTTTTTTTTTAACAGAAATTTCTAATTTTTTGTGTATTAAAATATTAGAAACGTTGAATATATTTCTTTGAAAATAGATGGAATACAATATAATTTGATTTATTAGAAAGACTGCAACAAATAACCCGGATCAATATTTTTCAGGCCGGATTTTTTGCGGCTGTAAGAAAATTTAATATATTTCTTTATGTGTTATTGGAAAAAAATAAAAATGCTTAGATTCTGAGTTATTGATCCCGGTTCAAAAGTCACTTCTAGGTAATCTAGAAAATATTGTCATCCATCTAGTACATTTAATTAATAAAAAGTTGTATCTATTTTTTGAAAAAAAAAATAAAAACTTTAATTTATTTAATGATTGTTTTTCAAAAAGAATTCTCAAAATAGATACAACTTTTTATTAATTAAATGTACTAGATGAATCACAATATTTTTTAGATTACCTAGAAGTGACTTTTGAACCGGGATCAATAACTCAGAATCTAAGCATTTTTATTTTTTTTCCAATAACACATAAAGAAATATATTAATTTTTCTTATAGCCGCGAAAAATCCGGCCTAAAAAATATTGGTCCGGGTTATTTGTTGCAGTGTTTCTAATAAATCAAATTATATTGTATTCCATCTATTTTCAAAGAAATATATTCAACATTTCTAATATTTTAATACAAAAAAAATTAGAAATTTCTGTTTAAAAAAAAAACTACATCGATCCACAGGATCGGTGGAGGGCTATTTTGTTTTGATTTTCTGATTTTCTGTGACATTCTGCGGCAAGAGAATGGTGGAGTGATAAATGAGCTGCACTGATCCTAGGGATCGGTGTAGGATGTGTTTTTTTTGCTCCACCGATCCTAGGGATCGGTGGAGGCTAGTTTTCGAAAATTCGAACAATCTGGGCTTGTTCTATTAAATTATTTCCATGTAATTCTATTTAAAAAAAAAATCCTCAATCTATTGTAAGAATTAGAGTGATTTGTGAGAGATCTTTTATTCATTTAAATACTAGAGCCCTGAGTTCTCGCTTCTCTTGTATTATGAATACTAGACCCCTGAGTACTCGCTTATCTTGTATTAGAGGCTTTAGTGCTCTTGAGTCATTTCCATACTCGGGTCGTGTGACTCTCCAAACTTTATAAGGGCTCACCGATTCCACCTTGTACAACTTTCTCATTGGTAAAGAAAGATGCGCCATTAAGAAGGTCGCGAAGCCCGGGAGACGTAGGCGTTAGTGTCGAACTCTGTAAACAACTCTCATGTCAAGTGTCTCTAAACTATTTTATTTACTTTCATACTTATTAGTTTAGATTCAAGTTGTTCAAGTTTCCGCCAATAATAACTTATAAATACACTAGTTAATTTAATTTAGATTAAAATTTAAAAATCAAATATTCACTCTCTAGACGCCTTTAACCAACAATCATAAATTTTATAAATGCACATATATAACGCATGTGTTAATTATTTGCAGTTATATAGTTTAATTAGTGGGCCATGTAAGAATACAATGAGATACAGGATGAATATTCTGTGTAACGTTCTCAACATAAGCAATCGAACAAATATGTCCGTCTACCATATTGATTTTAAATTGATTGAAGAAGTATGTCATATTTTCAAGCCACTGTAAGATGGCTAAGCTTATTTTTTATTCTATTCAAAACACTTTAAATGCAGGCGGGCCCGTATATACGATGACTAAAATGGCTGAAATCAATCATTTAATCACAAACTGACATTTAAGCAACATATATTTTTTTTCTGAAAAAGAACACTTATCCTATGCAACTCAAAAATCACTTAGCAGAGGCTATCAATCATATGTACGATTTTATTTTATTTTCTCGTAATACATAGTGAAAACTTAGCAGAGGCTTCCAATAGATAGCACTGTTATTAGTCGAAAACTCGAAATAAATGCCAACCCATGTATTAAAGCTTTAACAGGGCCCAAATATTGCACTAAGCCTTATACTTTTATAAAAGGCCCAAAATTTTGTAAATAAGCCTGAAATGCTGGAGAACTTAATTAATAGCTGGTATTGGTGGACTAATTTTAAGTACATTAACTAAATTCCAATGATTAAGTGTTCCAAATAATTCATCTGTGTGGTCCCGGTCCATTGGAGAAATCTCCTTCTTAGTCGTCGAACTAGCCCTGAGTAACAACCACACAAGCGCATTTGTTGGGCCCCACATTTCCCCAAATATTGGGCCTTAAAGAAAGATTCTTCTAGATTCCAAGTGAATCTGTTGCTGATTCTTCGTTCTCTCTTTCTGAGAGGAGGGTCACTGAATTCAATTAATTAATTGAAATCAATGTACCCATCCTGTTTCATGAGAAATCCCACTTTGCCTACAACAAGAATTTTTACAGGATTGCATCAATCAAGGATCGAATCACTGCTCTCGGCACCTTGCTTCTTCCCAAAATATCGGTATGATCAGCTCAACATACCAGTATCTTCATCTCTATTGTTATTTTGCTTATAATGCTTCCGTTTCACATGATCAGTGTGGAGAGAGGCACGCTCATATTCTTTTGCAATGTTTGAATTTTCCGTCATAATTTCTTGTTTAATTTCATATTTTGTTACCTCTGGCAGTGGTTGTAAATTCTCTCCTTTTAGATCACAACTATGGCAAAATCCAGAGGGCATGATCAACAAAAAGAGATCAATAATGAGCGTACGAGCCAGAGAAAGAATAGAAGAATCCATAAAAGCAGGATTTAGTGTGACAAAAGATCCTGAAAAAAGGGGAAGTATAGCTGGAGCAGTCTCACTAATTATTGGTACCAGCATCGGATCAGGTATCCTTGCCATACCTGAAAAGACTTCTCCTGCGGTGAGGCTAATTTTTGTAATTTTAATAAAAAAAACAAGGGGACCAAATAATGACTGATGTTAGATTAATTTCTATTATTTCAGGGTTTCATCCCTAGCGCAACTTCTATCATCATATGTTGGATTTTTCTCGTAATAGAAGCGTTGTTATTAGCCGAAATAAATGTCAACCTACGCAAGGAGAGAAACAAAGATATAGTCTGTGACCAAAACAATGGCAATATAGAGATAATATCAATTAGGACTATGGCACAAGAGACATTAGGTCAATGGGGAGGAAATTTAGCAACTGCCACTTACCTGTTTTTGAGTTACACTTCTGTGATCGCATACACTTCCAAATCAGGGGAGGTCGTCTCGCGCTTGGTTCAGCTACCAGATTCTGTCTCGGGGGCCACATTTACAATAATCATAGCGCTGCTAATTTCGGTTGGTGGGACCCACATGACAGATCGGGTTAACCAATGGCTCACATTTGTCATGATTGGGTTATTGGCTTTGATAGAAGCAACATCAATATCACTTGGAGGTGGATTAAGTGTTCCACAAGTCGAGAATTGGGATAAAGTTCCACAAATGGTACCGGTTATTATCTTCACTCTAGTATTTCATGACATTGCCCCTGGTAACTAAAAAAAGTATATATATATACATATATAATCTTTTTCTTTGAAATAAAAGAAGCATTAACTGTAAAATCATTGAATTTTTATTTATCACATTTCAGTTATATGCGCATATCTTGGAGGAGATCTTGGGCGGATAAGATTCTCAATTATATTTGGGAGTTTAGTGCCTCTATTTTTTTTGCTTGTTTGGGACGATATTGCCCTTGGCCTCCCCTCTGACATTGTTGGTTTTGATCCATTGGAGCTGCTAAAGACCGAGTGAGCATTTATTTACAGATAATTAGTAATTTAATTTCACGCAGATCTTCTAAACATGTTAATATCTGAATAAAGATGAGATAATAATTGCTAAAATTCAAGTAGATGGAGTGGCATGGGGCTAATGATAGAGGCATTTTCACTTCTAGCGGTTGGTACATCGCTTATTGGTACCCTACTTGGAGCATCTCAATTCTTTGTTGAACAAATAATCAATCTCTTTCCTCCTTCGAGGCAGCCGTTTCGAAAAACAGTAAGTAACCAATTTCACTATTCTAGCATGGACTTTTTAACATATCCTGATTTAATTTTGGTACTAGAAGATTCTGCTTATGCTACTTTTTTATGATTGACGTTAGATCTTACCTTGTAGGATAGTGAAGATGATTTAAGTGGTAATGAAGGCAAGTTCGACCTAGCTACAGTGAGAAATTTTATAGATAAAAGCAAACTCAATATTTTGGCAACTCTGATCATGATTATCCCGTCAATTGTACTCTCAGCAGCTGTACCAGATGCATTTTCTTTGGCAACAGATTTTGCGGTGCGTAAATTAACTCCCGAAGTTGATAGACTTATTGTCACTTACATTAATAGGCCTTTTCTTTAGTTCTAATTAACATATATTCTATTATGCTAATGATGTATTCATTATCCCCATCTTTATTTAACATGGCATTAAGGTAGGTTATATATCAAATTTTGTACAATCTGAAAGTTATTTGACTGTCCATCAAATAATTTGAAAAAAAAAAAACTTGTACAATATTGGATTCTTGAAACATTTTATATGGAATACCAAATAATATCCGCATTGTAGAAACTATAATTATCTATATAGACTTTAATTTCTTGTTTAAATGATATTGTCAAAATTATCAAATTTAGTACTATAACAAAAGATGAACTGATATAACTGAAAAAAAAAATTTCAGGGAGGATATTGCATGATGATATTGTATGGAGCACTTCCGCCTATGATGGCATGGGCTATGCATTTTAATTTGGCCGATCAAGAGAACCAAATCAAACATCAAAATTTAATAGATGGAATGAGGATGTCACAATTATCAGGTGCAAAGCCTGTTCTACTTGGAATGGGGATTTTCTCTTTCATAATTGTAATAGAACAATTCTTGACAGATATTCTCAATTTGAACTCCTATCTGTTTTCTTGAAGTATGTCAAAATTCTAAAGTGACCATTAGGGGTCAGTACATATTGTGTTCACTAAACTCAGACCTTAATTTTTTTACTTATCATTGAGCAATTGGGTTTCTCTATTTTAATGTATTTTATTTGCGACTTATTGTTAATAATGATGGTGATGATATTATGCAAATTATTAACTGATTCACGTTATGGATTCATCTTTGTTTTCAAAATCTAAATGATTCAAAACGCTTAACATGATCTCCATATAAAATTGTATTATATATTTTGAGGATTTAAATGTCTTCATTTTTTGTGTCTTCATCATGCCTCTATTTTTAAAAACTTAAATAACTCAAAGTTTTAAATTTAAATGTAAAAAAAAAGCCGTTAGATGTGATCTATGTTATTTTAGTTCCACATTTTAGCTGAAATCCACGCAGGCATATAAATTTTTTAAGAAAGCATTGGTTATTTTTGTCAATCATTGTAGCCCGTCTCATCACTCTCACAACAACCATTTAATAATAAAAATTCAGTGTGTTCATTTTTTAATTAATTTGGCACATTTCATATAAGAATTTTATCGTGTTACTTAGAATTGTCGTTATTATCGTGTACCAAACTTATTTTCAGCTGTTACTAACAATTAGATAGACAAAACAATATGTTACAACTACACTCAAATTTATAAGTTAAACATGTGAATGGACCCACAATAATTAATTTAAGAACAAATCTTACTAAATTAATGAACGAAACTTATGTCGACAGAGACGCCTGAGACGTGGAGGCAAAAAAATATATATATTGGATCATCTAATAATTTAGTACTGTGGATCCACTAGCAAAGATAATACTTTCGTGTGAAAAGTTACATATTAAAAATACAAAAAAAAAGTAATTCTTTGTGAATAATAAATAGTTAAGTAGCTGAAATTCCAACCTTTACTACTGAAAGGAAAAAAAAGTACTACGGCAAACCCATAAAACATCCCTCAAATATCAGTGCCTTTTAAAAGAAGGGAGGATTTCATATATACCACTCAAAAACTATGAAATTACATATTCATCATTCAAATTTTTGTAATTACATATTTACCATCTAAAAATCTAATAACTCACATATTTACCTAATATAACTTTAGTATATATCAAATATACCCAAAATTCAGATTAATTATGTTTAATTTTCTTAAAACTATAATTAATCAAGGATTAACTTAGTACCATTTCTTTCTTTCCTTAGAACCGTTCTTCTTTATATTCAATATAAAAGATTAAAAATAGATATTCCAAGCCAGTAACAAAACACAGATTTTCAAACTTAGTTACTACTTTGATAATGGGTTGCAATATCATCATCGAATTTAGCTGAAAAAGTTGAAGTGGTTACTTTGATTTTAGACAATCAAGCTGGAGTTGAAATCCTTGTATCTGAGTCTACTACCCCTTCTCTCCGAGTTTAAGCGGGAGAGATGAGATGAGCAGAGAGTTTAAGCGAAAATGTGAAGTTACATAAAAAAAGACAGGAGAAAAATATGTACGCAAAAAGAGGAATGAGGCAGAGAAGAAGTAGAAATTAAATGACTTATTAATTATATTTTATAGGGAGAATTTCATATATTGATAATTTAATTAATCTCATTTTTTAATTAATTAGGTAAATATGTGAGTTATTAGATATTTAGATAGTAAATGTGTAATTATAGAAATTTAGATGGTAAATACATAATTTCACAGTTTTTGAGTGGTATATATATGAAACTCTCCCAAAAAAAGAATCACTGAATCACATATGCAAATATGCAATATATAAGTTTTATCTAAAAGTTAAATTCCACACTGTTGAATATTCGAGTACAGAATCTCCATGGGGTCGAACTAATCCAAAATCTTTTGAATTTGTCAGAACGCACTGCTTCATTCAAATTTATTCATATTATATATCGATTTGAATCTCTCTTTCCCCTCTACACAATTGAACATATCTAACATTAGGCTCAAGAGAGAATTTTGAAAGAGGAACGCTTTCTCTTGCTTGATCGAAAACAAAGAGAATCGGTTCTTGACGAGAGATGTGTTACAAAGAGAGGAATGTGCTACGATTCATAAAGAATCGAAACCGTTAAAAAAACCCGTTAGATTATCCTGTGCTTTTGATTTACTTAATGCAATATAAGATTCAATTCTCATTGTCTTTCACATCTTATCGATTTGTTTATGCTGATCGTTAAGCTCTTTATCGCTAAATAAATCCTGAATACTGATACTGATACTAGATTTCATAAAATGACGAAACTCTTTTCAATTTTTTTCATGCAAAAGAACCAAAGGAGGCATCTAAAGTCTAAACCACAAAAAACACATGACAGTCATATTCAAAGCGCTTTTTAGTTGACGACTTGACGTCCATTTATTCAAAAGTACTTGGTTGAATGCTCGTTACACACCTAAAAATGTACAAAAAGATGATGTCGCATTCATAGAGAAATCAGCAAAAGTGACATCCATCCATAATTGTTTGTTACGAAGACATGAAGCTGCCACAAAAAAGGCGATTTTTTCTCAGCTAAAGAACCAACCGATGAGTACTTGACCACTTCATTTATACTTCTTTTTATTTCTTTACTTAATTGAAGTGAAGAAAGTTGTTCAAAATATACCAGTGTCTTACCTACCAAAAGGTAAAGATACTAACAGAGCAGTTCTTGCTTTATGCAGCGCACAAGTCATGTAAATCACTGTTTTTACTCTTGTAGGCCATATTTGGTTGTGGAGTAAGAGGGAGAGTAAATTCTTTATTCCACGCTTAAAGAACCAAATAAGGAGTAACTTAGGCGGTTTAAGATGGAGTAAAATTTGAGTTAAACCGGAGTAACTTACATCACCTAGAGAGGTGGTTTAATCCACCAAATATGATTAACTTATTCTGATTTAGCTTGAAGTAAAAAATTTAATCCAGTTTAACTTTACTCCACAACCAAACATGACCGTATGTGCACTCCATGATAGAAAAACTGATATAGCAATATCTCTACCCCTACCAAAACACAGGACAAACATTGATACCAAATTACGGAATTATACTGATACCAAAAACACCATGACATACATTTATAACCATAATACAGAAATATACTAGAAGAGTGCTTTCCTTAGGCATTCATCAATTTTTTCCTTCCACCAATTTCATTTTTCCCTAGGCTGCATGCTAATATTATTCCGCATTATTTGCAAATTCAACCTCATTTTTATTTTTTTCTTTAGAATAGTCGGCTTATTTCCAGTTCCATTTGGATCTAAACCATTTTTTGGGTAGTTCTTTGTTCTCAACTTGAATAGAACCCAAATTTCAAATGTTCCATCCTCTCCACAAAAAGTTATGTAATGAGATTAGATTACACTTTAAAACCGGTTGCGTTCTTGCACAAGCTCTCTTGCAAACATATCTAGCATTTCCATATTGGTTCTTTCGCCGACTCTTTTCCCTTTAAAAAGGACCGACGACACATGCTTTTGCCGTAGCATATCCTCAGCTGCCCTTTGTAACATGTTTATGTTTTCGGGTCTCGGATCGCAGTCGACATCTGCTCCAATGATCCCGGTGCTGGAACAATTACCCTACAATTGTGAAAATTATAATAATGAAATTTCAAGACAAAAAACAATTCTACATGCAATCTTAGGTTTCTTTTTGTTGTTCCGGACAACTGTGTTCGGTACGTTTTTTTCTAGCTGTTAATAAAATATTCAATGTTTTTTAAGTCAGTTGAACGCAAAAATGCGGTAAAAAAATAGATTTATCATATATTTACAGATTTAAAATTTTGGGATTTTACCAAAAAAACAAAAAAAAAAAGTTTTAATATTATCAAGATGGATGGTGTGAAAACATATCGGGATGTTCCTAATAGGGGCTTATACCGAAAGCTCCCACAAGTTGAGGAGACTAGAAAAGGGGAATTTTAGGCAGCCTTTCCTATTTTCCTTGCCTCATCTAAACATAATATAGGAGGCCTCATCTAAACATAATATATCTCTAAAATATGATCCTTTGTAATCAAACTAAATATGATGATATGCTTGAGTACTTTATTTCCTGAAATTTACCCTGTTTGTTTGAGAAAACAAGAACACAAAACAGACACTTATTTGGGAAGACCGATACAGGAAAAAAAAAAACAGCTTTTGGTGTTATGCATTTGTTCTCATCTTTGCTTGTTTTTTGTTCTTTCTATTTCTTACCCAGTTCTGCCAATCATCCCTATTCAATAGAAATACAAATCAAACAATGATGAATTGTTTGTTTGGAAATGCATGCAGCTAGGAAACAAAATAAAGAATTCGTATCCTCTGCATTAGCTCAAAAGGGAATCTTTTGAGTTAATGAATCCTGACCATCCAATATGTTTTAAGATTCGTACACACTAGATCCGTACTAATATTAAAGAACCCCTATTTCATAGCAGGATCGGATTGACTCTGTTTAAAATCCGACAGTTGACATTTATTAACTCAAAAGATTCCTTTTTGAGTTAATGCAGAGGATAAACATTTCAAAATAAAAGGGGAGAATGAATCATGGAGGGTAATAACCGGGGTCCGTCTACTCTGAAGTAACCTAAAATTTGAGTTTACATCCGAACCGTTAAATCCGACTTCTAATTTTTGTCAAAACAGATCGGACGGTCCGGATCAAAAATTAAAGTTTGAGTTACTTTATGGAATCGAATTCCAATAACCTGGCAAGTGGCCACGGGGGGAGTAAACATTGGATCCAACTAAACCCCACAGAGAGCAGAGACAGAGGTAACAGTGAGTTGACAAGATATATCTGCTGGTACCGTACCAGATGCCAACTCACCTTTCGGTCACCTCCAACAAAATTGTCACCCTCTCTTTTGTCTACCGTACACCAGGAGTTCAGATCTAGTGAAGTAACTCAAATATTGGGTTTTAAATCGGGACCGTCCGATTTAAATCCGTGATAATCTATTTAAAGTAGCTTGTACACATCTTAAAAGATGAATTCGAATTGTAAAACATTCTTGAACGACGAATTCGAATCGGACAGTTTCGATCCAAAGCTCAAAGATTGAGTTACTTTAGGGGATCCGGACCCGTCAAATGTTTTTACAAGCCACATATGATCGATTGGTACATTTTCACTGTAGTAAAACAAGCAAGCAACTACCATAACAAAACTGTGATTACTTATAGGCATCAAAATCTTGTCACATCAGCATACCCATGAAAATGTTACTGTACTTGTAACAGCTGTCTTGTACGGTGGCAACTCATTATCATGGAACCCATACTTTGACTGGGAGTTGACATATGTATTACCAGTATAGGAATTAAGAGGTCGAATAGGCTGATAGCCTTAGTCCCATAGACCCTTCATGGCCACCGAAAATTTAGTTTTAGCTCATTAATAATTAGAAATTACTACGGAAAAGAATTAAGATAAGAGGTTACAGTGCTGTTGTAGATAGTTTTTGTAAGATATAAAAGACGAAAAAGGCAGAGAAAAAGTTAAAAAGAAAAATAACAAAAATGCCACACATCCAGTCTTAACCACTTAACCAGTAGTCTAGTACTGGTAGAATAGCACCAAGAAGCTCTAGAACAAAAATCTGCTGTGATTCTCAAAAGAATCACAGGATCCTTGCTTTTCCAAATTCACTCCTCTATTTTTTTAAATGCACAAATCTCAAAACAAATGAATGGATAGATTTGGAAAAGCAGGGTCCTGTGATTACTCAAGAATCACAGCAGATTTGTTTCCCATTGACTACCGCAAAACAAAATCCAATCTCTGTTTTTTTTTTTTTTTCTTTTTTTTTTGACAAAAATTAAAATGAAGTTTAACAAGAGAAAATTACCTGGATCCTGACATAGCCGGAGCTCTGGCATTGACCAAACGCCATGGCCACAGATTGATCTACAATATCTGCTGCACCATCGCACACAACACGAGCCACTGGATGGGCCCACTTGTCAGCCTCCCACTTCCTTACCTTTCTCAAATCCACCTCAACGCTCTTACAACTCTCCATGCAACCACAGCCAAGAGAGAGCACTAGCAAATCCTCCACTCCTCTCACAGATGGAAATTCTATTTTATTGTTCAATACATGTGTTATACCCACTGCACAAGGATTGGACATTACGTGGCATGACGTGGCAAAGCACGATTCGCTGCCATTGCAAGACCTAACCAGAGCCGGTTCAAACCGGCCTGGTTCAGCCCATGTTGCCCGACCTACTTCCCATAGCCTGAAGTTAAAACTTTCCGATTCCGTCGCGTCGGCTCGAGAAAAAACAAATGGTCCGGAGGTGTTCAAATTGTAACATGGAACCAAAAGTGGCTTCATGGTATCTCTCAAGCTTGCATCCTTCCCAAATGCCTCTTTCATGGTTTTCTCCATGGCCGAAGTAGATGCCTTGAGGGGGTTTTTGGAGAAAAAAGATTTTAACTTGTTGGGTTTAGGGAAGAGTAATGGGGCCCGGTCGACCAGAAACCGGCACATGTCATCGGGCCGAAAAGCTTTATCAGGCTTGAGTAACATCCCAGCGAGAACACCACCGGACCCAGAACCCGCAACGAGATCAAAGAAATCAGAAATTCTCGCATACGCATTGCCGGAGATGGATTGCAGAGATGCCTCTAGTTGGGCAAGTGCTTTAGCTGCGACAATACAGCGCAAACCGGCACCGTCAATGGACAAGATACACACTTTGCGACGGCTTGGTTTCGGTGGAGATGAGATGGGGGACAGATTGCGGGGTACGTGAAGGAAATCGGGATGGTTGGTGGTGTAGCCGAAGAGGAATTTGCTCTCCAAAATGGAGAAGATCTCATAGCTGAGCTTGTCGGTGGTCAGTGAGCCTGGTAAATGAGAGGTGTCGTGCACCTCTACCACCATCTCCTCTGCTGGTGGTTCCATCTTTGCTATCTCTCTGCTCTTTTGGTCTCTATCTCTCTCTCCCTCGCTCTCTGCTCTTTTGGTCTCTCTCTTCCACTGGGTATATGGGGAAGTGTGCTAGTGAAAGATGATGCTTTTGTTGGAGATTTTGGGTGGCAAGCTCTGAGCTTCGGTTTCTCCTTTTGATCACATAGCACGCGGTTAAAGAGGTTTAGACTTTAGAGAGAGAACAGAGATGTAGAACGAACAACAGAACAGAGCAATATTTCTCTCATCCTGTTCTCTCTCTCTCTCTAGAGTAGTAGAGTTGAGGTGGGAATCATATAGAATAACTGACAAAGTGGTCAGAGTTAACTAAGGAGGTTACACAATAAAGTTTGTTAATTATGACTAATCTAGTACATTGACAGATTTAGTCAAAAACAGAGGATCACAATATCAGAGATAGAGTGTGCTTTGTTTCCTCTATTTTTTTTTGTTTCTTTATTAGTTTTTTTCAGAGATAGAGTGTGCTTTGTTTCCTCTACTGAAGTTTTGATATGTTGCCAGGTCAGTCCAGAAGTCATAGTAATAAAATTTGCAAACAATTAACGAATTGTTTGTAAAATATTTGTTTTTAGTATCTCTCCGAATGAGTAGATAAATTAAATCGAACTAGTTGGAATTATACCGAGCCAAATTCTAACTGGTCTTTTAATTTTGAAATCTATTTCAATTTTGAACTGAATTTAGTTCAAAATTATTTTAAATTCAAATTCAAATTAGAACAGATTTGATTTGGTTCGGTTCGTTTGCAGCCCTACCTTAATCACATATTCTGGGCTAGCCACATTCAATCATATAAAATCTTTGCCACATAAAATAACAGAAAAGCTTAATTCTATAATTTTATAAGAAATGTCTGTCTCCGTACATGTTTCTTTTTAAAGCAAGTATTACACTAGAAATTTCTTTTTCCTTGGGAGGATCACATAATTATATGCACCTTTTTCTGAAATGTGGGACCCTTGCTCTCAGTGCAGCTTTTCTCCCCTAATTTTCCTCGCAGTTTGCACTCTTTTCTAGTAAAAGAATAAGAATTACTGTATTGTCACTTTGTCAATCTCTATGCAGATAATACCGAAATTTTTATTAATAAAAAATTATTTAAATAAATATCAATAATGAAGAATCAACATGAGTTTCTTTGAGATATCGAGAAAATGTAGTGATAGTTTAAATAAATCATCACAGCCAGGAATATAGACTGTTTCAGCTTCTGTTTTTGTCAGAAATAGATCCTGTTTTGACAAGAATTAACACTATTTTGATCAAGAATTGACTGTTTCAGGGCATGATAGTCTATAATGTCCAGATGACATTATAAATTATTATGTGTTTCCTATATCTCGAAAAAACTCAGATTTGTTCTCCATTATTGATATTTATTAATTAGTTTTCTATTAATAAAAATTTCGGCAGATAATATTATGTGAGTAAAACTGGATGTTCTTTAAGTTCATTCTAAGCTTGCTTGTGATTTATGATAAGGTGAAAATCAATGGTAATAATATTTATAACCTTAATTTCTACTTATTGTCGATTTACAAGCTCATGAATCTACCGTGTAGTATAGATTGGGGTGTCGATCTGCAGGGATGGTGTATTAAGAGATATAGAATGCAAACTAAGGTCTAGGTTATCGATTCCTTTAGGTTGATTGGTTTTGTTTGGTTAGTTGATTGTTGGTTTCTCAATTGTAATATTGAATTACAACAAAGAATTGGTAGTAGTTTAAGTGTTTAGAAGATGGGTTTCCAGGGAATTAGACATTATATCATTCAAACTTGTTTAATCTAGGCTCTGGTTGTCATAACAATAGCGTACGGTTCTGTCACAATCCGCATGCTATTGCTAATACCTGTCAGTTGCAAAGTTACTCAATAGCATGTGGCTCTGTCAGACTGTCACCATCCGTACATGTTTTGGGTAAACTGTACAAAGTCTAGTTTCAACTCCAGTTGGAATCGCACACGGTTTGGCCAAAACCGTACACGCCCTATATCGGTATCTCTGCGATCTGAGAGTTGCTAATCCTATTATAGTGCTGATCTCTGGGTCGAACTCACAGCACCTTAATTGAGCAAGTACCCTATCAAGTACTTTGTAAGGCTCCGTAGCACTAAGATCAATGATAAGTCCTAATTACTAATATTACAAAAAGGACAAGTTCACTTGATCGGTCCTTCCTCTAACCTTTGGTAATAACAATAATCAAGATTACCCCACTATCAGTGATGGACTGCAACATTCGTATATTAAACCACTTCCCAATAGGTTTCTTGACTGTGGTTCGGATTGTAGAGATTTTATGTGTATGCCTATGTGGTGAGAATTTAAAATTTTTTCAATCACCACTTGGCTCAATACACAAAGGACGTTATTTATATGACAATAGCAAACAAGAAACTTCTTAATAGTTTCATTAAGCACCTAATGTGTACTAAATAAAAATAAATAAATTTATTTATTTCTTATACAAGAGGAGATAATAATTTATACCTAAAGAGATTGTCAAATCTCTTGTTAGAGGGAAGTTGATTTCCCTTCTAGATCTCTTGGAACCGCCGTTCTCTTGGAAGCACCTCTTGGTTCACCTTGAACCTAAACAACGAACTACCACACCTCTTAGATAGATGGATGTGAAGTTCAAGGCTTAGATACAACCACCTCTTGATCTTTAAATCAACAAACTATTTGATTTCTTGGTGGCTAAACCTAATAAGAGAAGATGAGAGAGCGACCTTCTCAACTTTTGGTCAAGGAGAAAGAAAAAACGTGGCTGCTCAAAGGAGCTGATTTTGGCAAGTGTTATAGGCAGAAAATTAGCTTATTTTTCTCCAAAATGAGCCCCCTTAAATAGGCAAGGGTTAGGGCAACCCTTTGTGTAAGGTTTGAATCAATTACACAAATGCCACTAGCCTTGTTTAGCCATCTCATGCTCTCTTTAATCTCATCTTATGGTTGGTTCAATAAATTAATTTATGAACAAATAATATTATTCATATTATTCTATTATACAATATTTATATTATTCTTATAATGTATTCAAACATTATACCAAATAATATTTGCATAACTTCATAAATTTATTTATGGTCTAAGCATGTCATATTATGACATTTTATTTTAGCATTTCATCACATGTATTTTATCTTATACATCATTATGAAATGTAAAATACTTGTTGTTTCTCTTCAGTTGGTGTGACCGTATAGATGATCTATGTCATCTTGGCAATAATATAAAACTTTATATTATTAATTATAAGAGGTTCTATCATTACATTATAGTTATCCAAACAACATAGTAAATCATTTACTCAATCCACTAATTTTGTGTCTATCCTTGTCACACGATATTATGAATAATATGCAAAATAGGATCGTGTCATTTTTGCATTATATTCGTTTTCTTGGTCTCTCAAGTGAATTATAATTATAACTACATCAGTTATATTGCATGCGATATAATTCCACTTTACCAAGGGGCCCAGTAATATCATAACTCAAATTGAGGGACAATGATAATATTAACATATAGATTTCTCCCGCACAAGTTGTACACAACGAACTGCTATTTTATTCCCATCATAAGATAGTATTTAAATAGCAATCACACTATATGCTTCTCATGTGAAAAACCTACACATCTCATATATAAGATTCTAAAAACACAATGGAAACATTAATGACACAAAACACAATCCATATAATGTTCCATTCATTTAGGTCATGCTCAATATATAAAATACACATTTTATATATTCATGTAATTAAATGATAATCCTTTATCAACATTTATAGAACTTCAATGTACTTTAATCTACATGACAATCTTCCTCGGTAATTAATGTTCCTACTTAATTACCACGATTGTGAACTTATTTAGTGATTAAATGTTTCTCATCTTAGGAGTTCTATGATTCAAGACCAAGAGCATCTTCTTGAATACTTCCAAAGATATAACATATAAATCTCAAGGAACAAGAATAATAATATTCGTAATAAAATCATGAACAACACATAAATTATAAATATTAAAAGATAACTTTCAAAACACACATCCTTCACGGATACAAGCGATCAACGGGTCAGTCTATTCTAATTATACTTAAGATAACTTATGTTCTTCGGATATTGGTTAACCCCAATTAGGTATGGGTGGATTCTGCTGAATTTAGACTGGTTTTGTTAAGTCAGCAGCATAGACATCTACTGAATTAGCGACTGCAGATGATTCGATGCATCACCTGACCCATTTTCGCCAAACCCTGACCTGCCAGCGAACAAACTAATCCTTGCGAACCCGTTAGCCCCTACGGACCCTTTAGTCAGACCCAATTCCAGCACAAGTTATGGTTCAGCATAAAAAACAAGAATAGCACAGACCCCTTCCATGTTTCTTTCTTTTCCTACATTTCGTTCTTCCCTTCCTCCTCCAACAGAGGTTTGATTCTTCCAATGTTTTGGTTTCAAATGGAGATGAAGAAACCAATAGTTCTCATGGGTGTGCCCTTCGTTCTTACACCAGTACACCTCTTGATTTCATTATGATTTGAGTGATTATGAGATTTAGGGTTTTGGCCGAATTTGGAAAAAATAGATTTTTTTGCTGTTACAAAGGCATAGGTCTTGTGTCCCTCTTCAACTATGAGTTGCGGGCCACCTATGGTCTCTCTTCGGCTCTCTTCTTGTTGAATCATATTCTTGATTTGGGAGTAAAAGAGAAGGGGAATGGTATTCATAATATGAGCCCGTACGGCCTCGTAGCTTGGGTTTAATCTCGCTAGATACTCAAATATGTCATCTCCTTCTTCTTCTTTGATTATTACCAAGTCGGTGGTTGCTGGCTGGTACAACCGGAGTTCATCTTTTTTCTTTTGAAGAGCATCAAGGTACTCTACATGTTTTCTTGTGCCTTGTTTTTCTTACTTAATTTTTAATTTGAGTTAGTATATACGAGAGTAGTTGTTCTCTTGCCTGTACATATCTTTCACGGCTTGTCATAGCTCAAAAGCTGTGTCGGGAAGAAGGAACAATTCTAAAATGGATGGCTCCATAGAATTCGTCAGCCACGTTATGATTTTGTCGTTTTGAGTTCTCCAGTTTTTCATTGCTTTTTTCTCCGCTTAGGTCAGCGAAAGCGGATTTGCAACTTCGGGCACTTTGTTGTCTCTCGTGATGTATTCTCGCATCTCTCGACCGCTGAGCGCTCTCGCTGTAGCCTTTGCCCATGTAAGATAATTTCTACCATTGAGCAACGTATTTGTGAGCTTGAAGGAGTTGTTGGTAGCCTCATATTACCCTTCTTGAGCCATTGCTCTTTGTTGATTTTGTTGTTTTATGGGTTTTCTTGCTTATGTTGTGTATACTAGTTCACTAGTACGGAATGATTTTTGTGATCACAGAACTTAGTACTCTGATACCATGTTGATTTTTGAGAGATGTAAAGCTGAGGAGACAATATGAATTTTTTGTATTTTGAAAAGTTGTGTTGTTTTCTCTATTACAGTGGCTATATATGACCTTTGGAACTATCTCCCTTGTTGCTACAATGAGCTACTTAAGTTATTTTGTACATTTTACATATAAACCCTTGATCTATTATTTCTGAGATTATTATTCAACATGTAATATAATACTAGTATCGTGCTCGTGTGTTGCAACGAGAACATATTATTATATTGAATAGAATATAAAGATACATTTTTGTTTGATATTCACAAAAAATTAAAAAATATATATATTTAAATGAAAATAAAAGACACAAATGAGAAAAAATAGATATCCCAATAATAAATAACAATAAAAGAAACAATAACAAATGAAAAAAAAAGATCAAATATAATATGAAAAAAAATCTTGAAGTATCATTGCGAATTAATATCTAATTTCCACAAGCAAGACAGCTTATTAAATGATTTAGAGGAGAAATAATATGTAAATAAACAAAATTGGAAAAAATATGATTAAATGATTCAATAAGGATTTTCTCTACATATATATTCAGATCAGAAATATATGATTCTTTCCATAAATTTGGAAAGTTATGATAGTTTTCAATTTCATTGTTAAAACTATGGAGGAAGAAGAAAAATGAAATGGAGGAAACAAAAAAATAAAAAAATAATTTAATTGCAATAATTGGAGATAGTTGTAAAAAAGAAATAAGGAAACAAATCGCTTGGAATTCATTCAATTTTAATAGTGACAAACCATGCAGTAGTTCTTGTAGCGAGTTTGTTTTTAATTAAATTTAGATTTTTACACATAAAATAGATATATTTAATCAAAATAAGATAGATTATGTAATTGAAGGGCTAATATTCAATTTGAAAGTTCATCTTTCAATCTTAGCCGTTGGCAGATCATAACAACTACGTCTATAATAAAACAATGGCGATATAAATATTTTAATATCTAGGTATAAAAAAAAAAATTTAAAAATATATAAGTACGGATGTAAATAAAGAATGCAATCACTCATCTTAGAAAGGTATAAATATATATAGAAAATAGCAGTTTTGCAACCTAACAACCAACACACTAATCCAAACGCTTAAAATCTCCATCACTTGTTCTATAACTAAACAAATAAATATAAAGGTGACGGCTCTAAATTCTAATCATTAGGTCTCTTAGTTTATTATTTAATTCTTGGGGCATTGCTGGCATTTGCCCCCATCTTTTGCATAAAATTTTATAATTCAAGATGGTTTATTTAAGTATATTTTTTTCCATTGCTCTCACCAAAATAGCCCTCTTGTAATATTGAAACAACAATAATTGCTACTTGCTACTACATCGCTAAATTTTATGATTTCAGATGGTTCTATTAATAAATTGATTTAATCCAGCGAAAATAAATTGCCCTCTTATAAGATTTAAACTATAAATACTAATTATTTGGATAATTAATTGTCAAACGGTGCTTGGAAAATTGTCAGTCTGAGCAATTTAAATGTTCAATAACAATAATTTTAAATACATTTCAAATACAAGTCGACGAGTCCAAACCAAAACCGTGAGAAATATAAATATTTGAAATCTACTATAAGAAAGATCTTAATTTTGTCCACCAATTAGAAACCCGCTACAAGTTTAAATCATCTTACATATTATTAAAAAAAAAATAATCCTTAAACTCGATCACAATTTCTTGATTTTTTTTGTTTAAAGTGCGCATATAACAGTCTTCATTGTTGGATAAATTTGAGGCGATTTAAATTTTGTCACTTAAAATATAAGCAGTCTTTCATCTTTGTTTCAAGTACAAAGCATTTTTTTTTAAAATAGATCTAGCCAAAAATTAGAAGAGTGTATCTTTTATCATCAGCTCTCATGTTTGGCAGCCAATAATTAGAAGTTGAACTTAGGTTACTAAACATAGCAAGCAAGAAATTAATCAGTACAAAATTACGATATTATGTTTGTCGGCAGCTAATTAATAGTATTCGACACTCAGGCATCCGCATCAAGTGGGTCTATTTTTGGAGTTTGGTCAAACAGTTTATCGCTTCTTTTCTATGAGATACCGTATGTGGGTACCCGAGTGGCGGGTCATTGTATGCAAGGTGGCAAACAAATAATTCGGGTTCAGTTTGGCAAGATAAAAAAATTCAAAAAATGATCAAGTATAACAAGGGAAAAAAAGAATTGGTGTTTTTTTTTTTGATATTTTTCTCACGAATAATACGTGATTCGCTTTTTATTCGCGAATAAAACGTATTCTACGTTTTTTATGTTTATTCAGAGTTCGATTCGAAAACGTTAAAAAAAATAAATAAAACGCGAAAATATCTTGTATATTGTAACTATGGGGCCGCATACGTTTTCCACTTTCGTGCACTATCACAGAAATAATAATTGCGTATGTAATAAATAAAATTCATATCACAAGTTTAGATCATGAAAGAGAGATCTGCTTTAACACAAATATTAAAGAAGTTCGGTGCGTTCCACATCTGATTGAATTGGTTCAGATTCTAATAAGATGATCTTCTGGATTTAAACGCAAAATTTATGAATTAGTTTTCTTCTTGAGGAATAAAATTTTCTTGATTTTTTTATTTATATCCAAAAAATAAATAAAATTGAAAAAAATAACCCAATTGCGACTGAAATTCAAAATTTACCAAAATCGGTTATCCAATAACCGGATTTGGGACAAATATCCGGTTAGTGGTTTACCGAACTCAGGAAATAAACCGGTTAACCACTAACTAGAAATTTTTTTTTTTAAAACAGAAATTTCTAATTTTTTTTTATTTTTTGTATTAAAATATTAGAAATATTGAATATTTTTCTTTGAAAATAGATAGAATACAATATAATTTGATTTATTAGAAAGACTGTAACAAGTAACGCGGATCAATATTTTTCAGGCCGGATTTTTTGTGACTGTAAGAAAAATTAATATATTTCTTTATCTGTTATTGGAAAAAAATAAAAATGTTTAGATTCTGAGTTATTGATCCCAGTTCAAAAGTCACTTCTAGGTAATCCAGAAAATATTGTGATATTTCTAGGACATTTAATTTATGAAAAGTTGTATCTATTTTTGAAAAAAAATAAAAACTTTAATTTATTTAATGATTGTTTTTAAAAAAGAATTTTCAAAATAGATACAACTTTTTATAAATTAAATGTACTAGAAAGATCACAATATTTTCTGAATTACCTAAAAGTGACTTTTGAATCGGGATCAATAACTCAGAATCTAAATATATTTTTTTCCAATAACACATAAAAACATATATTAATTTTTCTTACAGCCACGAAAAATCCGGCCTGAAAAATATTGATCCGGGTTATTTGTTGCTGTCTTTCTAATAAATCAAATTATATTGTATTACATCTATTTTCAAAGAAAAATATTCAACATTTCTAATATTTTAATACAAAAAAAAATTAGAAATTTCTGTTTTTTAAAAAAAAAATTCCGGTTAGTGATTAACCGGTTAAAAAAAAAAACACAACTTTCCGGTTAGTGGTTAACCGGTTTTATTTCTTGAGTTCGGTAAACTACTAACTGGATATTTGTCCCAAATCCGGTTATTGGATAACCGGTTTGGGTAAATTTTGAATTTTAGTCGCAATTGGGTTATTTTTTAAAAATTTATTTATTTTTTGGATATAAATAAAAAAATCGGAAAATTTTCACTATTTCTTTTTATCTTTCATGAATTCACATTTATGAATTATGGACCAGTTCAAGATTCCCTTACTTTTACGCTGCTAGATTAATTAAAATAACGGTATGGACCCAGTCAAATGAATTTATTCCATTATTAATATGTTACGTTGCTGAAACATTTTTCTATTATAAGTTAGCATTATATTAATAATTTTAAGCTCTAATATAAGTTTGGTTCCTACATTATTAAAGATTGATTGTTGAATTCATTAGTTGTATTATTTGAGATTCGAACCTAAATAGTTCGCGAATCAATTTCAATTGAATCATATCCAATTTGAATTTGATTTTAATAAAATTCAAACCGAAATGATTTGATTTGTTTCAGAACAAACTAATTTTAAATTAAATTAATTACAAACTTTTTTTCAAATTAAATTCAAATCAAATCACAAACTACGAACTTTTTGTACAGTCCTAGCCTCCTAGGTGAGCCGGTTGACACACTTATAAATTATGGACCATTATATGGAGCGGCTGCTTTTCTTTTCTTTTTTGTGAAAGAAAGGCTTATAGTCATTTTCATTGCTAAAAATTGATTTTAAATCAATTTAATAAATTTTAAAGTTATGCTCATCAAATTATTTTGTTGATGAGTAGCACACGCTAAACCTCACTCCTATTATATATATTCAAGCAGCTTTGGTTATTTGATTTTCAGCCTTTAACATAAAATTATAAAGCCCAAAAAGCTAAAAATAAACTATGACATTTTTTGACAGAACCCGTCCAGGTAATTGAAACAAACAGTCAAATCCTACTAATTACAATAAATGATTGAAATCAAATAAATTGGTTCAATTAAAGACCCTGACTTAGTGCCAAGAAAAAATCGACAAAAGATTTTTGTTTTATATTCACTGTTTTGCATGAGTTATTTCGAGTAAAAGCCGAAGTTTTATACTGTTTAAACAGTTGAATATTCTTTAGCTACATGGTAATGAGGCCGACATTTTTATTTTTACCCTATTAAAACATTATTTTAATAAAAATGCCCAGTTAATCGGGGGATTTTTAAAAATACCCAGCCCGTGGATAAATTTCACGGGCCGAACTTTCCCCTCCCCCCGTGGATAAATTCCACGGGCCGAATTTCCCCCTCCCCCCGTGGATAAATTCCACGGGCCGACTTTCCCCCCTCCCCCCGTGGATAAATTCCACGGGCGGACCCTTTTAATTCGCCCAGACGAAGCCTCTCTCTTTCTCTCCTGCCGCTCTGTCTTTCCGTCTCTGCCCCATCTCCCTCCGTGAAGGCCGCGCCAACACCCGCCCCCCACCCCCACCGGCCCCCTTTTCCGCCTCACTGCCCCACCTCCGCTTCCTTTTCCGCTCCTCTGCCCAACCCCCGCCCCCTTTTCTGCCTCACTGCCGCGCCCCCCCCACCGGTCGTCTCGGCCTGCACGAAGGAGATGGATCGCCGGTGCTGACGTCTGTGCCACCTGTACTGTAGCCAGGTATAGCACTATTTTATTTGGAGCGTATATTGAGCATTTTTATTTGATTTTGAGCATAATTTGGTTCTCAAGTTATGATTTCGGATAATTTTGTGCGTCATTCGGTTCTCAAGAGACGGAAGATGAGAATCGAGGTTAGTTTGATCAAGTGAATGCAAAATTAGGAGACGATAGTAGTAGTTCGATAATAATTGGAGTAAATTAACTCACCGATATCCATTGAATTGGTTATGGTACCAAACAGTTGATACCGAATAGCTGGTATAATAGTTGAATGTTGTTGGCTATAGTTGTTGGCTATATGCTTACTTTTCTTTTTTCTTTTTTTAGTATAGTTATCTCATATTTTGTTGGTACTACAAAAGCATCCTTGTATTTGTAAGAATTAGTTGATACTTTGCATCAATTCATCCTTGTATTTCTAATTGACCCCAAAATTTCCTTAATTTTAAATTTGAAAGAAACCCAAATGTCGAGTACACTCAAAGTGCTTCAAATGACCTCTTCTAATATAATTGGATTGATTTCCACTAATATTTAATTTTTAATAAAGTTATATGCCCAAATTTATAGAACAACATTTATACGTAATTTTAAATGATGATTAGGATATAGTTTCTCTTCGCCTAGATGCCTTATATTGACCTCGTGTTCATTTAATTTTATGTAGACCTAAGCAGATCAAGGCAAAGCAAGGCAAAGGCAAGCAAAGCGTCCTCTCTCTCTATTTGGTACGTATGTTTAAATTCATAGTTTATGTAATGTAGATGCCGCTTGTATGGCTGTATACAAGTCCTGTTGCATGGATGATGCAACAATTGATTGTGATTTCAATATTTTAATTGTGAGTTTCTTCCATGACTTGCTTTAGAGGGTCCGTTATCAATTGATGATATCTGGAGGGTCTAAAGTATAGATCTGGATTTTTTGTTTGTTTGAGTCAAAAATTTTGTTTGAATAGTAAAGTATAGAATGTCTTGCTTGAGAGCCACATAGTTATTTTTATATTCCACAGTTTGTGTTGACTACATTGCTTGCCTAAATTGCTCGCTGATTTTTACAATTGGTCGGGGGCTGATATCTATATTGCTTGTGTTGTGATAAATTTCTTGTTGATGATCTTTCGTGTGGGGCTTTGATATTGAAATGAAAATCTTCACTTGAAAATTTACTATAAATCATTAATTTGACGAATCAATTTCGGTTCTTAATACCAACCTCGACTTGGGCTGTACTTATGCCTTTTTCACCTAAATTGGCCGTGTGTATTCCTTACATGAACCGTAGATACACTATTGATCTCGGTACCAGTGGATTGATGGTATTGGTACACCCTTTTTAAAAATGTCAGGGCCCTTTTGCAATTTTATTTAAGCGAGGGGCTGATCTGCTAAAAATAATGCCCTTGGTAATAACACCCTATCATAGGGACCTCTGAGAATTCTTTTCTAATTTCTCGATTTTTTTACTAATTATAGCTGTGCTCGTACCATCCCTTTCTCTCTATTTTGTCTCACAGTGGGCTGTGTGTATTCTTCTTCATCTTCTTCATCTCCTTCATCATTAATGTCCCAGTCTCCTTCCTCCCATTCATCCCCAGTTTGCACATTTTCCTCCGGTACCTCATTCATAAATTCAAATTCTGACTCGTTTGGATCTTCATGTACTGGTGCCGGTCTGGGGTCAGGACTTGGTTCAGGCCCAGGTAAGGATGAAGGACCTCCATGCATGGATATAGGTGAGATAAAAGGTGGAGATTGAGGTGAATTACGGTATATTTCTGCTTCCGGTTCTGCTACTGGCATTGAGATAAAAGGAGTGTGTGGTTCATAATTTGGTTGATCATTTTCTGCAATCGAATTTTGGCCTGAACTCCCAGCCACTGACTCTCCGCGAATTCTGCATGCAAAAACTTCCAATAATGGGTCACCGGACCGCACAACCTGCGCGATCAGGCCTCTCAATGCCCCGTCATCACCCAATGCGATTCTGACATACTTTCCTGCATTGACCATTCGGGCCTGAATCTGTAATTCCCAACGATTCCTATTGTAGCCGCTCACTTCATAAATAAGCGATTGTAACTGCTCAAATAAGAAATTTTCATCAACCCAATATGTATTTACCGGAGGTTTGGAGTAATGTGCCCCATTCTGGTCAAAAATGAATTTCCCTCCAAAATCTAGTGAAATTCCAATAGGCATGGCCAATAAACTATATTCGGAGAAGGAAATATTTTGTAAGTTTACTGATTTCAAATGAACAGTAAATACGTATATGCACAGTAATGAATAGTAAATGAACAGTAAATACGTATATGAACAGTACAAACGTATGTGCACAGTAAATGAATAGTAAATACGTATATGAACAGTAAATACAATACATGAACAGTATATACGTATGTGCACAGTAAATGAACAGTACATGAACAGTAAATACGTATATGCACAGTAAATGAATATTAAATACATATATGAACAGTAAATGAACAGTAACGAACAGTAAATACGTATATGAACAGTACATACATACATCCACAGTAAATGAATAGTAATCAACAATACGTAAAAAACCTTGATTTAGCAGCTGAACAGTTCTCTTCCTCCTTTCTCTCTTTCTCCCTTTCTCTCTTTCAGAATGAAATGTGAGCTCTCTGCCTCTCTCTCTCTATTTATAATGAAAAAGCGCAAAAAAAAAAAAAAAAAAAGGGAGGTCCGGCCCGTGGAATTTATCCACAGGGGGAATAAAACAATCCGGCCCGTGGAATTTATCCACGGGGGGAATAAAAAAATCTGACCCGTGGAATTTATCCACGGGGGGAGATGGAAATTCGGCCCGTGGAATTTATCCACGGGCTGGGTATTTTTAAAAATCCAGCGATTCGCTGGGTATTTTAATTAAAAAAATATTATTTTTGGGTAAAAATAAAAATCTCGGGTAATGAGGTAATCCCAACAAATATACAGTTCTTTCTTTTTGTTTGACTAACAGAATATGCATAATTGATAATTGTGGATTAGGTCGTATTATGCCATCTTTTCCGTTGAGAAAATTAAAAGCGCCAAGAATTAGGTCGCTATGAATTATGAACACAAAAAGTAGGGTTTTTGGAAGGGCATGGAAGAAATAATGATTGGGGAAACAGTGCCAGACAACCAACCATAAATCCCAAGGGACAATTTGTCCCATTTTGCCTATAGCTTTCGGTTTCTCACTCACTATATAGACAAATAAAGGATTTGTTAAGAAATAAATATAGAGAAATAAAGGACTAACTCAGGATAATGCTTTAGTAAAATGAATGGAAATAATGTAACAATGGAGGGATTACGTGATATTGGTAAACTTATGAGCTGGACAATTTTTTTAAAATAAAATAAAATATAAAAATTATAAATGTGTTATTAGACACATAAATAACCTAACATTCAAATTTACTGCAATTTAAGAATTATTTTATGTTATGTTAAGGATCGTTAATGTTGAACCGTTAGAAAATTTTATGACACTTGATGCACGGTGAAATATATACAAAATATTATTTCTTTCCTAGTAATACTTAGTTGTTCCGAATAGCATAAGACCTTATGTGCTATTGTTTCAAAAACCTATTGTATAAATTTCAAACGACAAATTCAAACCATTAAAACCTAAATATTTTGTTATTGACACATATACATATCAAATTTATAAATTTATTGTTTCAAAAACCTATCGTATAAATTTCAAACAACAAATTCAAACTATTAAAACCAATATACTTCGCTATTGACACGTTTACATATCAAATTTATAAATTTTTGAATTCATTTGATTGAAAATCAAACGGTCAGAAAATAATAAAAATAAATATATTAAAATTAACTTAAATTCATCATTTTTGTTATGAAATAATTATGATAGACATTTCACCTTCTCCACCTCCCCCACTTTCTATTGGATTTAATTTTTCTATTAACTCTCATGTTAATTGTATGGCTTTTTATTTGCTCTTTCTCTCCTATAAATAGAGGTTATGTAAGTGGTTGTAAATGGACATTGAGATAGAGATATAATATAGGAATAAGATTGAGCCTCTCCCAATATTGTTTTGTTTTGTTTTATAATACGTTATCAGCACGAGTTTGCTCTAGTCAAGTTGCGACGTGATTTTATCAAGAAGAAGGTACTCTTTAGATTAAATTTCATAACTTTACTGTTAGTAATAATTTTTATTTCTTGAATGAAATTTTCTTATTTTATATTGTTTACTGTTAGTAATAATTTTTATTTCTTGGATGAAATTTTCTTGTTTGAATGAGAGTAATATTTTCATTCCCTGAAGAGAATGATAAACCAAGTACATGATAATAGCCAGAAGCTTTTGTACATACTATAGTTAGAGGCTTTTTCTAAAAGAACCTGAAGTTCTTAATCATAATATTTTTATACAAGAGAACCTGAAGTTTTTAGCCAAAAGCTTTTATATATATATATAAAAATAATAATAATAAATAAATAAATAAAAATAAAAATAAAAAAAAAAGGAACCAGAAGTTCTTATATGAACCAGAAATTCTCATATAAAATATAATAACCGGAAGTTATTGTATGCCACTGAATGTTTTTTTATTTTACCTAACAACTAGAAGTTATTTATATTTATGATAACCGGAAGTTATTAAATAAATAAAATATCTCCAAAACTTAATTCTCTTAGTAACCTGAAGTTATTAATTCTCTTAATAACATGAAGTTATTAAGATTCTTTTTCTTCAATCGTTTTTATTTTTATTTTTATTTATCAAGCACAAATGCATATTTAATTAAATTAGTTAATAATAGTAGCATTTTTTGTATCATTTTGATTGTATAACTCATATCTCAAGAACTCGAAGTTCGTATTACCCAGATAAAATAATAACTTGAAGTTATTGTTAGAAATATTTTTGTGCATCTGTTTCGGCCTTGACCGAATATATTGTTTTTCAACATTTTATGTTTCTGCCATGAACTATTTGTTTTGGCCAGGAACTATTTTTGTTTAGAACCTGAAGTTCTATTAGAAATTTTAGTATAAAAATAATATAATAACCAGCAGTTATTATAGGCCACTGGATGAATAATAGCCTGAAATTATTCTCAATTAAAAACCTGAAGTTTTATTATAAATTCTCAAATAAAATCAATATAATAACCAGAAGTTATTATAGATCATTAGATGAAAATATAACCTGAAGTTATTTCAAATTAAATTCTATAATTGCACAATCAAGTAATTTAATAACCAAAAGTTATTAAATAAATATCTTATTATAACCTGAAGTTATATTTAACTTTATTTATTTATTTATTCATGCAATTTACATATTCTTTTATTTATATTTTATTTATATTTTCATTATTTATTATAAATCCAGAAGAAATTTACTAAGCTTTAAAGATATTCGACGTAATGGTTATCATCTTGAAACCATGACTGAAAATAATATTGAGTATCTCCAAATTACATCTATTGAATATGGCCAGAAGATCATATTGGAAAAGCTGAAAGCATTATCCTCTGGATTATATTGTACGAACATAAACCCAATAGAATCAAATATGGTAAGTAACCAGAAGTTACTTGACACAAAGATGTTTACTCTGTGGCATGACAGATTAGGTCATCCAGGTAACATTATGATGAGAAAAATAATGGAAAGTGCAAATGGGCATCCCCTAAAAGACCTGAAAATAATATTATCAAAAGATTTATCATGTGCAGCATGTTCTCTTGGAAAACTAATAATTAGGCCATCTAAAAATAAAATTGAAAATGAATCTCCTACATTTTTAGAAAGAATTCAAGGAGATATTTGTGGGCCTATTTCTCCTCCATGTGGACCATTTAGATATTTTATGGTTTTAATTGATGCATCAACTCGATGGTCACATGTTTGCCTATTAGCCACTCGAAATGTTGCATTTGCTAGGCTATTAGCACAGATAATCCAATTGAGAGCAAATTTTCCGGATTATCAAATTAAGAGAATCCGGCTTGATAATGCAGGAGAATTTACATCCCAATCATTTAATGATTATTGTATGTCAATTGGGATTAAGGTAGAACATCCAGTGGCTCATGTACATACACAAAATGGTTTAGCTGAATCATTAATTAAAAGATTGCAACTGATTGCTAGACCATTACTTATGAAATGTAATCTACCATCTTCTGCATGGGGACACGCCATTTTACATGCTGCTGCACTTATTAGATTAAGACCAACTGCATATCATAAATTTTCTCCATTACAATTGGTCTCTGGAAGAGAACCAAACCTGTCCCATCTTAAAATTTTTGGTTGTGTTGTGTATGTTCCAATTTCTCCACCACAACGTACAAAAATGGGACCACAAAGAAGATTGGGAATTTATGTTGGTTTTAACTCTCCATCAATTATTAAATATTTAGAACCATTAACTGGAGATGTTTTTACAGCACGTTTTTCTGACTGTCAATTTGATGAGACAATATTTCCAATCTTAGGAGGAGAAAAAGAAAAGCTGGTAAAACAAGAAGTAACTTGGAATGCATCATCAATATCTTATCTTGATCCCCGAAGTGGTCAATGTGAATCGGAAGTTCAAAAGATTATACATTTGCAAAGAATAGCAAATGAGTTACCAGATGCATTTACAGATACAAAAAGAGTGACTAAATCACATGTACCAGCTTTAAATGCAACTGCTCGAATTAATGTAATCCCAGCAGAGGTTACTATACAGAGAAAACGTGGAAGACCAACAGGTTCCAAAGATAAAAATCCACGAAAAAAGAAAGAGCAGAATAACGCAGTTGGTGTAACTCTAGAAGAAGTTACTGATAAAATCCCAGAAGAGATTGATAAAACCCCAGAAGAGGTGGATGAAGTTCCAGAAGAAACTCAGGAACCTAATAATTATGAGATCTCAATAAACTATGTACAAAATTGTACAATATGGAACCAAAATGATTTTTTTTTTGCATATGCTATAGCAATTGATGTGCCAAAACTTCTGAAGAAGTAGATAAAACTTCATAAGATGTTGATAGTCGAACTCCTGAAGAAGTAGATTAAACTCCAGAAGAGGTTGATAGTGGAACTCCTGAAGGAGTTGATAAAACCCCAGAAGAGGTTGATGAAGTTCCAGAAGAAACTCCGGTACCTAGTGATTATGATTAAGAGTGTATACACATAATTGATTGACCAAAATGGAAGGATGCCTTGAAGGCTGATTTAGATTCGCTTGAAAAGCACAATATTTTTGGACCTGTAGTCTTAACCCCAAAGAAGTTAACCCTGTAGGTTGCAAGTGGGTATTTGCATATTTGCAAATCATTGGCCACGTACTTGTAGTACGTGTAGAAATAGATACTTTTATTAAGGGAGATAATAAAATATAGAAGTTTATGTTTATGTTTAATAAAAGTTTAGATTACTTTAAAATTTTAATATGCAAACAAGTTTAAATAAAAGTAGTTTATTTTCATTCTTGTATTTTTATTATTGCATTCTTTTATTTTAAATGACACATGTTAATACACATGTAAATACAATTTCTGGCATTAGTGATTTAATTGAGGGCTCCGGAAGAGCTTGTATCTTGTTACGTGAAGGAACAAAATTAATTATAAATGATGCATTATACTCTAGTAAATCTAGAATGAATGTGAAAAATAAAATTATGAGTTATAAAGCAAGGTTTGTGGCACAAGGTTCTACACAAATACCAAGAGTTGATTATGAAAAAACCTATTCACCTGTAGTGGATGCAATAACTCTTAGATTTTTAATCAGTCTCACAATTACTGAAAACCTTCAAATGCGCCTCATGGATGTAGTCACAGCTTATTTGCATGGATCACTTGATAATGATATATATATGAAAGTCCCTGAAGGATTAAAAGTGCCTGAAGCATTGAAATCAAAACCTCGAGAAATGTATTCTATAAAGTTGAAAAGATCTTTATATGGACTAAAATAGTCAGATCGAATATGGTATAATCGACTCAGTGAATATTTCTTAAAAGAAGGAAATAAATCTGATGTAATTAGTCCATGTATTTTTATTAAAAGATCAAATTCAAATTTTACAATTATTGCAGTATATGTTGATGATTTAAATATCATTGGGTCTCCTGAAGAGATCGAAAAGACTGCAAAATTATTAAAGAAAGAATTTGAAATGAAAGATCTTGGTATAACAAAATTATGTCTCGGCCTGCAGATCGAGCATTTGTATAATGGTATTTTTGTCCATCAATCAAATTATATCCAGAAGATGTTGAAACGTTTTAATATGGACAAAGCTCATCCTCTGAGTACACCAATGGTTGTTCGATCACTTGATATAAAAAAAAAGGATCCTTACCGTCCCCGAGAAAAAAATGAAAAAGTTCTTGGTCCAGAAGCACCATACTTAAGTGCAATTGGGGCTTTGATGTATCTTGCTAATAATACGAGACCTGATATTGCTTTTTCTGTAAATGTCCTCGCAAGATATAGTTCTGATCCAACACGCCGACATTGGAACGGAATTAAACATGTATTTCGTTACCTTTGCGGGACACGTGATATGGGACTATTTTATCAAAAGGATACAAAGTCCAAATTAGTTGGGTATGCAGATGCAGGATATTTATCAGATCCGCATAAAGCCCGATCACAATCCGGATATGTGTTTACATATGGCGGTACTGCAATTTCATGGCGATCGACAAAACAGACACTAACAGCAACATCATCAAATCATGCCGAATTAATTGCTCTATACGATGCTGGTCGAGAATGTGTCTGGTTAAGATCAATGATCCAACACATCCAGGAGGAATGCGGGCTCGAGTCAATCAAAGGAAGCCCGACAGTTCTATATGAAGATAATGCAGCATGCATTGCTCAAATTAAAGAAGGATATATTAAAGGTGACAGAACCAAGCACATCTCGCCAAAATTCTTCTCAACTCATGATCTACAAAAGGACGGCTTGATAGATGTTTGTCAAATCAGATCAAGCGACAATTTGGCAGACCTATTCACAAAATCATTGCCAAGAAAAGTTTTTGAGCAACTTTCACAGAAGATCGGCATCCGTCGCTTAAAAGATATACATTAAAATGAGGGGGAGTATTATACACGCTGCACTCTTTTTCCCTTCACTAAGTTTTATCCCACTGGGTTTTCTTAGTAAGGTTTTTAATGAGGTAGCATAACTGATCCGGAAGTATCAGTTAATTCAAATTGGTTCTGAAGTACCAAATTAATATTTGTCCTGCAGTACAATATTAATAGTGTATAATATAAGGTAAAATATCTAAGGGGGAGTGTTATGAAATAATTATGATAGACATTTCACCTTCTCCACCTCCCCCACTTTCTATTGGATTTAATTTTTCTATTAACTCTCGTGTTAATTGTATGGCTTTTTATTTGCTCTTTCTCTCCTATAAATAGAGGTTATGTAAGTGGTTGTAAATGGACATTGAGATAGAGATATAATATAGGAATAAGATTGAGCCTCTCCCAATATTGTTTTGTTTTGTTTTATAATAATTTTTAGGTTTTCCTTTTTTTCTGGCTTAAGCCGAAGAAAATACCAGATTTCAGCTTCGGTTTTTTTTTTTTATGGGCTCATTTTAAAATGGGCCGAGTTTATTGATAATTTGTCGCCTAGACCGGTAAGGGCCCAGCAGAACTTTTTTTTTTTTTTTTTCTGTCATTCTTTTCTTATTCTTCTTCCTTCCTTCCTTCCTTCCGTGACCTTTTTCCCTGCGCAGCCAACACGGTTGTGTCGAAGTGTGCCACTACTCGAAATCCCTCTCTTTCTCCGTTGCTCGAAATCGCTTGTATAAAAGTGAGCCACTGAAGCTCCGCTCCCACTGGAACCAGCAATTACAGTTGTAGCTAGCTACAAGCCTACAACAATGTCTTTCTTCCTTGCAAAAAGACTTTCATTGTTTTCTCCCTCTTCTTTCCACCACCAGCAACTATCCCTTTTGCTGCCTCCTCTTCTCCGCCTCTCATTTTCAACCCAACCCTCGGAGCAGGCGGACATTCCTTTCCTGGCCAAGTATCTCATCTCCTCCTTGGGCTTCTCCCCTGACAAAGCACTTAAATGCTCCACTGACTCGGCCTTCACTACAGTCAAATCCTCTGACCAGCCTGAGTCAGTCGTAAGATTCCTCAAAGAGACGGGTCTATCAGATGATCAGATCAAAAATGTTGTTTCGTTTTACCCGCGTCTTCTGGCTTCCAACGTGGAGAAAATCTTGAAACCAAAGGTACGTGATTTGATGGATGGGGGTTTCTCTGGTGAACTTCTGGTTCAGTTGATCCGATCCAACCCAAAAGCACTTGTGTCCAAACACACTCTCTCCCGTCTCCTCTTCTGGAGGGATTTTGTTGGAAAAGGCGATCAGGCTTTACTAAGAATCCTTCTGAGGAACGGATGGTTAATCCAATATGACCTTGACAAGTATGTTGCTCCAAGAATAAATTTATTCAAAGAATATGGATTGTCGAATCCAAATATTGTGAGGGTGCTTGAGCATGGACACACCATGAGCAGAAGCCTAGATTCTCTGGAGGAGACCCTCATGTTCATCGAGGAGCTGGGAATTCCACGAGAATCAGGGAAGTTCTTCAGCACATTTAACGCACTTTGTAGGTATAGCAAAGAAAAACTTAAAAGAAAGGCAGAGTTTATCAAGACGACGTGTGGCTGGTCACAGGAAGAGTTGTGTTCAGCTCTCACCAGAGCCCCTTCTGTACTTGCATCTTCTGAGAATAAGATTAAATCTACCATGGATTTTCTCATCCAACAGGCTAAATTGGAGCCTGGGAGCATAGCTTCTCATCCTCTATTGCTTACGTATAGCTTAGAAAAAAGGTTGGTGCCGAGGCATCATGTGCTGGGCATCTTGGTTGCGAAAGGCCTAGAGAAAAGCTGTAACCTTTCTACTGTATGTATTCTTACAGAAAAGACGTTCCTTGAGAAGTACATAGAACCATACAAGAAGGAAGCACCGGAGCTGGTGGAGGCTTATTCCGCTGCTTTGAGTCAGAACATATCTGTTTGACTGTTGTTCTTTGTCACTCAGGCAACTGCGTTTGTGGACCTTTTGATTTAATATCGTGTTGTTTGATAATTTCTGTTTGGAAATTAATGTTGGCGTTAAGCACTTCACCTAGTATTTGTCTCAGAGTTCGTGTAACCTCTAATCTTTCTTGATGGAAAATCTATAAACTTTGGTAGCCAGTCTTTGGCAATTTGAAATAGAAGCTAATTGAATTGCCAGCAACTAACTTCTCAGGTTTATGACAAACTGTTATACAGCTTATTATACTTTGTATAATCTTAATTACAAGTCTGCTTTTGCACCATTAATTAAATATGGGTACGACTGTTAAATTAGTTTACTGGGGGCATTGGTTCCGAACAGATATGTTCTGATATGCTGTTCCCGAGCTTGCTCATGGTTATTCATGAAGATGCCTGGTTAAAATGGTTGTGGCACTTTGGAAATTATGATCCCCTGGATAGCCAGTTGATTTAGAAAATGCATTATTACCAGGGGCTTTTTGGTCCATTTGGAAAATTCGTAAATGTTTAGACTAAGACAAGTTCAGAGCAGTTGGTTTATGGTTCTTTTGTGCTTATAGTGAAATATTAGAGTTTGAAGTTAGACTTAATACTCGTATTAGCCTTTATTTATGTTATTAGTTAGAATGATGCAAGTTCAGTTCTAGTAGTCTTATTTTCTGCAATCGAGTAACATTTTTCTAGTTGCAAGTAATCTAACATGCTCTCGGTGACAAACTTCATTTTCTAGATGATGGATAATTTGGTCTTTGGCAACTACTAGTTTGCACGCAACCAAAAATCCTACAACTTTGCAAGATTGACCAAAAAAAAACCTTGGTTGTAATGTTATTGCAACATCAATTTCTTTGCCACTCTTAATCTTTTATGCTTGTATCTGCTATTATAATTTACTGGAGGTATTGTTGCTGAACAAACATCTGGAGGTGTTTTGTTAATTAAGCTGACACAGTTTATGTGAAGGGATCAACTAACAGTCCTCCTACTTTAGTCCCCTATCTGTCCCTGCACTAAAAGACAAAAAAAAAGTTAAAACGTGCTAACTACCATCAAAGAGCAAGATTAATACTATTTTATTAATAGTCAAAACGTATAGTATTCATACTTATTATTAGAACCATTCGTCATATGTAAACACAAGTTGGAGGGGACCAGTAACAACCAGGGGGACCGCTGACGTCTTGTGACAGCCTGGATTGGGAACTGCAATTGTCTGAAAGCGACATTTGTCAAGATTGGGGACCACTATAGCGAATCTATATATTATTCATATCTAAATAAAGAAGTATTCATATCTAAACAAATAAAGTATTCATACTGACGATTACAAAGTATTCATACATGTTTAAAATAATTTATACAATTCAAAATTTAAAGTCAAATTCATCTCTCTCACCCCACCTCTTTCAAGAAGTATTCATACTGACGATTGCGAAGTATTCATATCTAACTAATGAAGTATTCACATATAACACTAGTAATATTAACATCTGACACTAATAATAATCACACCTGTTCAGATTGGGACAAAAAAGAAAGATTGTTAGAGAGACAAAAAATAAAGGTTGAAAAGAGTGAATTTTGATCACATGGGGAAACAAAAAAAAAATTGTTAGAGAAATAGATAGGGAACAGATTCAAAGAGGACAACATCTTTACTCCTATGTGAAAATGGTGGCTTTGCTGACCAAAATACCACGTAGCAATTAGGACCTTCTGTAGGCAATGCAGATCTTGTGAGAAAACTAGTGTCAAGGCATATCATAAGCTGAGCATCTCGGAAAGAAAGGGACAGATAACAGGTCTTGATCTTTGGAGTCTCAATCAATTATTCAAATGGAGCTCTCTTATTGAATTGATCTGCCACGTAACAACAATCACAAGCTCGTCAAAAAATTTACTGGAAAGATGCTTGCTGCGTTGAGATGCCTGCTAGCACGGATCTCAATGCAAATGAACCCTTGGGATGTGGATATCATGCAAATGAGCCCTTGCTATACCGACACACTTATACTCATTTCAGTCATTTTCAACTTTACTGAAGGGCACAGCAGTGGCAATTGATAATCAGCTGAAAACCTCTGTATATTAATTTATTTAATTTGAAACTAGAAATCTGGACGAACACATTATAATTTCATATCGAAGCCTCTAACCATTGAATTATGAATTAGGTAGGTATGTAAGCCAACCCAACACGATCAAACATGATGTATGTACAATAAATTATTTAATCAATTAATATCTAGAGGAAAACGCAAATGCATACTTGGTGCCAATAGTACTTCAGTATTGACAATTTAGAATATATGTTTAAATTGGCAAAATCCAAAAAATTGTATTTAACATTTATGTAGCGGGGAACTAGGATGTTCTAGTTTGGACTTTGGACCACTGATATTTAGTAAGCAAAGTTGGTAGTCGTACATTCTTTCCCTCTGTACTAGGTGAACTATAGATTTTTTAATAAAGGATTAGAGTAAGCACTTACCTAATTGGAATGGATGCAGAACAGCTCCATACAAGATTAATAGATTATGCATGTTCATCATGTTATGCATTAAAAATGGTAAGAAACTAAGATCTGTGCATCAGTCTGTCTCTCAATGGTACCTTAAACAACCAAAAAGTTATAGCGACATCATCCTTGAGCAGGATTGTAATTATACATTCTTTCACACTTTTAGTGCACAACAACCATCTCTCATTTCTCGCCAAACCAAAAGAATATATAAAAATAATGTGCGCTGTTCAGAGAGCTTCACTCTAAATACCTCCTTTTCTTCTTTCTTTCTGTCAACATGCACTCTAAATACTACTTGGTTAAATAATTTCAGACACTCAGGCATCTTACTGCGGCATAGTACATACACCATTACTATCGTACCAAAACTGCCAACAGACTTCTTTCTTTCGCCTTCTTTATTCAAATAAGTAAACACAGGAGGAAAAAATAGCATGAAACTAATAAATTTGGGAACAGAACTGCTTCTTAGACATGATTAAGTGGAGCAGGGGTGGGAATTGGCTCTTGTAGAATAGAGGTGACAGGTAAGAGTTCATTTTGTCCTTTGTGTGCCATCAGCTGATTCACTAGTACTAGTGCTGCCATTGCCTCCGCCATTGGTACCGCTACATTTACATGGAAAGAAACTCATAAACAACTTGCAGAGTAAGAGAGAAAAAGGGAGAGTAGGTATTCTAAAAAGGGTTCTATGTACCTCGTGGGACCACACAAGGGTCGTGCCGGCCCCGGGCAATGAGGTCAGTCTCCTCCCGATCTCTTGTTACGGTGTGCTGTTTTTTCTGGAAATCACAAATCTCGCATATTTATTTATTGATGATATTTAAATCTAATGGGCTTTAATCTATATGACAACTTGAGCAGAACAACTTGGAATGAAATGAAAAAACACAAATAAGAAAACAGAGAGGTGAAAAGGCAAACATACCCCAATGGTAGCTGTAGGTTTGAAAGCAATCCTCATGTTAATTATTTCTCCATTTGATATCCCTCCCTGTAACACGTCAGCATTATTGGGTTGTTTTTGAGATTATCTAATGAGGGATCACTTGAACATGGCTCTTTTTTTTTTACAATACTCTGCATGGGAAGGGTACACAACCCATATGGCATCTGACATTTCAACTTTTTTTTTTTTGTTCTCATAAATAAAAACAAATAAAAAGTCGGCAAAAGGAACCATAATCAGAAAATAATATAATTGTCAACGAACCAGTACTAAATTCCTATCTAGCACCATTGTACAAGTACCACTTCATTAACAATATAAAGATGATTTTAATGTGGTACCTGAATACCCCCAGATCGGTTGGTTTTTGTTCTGATCTTGCCATTGGCATCCACATAGAATTCATCATTGTGCTCACTCCCCATCAAGAAGGTACCTAAACTCGTAGCAACCAGGTCATTACACAATCAATTATTTGTTTTTTGTTTCTCTTTTCCTAAGAACTAAATTGGGTCTGGTTCCTTATTAAAGGACACCCCACCTACAATGTCCTGTGATAAGAAATGCAAAGTTGCAAACTGCTAATTGCTACAATATTACCCCTCAGACAAAGAAGAATTTTTGTTGGGTTCTCAGTTCTTGTCTAACTCTCATAAACCAATTTCGGGCGCAGATTACAAAAAAGTGTCCGAGTTATGCTTCTTTTTTCTCTCTTAATAACACCTGTTTTTAAAGGTTGGGGTGTTATTTGCAATCTATTGACGGCTATTTTTTCATCTATCCTAATGTATTTGTGTAAATGAAACAAAATATGGGCATAAACTGCAGTACAGCTAAAAGCCACTAATAGTGACTTACCAGCAAATCCACTTCCAAATTCAAATCCCTTAGTTGCAGGGAGAGATAACATGGACTTTGCTAGCTCTGCCTCAAGCTTATCAAAGACCGGTTGACCAAGCCCCTGTTCAAATATTTCATAATTAAGTCATTTGTGCACGACCATCTTCCAAAAACAGTATGGGGATTTAAATTCCTTTTGGATATGAAACTCACACGTGGCACATTTCTAGCAATGCAAGTCACAACTCCACCAATGGAGTCACCTCTCACTCTTACCACATCGATTGCATCTATCATCTTCTGTGCGTATTCTGGATCTGGGCACCTTACTATGTTACTCTCTATCTGTTGGCATGTCCAAATGAGAAGAAATTAGGCTCTTACTGAATATATAATGACATGAAACAAAAATCACTGTGTGCACTTGAGAAACAAAAACCAAAATTACCTGTTCCATCGTTAAGGTCTCATGATCAACAATCCCATCTGGAAGCACCACTGTGTGCACTTGAGATACATAAGCGAGGACCTATATTTTTTAAAATACAAGTAAATAAGTTAACAAAACACACGTCTAACAAATTTCCTAATGTGGTATCTATGAGTTCGGTATTTCATTAATGTTGGTGTATGCTAATGTTATCTGAATGTTGGTGTATGCTAATGTTATCTGATAATACAGGTCAACTATCAACGCCAAAAGTAAACCTTTTTGACAGATATAAATATTAGGATCTTCTTTGTGTGTTTGTGTGTGTGAAGTCGGGGGGCAAAGAGAACATACCTCGGTCCCAAGCAGTTTGAGGATTTTCTTGGCAACAGCTCCAGCCGCCACTCTTCCAATTGTTTCCCTTGCTGATGATCTACCTCCTCCCTATTTATCCAGATAAGTCCACAAATTTGTTGAACTATTCGTAATTCTTGGTGCGCAAGTGGATTAAAAAAATGTAAAGGCAAAAAAAATAAGTGGTACCTGAACAGCACGGATGCCGTACTTGAAGTCGTATGTTGCATCAGCGTGTGAGGGTCTGTATGCTTGAGACATTTCACTGTAATCCTGTTCAAGTTCCGAAATAAAAAGATTATCCCATTTTCTCTTAGTCTATACCGCATCAAGGTATACATAGTTTGTGCATTCAAACATGAAGCAAAGGGAACTTTTGAAGACTTACTTTGCCTCTTTGATCAGTATTTGGTACAAAAACATGTATTGGTGTTCCCAAAGTCAACCCTGCAATAATAAGCCACATAAAAAGTTAAAAGAGAGAAACAGCAGAAATGCAGAGTACAAATGTTATAAAAAGGGTTAAAATAAAAACCTTTAGGGCAAACTCCAGATTGAATGGTGCAGGTGTCAGTCTCCTTCCTTGGTGTGGTTATTCTACTCTGGCCTGGCCTCCTGCGTCATACATGGTTTTATAAGAATATTTTATTGGAAAATAAGATCTGAACATCAATCTCAACAACTAAATAATATACCAGGAACAACTGTTACAGATTTTTTATTAGCAAAAAAGGAACCAAGCTTTCATTCAAATTTGCCAAAGAACGACATTGGTATTTGCATTTCTAGCCTTTCAATTTTTTCTCTTGCGCATTTGCAGAAGACATAAATTTTAATAGGGGCAAAATGATATTTTATGAACAAGACATTTAACCTGATAGCAAAAATAATACCAAACAATATGAAAGTTTTTCAAAACCTGCCATTCCTCCAGATTAGCAAAGAACAACTACACTTTATTATTTTTCAATGAAAACCCAAGTTAAACTTGAATTTAAGTTACCAAGGCAAAGGTGGCAAATATATATTTTTTTAAATCTCAGCCAGAAGCAATTAAAAGAAATACTTATTTTTATATAACTTTTCTTCTCAGAAAAAAGTGCACAGCTGTTTAGTCTCGGCACATAAATACAATCCTTGTTGCAAAAGAACATATAACCAAATTAGGGCAAATAATGAGAACCTTCTGTCAAGTTCGAATTGGATATCCGCCTCAGAAAGAGGTATGTTAGGAGGACAGCCACTGATGGTGCAACCAACACCTCCTCCATGTGACTCACCAAATGTGGACACCTGGAAGTTTGTCCCAAATACATTCCCGCTCGCATGCACCTCAACTGTGTAAAATTGTACTTATATGTTGTTAAATTTTAGCTATCACTTTATCCTATAATAGTACAAATACGAAACCGTGGAGTGAACAGGGTAGAAGAAGATAGAGATAAGCAATTATATATTCATGGGAGGTGACAACAGTCCCCTCACATTTTATTTCAGTCTTATAGCCCCAAAAGCTTATGTGGTCTTCTTGAATTAAACAAATTTCCTTAAACCTTTTACCCTTTTGGGGCCATAAAATCTATATAAGTACCTTTGATTGAAAATAATATTTTGAAAAGATCTGACTCTAATGAAGTGCAGATGTCTCAAATGGGGATACATATAATATCACATCTTTCTATTTGTTTGCCAATGTTTAGCTGATTCCCAAGCCCAAAATAAGTGTTACTTAAGGCTCTACAATGTGACCTTTTGGTTAGCAAACTGGAATAACAAACAGCGGCCATTGTTTCTGCACTGGTATATATATTGATACGGAAAAACCTGAAAAATCCATATGATGACGTAGCAGCAGTTCTAAAAAAAAGAATCCATTCCACAATTCAAACATAAAAAGGATTGTGTACAAATTCGCACAGTTAAGAGCTCATAACTATTATATTCAGAGAATTTACATGAAAATTGAAATCTATAGTGACAGAGACATTGAACCGCATCGTTTTTATAGACTATATACACAATTTCTACAACAAAATAACGGACAAATTCAGAACAAAATTGGGATTGAGTGAGGGAGGGAAAAAGAAACCTGATCTTCTGGCAGGAGTGTCGCCCCGTGGCCTCACGGAGATCTGCACGGGAGAAAGAGACAGTCGCCTCAGATCCGACGGCTGGGATCCAATCCCACCCGACTTTATTAGAAGCTTGCTTGCTCCGAATGACACCGCCATTACCTCTCTCTCTCGTTCGCTATAATGTGGAGAAAGATAACTGGAGTTTGGTGAGAGGGAGAAAGAGTAATATAGACCAGAGAGAGACTCTACTTCTCTACCAGACCAGTAAGCCACCTACCCCGCCATTGTAAAGAAAAAGATAACCTGATCTCCATTTCTATATGTACTGGAGACTATATTTTACACTTAGATCAGAATTTGTTATAAATGGACACATCCGGGGTCAAGTGAAGGGGAGAGAAAAAAGTGGGGTGGCTCGGACCGAGCGCGGCCTATTGTGGACTGAAGAAAGGAAGAGATCATTTCCGGATTGGACCTCCAAAATATCCTGAATTTGAACAAAACAACTTTGCTTATTGGAATTAGCTCAATTAGACTTCTAATTTTGTTTAATTCATCTGTTGATTTACTGTCTCATCTGTCAAGTGTGCACTTAACATCGACGTGGTGCACTTTATGACGATTCAATCCTAACATGACAATCAATGAAAATGTTATTTAATTATCCTAGTAAACAAACTAATTCGCTGTAGAAAAAATATAGCTACATAACATTTCTCTTTCATCTCAAAGCGGTAACATAACGGTTTGACCTGATGTTGTTAACTTGCTATGGATGAACCACGTAAGATAATTTAAGATCTTCTGGAGTCAGGCATCCTGTTATAGTGCTATAAATTGAGTTCCGAAGAGAGAATTAAAATTTTAAATTTGAATTTAGATCGTCTATTATAAATTAGCATGAATTTTAAAATTATCCTTATTTCATTCATTTGCCACTAATTAAATTCCGATCAGATCCGAATTCTTCATCTGATTTGAATTTGAGGAAACTCAAAACTTGAGTTATTTTAAAAGATACGTACTCTAATTAAAATTAAGTTTTTAAATAACTATAACATAGAGTCGTCCGATTCAAATGTAGTTTAAATGACATTGGATCTAATATGATTGATTTGATTCGAATCGGACGGCACAGTTTGCACGTTGTTAGCCATAAAGACCATAACACCGATCAAACTATGAAAGCTAATTGAAAACCAAAGTCCCTTGTGGCTTGTAGCCTCCGGCAGTAATTGCAAACCAACCCCAGTAGAAGCGTACGTACCATATCTCAATGCTTAGTATCATGTCACTTGTATTTGCGAACAAATATCGATTTCACATTGATTAACGTCGGCTTCGGATGCAAAGGACATTCGTCAGATTTCATTAACCTTCATATTGTGCAGCCACAAATATTGCGTTCTTATTTTTCAATGCACATAGTCACAAGATTCATGAATTATTGGCGAATTAAATTTGAATAATTTATTTTTTTGTCGAACCGAAGGTCAAATTATTTAGTTGACCGAACTTTGACCAAATTAAATCCGAATAATTCACGAATTTTACAAATTTTTCTCGAATTATTTCCATAACATTTTGTTTTTGTTTTTGCTCTCTTACAGGGCTAAGATTTCTAATCCGGATAATTCCCAGTAATTCCCGAATTATATCCGAATTACTTCCAAATTATTTCTTAATCATGAATTTTTGACCTCACTGAACCGAACATGAATAATTCATTTGTCACTATGCAGTTATCCCTATTGAGTCCTCGAAGATTTGACCCGTCCAATTATGTGCTACACCGTGCTGCGCCACAGGTGATCTCAATCCATAAATAGTGGCTCAAGGATCATGTGATTCATGCCCAGGAGAGAGAAAAAAAATATTCGAAGTGACTAATTGTATTCAGTGAATTGTATTCAGTTTTTACTTTAAAAAAAATTGTCATTTAATTTGCATGAATACCGTAAAATTTCGTAATCGAAACTTAAAGGGATTAACTAACAGTCCTCCTACTTCAGTCCCCTATCTGTCCCCCGCACTAAAAGACAAAAAAAATGTTAAAACGTGCTAACTACCATCAAAGAGCAAGATTAATGCTATTTTATTAATAGTCAAAACGTATAGTATTCATACCTACGAATTTGTAGTATTCATACTTATTATTAGAACCATTCGTCATATGTAAACACAAGTTGGAGGGGACCAGTAACAACCAGGGGGACCGCTGACGTCTTGTGACAGCCTGGATTGGGGACCACAATCGTTTGAAAGCGACAATTACCAAGATTGGGAACCATTACAGCGAATCTATATATTATTCATATCTAAATAAAGAAGTATTCATATCTAAACAAATGAAGTATTCATTCTGACGATTACAAAGTATTCATACATGTTTAAAATAATTTATACAATTCAAAATTCAAAGTTAGATTCATCTCTCTCACCCTATCTCTTCCAAGAAGTATTCATACTGACGATTACGAAGTATTCATATATAACTAATGAAGTATTCAATATCTAACAAATGAAATATTCATATATATAACTATTCATATCTAACTAATGAAGTATTCACATATGACACTAACAATATTAACATCTGACACTAATAATATTCACACCTGTTCAGATTGGGACAAAAAAGAAAGATTGTTAGGGGGACAAAAAAGGAAGGTTGAAAATGGTGAATTTTGACCACGTGAGAAACAAAAAAGGAAGGTTGTTAGGGGGACAGATAGGGGACAGATTCAAGAGGGACAACATCTTTACTCAAACTTAAATAACAAATCATATATAATATGTAGTTCAAAATTTCAACAACCAGTGACTCTTGCAAGTTTTTTCAAATTTGTTACTTACAGTTTGCAACTTCTATAATTTGCCAAACTGCCTATACTTCTTGTAAGACCACATGTTGTACTTCTAGAGAACAACTTCTAGAAGATTTAAAAAACGGACCACTTCTCAAACTTACAGTTATTTCCAAAAAAACACCTCAAATTATGAAAAAAAATGATTTTTTTGCATCAAAATTATTTTTTTTTTCAATTATTAATATTTATATATGCATCTATATCCTATAAAATAATACTCTAGATACAATAAAACAAATCTATGTTTACTATAACCAGAAAATAGATATTGAAAAGTGAAATAAAAATTGAATACAGTAAAACTGACACCTGAAACTATTAAAATAACCAAGGTTCTAAATAGTGTTTATCGCATCATAGCGGGAAGCTGAAAAAAAAAAAGCTATAGCGAATAGCGTCGCTATAGCGAAAACTATGCCACATAGCGTTTTTTTTATTTTTATAAAAATTATATCATATATTTGTACTAAATATCAACATTATCTAAGTCTCATAGAATAATAAATAACATCAAATTGATTAAAATATTATAGCATTCATATTGAACCAATACAAAGTCCAAATTGCGACTCAAAATATCCATAGTATCACTAATATCATAAACTATCAATCTTTTGCTATTCAAAATATATTCAGCATCATGACATAATCTATCTTTTTTCTATTTAAATTTCAAAATAACCTAGACATCATGGCATAATTAATTATCTTAATCTATTCAAAATATTCAAACTACCATATAGTAAGTATCATTTTGTTACTTCAAGAAATATCTTAATATATTTAATTTGAGCCTTTATTTAAAGCTCATACAAATTAAAAAAAGAAAAAAAAAAGCTCATGTTGCATAGCGCGCTGTAGCTTCCTTATTTGATCTCATTTAATAATTAATAATTTTTTTATCGAAATAATAATTAATAATTTAATATAAAGCTTAGTATGTCAATTATAAAAAAAATCACGATTAAAATCCAATCTGAGCCTTTATTAAAAACTCATATAAATTGAAAAAAAAAACAGCATGTTGCATAGCGGGTGCTATTTGCGCTACACGCTATGCGCTATAGCGGACCGCTATTACCGCTGATATCTCCATATTATATCTAAATTATGGCCCTAATTTACACTGAAACATGTGCTTTAAAGCCTATAAATGTGGAATTTTTACTTATATTTCGATGAAATGTGGTACTGCTATGCTTTGTTTGGTATTTTGCAGGAAGAAAGGCGAAAAACTGGATCTGACTACTTTTCATACGGCCCGTATGACATTTTGTACGGCTCGTACAAGATCTGTCCAACTGCACAGAAGGTTCCACAACAGAGGCACAAAGTCTCCAAGACAAAGCACAGGCATACGGCCCGTACGGGGTCCCCTACGGCCTGTACGGCGCTAAATTGGAAAATCCAGCTGGAATTTGAAATCAACTTAATTTAAGGAGGCCGAAAAGGAAGCCTTTGGAGGCGCGATCTGGGGCATTAAATGAGATATTCCACACCAAAAAAAGGGGGATTCACTACTGGAACTTGGACAACCTTTCTTGAAGCAAAAGACAAGAGGAGGAAAAGAGAAAGAGAAGTGAAAAATGTGAGTTTGCAACGAATCTTCGGATTTTCCACTGTTTTGTCATGAACTCTTTCATCTCTTGTTATTTGTATTATCTTATGAACATGAGTAGCTAATTTACTTTGTTTATAGGATTAAGATGTAGTTTTTAGTTTAGTTTTATTGCATGCTACTTGAATTTTGTGTTGAATGCTTTGTTTTTACTTTGTTGAATAGTATTTCGATTACTTTATTTATGCTTGCTTGAATTAATTAGTCGTTCCTCTAGATGAATGCGCACATCTATGTGTTAGGAGCCAAGTCTATAACATTTAATTATGGTTTATCAAAAAAATTCAAATAACAGAGGGAGGGAGGGAGAGAGATCAACAGCGATAATAAGGAACTTGTTTATATATGGAAGTATTGGAGGGGAGATCAATAACGGTTAAACATAAAGATAGCGTGGGTAAAAACCGGAAACAAAGCGTTGTGTATGAAAACCTTTTCTCAAAAATATTTCCCTTTGCACCCAGAAAGAGTTAGCCCGCATTTTACCTTCACAGTTGACACGTCAGCGAAAATCGAATAAAATAACCATATCAAAGCTTGGGTTGGTTACAGCCTTGAAATGGCACATGCACAAAAACTTCATGTTACACCATTTAGTGGAGCACCTTATTCAATTCCAGTCGTGTTTCTCATGGAGGATAGATGTCAACGTGCATGCATTCGCTGTTGCTCTAACTGATTGCTTCAGATAAATCTTTAAACAAATGAATATGGACTAGGATATTAAAAAAAAAAAAACTTCTTTCATTGTGTCCATTCATCAATACAGCCTTGAATGGACCATTATACAACACATTATAATTTCATCAATTTTGTGCTATCTTGTGACAGTATTTTTGGAGCTAGATAAGCAATAGTTAAGCCAGGCACTCGGAGATAACTAAAATCACCCAATGTTGAAAACATACCATCACCATTGCGATAGATCAACTTGTTAACTAAACATAGATTTTCTATTACAATCTGTACCCCTCCTCAAAATCATAACAGTGATCATAAGTTGTCTATAATGTGATATAAACAAACTCATCACTATCTAATGATTTTCAAAAGTTCACCATAACTGGCACTGGTATACCCAACCCCTTCCGTAACACACCACACAGAAAAGACTCAACATCTTTCTACTTATTTACTTCAATCGCAAAGGGCAGAAATTTTGTAGAACCCAATATACATAACTTAAATACGAAATTTAATTTTGGAGTCTTTTAGTTTGGGCTCAAATAGTGGAGTCTAGGTCTCCAGGGCTTGTTCCTCTCCTTTGTTGTTAACTTTTATTTCTAGAAGCCTCTCAACAGGTTGTCGGCAAATGGGGCATCGGTTCGACTGAAATCGAAGAACCTTTGCACATTCACTGCACATACACTGCATCAAAAAACATGCAAAATAAATTAGATTAGTAAGTGTTATAGTATCAAATATAAGGAGTGTAGTCAAACAATATTAGTGGCCCAAACAATGTTTTTATTTCCCCTTGTGCCAAGGGATTGATGAACAATGTTTAAGATAAATCAAGTACCAAATTAAGTCTTGATTTTGGAATTACAAAACAATAGCAATTGTCCACCAATTTATAGGGAGTTATATAGAAATGCAGGAAGTTAAAAAAGTACATAAAAGTTTTCTTAGGTGAAATAAACATACCATATGTCTACAAGGAAGAACAGTAGTATCCCTTGGTTCAGAGAGGCAAATGACACATTCTTTCCCAGGGTCATTTACGTCGTTTTCACCTTCAACCGAATTCCCTATCCCATAAATCTCTTGCAACTCATAACGGGTCCCGTTGACCCACAAGATCTGCTTCACAACCCTAACTTGGTAGCCACTGTCTCTCTTCTCAAAGACCGCCTGAGTTATTTGTGAATTATGCGAATTTCTGTTACCAGAGTTTGCACAATCCTTCTCTCCTTCCTTCTCTTCCTTTGGAGGTGAGGCATCTGCTTTTACTGCAAGAGGGTACACCTCCTTTTCTTTTTCATCTCTGAAAAGCTCAGAGTCAGGGAAACTGGAGAGGTCAATGCCAGTTCCAGAAGGTTGTCGAAACTTCTGACCAAGGCCTTCATTAAAGGTGATTGTGACCGGCTTAAACAAGTCTTCTTTTGTGCAGGTCAGGTTGCAGTCTAATCCCTCTTGGGCAAAAAAGTAGATTGTAATGCTGTTCAAATAGGAAAAGGTCCAAAAGAAGTTAAAAATAAGGTTATATAAATTTAAGGTGATGTCTTTTTCAGTTTAAGCCACGTACAGACAAGTACTATTTTAGTGTATTTCAAAATAAAACAAAGGTATAGTTTATAATAAACATTACAAATAACAAAGATATAAAGAATGATACAAACATTCGGATATATATTGAACAAGTCAAGTTTCAATAAGAAAGATTAAATAGAAGGTAAAAACTATTAAAAAAGGTTTTGGTCTTTAATTAATTATTCTTCCAAAGAAAATGGTCTTGCATCAAGCTACCAAAGAATCAATTATTCTTGGAAACAAGAAAAATAAAATAATCTCATTTGGCCAGATCTGTTGCACTTGGTTTAACCAGACCAATTGGATGAACATCAAAAATAAAACAATTCACTGGCTTGATTGAATCAAAATCAATAGTTTAAGGAGTTGTTTGAACTAAAAACCAAATGCAATATTTAACAGGCAAATCAGAGTTTCCTCAAATGTAAAGTGCTAATACCAAAGACTGAATGACATAATATGCTATAAAAATATGCCGCCAATAAATTACAAGTAAACATGTCATATCTTTACGGCGTCAAAATCAGACAAAGACCCCAATAATTGAAAAAAGAATGAAAAGAAAATAAAGGAAGTAGCTGAGTTTTATATCCAGCAAACCAAGTCAACTAGTTGTCAATAATATTTTTGTAAAATTTTAAAACATAATCTATAGCAAAATGATAGACTCAGTACTAAGAAAGATGCACATCTATGTGGTTCAGGAAATCAGATATATGCATTGGAGAACTAAACATACTTCTCTGCTCTATGATGCAATTCAAAAAATATAATACTCCAACATATAAAATAGTGAGAATAGAAAAATTAAAACAGAAAACAATTTCTAAAAGCTCAACTAACAGCAAATACATATATTGGATTTGGTCCGTGGAGATCAATATACTATATACATCATGTTTCAATATGGTGAGCCTTCTATTGTCTCTTTTCAACAACCAAATTTTCACTTTGGTTCAATACTTTAAATTGCGATGCTCTGTTCATTTTGCAATTCATCAAATTTAATATCCATTCAACTAAAATAAGTCGAAAAAATTGTTGTAAAAATTTCTAACAAGACATTCAACTTAATTCCATCATGTTTTGAAAAATTATAAATATTTCACCAATAAGTTCCATGTAATTTGAGACAAATATGAACTCATATGCAAACATGCTGGTCAGGCTAGATATCAATTAAGGTGCTACATGAGGGAAAAATTATAATTTGAACTAAAAAAAAAAAGTGTAATGGAAAAGCTGCTTAGCCCTATCCCCACCCCTATGCAGCATCAACCAATTACAAGAACTAAAAGATAAAGAGTGGCTCTAGGCGGGAATATGCAAGAATGCACAGGTACTGGTATTGTCATGAGGTATGAGAAAATTTATCCATTGTCAAGTAAACAATACCTTGGATAAATTAAGACAAAAAAATAGTCTGATTACACCTCTAGAAATGATCAAATGGTTGAGATAAAAAGATTAGTAAAACAACTATGGAACCTGTACTAAAATATGAAAATTATGAAAGATCAAGAAAAAGGTAGGAGATTAAATTAATCACCTCCCAGCAACAGTAGCATCAAAGGTGAAGGAAACCAGAAACTTTGTTGGATCCTGTTCGTCAGGTTCAATCTTCAGTGTCTCCTTCTTTATGTTCACGTCATTTCTTATAGTCACGGCCTTCTGGTGCTCCACATAAGGAGGCGGCGCTGGCAATGGTACGGGCATTGGCATGGGTGGACCCCACCTGGCGCCGGGACCGCCCAACCCGAAATGCATGTGGGCCCCCCCGCCACGGTGATCATACGGCGCAGGAAGTGGCGGAGGTGGGTAGAAGTGGCCGTACTGTGACGGGTACTGTTGGTTTGGGTAGTATGGATGAGCAGGGTTAGGGTTTGGGTTGCTAGGGTTCGGGTAAGGAGTTGCGGCCGCGAACACGTAGCGATTGGTTGGAGGTGGTTCCACCGGAGGCGGTGGCCCCGCTACAGGGTGCGATGGTTGTTGTGGCGTCGTAGCTGGATGCGATGTGGAGTGGTGGTGGTGGTGGTTGTTGCGACGGTGGTTACTGCTTGAGGCACCCATTTACGACCGAACTGGATCGGTCTTTTCTTTAAATTTGGAAAAAGGAGAGAAATTTACCCCAAATTCTGATTTTAATGTGACAATCGTTGTTTCGAATTTCTTTGGTACTATATTCTAAACTCGTATGTGTCGGTTTGGGAGAAAGTCGAGAGAATTTGTACCAAAGTGTGTGACCTTATTAGGATAATTTAACAGCTAAGGTAGAGTGAAACTTGGATTTAAAATAGGGTTTAGTTCAATTTTCACCGAATTCTGGATTAGAATTCTAAAACTTTTTGATTGAGGGGGGAGAGAGAGGGGACGAACCATAAACATGAATTTTGCTTTCTGTTTAAAAGGAGTTCTCAATTGATGAAAGAGACGAAATAGTTTTTTTGACCGCCATTTTTATTTTAACTGGAGAAAACCTGTCCTTCTAGTTTCTCCGAAATTAGGCCACATTTAGCATAGTTTGGACATCTCCATTTCCTTGGAACGGAGATGATTTCCATACCAAGAAAGAGAAAAAGAAAGTTGCCCGTGGGTGTGAGCATGGGTGTTATACATACGTGATTTTCCCACGGTGTTTTACAAAAAAAAAAAAAAAGGAATATAGAAGGATCGGTAATTTGCAGCTGGCTGACATAATTTAAATGAGACTGTTTTAAATTGCACTTATTATGATTAATATAACATCAGTGTCATTTTAATTTATATAACATTAATTTCAAAATTTATCAAATCGAGTTCAAATGATGAATCCAAACTGTTCAAACCGATCTACTTCATTAGTTGTGCGTTTACATGTAAAATTTATAAGTTTTTAAGTTTATTTGATATCAAGTCAAGCGGTCAAATGTTTGAGTTTTTAAGTTAATTTTAATACATTCATTTTTTTTATTTTTTTACCGCTTGATTTGATATTAAAATAATTTGAAAATATAAATTTTTTGCATGTAAACGCATCACTTATAAAGTAAATTGGTTTGAACAGTTTTGATTCACCATTTGAACTCGATTTAATAGGCTTTGGAATTTGTGTTATATAGACTAAAATGACACTGATGTTATATTAGCCATACTCCTTATTATATTATATGGTATTTTTATTTGTCATAGAATTGTGTGGGATGGAATTTAGCGAGTTTAAGAATTCATTATTTGATTTGCAAGAATCTATACTAATATATATGTGCAGGAACAAGGGTGGATCCATAATTTATGTCAAGGTAAGACGCTAATTGAATTCAAATAACTAATCGGATTCAAATCAAATAATTTATCAAGTACACAATACAACTCAATCCCTATAACTATGTTTATTATAAAATATGTTACAATCACAAAATCGATTGACACAGTATTGAAATATTTTTAGTAAGGTAATTACAAATTCGTTTGGCGTAATTCAAAATGGGATTGTTAGATAAAAATTTAATTGAAATATAAGTGTTGAATAATAAAATGTACAAAAAGTTCAGCCAACCCATTTCTTTAGAATTGTAATAATAAATTCCACCGTCAGATCTTTCTTGTTTTGTAATTATTTTTCATTCTATTTACGAAACATAGTATCGCATATCCAAAAACACATAATCAACCAAAACTTACAAAGAATTGGTTCAAGAACCAATCTATTTCGAACCAAGGGGTGAGCACTATATCGAATTAGGGGTAGGCACATTAAACAATTAGTACTGAATTGAAATAAAAAAAATTCAAATTCAGGGGTAGGCACTTGCCTACCTAATTTAAACGTGGATCTGCTAGTGCACAATAATAATTATGGAAATGTATTGAAATGAATGTTCGGTTCTACTGTAAAATTAGTTGTGAGAAATCTTAATTTATTTTAAAAAATAAATTTCTCATTTATTTAAAATAAGAAAAATTTATAAAAATAATAAATAAACCAAGAAACAAGAAAAAAAAATAAGATAATGTTTACAACCCCATAATTTCTTAACTTTTTGGATGTTCTTATGGGTTTTTCCCATAACAAAAATTGGCAGCCGAAGTACCAAACGGACTGTGGAATGTGGAGAATAAAAATCCATTTCTTTAAAAATCCCTTGAAAACTCACTTAATCTCAAGGAGCCAAACAGAGCGAGTTAAGTATTTCAACTTTAATTTTAAAAAAAATATATATATATATATATATATATATATTTTGAAAAAACTTGTCTTTGATCTAATAATCAAGGCACATGACTCTCATATGAGAAGTTATGAGTTCGAAACCTACAAAGTAGAGGAATATTTTATAATATATATAGAAACTTGAAAGTGTGCTGGGTGGCTTGACTCCCAACCCATAATTTCATAAAAATATGTGTATTTTGAACATTCATTCTTTAAGCACTAAATGTTTTCTTCAATTGTATTTAAATAACATGATAATGTATATGGAATACTTATTCTACAAAATTACAAAAGCATACTTTATCAGTAATTTTTTGTGAGTATGAAATAGAAGACAACAGATTCCTTATCAATGGCCTAATTGTTATGTCTCTTATGAAAGAAATTAGTTTATACAAAATTGAACTCACTATAATTTGCACGAATTGGTATCACCTAGTACTTTTTCAAAAGTAGGTCTGTACTATTTTAAATCAGATCATGCGACTGAATCGAACAAATCAAATTCACATAAATTTTAAAACAGATTTATGTGGCTTGTTCATTTTTAAATTAATAATTTAAATATATAATATTTTAAGAATTAACACTTAGTCTAATGACAACGACACATTACTTTCATATAGGAGATCATGTGTTTGAAACTCGCAAAGTAAAGAAATTCTCAGTAATATAAACAAAAATTTGAACGAAGTTGGTAGACTAAATTTCCACATTTCATTTAAAAAAAAAATTATACAACATTTTGTATAACACAAAGAACACATATCCTTTCTTCAAAAAAATACGATCGTTTTTATTTAATCAACGAAGATGAATAATGAATATACGGTGCATTGATTTTCTAACCGAGTAGATCTGCATTTGTTTACATTGTTTAAAATTGTAGTTCGTGTTAGGGGTGCAAATGGATTAGATATTATCCGACCGTATCTGCATCCGTATTCAAAAATTAGATACGAATATCCGTGCGAATACGGATACAGATGTGATTTTGAATTTTAATTATTCGTATTCAAATAGTAGATATATATCATATAGTTTATCATAAATTATAAAAATATTTATGTATATATCTACATATATCTGTTATCCGATCCATATCTGTAAGTATCCGTCTAATATTATCTGTATCCGATCCGTTTGCACCCCTAGTTCGCGCGCAGACGAGAAGCTAAATACATTATGCGTAGGAGGAGGTATGGTGGCAATGTGAGCATATTAATGCCTCTTTTGATCGGTTATAATTGAAGCTTGCGTAAAGCTCCACTAGTGAGAAACGAGAATCTCTTTCCATTGATTAAACAAATCCAACTAAGATCATTGCAATTACAAATTCAGACTTGAGACAAATCCGAATTTTTTTTAGAAACCATAAATAATTAAATTATTTTTAGGGAACCAATAAGATTACTTTTTTTTTTTTAAAAACCATAAGGACCGGACGGTCCGTCCGGTCTCAAAATCAGTTTTTCTCCAGACCGGATGGACCATCCGGTCTCACTCTCTCTTTTTTTTTTTTTTAAACAGAAAATTTTTTATTTTTTTTTATTTTTTGTATTAAAATATTAGAAATGTTGAATATGTTTCTTTGAAAATAGATGAAATACAATATAATTTGATTTATTAGAAAGACTGCAACAAATAACCCGGATCAATATTTTTCAGATCGGATTTTTCGTAGCTGTAAGAAAAATTAATATATTTCTTTATGTGTTATTAGAAAAAAATAAAAATGCTTAGATTCTGAGTTATTGATCCCGGTTCAAAAGTCACTTCTAGGTAATCCAGAAAATATTGTGATCCTTCTAGGACATTTAATTTATAAAAAGTTGTATCTATTTTGAGAATTCTTTTTGAATAATAATCATTAAATAACTTAAAGTTTTTATTTTTTTTCAAAAATAGACACAACTTTTTATAAATTAAATGTCCTAGAAGGATCACAATATTTTCTGGATTACCTAGAAGTGACTTTTGAACCGGGATCAATAACTCAGAATCTAATTATTTTTATTTTTTTTTAATAACACATAAAGAAATATATTAATTTTTCTTACAGCCACGAAAAATCCGATCTGAAAAATATTGATCCGGGTTATTTGTTGCAGTCTTTCTAATAAATCAAATTATATTGTATTTCATCTATTTTCAAAGAAACATATTCAACATTTCTAATATTTTAATACAAAAAATAAAAAAAAATAAAAAATTTTCTGTTTAAAAAAAAAAAAAAGAGAGAGTGAGACCGGATGGTCCATCCGGTCTGGAGAAAAACTGATTTTGAGACCGGACGGACCGTCCGGTCCTTATGGTTTTTAAAAAAAAAAAAGTAATCTTATTGGTTTCCTAAAAATAATTTAATTATTTATGGTTTCTAAAAAAAATTCGACAAATCCTTCTCTGTTCTCTTTACTTTACTCGCCACAGCATCTCCTCGTTAATTATTGGCTTAATTCACCCAGAATAAATTATAATATATTGGATTGGTTGTGACTTGTGAGTTGTGAGGGACCGGAGAATACCGAATGCATAAAGTTTTAAACGCGTACTTCCAAGTATTCAGAGGCTGAGAGAAGTTCGGGCTGCTTTTGGTTTGAGTCGAAGGTATTTTTTTCGTAAAATTGAGGACTGAACGCGGAGAAATTTGTGCCATATTGGCATCTATGTAGGCATTGCACCTAGCATTAGGATCTTATCTTTTGCTAGGCAGGCTGCGAAGTTGCAGAATTTATGTCAGAGGAACAAAAATTGGATTCAAATGGGTTATAGGGTTCAACTCATTAATTATAATATACTAGATATAAAAAAATAATCAATATAATAAAAAAAATAATATAAATAGCATACTATTACATAATAAAAATAACAAAATAATATCATTTTATATATTAAAAAACAATAAAGTTGGTTCGGATTCTTAAATTTCTATAAAATTTATGTAAAAACAACACAATTTTTTATTAACAATGCTTTTGAACTGATATGGCAAGATTTTCAGTTTTAAAGAGGAACAAAATAATTTTCAGAGAGAGGCAAAGTGATATCGAATCCGTATTTTTTCCACTAAATTTCTAAATCCAAAGAAAAACGGTTGCCTCCTTCTGACTCAAGGTGGGTCCACCCCTATTCATATCATCTTAGTTAACTAAAATTGTGAGTTTAGATTCCAACAGTTCGATCTATTTTTAGAACGAATATAAAAGGAATCCGTATATCCTATCTCGAACTGAATTAACTTGTCTGTTGATCAGAAGATCTGAATATAAACTCAAAATTCGAGTTACTTAAAAGAAGATTCGGACTCGCAAAGTTACAGCACACATTATTATTATTATTATTTTGAAAAGCTAATATTGGTTTTCTTTTCAGATGGAATTACAACTGTCGGTCCACATTACATGTCATTCAATTTTCATCGAGTTTTGCAAATTTTAAAACTATGGTATAGAAAAGGCGGAGTCCTGTTGGACTACTGTCTACTCTTGAATTTTGAAAATTAAGTTTATATTTGAGAAAGAAGAGGTATCATAATTGGTTAGAAAAAAAGTTATAACGTTGTTGTATTTAAAGGTCGAGAGTTCAATTCCCCCTCATGACTTTGCAACTTCATTTTCAAATTTCTATGTATATTATAAAAGATTTCACCACTTGTGGGTTTTAAACTCACGACTTCTCACATGGATGCTATATGTTTTTATCTTTGTCACTAGACTAAAGACAAGTTCTTAACCTCACACAGTTCAGTCTCTACCTGTTTCTAAATATTAAAATCAAGTCACTAGTATTGGATTAACCCTTAAACCAATTGTATGTGGGTTTTTGCTTACCTTAAAATTCAACTTTACACAGTCCAATTTTTTTTTATTTAGTCCAGCCTTAATTTTTGCTTACTTTTGCCTAACATGAACGGTGCCTATCTGACGGTTGAGATTCGTGCAAAACATATTTATCTATCAACTCTTACTTTCTTTTATTTACTCATGTAATTAGTATCATGTTAAATAAAAAAAAAAAACTTTAATTTACCTCTGACTAAAAATTACAAAGTCAAAATTACCATTTAACTATCAACTGAAAATAATAATTATCGGTTCCTTCTCAACTGAAAAATAGACCTGCACCTATCAATCAATATTTTTCTCTTTGGATACACATTTGTGAGCAAGACATGCGAAGGATAAAGTAAACAAAAAAAAAAAAACATTTTGACTTTATAGAAGTAATTTAAGATTTTTAATAATTTAATTAAAATTAACATGAGACTAATTACATGAGGGGTAAATAAGAAAATGTTACATGAGTCTAATTTATGAGGGATAATTAAGCCTTTTGGGGTAAATAAAAAACTAAGCAAGTTAAGAGAGGTACATAGAAATTAAGTAAAAAGGGATAATTTGTCTAATTTATTGAAATTGCATTTGAATCGTGAATATTCGAGTTCAAAATTTCTTGAAAGGTAACAAAGTTTAACAAAAAAATTCATCAAAAGTTTTGCATTTAATAAATTTTTAAAATATATAAATATTTTATCCGCATATTAACGAATCAAATCACCATTTAAATCTAAAAAAAATTACTGCTCTTTAGTAATTGTGATCTAAAAATTTAGAATCCATCACATCAGCATACCTTCCAGTGTCAAGCTCCAAAACTCTTTAACATAAAACTATTAGGAGAATTTTTCAATCTTGATTATTAATGGTTTTGTTGTACCTAAACAACAAAAAAAATGTTTAATAGTAACATCATACATAGAATTATTTCCTTATTATATAATAGATCTCCATTCAATATTAATAAATATGATCTTTTAATCCTTCAAGGTTCAATGATTATTATTTAAGATGTTTATATACTTATAATGTACATTAAAATTGAATTATACGCTAGAATTATAAAAAAAAAAATACACAAAATTCTTTCCGACTTCACTTCAGAAAGGGAAGTGTTTTGTTGAAGAAAAATGAATTTTTAATATGAGATAATTTCCATCTATAGTTTTGCATTTATAAATTCTTACTATTTTTCCTGCGGAGAAAAACAAAAGAGCTTTACTATTTTTAAATATATCATCATTTGACAAATCAAACACATTCTATTGAGTAGAACTAGGGTTTTTTTAAGCTCATCAAAGTGTTTGATGAGCTTAACTCCAAAATCCATCAAATTGATTTCAAATGACGAATTCGAACTATTGGAATCCGCCTATCTTACGTATGATGCGTCTACATGTGAAATTTTTAAATATTTGAATTAGTTTAGTATAAAGTAAATCGGTCAAAATTAGAAGGTTAATAAATTAATTTTAGTGCATTCATTTTTTGAATGTTTTTTGACCATTTGACTTTATACTAAATTAATTCGGATGTTTAAAAATTTTACATGTAGACACATCACACGTAAAGTAAGCAAATTTCAATAATTCAAATTCATCATTTGAAATCGATTTGTTAAATTTTAGAATTAAGCTCACCAAATATTTTGATGAGTTTAAGAGCACCCTAGTTCTACTCCATTCTATCTGTATTAAATTATTTTGTAGTTCTAATATAGATATTTTTTTTCGAAATATCAAAGAAAACGACAAGACCAAACAAGCCGCTAAACTGCCAAAAGAAAAACATTTTACGAAAGTCATTACTTCACGAAACTCATACTTTTGATTTTAGTTTTGATTTTAGTGTTGTGTTGGGTTCAGTGCGGTATCACATACGATGAGTAGAACTAGGGTGTTTTTAACTTGACTAAAGTTATTTGATGAATTTAAATTTAAAATATGTCAAATCAGTTTTAAATGATGAATTTGAATTGTTGAAATATGTTTCTTTACGAGTGATATGTTTACATGTGAAAATTTTAAACATTTAAATTAATTTAATATAAAGTTGAGTGGTAAAAAAAATTCAAAAAATTAATGCATTAAAATTTATTTATTAACTTTTTAAATTTGACCGCTTAACTTTATACTAAATTAATTCGAATGTTTAAAATTTTTACATATAGATGCATCACTTGTAAGACATGTGAGTTTTAACAGTTCAAATTTGTAATTTAAAGTCAATTTGAGTTTATCAAATCTCGTGGTGAACTTAATAACACCCTAGTTCTACTCTATATATGATATATGATGACGGTTGGCGCAGTACGCCAACTACATATCTTTATCGAAGTTCACATGAATTGTGTATCCACATCAGTTTTGTAAAAAACGTCCGTTTAGATTAATCGATCGATTAGTCATTAGCGGTGGTCAAATTGTCATGAATTTTTCCGATCAATCGGCTGATTATTTTCAATTATTCTTGATTAATTGCTTGGTGATACTTTATCCGTCCGACGATGCATACCGTTATTTACAACACTGATCCACATTTTGTTCACATGTACTTTCGATCAAATTACCAGATCGAGATGCTAATGGATTTTGAAATATCATATTTATAAAACCGTGACGGCTAAATGATGACATTTTATAATTCACAAAATTAGAAATATTGATGAATCAAATCGCCATTTAGATGTAGAAATAAAATTTGATCGCTCCCTTAGGAATGGTGGTCACTAATTTATATTGAGATGTAAAAAATAGAATCCATCACATCAATATACCTTCCAACAACAAGCTCCGAAACTCCTACAATAAAAATATTAGGAAAATTTGTTAAAATCTCGACTCTTTATGATTTTTGTTGTATCTAAGTATGAAATAAAGTTTTTAATTAGGTGTTAAATTAATATAACTTTTTTTGTATTTTTTTCTTTGGATGCCCTATTAGTTGTAGTGGTTTAAAAAAACCTAACCAAGTCAAATCTGATCCGGTCAAACCGTTTCCGAATCGCCCGACTCTAACTAGACCCCCGGACCGACCTGGACTAACTCTAGGGTCAGGTCTAGCAAGGGTTTTGGTTGATTTTTGAAACTAGACCTCCGTAAACCCGACCCACCCAAACCCCCAACTTGACTAGCCTCAACCAGGACCAACCCGACCCGCTCCCCGAAACCCCTAGAAACCCTCCATAAATCCCCCCGAAACTCCAGAAACTTCCCCATAACCCCCCCCCCCCCGAAACCCTCGAAACCCCTCAGAAATCCTCAGAAACCCCAAGCCTTGACCTGGACCGACCCATGCTAATTTTGGACTACGGGTCCAGCACGGGTTTGGTCCAACTCCCTTAAATGGGACCTGACAGAACCCATAGACCCGCCGGACTCGTGACAATCCACAAAGCTTAACTAAGATCCAAGTGGACAATCCATGGATATCACTAATTATAGAGGTATAATCGGTTGCTTACTTTATTTAATGGCTAGTAGGTCCGATATTATGCATGTTGTGTGTCTATGTGCTAGATTTCAAGTCAATCCAAAAAAATCACATAACAAAGCCATTAAAAGAATTTTAAAATATGTTAGGGGTGCGTTAAATTTAGGCTTATGGTATGGTAAACACAATCCAGACCTCATAGGATACATGGATGCCAACTTTGCCGGCTATAGAGTTGATAGAAAAAGCACAAATGGGACTTGCCAATTTCTTTGTGAATCACTAGTGTTTTGGTCAAGTCAGAAGCAAACCTCCGTCACATTCTCTACTACGGAAGCCGAGTATGTTGCGGCCAAAAATTATTACACACAATTACTATGGATGATGCAAACGTTAAATGATTATGAAATTAATTTCCGTAAAGTTTCAATCATGCTTAATAATACAAGTACAATTCAAATATCACAGAATCATGTTCTTCATTCAAAAACTAAACACATGAAAATTAGACATCATTTCATTGGAGATCACATCGAAAAATGAGATGTGGAACTTATATATGTTGATACTAAAAATCAAATTGCTGATATATTTATGAAATCTTTAAATGCTCAACAACATAGTGAACTTCGTTACAAAATAGGAATGCTAACCTTAGAAGATTAATTTTTGGTCCTTCAATTGAAATAGAAAATAAAATATTCAAAATTAGTTTCAAAATCTCTCCAAAACAACAATGTGAACCATACCGTGATAATGGTTCCTGTACTGTTACAACGGTCCATAGTGGCAAACCATAATTTTGGTAGATTTCCTTCCTGTTTATTGATATTCCTTCTTCCAAAACTTTCCATATTTTGATTGATATCCTGTCAATAATACAATGTATTTTCAAAATTCTTAGTATTCCTATCATCTCAAATCAATATACTTCCCAAACAATATCAAGTTGCCTTATGCTCAGTGGTGTGAAATCCTAATCAAATCTTCCTCATCATCTATTTAAGGCACACCATTGTATATCAAATTCATAGCATAATTTTGCCTCTCATTCTTCTCATTCTCATCAATTCTTATACCTAAACATGTCTTTCAATTGGTCTCAAGACTCCCAAAATGAGTATTTATTTCATTCTTCCTGATCTTGAGTTCGATGCCAATTCTCCTGTGGAGTACTATACTTGTCTCGCTTGTGAAAAAGATGGCACTGCTTGGAGCATGTTTACTTGCAGTGATTGCAACCTAGCCTTCCATCTTCGTTGTGTTCTCATTAAGCTGGTTCATTCCATCGATCCAAGGTTTAACTCATTTGTATGCGTTAATTGCAAATGCATTCATGAGGCGCGAGACAAACATAAAAGGAAGCCAAATGAGGAGATCAACAAGGATAATGCTAAGAAGCCAAACGAGGAGAAAGAGATTGAAATAGAGCCAAAATCTAAGGAGAACTAGTTCATTGGAGTTTAGGAGAGAAATCTATCTATCTATGCGTGTTTTTTATTTTCAAATTTTATTTTCCTTGAATGATGTATCCTAGGGTTTAATATTAATTTCTATGTTTTTGAAAATTTGCATCTCCTAGTGAATATCACAATTATTTGATCACTTCTAAAATTCAATATATCTTAATTTAGAAAACTAAAAATGATCATATTAAAATAATTCTAATATCAATATTTTCGTCTATTTTAGAAGCAAAATTATTTCACCACATCTAAATATGTCTTAATGAAAAAGGTGAAAATATGATCGATTTCAACAATATAATTTTAATATTTTCGCCTAATTTATTGGCACAATTAATTGATCATTCATCAAAACTTCAAACTTCTCTTAATTAGAAGAATCACCAAAATGATCAATTTATAATCTTAAATTTCAATATTCATAAATTTCGTGCTATAATCTCAATAGTTTGTCTAGTATTAAGAGGCTAAGAGGCTAATATACTTGATCAATATTATAATCTCAATGCTATTTTATTTTAGGAGTATAAAATGATCAAGTCAAGTTTCATTGATATTAAGAAATTTATATATTAATTTGAGTAGAACTAAGGTTTTCTTAAGTTCATCAAATTCATCAGTGAACTCTAGTCTAAACCCATCAAACGGCTTCAAATTATAAATTCGAACCGTTGAAATCCGTCTACTTTACGAGTAATGCGTCTACATGTGAAAATTTTAAACATTCGAATTAATTTAGTATAAAGTCAAGCGGTCAAAATTAGAAGGTTAACAAATTAATTTTAATGCATTCATTTTTGAACGTTTTTTGACCAATTGACTTTATACTAAATTAATTAAATGTTTAAAATTTTCACATAAAAACGTATCACTCATAAGGTAGACAGATTTCAACTATTCGAATTTGTCATTTGAAGTCAATTTGACGGGTTTTAGACTTGAGTTCACCAAAAGACTTGGTAAACTTAAGAACATCCTAGTTCTACTCTATTAATTTCAACATTTTCATAACTAAAAAGAGTCAATCTTCCATATGTTGCACTGCGTACACTCCAAAATTCAAATTTAGTGTAAAGTTACATGCTTTAATTTCAATATTTTATTGATATTTTTATTTTTATGCCTTAGTTTACGATTTTATCAAATTAAGGGGGAGTGCATGAATTGAGGGGAAGCCCTCTCTTCGTTTTGAGCATAACTATGTTATATTTCCACTCTTTTAAACATTTTCGAAAAATGAGAGAAATATTACAAGTTCATGCTATATTAGTATTCCATGACACCACACACAAATACACAAAAAAGTGAATACACACAAATACAAGAAAAAGGGAAAAACAAAAACTTCAAATATTTCAAAATTTTCGTACTTTGTGAGAATAACCAATTTATGCACTCACTTGATATGTGTGTTCTGCAAATCGTCAAAGGGGGAGGTTGTTGGCTTGTGCCATAATCTACTTGTCTATTTTACTAGATTTGCAAAACATATATAAATTACATTTTGCAGTTTTTTCTTCTTGAGACATTGTGCATGTTCATGACAACTAAAGATTCAATAAATACACATTAAGAATGAATTAATGAATTGCAATACAACATCAAGAAGGTAAGTCATGAAGCACAAGATATTGGACAGTAGAAGTATTATCTCAAGATTAAGGACATTTAATTTGTAAAATTGGTAAAATAAGCTTGAGACTGACCTAAGTGAGGCCTACTGTTGCAACAAAATAAATAAACCCTTATAACTTAGTTAATCACAAAACATCCGGCAACTATTTGAAGCAGCCCTGTGATAGATAACAAAAGATTGCAACTTGCACAACAGGACAAAAAATTTGTACTTTCAAACTGTACTTTCAAAAATTGCAGTTATAGAAAGTTATTGACAGTTAATGTTAGTTATTAGCAGTTATTCTCACAAAAAACGTGATAAAAAAGAAAAATTTAATTTCCTGATTAATTCTTTTTAATTCTTTTTTTCTTGATTTAGATTGAACACACAAAAAATCATCAAAATATTGAATATTGTAAAAATTGACCATTTTACCTATAAAAATAAAATGTACAAACTATAAAATAACATATATGTAAAATTTACAGATAAAAACAATAAATAAAATGTTAAAAAATGTAAATTTTCAATACTTTAAAATTATCAAATTAAACTATTAACTCAAAAGATAAAAAATTATAAAATTACAACATTGAAAAATTAGCAGATTAAATAAAAATAAAAAAATAAAAATTTGCAATACTGTAAAATTGTAAACTTAAATTGTGAAAATAAAAAGCAAAAACTATAAATTTAAAACAATGTAAAATTAGCAGATAAAAACGATTAAAATACAAATTAAAAAACATAAATTTTCAATACTATAAAATTGTGAATGTAAATTGTGAAAATAAAACGTAAAAACTATAAAATTTCAATAATGTAAAATAAGCATATGAAAAGGATAAAAATAAAAAGTAAAACATACAAAATTTCAACTCAAACTACAAAAACAAAACATATAATCTACAAACAATCAATACTGTAAAATTTCAAATTGAAACTATAAATCAAATCCATGTACACTATAAATTTCCTGAATCTAAACATACATACATTATCTGTTCACCAAAACAATAATATTCACCACACAGCATCTGTTCAACACAAACCATAATATTCACCACAAAATATCAAACCTAATTATATCATTTAACATCTAGAAAATCATTAAAAAAAACTATCGAAAGATGTAACTTCTAAATTAAAAACCTATTGTGTTCATTATTGGAATGATTAAAAAGCCTCATCACAAGAATCACGCGTTCTTTTGAGATATCATCCTGCATAAAAATAAAATAAACAATGAAACAAATTGAATTTATTTGTAATAAATCTTGCTTTCTTATTTGTAATAGATCCAAGTTATTTACCTAGGTGAAAATCATAGGACTGTTTGTGATAATATTGTAAACAAAACGCAAGATGAAGATAGCGCAGTCCTGTGATTTCTCTCCTTGTTTTGGGCAGTCTTTATAATCCACATCAACATCTTTCCAATCACATTTGGCCGAAATGTAATATGATATCAGTAATTAATAAAAACTTTAATTCTTAAGTCCTTCAGGAAAGCTAGTATAATAATACTATAAAATAGTTAGATGAACAAAGTATAATACAATAAAAAAACACTCACAAGTCCTCCAAGAAAGAAAATTCTTAAGCCAGATGATAGTGTGCCAATGATATTCCATATATGCCTTTTCTTCACCAGAAGATGTGTAATATTATAAAATTTCTAATTTAAAGCTGTAACTTATGTAAAAAAATATAATAAAAACTAATGACAATTTTCAAATATAAAGAAAAACTGTCATTTGACTTGCACCAATACTATAAAATTCACCATTCAATGTTATAGCTTAAATAACAAATCTTATAAAAAACGTCGTTGCAATTTTCAACTTCCAAAAATTTTCATAACAGTTTGCAAAATGCACAACTTCGCAAAACTAACAGTGCAATATGAAAATGTTTCATTCTGCACCAATACTATAAAATTTATCATTCAATATTATAACTTAAATAATAAATCTTATAAAAAATGTAATTCACAATTTCAAACATCTAGAAACTTTCATAACAGTTTGCAACATCCACATCTTCGCAAAACTAAGAGTACAAGATGAAAACAATTCAATCTACCATATACTGTAACATATAACATATATCTTGTAATACAAATATTTATATATTATAAAAGAGGAGGGATCGGATGACACCGTTTTTTGGTGACATTGGGTGACAATGTCCATTTTTTAAGTTTCAAAGTCCAAATAGTCAATCCAAACCATTCAATATGATGAATATATTAAAATATACTTGCAAATCAAATTTTAAAATTTTTTGAATTTTTTTACTATTTATTAAGTATTTAACAAAATCGCTATATTCGGACTGTTGAATTTTTGTACCTGTCTAAATAAATCCAAAAAAAATTGAGAAAAATGTAAAATTTGATCTACAAGCACATTTTAACATATCCATCAAACGGTTTGGATCGATTGTTTGGACTTTGAAAATAGACGGTGTCATCCAATCCCTCCTCATTATAAAAATGAATAATATAAAATCCAACGAACTTACAACAAATTCAATCATTACTCCACTCCAATGCTAAACATTCCATTGCGATCATGTATAAAAAACGAGATCGAACGAGTAATCTCAAATAAATTCGTAATTGCAAAACGAAAAATGAATGAGAAAATATAAGTGTAAAAAAAAACATTCGATATACTGTAAAATGTGAAATATATACTGTAAGTCATATATATATGTATAGTAAAAAGCAGAAAATACAAAATCATACGATATTACAACATATGAATAATATTCAGATAAAAATTTAGTCAAAATGATAAATTCGTTACTACATACAATGAAAAACACACAAATTCAATAAAAAAACTTACTAGATTTGAATATTGCCGTTTTCTATCTAATTGAAATACACTCTTTCATCGCGATCATGTTTAAACAACGAAATCGAGTCAGTAATCTAAAAAAAATCATCATTGCGATAAAAATAAATGATAGAAGCAAAATCAGTACCAATGAAATTACAACAAAAATCACATAAATTACGAGTTCATTTGAATAAAAGTCAGTACCAATGAAATTAAGACCAGCTTGACTGAACTCGCGGCGAAATAGGGAAGAGAAATTCAAAAGATCAAAATCACGCTGAAACTAGTTTGATTCACGTCTGAAATTAGTTTCGAACTAGGTACGAGAACTCGCGATTCGTTTGAATGAAATTGACGGCTGAATCTTGTGTCGCAACAAAAGAGGAATGAAATTGCCAAATGCAGAGCAAATCTGATCAGATTTGGAAATTTGGAAAATAAAATTCAAAAAAGGAAGGTTTCGTCATCGACCAACCTATTTAAATAGGAAGACGAGACCGTTAGAATGTGAGGACCGAAGACAATTAAAATCAATTAAATCAGAATTGAATAAGACTATAAACAAATAGTAGACAAAATATGATAGACATGAATCTTTTCTAAAAAAAAAAATGCAGAGTTGCTTTCTTGCAATTGGCATCCGATGAGTATAATTCGGACGATCACAAGTCTAGACACGTGGCGGCATCTGTGGGGTCTACCTATAGGCGCTAATTGTCAGACACTGGACCCCCCACGCTTTGGATCCATACGACCGTTGGCACCAAAAGACAGGCACACCCCGAGAGGCGGAGCGATCTTATTTAATCACCACACGGGGCAAGTCTCTCTCTATCACAAGACTATTACAAAATTAGCACCCTCTCCCTCTAAAAACCCGCGACCTCTCTCTTTCTCACTCTCCAATGGCGTCCGTGGCATTGAGGCTGAATTCCCTCCTCACATCTTCACCTCCGCACGTGATCTCATCGCGCTCTCCTCTTCTAGCACGTGACCACCTCTTCCTCTCTCGCCGAGCTCCCCACCAGAGGTTGATTGTCAGAGCTTCTTCATCCGCTGCTCAAGCTCTGAAGGTCTCTCTCTCCGATTCCTTGTTAGTGCGTCTGATTTACATTATTTTCATGCTAAATTTGTATCTGGTGGGCAGATAACTTCAATTCCAACTAAGCCGTTTGAGGGGCAGAAGACAGGAACAAGCGGACTTAGAAAAAAGGTTCTACTAAAATCTGATCTTTGAATTTTGTTTTTTGTGTTATTGGTTTTAGTTATTAGGCAAATCGTTGGGATTTTTTGTTGATTTACATTATTTTCTTGGTTTTACCAGGTTAAAGTTTTCCGGCAGGAAAACTACCTAGCCAATTGGATTCAGGTACTCTGCTGCTTCACACATATAATATTATATTCTTTCTTAGAAATCCGAATATTATTAAAAGTGGCCCACCAAAAGTCATAATTTCCATATAAAACCCCTCTGATTTTGTTTTAAATAATTTCAAACATTCTAGTTGATAAGATAGAGAACTTGCAAAATACATAATTATGGTACATTTTAAAAATTCTTGCCTTTGAATGTGTAATTCATCACAGTAACAACTTAATAAAGCATTTGAGGAGTGAGGTGATATTTCTTTATTGGGCATATGAAATAGGCAAATCCACAATAAAATATCCAATTATATGCTATATGTTTTATTGGTTGATCTTGGAATAAAATTGTTTTTTTTTTTTATGGTTAATATAGGCTTTATTCGACTCCTTACCCCCCGAAGATTACAAAGGAGGATTGCTTGTGTTGGGCGGTGATGGTCGCTATTTCAACAAAGAGGCAGCACAGGTATGTTTTAACTAATTAATTCATTGGTGATCAATTTCTTAATTTATAAAAAGATTAATTGCATTTTTTTATTATTAATTTTGTCATCTTGGCAGATTATAATAAAAATTGCTGCTGGGAATGGAGTGGGCAAGGTCCTTGTGGGCAGGTGAGTAATGTAAATTAACCTGAGTTTACTCAAATATGGTAAGATCAGTTTGTCTTGGTACCACAATATCACTCATGCATGTTTAAATATTTTCGTGTTTAATTGGGCTTTTTGGAGGGTACTTGTGCAAAACATCCATCTTTTAGTGGAAGACAACACTTACGAGTGTTCAGTGTATTTCTTTCAGGGACGGAATAATGTCGACTCCTGCTGTTTCTGCAGTTATCCGCAAAAGAAAGGTTCTTCTTTACCTTTATTTTACTTATCTGTTGTGAATACTAAATATGCCCATATATAACATGATAATACCATTTCTAACCGCATAACACAAAAAACTTCTCACTTGACGACCGCTTTATCTTCCCTATTTTTTTCACAAGTACCTCATTACCTTTCATGCGTTTATCATCTCTCCAGATGTCAATAAGGAAGGGTACCTTTTTTAACTATATGTGATATTGAGATTTTACAAGGGGTATTGAAGGGTATATTTGGTAGTTTGGTACTATTCTCATCACTGTCATTGCATTTTATGTTTTCAAATCTGGTAGGCAAATGGTGGCTTTATAATGAGTGCAAGCCATAACCCTGGTGGTCCTGATTATGACTGGGGTATTAAGGTGAAGTTTCATCTATCCATTCATTTGCTTTCCTATAATTATTTATCATCTATCTTCAGATATTTTGTTGTCGTTTTTGTGTGCATACAGTTCAATTACAACAGCGGCCAACCTGCACCTGAGTCCATTACTGACCAAATTTATGGAAATACCCTCTCGGTTCGTCCTCTATCGTATTTCATTGGACAAGATACAGGTTATGCTCACGTAAATCAGGACATTAAAATCTTGATTTGCATATACAGATCTCGGAAATCAAGATGGCAGATATACCAGATGTTGATCTGTCATCTCTAGGCGTGAAAAGCTATGGCAGTTTTTCTGTTGAAGTGGTTGACCCTGTTTCTGACTATCTCGAACTAATGGAGGTATCCTTTTCAACTTCTTTTTCATTACATATTTTCTGATTATACTGCCTTTTTGAATTTTCATCGACATATCTTTATCTATTGCAGGCAGTGTTTGATTTTCAACTTGTCAAGGACCTTCTCTCTCGACCTGATTTCAGGTACACATAATGAATTATCAAGTCCAAAAAGTGAGAAACTAATGCTGAGATCCACCCCTATAAGCAGGGGCGGAGCCATACTTTCAAGTTATGAGGTCAAACGTAAATGGGGGTCTATCATATAAAATTATTGCTGTGAATGAGAGTCATTTTACATTAATTGTAACATTTTACTATAAATTATATAGAACATAAGTTGCAAATAATTTTTTTTTGAAAAAAATGCAGGTCAATTGACCCCCATTCTTATACTGTATATCCACCCTTGCCTGTAAGTGCAAAAGAGAGATGAGCCAAAAGAAAAAAAATGACTATAACTATGCCATTTAGTGCAACTATAGTAATGATCCATATCACTGACCTACAACCTATACCATCCTATTGAACTAATAGTTGGGTGCTAGTTGCGAATATGTGGGTGCTGGATATTGCAAATCTTAGAGAAGTCCAGTGTCATTTACCACTAATAGTTGGGTGCTGGATATTGCAAATCTTAGAGAAGTCAGGTGTCATTTACAAGTGAAACACAAACATTTGGTATCATTTTCAAAGAACTGAAAGCCAACTAGCCGCAAAAATTAAGTTGTTTGTAAGTTAACGCTGTCATTTTTGAAACATTTTGGGTAATTGCAGGTTCATATTTGACGCTATGCATGCTGTAACTGGTGCATATGCAAAGCCCATTTTTGTGGATCGGCTTGGAGCTAGTCCGGTTTGTTACAATCTATATCTCTAATGTCATTATTCAATATAATGGCCATTTTCTTATATTACCAATTAAGCCTGTTCTTTTTATTTTATTTTTGTCAGAGTTGCATTATGAATGGGGTGCCATTGGAAGATTTTGGTCACGGTCACCCTGACCCGAATCTAACGTAAGAAAAAAATGTCTTCTAAATTGTAAAATTTCGTTACAATGAAAATGTGAAATTTTTATAAAATTTTGGGCAGGTATGCAAAAGAGCTTGTAACGATAATGTATGGGAGCAATGCTCCAGACCTTGGAGCAGCTAGTGATGGTATGCATTTTGTGTCTTTCATTGTCTGGATTTTATTCAAGATTTCATTTTATCTATTGCATTATTTTATATATTGCTGTCACTGTTTTCTTAACATACGGAGACACTAATAGAGTGCTACAAATACTTTCAATTGAAGTGTTGTATTAGGAGTCACAACCATTCTCTTCTCTCGCAATATGGGAATAATACTAGAGTGCTGCAAAGACATTTAATTGGAGTGTAGTATTAGGGTTGCAATTATTTTCTTCTCTTGCTATATGGAAACATTGCTAGTGTGCTGCAAAGACCTTCAATTAGATTATTAGTGTTGTATTAAGGTTAAAACCACCCCCTTCTCTCGCAATATGGAGACACTACTAGAGTTCTATGCAATTTTTGTTCATTTCAGTTTTAACCAAGGATTCCAAACATGTAGGTGACGGAGACCGAAACATGATTCTTGGAAAAGGCTTCTTCATTACTCCTTCGGACTCTGTTGCAATGATTGCAGCCAACGCGCAGGCCGCAATTCCCTATTTCAATTCTGGTCCCAAGGTAATTTCATTTCATGACCTTTTGTTTATAAATCCTCCATGATCATGCACTCTAAATCATTGAATAAAAATCATGTTCCAGGGACTTGCTAGGTCAATGCCGACAAGTGGGGCCCTTGACCGAGTAGCCTCAAAACTGAAGCTTCCTTTCTTTGAGGTATGTATAAAATGGCAGTGCTATAATTTCAACTGAGGGAACACAATGGGAATTTATGTGATCTTTTACATTTAATTGCAGGTGCCAACTGGCTGGAAGTTTTTCGGGAATCTAATGGATGATGGTAAGCTGTCCATCTGTGGAGAGGAGAGTTTCGGCACAGGTTCAGATCATATCCGTGAAAAGGACGGAATCTGGTGAGAACTTCCATTAAATTTTTTTTTTAGAAATTTGGTTAATTTCTCCCATTTTTGTTTCCTTTGCTATTCAGAACTTCCAACTCTTTTTTCAACAGCGTTTTACTTTACCAGTGCAATAGATTGTTGTGAGAAATTGTTTTGACATTTCTTGATGTGCTGAGACTTAATCCTTTTACAGGGCTGTATTGGCATGGCTTTCAATACTTGCAGAGAAAAATAAAAACCGTAAGGTGGGAGAGAGGCTGGTTTCTGTTGCAGATGTTGCCCTGGAGCACTGGTCTACCTTTGGTCGTAATTTCTTCTCAAGATACGACTATGAAGTATGGCATTTTCTGTCCCAAATAAGTAACTTCAAATTGTTTCTGTCTAGGATAGTTCTAATTCGTTTCTGCTTGTAGGAGTGTGAGTCTGATAGGGCGAATCAAATGGTTCAGTACCTTCGTGACATAATTTCTGGGAGCAAACCTGGAGATACATACGGTTTGTTCATTTTCCTTTTCAGAAAAAAATAATTGTCTAGTCTTATAATTTGAATTACTTGCTAATGTTTCATATATTATGTTTCAGGACCCTACACACTTCAATTTGCAGATGATTTTGCCTACACAGATCCTGTAACCCCCCCCCCCCCCCCCCCCAAATTTTCCTAAGCTTTCTGCATTTACAATTTTAGCCACAAGCTGAGTTTCCGACATTTAGGGCATTATTTTGTAAAATGACTGAGCATAACAAATTAATCTCTAATCTTTTTTTAATGATTAATTAATATAGGTCGATGGCAGTGTTGTAACAAAGCAAGGGCTTCGTTTTGTTTTCACGGATGGCTCAAGGATAATATTTAGGCTCTCGGTAAGTACTTGAATGATTTTCTTAATACTAGATTTGTATTGCACATGTTTATGAAATTAGAAAATATCTTTTGTTTGACTATATATCTTTGAAATATTATATCAGGGAACTGGATCAGCCGGTGCAACAATAAGATTGTATATTGAACAATTCGAACCTGATGTCTCCAAGCACAATCTTGATGCACAAGTGGCGTTGAAGCCATTGATAGGTAAAACATTACATTTAATATTTTGTTGCTAACCGTGATAATATTGAATAACGCATGTTGGTTCACATGTCTGAATTCATTGGTCTTACAAGGTATTTGTTTGTTGTTTGGAATAGATTTGGCTTTGTCGATCTCTAAGCTGGAGGAATTCACTGGAAGGCAGAAGCCAACTGTCATTACTTGAGCAAACCGTGAGCAACTGTTCAAAGTCTCTATTCCTTTTGGTTGATATATATATAGGATGTGTTTTTAACTTTCTGTATATTAGGAACTTTCCCTTTTTGACCTGTAAATTTTCTAGTGGTATATGAGGAAGAGAGCATTACAATGTGCCTATTGTAATTGTGAGTATTAGTTGTAATATGTTGTAATCGTTTTTATTTACTAATAAGTTAAACTTTCTTCCTTTGGATGAATAAAAAACAAGTATCCTAGTTTGGATACTTCTTCTTCATAAAAGCTAAGTCTTTGACTATGAGTTCACTGCCCCACCTAGAAAATACAGTGTGATGAAGGTTTATAAAAGAAAATGTAACATGCTCTTTGTATTGCCCCAAGGACTTTCTGATGTGCTGGCATATAGCCTCAGATTGGAATTGGAAGCTGCTGGGGTTATCAGTAAAGGGAAAGATTGTAAATTTGACAGTTTTCAGAGGTCGGCAAGTACTGTAGACTAGACGGAACTCTACTTTCCTTATTCTGAGCTGTTTTTTTTTTTTCAGCATTTACCACTTGCATAATATTATAATTTCTGAATTTCATGTACTAGGGATGCAGCAGACAGTTACTTTCTTGTAATTTCCTCTTTAAGTTGGGTATTTTTGCAATGATAATGACTTTGTAACATAGGTTCTTACAAATGATCTCCAATTTTATATATCAACAGACTGATTTCATTATTGATGTTAAATTTAAGCTATGGTATAAAGGAACTGCCACCAGAATTGATTTTAATTTTATGTACATAGGGACATTTCTTTAATAATGCTTAAAGAAATTGCAAATGATTCCTTCTAATTGAAATAATAATTATTAACTACAAGAGTTTTCTCTAAAACCAGCATATATGGATACAGTTATACCATGCTTGGTGCCAGTAAGAAAAGAAATAACATCTAGAAAAGAAGGTCCCAGTTTCAGTTTGGTAATGAACTAGTCGCATCAGTTCTGGTAATTATTTGGTATTGAGACCTAATGTCCAGGCCATATTTTACTTTCCAATGTAGCTTACAAGAATACAAGGAGTAACCGATTTCAATGTCTCGTCACATACTTTCCATTGCACTGAAAATGAAACATGGAAGCTTCAAGCTTGTTAGCTAATACAACTCTGGCAACAAAGAAATGTTCATGACTCATGAGAGGTAATAGTGTCTAACTTGTTACAAATACAATAGCTCAGTATTTTGTTCAATTACGAAAAAACGACAGAATTAACAATAGTAAAATAGTCGTTGGTTTCATTTGATTTTTCTACTGATAGCTTCGGTTCCAATGATCGTGAAAATTTGCACAAGAAACAGACAAGGTCACATAAATCTTATTCCTAAGCTGCATGAACTGAAACTTTTCTCTTAATACTCGCAATTTGATCCAGTGGACAAAAGTGCCCCTGTGCTATGAGTGAGTATCCCCTCAGGTAACACACGTACTTGAGGAAATTGCAGCCGAGCAATTTTAAAAAGGGTCTGCCTTAGATGCACGGGAGATCTTTAAGATTCACGTCACTTCAAAATAAACTATATAGATCTCATTCTACCAGGTCAGGTGCCTGACTGGATCTGAAATGTTGTGCTATTCCCTTTAGTGAAGTTGTTTTAAGTTGGTAATGACGTGTACATCTACAATCACTTGCATTGAACAATGTGGTCTATGCAACAAAGGAGTTGAAAAGTGGGACCAGGGATCACAATTAGACTAAAAATAAAAATACAAAAAGATCAAGCAAGAGGAAACAAAAAAAGTTCAATTTATTAAGGGCGTGCTTCAAAACGCAAAAAGTTCAATTTATTAAGGGCGTGCTTCAAAACGCAGAGGGAAACTCCTCATTAAAGAGAAAGGAAGGAACGAGCGACAGAGATAGTCAATCCTCCGCACAGGGTTTTTTACACTCCAAATCGGGGGTACAGATTTGGCCAAAACAAAGCACGACAGTCTTCTCTGCATAGTACCACATACCCTCCACTATCTCTTCAACTCTCTCTTTCTGGACCAAGGAAGAACTGTCAGTTAGATACAGTTCGGCAATTTCTTTTCCTCTATACGGTGTTTTCCTCCTTCCTTCCCTCCGCGTACCTTCAATTGGAACACGCTCGAATAATGAAAAATTTGAGCGGAGCCAAACATGTGATGCTGATATGGATGAAGAATTAGTTGAATGGGTATGTTGGTGATTTATGAATTGAGCATTCTATATCACTTGACAATTATTATCTTAAGAAATTAAGATAATAATTGTTAAACAAATAAGATTGAAGTTTGATATTATAAACGTCACTATGCGGTGCATATATCACTTATAAAAATAATGAGATTTTGTATGTTTTATTGTTTATCAAATAATTTAAATTTTTTGAAGGTTTAAATTTGAGAGTTCATGATAAATCATCAAACAATATCCTCGGTAGATTATCTATGGGTGCATTTGGATGGAAGAGTAAATTAGTGAGAACAGTGACTAATTTAAGAATAAAAAATAGTTGCTAATTCAACTTTTCAACTTTTGATTGAATTAGTAGAATAGTGAATTAACTTATAAAAAACAAATAAAGAATAATAGATAGCTCTTTATGCAAACACCGAATAGTTTAAAAAAATATATATATTATTTTCAAATTAGAGCTATTCTTGTTCCATCCAAACCCACCCATATCTTTAACAATATAACTATAATTAATTAATGTTCAGATTTTTAAGTTTATTTGAATTGATTTAAAAGTAAGGTTAAAATTATTAAAATAAATAATTCTCAAGTAATCCCCCTTATTTAATATTTTAATCTCCCTAAAATGTTGAAACTTTTATCCGAAACCCAGGTTAATATATTTTAAATTTATTTACAGAGAATTTTTTATTTTGCAACCAATTTCTATATCATATGTAATAAAAGAAAAACATGATGTGATTTACACGTCATAATTTGGTCACTTTACATCACAGCACATGATTAAAATTTATTTGAACATAATGTGATGTGACTAAAATAGTAGATGATAGTTATGTCTCACAAATAATCACGTTATCAATGATCACGATCATCGGATAAGCCACGATGATAGAGGTGTGGGTCATGTAAAAAAACAAGCAGATGGAGGAAAATATGCATTGATCTCGGACCTAATAGGAAAAGGCGAATATATGTATCTCTATGGTATAGATGAACTTGACTGCCTGGTACAACAATAAAATGACATTGTGATTATACGTGACTTAACTGATTGTATTTAATTATTATTTTTAAATTTTAAGTTAGTTAAAAAAATAACAAGATATACAAAAAATAAGAAATTATTACAAAAGAAATTATAATTAAAAGACAATGTTGAAAAAATTGGTCACAGACATGACGTGACGTGATCAGGTTAATTTATGTGATGCGACATTACTAAAATCGTAGAAAATAGTCATGTCAAGTGCATGATCATATTACATGACACACATATAATGTCATATGATCGATACGCATGATGTGACATGACCGAACTAATAATCAGAAATAATTTATATTTAGCATGAAACTTATTCATATCATGAATTCACAAGAGTTTGTACATTATCACCTTTCCTTTTCAAAATAATCATAAAAAGATTCAAGTTAAATATTTTGTTGAACCAAGTACAAGTATAATTTTTAAATTTTTTGTTTCTAAAACATAAGCTGTAAAATTAATTTTATTATCAGATATGTAAATATTTATATATAGAGAAACTAACTCATCTGAAATATAAGGACGTGATAGAGAATGCAGTTATCCCTCTTATTTTTTAATCGCCTTCTATATCTATCTAATTTATGAGACTATTGGCTGCGATCTAAGTTAATCTCAGGTCAAAGCTCCTTTTTTTTTTGTTGTCACTTGTAGTTGTAGCAAGTTAGGCTATTTAGCAATTAGCACGTGGCCTCTTTACTCATAAGCCCTTATAAAGTTAATAATTATCAGCCATCATATATCTCATAAATCTCAAATTGGTGATCCTATGTCTCTAGACTTGCATGTTACAACAGACATTTTCATATATATATATATATATAGAGAGAGAGAGAGTGGGGTTAAAATGCACTCTCCTTTTTGTGCTGCTAACGTGCACCCTCTCTCGTATCTTCATTTTTAAAGTTCAAATTATTGATTCGAATCTACCAATGTGTTCTACATATTAAAATGTGCTTGGAGACCAAATTTTACATTTTTTGGAAATTTTTTACTATTTTTTCAGAATTTTTTATTAAACTAAACAATAATAAAAAAATCAGCACAGTGATGATTTTTAAATATTCTGAAAAAATAGTAAAAAATTTCCAAAAAATGTAAAATTTGGTCTCCAAGCACATTTTAATACGTAGAACACGTTGGTAGATTCAAATTAACTATTTGAACTTTAAAAATGAAGAAATGAGAGGAGGGTGCACGTTAGGAGCACAAAAATGAGGGTGCATTTTAACCCCACTCATATATATATATATATATATATATTTGTAGAGGAGGGTTAAAATGCATCCTCTCTTTTGTGCTCCTAACATGCATTCTCTTTTCATATCTTTATTTTCAAAGTTCAAATAATCGATTTGAACCTTCTAATATGCTTTTCATATTAAAATGTGCTTAAAGACCAGATTTTATATTATTTGGAAATTTTTTGTCATTTTTTTTAGAATTTTGAAAATCATCACTTTGCTGAATTTTTTGTTATTGTTTAGTTTAATAAAAGATATTGGTTTTGAATGATGAATTTAAATTGTTAAAATCTTTCTACTTTACAAATGATGTGTTTATATGTAAAAATTTTAAATTTTCAAATTAATTTATTATAAAGTTAAGTGGTTAAAATTAGAAAGTTTATAAATTAATTTTAATATATATTCAGTTTTTGAATGTCTTTTGACCACTTAATTTTATATAAAATTAATTTAAAATTTTAAAATTTTCGCATATCAAGGTTCTAAATAGCGTTTATTGTGTTATAGCGGGGAGCCTCCAAAAAAAGCTATAGCGAATAGCGACGCTATAGCGAAAACTATTCCAAATAGCGTTTTTAATTTTTATAAAAATTATATTATATATTTGTACTAAATATCAACATTATTTAGTCTCATAGAACAATAAATAATATCAAATTGATTAAAAAATTATAATATTCATATTGAACCAATACAAAGTCCAAATTGCGACTCAAAATATCTATAGTAATACTAATATCATAAACTATCGATCTTTTTCTATTTAAAATATCTTCAACATCATAACACAATTTATCTTTTTTTCTATTTAAATTTCAAAATAACCTAGAAATTGAAAAGAAAAAAAATCACACTTCTAGTAAAATAAACATATGATCCTTGAAGAAATTTTTGTTAGTCCCTAAAATTTTCATAATTTAGCAATTATTTATTTGATTTATCATCAGTTAAAAAAAACCGAGAGAAAAATAAAAAAATCATTATAGCGGACTTGAATTTGATATAATGTAATATTCATCAAAATTAAACAATATCTTCACCATTTATTTATTTTAAAGCTCATATAAATTGAAAAAAAAAATAGCAAATGTTGCATAGCGCGCGCTATTTGCGCTACATGCTATACGCTATAGCGGACCGCTATTACCGCTATAGCGTCTATAGCGCAAATAGCGTGTTTTAATGCCATAGCATAGCGTTTGGTTTTCAAAAACGCTATAGCGGCGCTATAGCACCGCTATAGCGTGCTATTTAGAACACTGTTGCATATAGACACATTACTCGTGAAATAGAAGAATTTTAACAGTTTAGATTCATCATTTGAAATCAATCTAATAAATTTTAGAGATGAATTGACACCCTATTCTACTCAAAATTATAATCGAACTTGTAATTTTAAAAGAACAGATTTGTTAGCAATAGCTGGTGCTATTTGCAAAAGTTTCAAAAATTCTGGGTTTGAGAGAGAGGACTTTCTTCTTCTCCCTTTGCCAGTGGGCGAGAGAGAGAGAGAGAGAGAGAACGACCAAGCGACCGAGCTTGGGGCGATCAGCAATGGCGTCAGGACACCCTGCTCTAACGGAGATTGGCCCGGACGGCCTAGCCCGCGAATCCCCCGTTATCGCCTACACCGAGAAGGTGCCTCTCTTTCCCTCTCTCTCGCTCGCTCGCTATGCAATTTTCGTTAAAATCCCTTCAATTTTCTCATAATTACACGTTAAAATGTTGTTTCAGGTCATTGCGGCAGAGCAACTTCAGCTTAAGAAGTACGCACTCTTAACTCCTTCTCTCTGTCAGATCTGTTTCATTTTCTCTTTAATTTGTTCAATGTAGCATGATAATTGGTACACATTACTTGAACGGATACTAAAATTGAGTAATATTTCAGATATATACAGGAGAACTACTCCAAAATTAGAGATGTAGAGCGTGAGCTAGAGGGTTTGAATCTTGAGATGAAACTGACAGCTGGTCCCAAGAAAGCAGGTCAGTTGCTTTTACAATTGAGAGATCAATTAATTACTATTTCTTCCTTGGTATTCCAATTTCATTTTTTTTTTCTTATTGCTGTTAAGCTCTGGAGCACTTGCGAAAGAAGATAGAGATAGCAACTGAGAGAATACGAGTAGCTAAGCTTAAAGAGGAACAAGCAAAGAAGGTTAATTTCGTCAATGCCCAACAATATACAACATTACTTATTCTCCTTAAGAAATAATTTGGAATAACGCCCACCATTTTTCCGATTGCCAGAAAGTTGCTAAATTTTAAACTGAGTCAAGTCAAGCAAAAAATATTAAACCGAGTCAAGTCAAGCAAATAATTGCCTTCATTTCTTCATAATAACTCTTATCAAATTTATTTACACAAGCTCTTACAAACTCAAGATGAACATTGAGTCTGATTCTTGAGATTTGAGGTTTTTGTGCACTTGTACTAAACAGGGAAAAGAAAAAAAAATCTTAGTACAGTATTAGGTTAATCTGTTGATTTTTTATTTGCTTTACCTCATATTCCTTTTGGATTTGTTGATTTTTGATGTAAATTCTTAGTACAGTATTAGGCTAATTGTTGATTGATTTCAAATCAACTAGTCCAGAGCTTATGTAAATTCGAAAAGGAATTTGTTGCTTTACCTCTTATACCTCAAAAATAAAAAATCAAACTTGAGAATTTGATGTAAATTCTCAACAAGTCGGCTGATATGCTTTACCTCTTATTCCTTTTGGATTTTAGGCATGGGAAGCAGCTCAACAAGCTTTGAAAGAAGAAGAGGCTGCAAAACAGAAGCTTTGTGATGATCTCAATAGTCTGGTAATTATTGATTTTTTAAACTCAAGTTAATTACACTCATTGTCCTTAGACATCATGAAATTGTTTGATCCCCATTTTGGTACTTGCGCTTTTGAGTTTGTAACACTTTGGTCCAAACCATCAATTGTAAATCAGATAAATAAACAGAAACCTCACATGGATGAAATCAGTTCGGCGGTGTATCTTTAGTCAAAAGTTGTTTTTGCCATGAGAACCTTGCCTGGGATATTTAACCTTTTTTTTTTGTTACTTGAAAAACAATCACAGAACCAAAATTGTAAAACTGACTGGAAAAGAATGGTACTAGCAAAAAGGGTATGCATTGCATTGAAGGGCCAATGTGGCTACTTTAAAAACCTAGCTACCAAAACTGGACGACCATTTTTGTAATTTACTCCTCTTTTACTTTGTTAAATATTTACATGCATGCAACTTGATGCTTTACATGCATGCAACTTGATGCTAGTCTCAGATTTTTGAAAATACTAAAAATTTAACATTGGATCTCTATACCAAATCAGGCCAGGACTAGTACTGGTAGTTGCCGGTTGCTACAAATAGAATAGTCATTCGACCTAATTTTTATTAATAATTTTAAAAAATTTCTTAGGTGCAAGAAAGTGCAGCATCTCAGTTTTCAAGATTAGAAGAGCTAAAAAAGCGGCTTGAGGCTCTCAATCCTAGCAGGATCTCGACTGATGCGACACCAGTTAGTGTAGTTATATCGAATTTTAACCATCTGCACTGTTTCAGTCTGATTTTGTTCCTTTTTTTAGCCAAAGAGCAGTGATCAATCCGGTAAAGGATTGTTTTGACCAGATTCAGTAACTTGCGGATTGAGTCGACACTAATGTATACTGTTAAATCGATGGTTCAGTTCTATTTATTTTCTGGCGTGTATTTCTAATGACAATATGGGGATCATTTGTAACTATATCAAGAAGTTATAAATGGGCCGTTCCTGTGATCTGACTAGTCCAGTACATCCAGTGAACAAACAAATCTAAGCTGAACCCAACCCATTAACCCATTTAGGTGGCCTTAGTCTTGTACTATATTGGTGAACCGTTTTTTTTTCTTTTTCTTTTTCTCTTTGACATATACTTTTCTTGGCCCCTTCCAGGATCCGAAAACAAATGCTAACCAAACAAGTGTACCAGCTCCAGTCAGTACCCAGGGGCCTAATTCAGCAAATGTTTCTACTACAACCCCTCAAAATTCTACAATTACTGCCAGTAATAAAGTAGAAGCACAAAGCCAGAAACCTGCTACCTCTGAAGCAAAAGAGAAGCGAAGGCCTCAGAATTCAGGTAGAGGAGGGAGAGGAAGCCTAATTTTGTCCAAGGGGAGAGGAAATGGCGGGTCGGGTTGGACTGGTGCCGGGTTTGATGTCGACCTGGGCTCTTGATCCATGGATTTTACTGTCCCTCAAGAGGACACCTCATGTCAGCACTGTTTTGCCATTACTGTGTTATTCTTTAAATTTTGATTCAGATCTCTTAGTGTGACACATAAAATATTGATCTTTGTGTATAGAACGTTTTAGAAATCTAAAATGTTAGTTTACTCTTCAAGCCAAAAGGATAGACATTACACCAATTACTCTTGTACGAGTACTTCTCGCTGGCTCTTTCATTGTTATCAAATTTATGCTGAATTAAATCAGTTCAATGAAAATGTTGTCACCGAATGAGTTGAAGATGATATGTCAAATGTCCATTCTTTTGTGTTTTTAGAACCCTTCGACCTTTTTTCCACTTCGACTTCCAAAACAAACTAAAATGATAAATAAGAAGACATTTCTCTGCTTTTGTTTTTTAAAATAAACTTTTTAACTATTTTTTAGAAAAATAAAATTGTAACAATTGAAAACACTCTAGGAACTTTTATTCAGACGCATCTAGCTTATTTATTCCGCTTCACCAAACGGTAAAATTATCTTCACTAATTTGGGTTAGAACAAAAGAGGCTCAGCGCTTTAGCATTACTGCATTATGCCCATTTCGGATGCATTACTATAGATTTTTTTTTTATCGCATAAACGCCCGTAGGCCTTGTATTAGAAACTGATACCAGTTACATTCAGAAGTAAAATTGGAAAAACTCCAACTCCTTAAAACTGAATAAAGATTGCTTAAACATTAAATATATGATGAGTAAAACCCACATAATCCCGTACCTGCATTGTACCCTTTTTTGCCAAGTAATCAACCATTCCGGACAACACAGTTGTCTCCTTGAAGACCTGTACACCACCAGCTCCCCCCCTGTTGAACATGATATAACCCATCCGAAAAACAACAGTACCATGATTCCAACAGTGGGCTGGATCAGTATCAGGGGCTCTGTACCTGACTGGTTTAGAGGCTTTTCTCTGTGCAGCAATACCCGTTTCAGTCGGTCTTTTTTGACAGCCAATTAATATCAATATACTATATAATGGAAAATAAGGGGGTTATTATTTATTTTGGCGTCTCTTTTCCGGCCGAATCCCGATCAGGATCTAATTGCTGGGTTTTCCTCTGCTGTGTTCCATCGTGCAGCAGGTTTTAATGAGCGTTAAAACGGATCGAAAATGGATGGGTAGAATAATAGGCGAGATCTTCAATTGTTTGTTCTATCATTAGTGTTTGAGCCGTTGCGCTCAATTGGTAATTCAAACAGTACCAATACATAAATGGACCCCATTGCCCTTAATTATATCGAATGTATTGTACGCTCATTTGAATCTAAATTAATGCTTCTGTGTTGTGAATTGTGATCGTTTTTGAAGTTCTAAAATTTATTGTTCAAATTCTCTTCAAAATGTACGGGTATGAACTAAAATGCGCACTTAAATCAAATTACACAATTTGGCACAATTTCAATTAAAATAGTGGTTAATAGTCTTCAACAGGTGCTTTGAACTTTGAACTCTTTAAAATACACGCTTGTCTCGTTTTAAGAAAAATGACTCGTTTGTACCGAAATAAATACCCATTTGTTCATTTCTTTGTGCAGGTGACCAAGAATACATGTAGAGTATGTGAGAGTGTGGACTAGAGAAATATTAGGTAGTATTTGATTCGCGCTACAGATAATTTTATGAAATATTAGGAATTTATAAAATATAATATCAAGAAATAATATTTATGATAATGTGTTATTATTATGTTTGATTTTAAATAGCTATCGCTTCCAGAATTTTAGAGAATATGTGATTAAAGTTTTACATTTATTATAGATTACAGTGGCTATGGGAATTTAAAAAAAAAAAATCAATAATATGTTTTATTTTCAAGAAGATAATTATTTAAAAAATGAGTGATTCCCGTCAAACGAAATAGGAAAAAAATCTACTCTTATCATATATGATCATGAATTATGAAATTGTAATAACAAAGTGATCACACAACCGTATCAATTCTCTTATCATTTTTGATAAAATCGGTAATGTAAAAATTTGCATTGAGATGGCAGGGAGTTGCCTTAAAAAATAACGGAACAAATGCCTAGGGGTGAAAACGGATCGAATACGGATCGGATAGTGATAAAACCATATTCGTATCCGTTTTTATTTTTCGGATACGGATACGAATCAGATATTAATCGGATACGAATACGGATCGGATATTAATTGGATACGAATATGAATCGAATATTAGTCGAATACAAATACGAATACGGATATAAATCGAATTTCTAATTCGGATATATATATTATAACAAGATTGTATAACATGAATTAAAATTTTTAATTGTAAAACAACAAGTATCCACATTTGAAATCAGAACAAAATAATTAACTAATGTGTTATTTAATAAAATTAAAATGACCCATCATAAATAATAAATTACATCAAAACTCAATTAATTAAATGAGAAAATAATTAAAAAAAATAATTATTAGTATTTTTGAAAATTTATTATGGATTTTTAAACCTAAGATTTAACTTAATGAGAGAAATAAAAATTCAAGATGTAGTTTGAATGACGATGGGGTCTCATGGCAGAACTTCTCACTCACGGATGGCCACACAGATCTCACCTCTTAATTCTTCTCTCTCTATTTCTATTACAGGCGGACCCCACCTGTATCCGAATATCCGAAAAATTATCCGAAAAATTCAAAAATCTGGATATCCGAAAAATGAAAAATTCGGATATCCGAAAAATCAACGTATCCGAATTCAGATAATTATCCGAATCCGTATCTGTATTCGCTTCCGAAATTAAAACTGAATTCGTATCCGTATCCGGATAAATCATATATGTATCCGTATTCGTATCCGCAAATTATCCGTATCCGACTATCCGAATTCGAAAAATTCGAATCCGAATCCGAATTCGGTCGGATAATATCCGACCCGTTTTCACCCCTACAAATGCCCCATAATATTCCTTTCCTCAAAACCCCAACGAATCATGTATCATGTTATCGTATTTAGCAGTTAAATAAAGTTACGGAGATAACGATTCGGAGTATGATAATTGTACCTCAAACAAAATATTCAGACGTGTTCTCAGAGTAATTTTAAAAAAAAACTTTCAATGTTATCTAATTTTCATTTCCAGCATTAATGTCTTAACATTTAAAGCTCTATTTATAATGTTTTAAAATATTACTTGCAAACATTCAAACTTCTATCTAAAATAATTTAAATTGTAAATTTAGATGATTTAACTCCTAACTATTTTTGTTTTTAAGCCAAAAGATGAAAGATTCCTTTCACTCGCCTTTTTTTTTTTCTCTGATCATTCTCATCAATTTTTCTGACGATCTGTAATGAACTTTGTGAATCTAAAAATGCGAATGTATTTTACTCGATTTTCTCTTTCAAATCATATTCATGAAGAATAACTTTCGAGTTATATTTGTGTCGTTTTTTTTTACCACTTTGAATTTCTGTGACTTTCATTTATTTTTTTTTATTTCAAACAACTTAAAACTTTTTTTTTCGCATAAACCTCATGTACAAACGTATAACCTCATTAAAAAAACTTCAAATCTCTAGAATAAAACGTATAGACCTCATGTATAAAGAATTTAAATCTCAATAACAACACTTCAAAACGTGTAAATCTCAATGATAACACTGCATGTATAAAGCATATAAATCTCAACAATAACATTGCATGTACAAAGCATATAAACTTCAACAATAACACTGCATGTACAAAGCATTGAAAATTTTAATGGTTGTAGACTGAGATTTGAAAATTTAAAAATTTAAAGTGCTCATTAGTTTTACTTTAGAAAAAAAAACCAAATGACTTTAAAATTACTCAAAAGTTTTACTTTATGGATCTTATTTGAAAGATAAAATCGAATAGAAAACATTCGTATTTTTAGATTCGTAAAATTCATCACGGATCGTCGAAAAAATGGATTAAAATGATCAGAGAAAAAAATAAAAAAAATGGTTGAAAATAATATTCTCTTTTTTTGGCTTGAAAACAAAAATAGTTAAAATTATTACAAACATAGTTTTAAATTTTTGGATATTAGTGTTGAAAATGAAAATTAAACAATATTGGAAGGTTTTTTTTTTCAGTTAAACTATTTGGGGGACACATTTGAGTATGATGACTTGGGAGATTAGAACATTTCTCTAATTATTATTAGAGTACAGCTATGTACAATGCATAATGTATACTAATTTGTACTATAGATTGATCTATTTATTTTTTAAATCCAAATATTTGATTTAAATCGTTTATGTAGTTATCGTATAAAAAAAATCTTGTTTACTAAATTTTAAATTTTTATTTTGCAATTTATTTAGGTAGAAAATCATTACTTTTTAATGATTAAAAATTTCTGGATCAAGTAATTTTCTATCTACCTACAAAAATAAAAATAAAATTATAACTAAACAAATATAAAATTTGATTTACAAGTATATTTTTATATGAAAATCATGTTCAACAATTCAGATCAAATATTGAATCTTAAAAATTAGATATTAGTTTATATTACAAACCATAATATGCGCAATGGATAGTAACATAGCCTCACTCTTATTATTATATATAAAAAGTTGTAACAAGAATTATTTTTTATATTTTTTTATCGCACTATCTACAATCTCACTACATTGTTAAGTATTTAATTCAGTTGAGATACATGAGAAATTAAGATAAACGATGACGTGCTTGAAAATCGAATCATTTGAAATACGTTTTGACAATGTCATCAAAACTGAATAATTTAAATAAATAATTGAAAAAAAAAATCAATGTTTACATACAGATAAACTTAAATGAACATTTCTTTTTGCTTGCTAGGACGGGAATAGGAGTGTCAATGGCATTCTTTTATCTGTTTATCCGATTCGTACAGTATTCGATAAGACGGATATGGATAAGATTTTTTTTTGATAAATTTATTAGGTATGGGTATGGAAATTTTTTTTTTCTGTTACCAAAACGGATAATGATACGGATAAAACTTATTTCGTACCCGTTACCCGATCGAATAATTATATAAAAAAATTATATATATTATATTTCTTAATGAACATTGAATTATTATCTATCTCCAACAATCTAACTAACAACTACTTCTGATCTTGAAAATCAAAATTTATTAAATTTTCTAACTTGAACAATTGATCATTTATGCAACTATGTTAAACATAATTCACTGTTAAAGCACTTGAACAATTGACCATCTTGCTTTAATTTGCATGCCTGATTTTTTTTAATTAAAGAATAGATATATTTGTTTTTTTGAATTTGTGTCTTGATAAAAAAAATAATTTAGTTGGAATTAATTTTCATATTAATAATGTGATTATATATGTGACAAATAAATGTGTCTTAGTGTTTTATTTAATAAATAATAAAAATATTTATTATACAAGTATTAACCGTTTTGTTATCCAACAACTACAATGGATAAGGGTAGGGTACAGGTAAGAGTAGAGTATGGGTAAGAATAATTTGTGATGAATATGGATATAAAAATGCTTTCACCCGACTCTTACAGTACCCGTTAGATGGGAACCACTACTCCGATTTGTTCATAATTTTTTAACTTGTATTGATTGATAAAGTTGCGTGTTAAAAATAGGTAGATGTTAATATGAAGAGACAGGTTTATCATTTTTGGTGATATATGTAAAACATATATTTAGGTCACATATGCAAATCCTATTGATGACATATCACAACACGTCATATTCAAACTTAAACATAATTTCTAACAATAGTTTTTGTTAGGGAAATTTATAACAACAGTAGAATCATAAAAAAAAAATGTCTACTGTCATCAGATAGGTTTACTCTTAATAAAAATCTCCATTAATTTATAGATATACTTCTATTTTCTTCACTTCTTTATTGCGCGCTCTCAAAAATACTATTTTTACACATAGCTACTTACCGAATATAATTTAATAGTTTATACAGAGCTATACTGAATATAACTTTCAATTTTTTAATCTTATTTGAGTTCATCGATTCTAAATTCTCATAGGATTTTGCTATATACAATATTAAAATCATAAAAATTGTCAATTGTCGGATCTTTTTACTATTGATATAAATATCCATTATAGATACTACTATTTTCTTCGCTTCTTTATTTACGCTTTATCAAAAATACTATTTTTATATAGTGTTACTTACGGAATATAACTTGGTTAGTATAACTTTCAGTTTTTAGTGCTTATTGGAGTTTTATCAATTTCAAAATTATAATAGTTTTTTTGGTTTATGTAAATAATAACCCCTTCAACTTCCAATTAAAAAAAAAGAAGAAGACAAATTTCAATTACTCAACAACTAAAATAGGGAATATTCCGGGGATTAAAGGCAAAAATCTCCTTCCAAAATATCATTAAACCTTTCCTAGTGCGGCCTTTAATTTTTGCCTCCTCTCTTTTCCCACACGCGCTTGTAAAGCGAAGACTCATCTCTCCTGATTTAACGACCAGCACTAATCCCATGGCCGAAGGCGGCGGAGCGCCGCCTGATCCGCTCACCTCAGGTCGCCGAACTTCCGGCCCTGGCTTTTCTCAAGATGGTGGCGCTTTTCTCTTGCAACTCCTTCAGAAGCCGCCTCAATCCTCTCTTCTCCCGACTCAACCAACCAACCACCACTACCCAATAAATCCCCGCCACGGGGACCCCGCCGTGGCAGCGGTGGGCCCAAGCCTCCCATTTAACCTCTCTCCTCCGGTTGATCCTATCCACATCCTCTCCAGTTCACCTACAGTGCCGTTCCCTTCTCTTCCCCATGTGATCTTTAACCATGCGAACAATAACCAGCAGTTTTTAGGACCGCAGAGTTACCAGCAAATGCAAGGATTTGATTATTCTACTGTCGGTCGCAATTGGGGAGCAAATCAAGGGTACCCGATTGGTATCAACGGTGACATGGCACATGATGCTTTCCAGAGAAACAATCAACAGTTCATGCCACCATTGAATCAGAATTTTGGTCTTTCGACCACGGGGCGTGATATGGGTACAAATCAAGGGTACCCAATTGGAATCAACGGAGTTCCAAGAGAGGAGAATAGAAATCAGAACCCATATGACGCTTTTCATAATAACAGTCAACAATTTGGATCACCATTGAATCATCACCAGAGGTTGGATTTTCCTACTATGATGCATGATTTTGGAGTAAATCATGGGCACCCTAGTGGAAATAATGGAAGCATGAGAGATGAGAAGAGAAATCAGAGGGTTGTACATGATGCCAGTGGGGTTCTTGATAAGGTACTCCAGAGGGAGTGGGAAGAAAGGAGACAGCAAAGGCCTGTCCATGCCTCTTCTCTCCATTCATGCTCGGCAAACCAATTTCCACCATCGGTTCATCATCAAGGTTTTGATAGTCATGGCAATGGAATGGCACCATTGGAAAGAGAGGAAAGGAGAAAAGACAAGTATAACCCTCACTCAGCTGTTTGTTCTTTGAGTGAAGAAGAGACAGTCAACATGCAAAAGTTTCAAATTGCTAGCAAAAAAATTGAACTTGGTTTTCTGGGTTCAAATAGTAGCGAGATCAGTTTTATGGCCTCAAGTAGTGAGAATTGCAAGGATGTAGAAGGAGGAGAAGATTTGAGCGAACAATTGGTGGCATCTTTAGTAGTTAGTGAAGATGGCGACATCAAAAATTCCGTGGTAGAAATAAAGAAAAGCTCACGAAATAAGGTAAAATAAATTAGTTACTACTACTCTCGGCATTTTTTTTCAAAATGTTGAGGTTGTACCATATGTATCAGAGGCATTATATTCTATATTGACTGTTTGTTACATATTTCAGCCTGTTCAGAAACATACACTATATTATATCTTATTTGGAAAATAACAGCCATGCCTCTAGAGTTTGTTTTGATGAAACTCCATGTTTCTAAAGTTTATGATTTCCAACATTCTTTAGATCATTGAAACTATTATCCTGCTCTATTTAGTCTGATTGCTTAGGTTTGTTCTGTTAAACATGTGACAATTTGACACTAGCTTAAAAATGTCCACTTATAAAGCTCGATTTAACTAAAATAAAAAATGACATATAAAATATCGGGTTCTAGTTTTGCAGTAGTGTCACTATGATTCAGTTTATTTGAAAAGCTAGGGTCAATAAGTTGGGTTTTGTTTTGCTTAACCTTGATTTACAGGTTGGGTTTTACTTGCAAATGATTCAATAGAAGGTTGGTGCTAAATGCAAATATAACAAGGGGTGGGTGTTATTTGCTAATATATTGGGTTTATGTGCCAAAAGAAAAAAAACAAAAGAATGTTAAAGAACACAAATGGAAAAACTTTTCCTGCTAGAGATTCAAAACTGATGCACATTAATTGTGTACTTCTTTCTTTCATTTTTTGATATTCCTGGAATTTCTAGTTGAGATGAAAACCTTCTTGTACTTGACTTACTTTTGGGTGTCTTATTGAATTATTTGTAATTTTTTTACTCAAATTGTACAGGATTTCAGATCAGATTTTTCTAGAGGACACCACGTGTCGAGCCAGAGAATTCGTATCCAGAGAAGAAATATTCAGTGCCGGCGCAACATTGACTCTTTTGCCCCTAAATTTCTCGTTATTTTTGAATCCCTTGTTCCAGCAGAAGAGGAGATAGCAAAACAAAGGCAACTCATAAACTCACTTAACAACTTGATAAGCAGAGAATGGCCACATGCAAGGCTACATCTCTACGGATCTTGTGCAAACTCCTTTGGAGTCTCGAATAGTGACATAGACGTGTGTTTATCAATTAATGAGAGAGAGCTGGGAAAAGCTGAAATACTGTTGAAGTTGGCTGAGATTTTAGAAGCTGGTAACCTTCAAAATGTTCAGGTAAAAGTTTTTCTTGTATTGCATTTTTTTTCAGTTTCTTGCTTGTACTCACTGTAATTGTCTAGTTTTGTTATGTCTTCTTCTCATTTGGCAAATAATAATACTTTATAATATTAATATCATGTTATTCAAAAGTGAAGTGCATGACCATACAAACACTAGATGCAAATTATAGTTCCACTTTTGACCCCTGCTAAATATTTAAAAGCAGTATAGATTGTGCAACTAACAACTATCCACCTCTGTTTATGCACCTAACAACTAACATTTTTAAAGATATCACAACTAGCACTGAACCATTATCTTAGCACAAGAGATGTAAGGATGAAGGCTTATGTTGTCAGTTATTTCATTCTCTCCTGAGAAGAGATTGATCTCAAATCGAGCAAAATAAACATTTTGTTTCAAGTTTACATGATATTCTCTCCTGAAAACATTTTTGATTCAAGTTTACATGATCTTGTTGTCTTCATCAAATTTGGTTGTTGATTGTTCTCCACTCGACACTATCATTGTGCTTATTTGCAAATAATCTGAAATTGAGAAATTCACGGATGTCAGTTGCAGAACTGAGAACATTATATTTACTGTTGAAATGCCCACACATTGTAGTGGCAGGAAACAATTTATAGATAGATGGCAATGAAATGAAACTCAAGTTGTCGATAATCAATAATAATTTTTTATTTCACAACACCTTATATCACAAAGTAGTCAAACATATTAAAAATTAAACAATAAGATAGGTGGGAGTTGGGTGTTGCACTTATATCACAATATCTTTGGATTTCAAAAGATTGCTTCTTTTGTAAGGACTAATGATGTGCTAAAGTAATTAAAATTAGGGCCTTTTTTTGCACAAGTTCCTTGATTTTTTTTATATAATCTAACTTTTCCTTTGCTCATTTTTTTGGGGTTTGATTCTTCCAGGCCCTGACAAGAGCTAGAGTTCCAATAGTCAAGATGATGGATCCACAAACGGGTTTGTCATGCGACATATGCATTAACAACCTCTTGGCAGTTGTCAATACCAAGCTCCTCAAAGATTATGCCATGATCGACCCAAGGTTAAGGCAATTGGCTTTCATTGTCAAGCACTGGGCCAAGTCACGTCATGTAAATGAGACTTATCAAGGAACTCTCTCCAGTTATGCGTAAGTGAATTCTACAAACTAGGAATTCTTGCACGTTATACCAAAAAAATGGTGTTTTGTATGTACACCAATATTTCTCATATGAAATATTTTCCCTGGGTTTTTTCCCATTGATCGATGTAATAATGCATTGGAAAAGGCATATGACATATTTGCCCTGGGGTTTTCCCCTTGTTCAAAACAACAATAACACCCACTATAAATGATAATGTTCTTAATTATTGTAAATTTCTGTTAACAGCTATGTGATAATGTGCATCCACTTCTTGCAAAACCGTAGACCCGCTATTCTCCCATGCCTTCAGGTTCTCTCTCTCTCGCCTTCTCTCTATTTTTGGCATGCATGTGCGTGCAGAGAGGTCCTTTCTATTGATATTTGGCTGAAATTTGTAATTGTGGGCTTTTCTAGGCGATGGAGGCAACATATGTTGTCACAGCAGATAACGTAGATTGTTCCTACTTTGATGATGTCAATAAATTGCATATGTTTGGTGCAAGAAACAGAGAGTCCATTTCTAGGCTTTTGTGGGCCTTCTTCCATTATTGGGCATACCAGCATGACTACACTGCTGATGTTATTTCCATCCGTACTGGTACCCTCATTAGGTAAACAATCAAGTTCTTGTAACTTAAAACATTGTCATTATTTTTTCTATTGTGTTACATAAAGTTGAACTAAGCTAAAAGAAAATGACTGAAATGCTAAACTTTCATATTGGTTAATCAAACCTTCTTCAGTTAAGGCTTAAGCCAACATTTTTAATCTGCTTAGTGTGGTTCAACTTGCTTGATAAATGTCTCAGAAGATAAGTGTAAAAAACATCAATATTATTAGAATACATAACCTTTTCTGCCAGTCTAAATGGTTAACAAAATATTCAAAACTGTTCAGTTATAGTGTACATGAAAATATGAAAGCATGGGTTTTATTTGCAAAGGCAATAAATTGTTATGGTGCTTTTGCAAATCCTCCTGTTGGTATGTGGGATCTCTTATCATAAATGTTAGGTTGAGAGATTTGGTTCCATATATTTAAAAGACGATGAGTTATGTATTGTAGCTAACTTTGTTAATCAATTAAAACAATTCTAAGAGAAGTTACTGAGCATAAATGACATATATTGAATCCATTTAATGACATTAAATGAACATTTTTATTGATTTTTCCTCTCCTTTGGTTTCTGTCAAATTTTTTTAGCAAGCATTCTAAAGATTGGACAAGGCGTATAGGAAATGACCGACATTTAATATGCATAGAAGACCCTTTCGAGACCTCTCATGATCTTGGCAGAGTAGTCGACAAATTCACCATTAAAATTTTGCGTGAGGAGTTTGAAAGAGCCGCAAATATATTACAGTACGATCCAAATCCAACTATGACATTATTTGAGCCATATGTGCCGCCACCTAAGCTGGATATACTCAATGAGGAGTTGGATATGGAATAGAGAGCTTTAATTAAAAGATAAGTCTTTTTGATTGGTAGGAAATAGTGACCAAAGCAACCTTTTGTTATGCATAATACGCTGCTGGCCTTAAGTGGTGTATATCTGCGAGTTTGTAGGGTGCTTGTCATATATATTATTTATGTATAAATGAAGATAACTAGTAATCTTTTAAAGTTATGGTTATTTATATATACAAGGCGTTGAAATGCTACTCGTAGTTAGCTCGTGTACAGGTTGGGATTTTTCGTTCGACTTTTGGGCTGGTGCCTGGAGGGCTTAATTTGCAATTTTTTTTGTTCAATTTATGTTAACCCAAGCTGGTCTTGAAGTAATTTCATTCTCTACTTTTTTTATTGTTTATTGTTTATTTTTATTTTGTGATGTTTCTAGTTCCTTTGCATGTTGGATTCCCTTAAACTTGATAATCCATTACCAAGTTATTAATTCCCTATTTATTATGTTTTATAAATATAATTTCAAATCTCTTTAATCCATTACCAAGTTGATCATCTTCACGGATCCGCTGCAAGAAACAGAGCTGGTCTCGATACTTGTAACAGGCTTTTGCTATAGAAGCAAAAATATATGAAAAAAGAACGAAAAAAAATCGGAGATACAATTATCATGTATACCAGCACCCGGGGGATAGTTCTGTGGACCCTTAAAAAGAGTATAAAATCATACGAATCAATATAGTTTAGTCTTATCAACCATCCACTAATCTAGTTTGTCTTATCATATATCCACCAAATGATGACAATAGTCAGTTGCATTGCAAGCGTGTTGGAGAATTAGACGAGACAAATATGCACCCGAAGAACAAACTTTTTCCTGAACCAAGCTTATGCGTTTCTCACTTTTTTTTCTATTTTTCTACCACACTTACCAATTAATCACATATTGGGTTTAGGGGTAATTTCACCGATTTTCTACTCTGTCCATTGCAATCACCAAATAAAAGAACAAAAAGAACGGACAGAACAAGCAAGCTCAAGCTCCATATGAAATAGTATTATTTATAGAGGATTTTTGGATAAGGTAAATGATTGCAAAAGGAAAATGAAAAGGATGAACAATTGATAGCTGAAAGGCACAGACACCTACCTAAGAATATTGAAATAGTGCAGAAAAATACGTGAAGAAACAAACATAATAGCTGTCATTATACTCTCTCTCTTTTAGTTGCTGTTTGTCATTAATGAAATTATTGTCATCTTCCGATTGCCAGAGTTGTACCTGTTATAGACTCATAGCTCATACATGAATTGTACCAATTAATCTTAGTATGCTACGCCCGGTACAGGTACCAAATTCTGAGATGGAGGGTACATTAGTAACGTACTTTAAAGTCATAAAAAGGGCACAGTCATAGTAGATCAAATTGATCAATCCCTTCAATAAAGAATTATAATCAGACAACATGGAAATAATAAGAAAATGCACATAATCCATTCATTAACAGCACCAATCGTACTATATTGTTAAAGAAGGTCCATGTCATGTTTGGGAAAAGGGTACCGACTTAAAATTTTTTTCCAAAAAGTCCAAATTGATATAAAAAAATCCGTGGCAAAGTAGACAGATCAGCAACCATTTGACCTAATTCAGCTCATGCAAGAAAAGATTCCCACTTGAATAAAACCTAGACTCTGGTCTTTGGTTCAAATAAATACTTTAAAAAGGTAAACAACCTTATATAGAGGATTTCCTAATATCACCACAGTGCAGGAATAAAGGCTGACACAAATTTTCATTGCATGATGTAAAGCAAGAAAAGGCTGAAACTTTCTGGTAGGTGCGTTATTGGTACATAGATTTTTCTTTTTGAGGGGAATTATTGGTACATAGATTACTAGTGCAACATAGGAAGTAGAGATTCTAAACCCCAACCGAAAAGTCCGCTAAAAGAATGAATTATAGTGGTGGGGTATGCTGTACGCATCTTTATTAAACCCAGATGAGAGAATACCAGAGCCGGACAGTATATAGAGAAGGCCCACCAAAGCATCTACTGCCAATTTGTAAAGGATGGATTCTTGATTCCAAATTTCCAATCTACCATAACAAAAAGGGACCACCTTTTTTACTTCAACCGGTATTACTCAACAGTTTTCAACAAGAGCTTCTATCATGACATACAAGACTACCAGAGTAACCACAGACCACACAACTACACAAGCACTTTGTATCAGAGAACTTGCATTTTATTTTGAACTTTTGGGAAGCTTTGTACACCATTCAAATTTTTTAAATTAAAACTTTGAACCAACTTGGAACCAATTGTACAGAATAAAAGATTGGGAAGGACAAAATTTAAGAAATTGGATGGACCCCTGAATATCGCCTTATATCATAAAAAAATTATTACTATATTTTCCGCATAAAACCTACAAAGCAACTCGGGGGCATATACAAATTGCCCAAAGAACCAACTAATACTAAAAAAATTACCATACAAAAAGTTAAAAATAATGACAAAAGCCACCACCATGTAATCACCCAGCTTTCTTCCTCCGGCCCTTGAATAAGAACCCACCACCGGGTGGTGAGGGAGAGAACTCAACCGGCAAATGGGGTGCCTCAGCCTCCCCACATAAAATCCTCACCACCTCACCTGCCCCAGGCCTCCGAGCTGGGATCCGCTGTATACACAATAGTGCCACTGTCACACACAAAAGCATCTGCTCCCGTTCTACTGGACCGATACTGTCCTTCAACTCTGGGTCCACCAGCTCAACCAGCCGGCCCATGTGAGCCAGGTGGCGAGCCCACGACACCAGACTTGCTCTCTCAAACTCCGCCACGGGAGAGGCTACAGGGGCCACCTGCAACGGCCTCCTACCTGATACAATAACTAATAGTAAAACCCCAAAACTATACATGTCACATTTCTCTGACACTGGACCACCACCACCATGCTCTGGTGCCACATAACACACTGTCCCGCGCATACTAGGTGTGCTACTGACTGTTGCACCACTTTTTGGAATCACTTGATCCGAGCCGTTCGTCTGGTCACCCCATCTGTCGAGGCTCGGCCGACTCCAGCTCCTTGTTTTCCGCTTTCTCCTACTAGAATTAGACTCTCCATCATACTCTCTATCTCTAGGCCACCAATCTTTGCTTCGGGATTTCACAAGGGTGCGTTTTTTATGCTTTTTGGACAATTCCTCAGTGAATTCTTCTCTCCACCACTCTCTGGAAGGGCGACGACTTGTCTTACCCAGTTCCTTGCTCAAACTGGAGGAATGAGGGGATTTCGAGGTCGGTGCCCACCACTCCTTTTTCGGTCTCTCCTTCTTTATCTCCGAACGAATCCACTCCATTACATAGTCTTTCTTCACACTCGGATCCGATCCATTAGCACTACCAGTACCTACATCAACATTTTTGCTGTTGGTACTTCTACTGTCATCCTGCCTCCACCACCACTCTTTGGTTGAGGCATCTCCGCCATTAGTTTTAGAAGTGGACTCAGCAAGGGGTGATGTGGCGGGATTAGATTCGTCCATGTCAGCATCGCCGTTAGTAGTAGCTAACTCTGATGCACCATCATTCAAATTTGATTCGTCTTTCTCTTCTCCTTCCTCATGCTCTTCTTTATCGCTATCAGATCTCTCACGGGCAAGCCCAAAATCAGCCAATTTCGCTCTAAAATTAGAATCCAGCAAAACATTGCTGGGCTTCACATCACCGTGGATAACAGGCGGGTTGCAGACTTCATGTAAGAAACACAGGGCCCGCGCAACATCCAAAGCCACAGAAAATCGATGAGGCCAGGAGGAGACAATTTCTGGAGATTTTCGACCCAATAGTGCATCTTGTAAGCTTCCATTAGGCATCAAATCGTACACTAACATCATACAACTGCGATCTGATGGAGGTGAGTCATCGTTACCTCGGTTGAGACATGAGAAGCGGAACAGGAAGGGAGGGTAAGGCTTTGGTGAGGAGAGAGAGAAGGCAAAGGGTAGGAGAACGAAGGGTGAAGGCGGGATGAGAGAGGAGAGAGAGAGCTCGTTCAAGAACTCACGGTCGCCTTGGAGGGAACTGGAGTCCATTAACTTTATGGCGACTGAACGGGCTCTCTCCAGCTCCTTGTTTTTACTGGAGGCCGGAAGAAGACCGCGAAAGACGGGGCCGAAGCCGCCATGGCCGAGTTTGTTGGAAGGGGAGAAAGAGGAGGTGGCGCGGCGGAGTAGGGAGGAGGGAAGGCGCTGGAGGGAGGTGGGGATACTGGAGTTAGGGTTAGGGTTTGAAGGAGTGGAGAGGCGGTGGCGCTTCCAGTAGAGAAGGTAGAGTAGGAGGAGCAAGAGGAGGATGACAGCGAAGGGAATGGAGAGATAAATGGAGATTAGAATGGAGCGAGAGAGGGAGCGGTGGGACCGGGAGGAAACGGAGACGGAGGGGAAGGGAGGAGAGGAGAGTTGGCGAGAGGGCATGGAGATTTGCAGGGGGTTAAAAGATGGGGAGATTAGGGAAAAGGGAATCGACTTTTCATGAGAAAGTTCTCTAGAGAGAGATCCAACTGGTTTGAGTGTAGTCTGTCTGTGCAAGGAGTGTCTCTAGCAGCTTTGCTGCTCTGTTAGTTGATCGGAGAGTTGAGAATTGGTCAATGGAATTTAAAACATGAAAGAACGGTGAAATGCTTCGAACCTCCAGGAAATGGAAATCACATACGACATACCCGTACAAATCTTTCAGTATTATCTCCATTCTATTATTAAAGCACGTTGGGTGTCCGATCCGTCAACAGCTACAATTAAGAGATGAAACTTCGGATTTGATCTCAGCTCTTCAATTACATAATTTGTCTTCTTTTGATTAAATACATTTCTTTTATGTATAGAAGTCTAAATTTAGTTAAAAACATATCCACCACATGTGCTGCCACACGATACGTTACAATTAATATTGAACAAATTCTGAAATTTAGTGATATATTTATTTATTTCCTTATTTATTTATTTCCATATTTCTCCTCTTTAATTAGAAGACTCCACCTTTCACCTTCTATTTTCTTATTTATTGTTTCCTTATTTCTTCGTTTTTATACGGATCACAATGAAAATCATTTTTTTTTAATTTTCTTATTTCTCTTTCTTTGTTTCTATACATATTAGTGTGGGCAATTTAGAATATATTTTCAATATAGAGTATATCAATGTGTGTATGTGTGTATTCTAAATGGAAACAAAGAAGAATATAAATTAGAACGTGTGTGTGAATGTATATTTTTCTTATAATATGTGTGTGTGTATCCTATACATACACACGATAACATTTTTTATTTATGTTTTAATCGAGCTATTATTTGATATCATTGGTACTTAAATATAAAGAATCATCACATCATCAAATTGTTATCAGAGATCACGATTAAAGTTAATTAAAAATACATAATCATATAAATTTTCTATTAACATGTATTTTAATTTTTAGATAATTATTATTTTCATTAATATATTTGTTTCTTATAATATATCCAGTTGCAACGCACGGGTATGATACTAATAATTATTCAAGAGCATTTTCATTAATGTCATGTAAAAATTGATTTTATTTATTTATCATATCGGTAAATTAGTATTTATTTCAGCATTAATTTCAAAATATATTAATCACCGCATTAATTATTTTTTAAAATAGTAAAGAGAATAATATTTTACAACTGCAGGGTGAATATGCTCATAAAAGAATTGTAAAACTTTAAATGACATTTGAAGACAATTTAGGAGGTGGTTCTTCACATTTCTATAAATTAAATTGTGTCACATCAACATTTACTATTCCTTGGAAGTGGGATAAAGATGCTTTATTGTTAGCATTGCAAATAGTTAACAAAGTATTTGTTTTTATACTCTTTCGTCATAAAAATATAATATTGTATTAATTTAATTGCTTCAGTGAAATTTGAAAGAGTTGTGCAATTACATAGTATTATCATTTATTGTAAATATAATAATAATAAGAGGAGAGATCCACTTACAACAACTTGAAAGTTATAATATTTTACAACATTGTTTTTTTTTTCATTTTCAAAGTCCAAATCGTCGATCCAAACCGTTAGATATTTAATCTATATTAAAACGTGCTTGGAGATCAAATTTTACATTTTTTGAAAATTTTTTACTATTTATTAAGATGGGTACAAAATCGCTGTATTTATTAAAATTTCTACACCATTAAAAAACAGCGATTTTGTATCCCTTCTTAATAAATAGCAAAAAGATTCCAAAAAATGTAAAATTTGATCTCCAAGTACGTTTTAATATAGATTAAATATCTAACGGTTTGAATCGATGATTTGGACTTTAAAAATAAAAAAAAAATAATATTGTAAAATATTGTAACTTTTCAGTTGTTGTAAGTGGATCTTCTTCTAATAATAAAATAAGCACCATCATTTCGTTTAATTTTTTTATGAGTACGATATCGGCGTACTCATACACAACTGTATAAATATTAATTCAAATCACGTGCTCCATCTTTCTAAACCTGGGCCACCTGGCTGGTTGTTAGTCAAAGATAGGTCAATGCCACGCCTAGACCGGTAGACCCAGGTGAGAGAGGCATATACTAATATTAAAATAGAGCCGTATAGCCTCTTCTCCAGAAATAATTTTTCTACGGCGATGATCAGTAGATAGGGACATAGGGTGTTCAAATGACCATAGTCGGCGAGTTTAAAAATATATTATTCGGATATAATTCGAAAATAATTCGATACTTATGAAGACAAAAAAATTTCCAAAAATAAACCCAGTAAAAAAAAATAATTTAAAGAATGTTTTGACGTTTTTTCGTATTTTTCACACAAAAAATACGCAACTCGCATTTTATATGTATTTTATTCACGAATAAAATGTATTATACATTCTTTTGTGTTTTATTCGGATTTTGGTTCGAAAACATCAAAAAAAAAATTAATACACGAATATCTCGCATACTATGTCACTATGCAAATGATTCGGCTTGTTCGGTTTTCAACTTATTGAAAAATTTCAGTTTAAATAGTTTGGTTTTCAATTTAAATGGATCGGTTCGATTGAATTTTTGAATTATTTCGGTTTAAATAGATTGGTTCGATTTAGACTTTCAAACCGACTAAAATTGGATTGAAATTATATTGGTTCAAGTATGGTTTATATTTTGTTTGGTTTAGTCATTGTTTCTTTTTTAAAATTTTAGATTAAATATTTTCAAACATCTACAAATTTTGTATGAAATTGATCAACTTGAGTATGAACATATGTAATTTTCGTTAACAATGGCACCAATAGGTTTATTTTGGTTTGAACCGAACAAACTAAAATTTACTTCGATTTGTTTGGTTCGGTTCTTAATCGGTTCGAATTTTTAAAACTGAAAAAAAAAGTTTGATTTAGTTATTTTAGTTTGATTTCAACCAAATCGACCATTTGAACACCCCTATTAGTAGGTGTATTTGACATTGTCAAGCGTCTTCTTTTCCTAAATATAAATTAATCGTTCTTTTAGGAAGTACAGTTTTGCCACGACATTTTTATTAATATCCAACTTAAAATATAAATTTCTAATTATATCCAACTTTCAATATATTTTTTAAAAATACCCAACTGCATTCTAATTATGAGGCTTGGGATTTTTTTTTTTTTTTGCACTATAAATATCACATTTCTCTCTCCTCCCTCTCAAACCCACTAGAATTGAAAGAGAGACAGAGAATGTGATTTCTGAGGTGATATTAGGGTAAAAAAAATTACTTAATTTTGTAATTCATATATTTTTTAAACTTGTTAATTGTTAGGAACTGTTAGGAAGTATTACAAACTGCTCCAGACAAAATTGTTATTAATTTTTATAAATTGTTTAGAATTAATACCAATGTCTAATTCATCACTGTTATTTAAAACCCTTGTTCTTATCATGTCGTGTGAAGACAAAAGAGAAATTATTAACAATTTTTGGACGAGTAAAGCCCTCGCAAGGAGGTGATTGCAACGTATGTTTTCACTCGAAAATGCCTAAGAATTCTTGAGCACTATTTATCAGTAAATTAGAGAAATGTTTGATGAGGGCTGGAAAGACAGGAACCCTCAAACTTGATGGGGACATTGCTTCTTATGTCAAGTGAAGGAGGGGTGTGTTGGATATATTCTTTTGTTGTAATTGTGGCAGAGTTGTTCACCCCAATTGCATGGACAAGAATGCAGATCGGTGAATGACGCTTGTATGCTAGGCTTCGAACAAGAAGAAAGCAAGTTTCTCAACTCGTAAACCATAGGCTGGATTATATTGTATTGTTGTATTTTATGAAATCTATTATCTTGTATAATTTTTTATTTGAACTCTAAGAGCTTTTAGTATATAGATTTTATATTGTATTATTTTATGAACTCTATTGTATTGTATTATTTTATGCTTTATTTGTGTTGTAGTATTTTATGTTGAATAAAGATTGTACTATTTCATGTTTGTAACTTATAGGAGACGATTTCGATGGAATTACTAAACTCTCAAACATGCATCTAATAAAAATAGTTCTCAACACATACAAATCAAGTTCGTACAGACTTCAAATAAAAATAGTTCGCAAACCTGCATCTAATTAAATGAGTTCACAATGAGCATGTACGTTAGTTTCGACTACGTCTAAAATGAATTATGAAGAACCGACCAGTTCCCATTAATGGTCTGCTTGTTGTACTAGATGGCTCTGCTTGCGCCTAGTTGGGTACTATATTGCCTCTCCTCCCTCTATAGCCTCTTGTTGACCTTCTTGGCTAGGTACTAGATGGCTCCACCTGCATCCCAACCGCCTCTCCTCCTCCCATGTCAGTTAGATCTCCTATTGCCTCTGTAAACATTAGAGTTGCATTTTCACAGCATGTACGCCTTATAGATGTGCTTCGCCATGACTTTCGCGACCTACTTGCTTCTGTCATAACTCGCTCATTTTCTAGCTGCATTTGCTGTGTTATGAGCCTGTGCAGTGCATTTGTTAGTTAGTAAGCTAGTCAAAATTGGAATTAAATATATTTTTTGATGAATGTTACATACCTCTTCGTTGCCTGTCAAAAGTGGAACGGCGAAGACGGTGCCACACTCGCCTACCTTGCAGTTCATCCATGGCCATTACATGACATATGTGTTTTCTCCTCACAAATCTAACCCAAGCTTTGGCAGGAATAATTCTAGGATTATCGATCACAAATCATTCACTCATATTACCATAAGGAAGAAACATAATATTTCAAGTACTTAGAAGGTAGTCCACCTTATACTAGTCCGCAACAACTTGGTTCTCGTGCCAGTTATTTTTACGACAAATCGCTAACACATGAGTGCACGAAATTCCAGTTAATTAGATACCTCTGTATGTACATTCCATTGTATTATTGGGCTTGCGTGTCATAATGTACTAGAAATTCCTATGAATAATGTCCATAGTTCCATCGGAGGATTGGACTACTGGAACATACTCATTTGAGAATTTAACTTGGTACTAACCTTCGCCGTGCGTATACGCAGTCACAGTCACAGTCATTTGTTCAGCTTTTTCCCATTATTTATCTATCTTCTCAGACACCCATTCAAAATCTTCTCAGACGGCGCTCAACAAACCAAATGTTCCGCTTGTAGAATGTATCCTACACAAGTGCAGCCATGGGCATTCTCCAGCTCACCTTAAAGATATTGTTCAGCGACTCGGAACCGTTTGTTGTCATGATACCAAATCGACATCCTCCATCACAGGTCTGAAAAATCTTGGCATAATTGGACGATTACATGCGATCATTAGGATGAACTTTATCCACTATCTTCAAAAAAATATTACACTTCAGATTTTGTTGCAATAGAACAAAGTAATCAAACAAAATGTTATACATTAGACAAAATTAGACATACCATGGTAAAATCTTTGAACATCTCTTTCAACCTTCTTGGCTTCTTCTAAAGCACTCAACATGTTCTCCATACTAGAATGTGCTTGGAGATCAAATTTTATATATTTTAGAATTTTTCCTCATAATAAAAAAATTTCAAAAAATATAAAATTTGGTCTCCAAATATATATTAATATGAAGAACATGTTGAGCGCTCCAGATTAATCATTTGGACATTGAAAACACAAAAATAATTATAAGTATATGCTCTCATATGCTTATGGAAGTAGAGTAGCCAACCCCTATATATATATATAGAGTTAGGCTGGGGTGCTATGGATAGCATAGTGGCCTCTATGCTACGGCTCAATATTTGAGTTTTCAAAATCCAAACGGTCGATCCGAACCGTTCATCTTATTCTTCATATTAATATCTGCTTGGAGACCAAATTTTATAATTTTCTGAATTTTTTTACTATTTATTAAGCCACTTTGAAAATCGCTAATCCAATGGTTTTACTGTTTTGTGCAGCCACCGTTGGATCAACAATTTTGTAAAATAGTTAATAAATAGTAAAAAAATTCAGAAAAATGTAAAATTTGGTCTCCAAGCAGATATTAATATGGAGAATAAGATGAACGGTTCGGATCGACCGTTTGGATTTTGAAAACTCAAATATTGAGCCGTAGCATAGAGGCCACTATGCTATCCATAGCACCCCAGCCTAACTCTATATATATATATATATATATATATTTATATATATATATATATATAGAGAGAGATAGGCTAATGTGCATTTGAATGTATATGGTCTGAAGTGCTTACGGTCTAAATTTGAAATTTCAAAATCCAAACGGTCGATCCAAACCGTTCATCTTGTTCTCCATATTAATATGTGCTTGGAGGCCAAATTTTACATTTTTCTGAATTTTTTTACTATTTATTAAGCCACTTTGAAAATCGCTGATCCAACGGTTTTACTGTTTTGTGCAGCCACTGTTGGATCAACGATTTGTAAAATACTTAATAAATAGTAAAAAAATTCAGAAAAATGTAAAATTTGGTCTCCAAGCACATATTAATATGGAGAACAAGATGAATGGTTCAGATCGACCGTTTGAATTTTGAAATTTTAAATTTGGACCGTAAGCACTTCAGACCATATACATTCGAATGCACATTAGCCTCTCTCTCTCTCTCTCTCTCTCTATATATATATATATATATATATATATATATATATATATATAGAGGAGGGATCGGATTACACCACTATTTTGGTGACATGGTGTGACAATGTCCATTTTTGAAATTTCAAAATCCAAATAGTCGATCCAAACCGTTCAATACGATGAATATATTAAGAGTAACATGGAAATCAAATTTTACATTTTTCTGAATTTTTTTACTATTTATTAAGTATTTAACAAAATCGCTATATTCAGACCGTTGAATTTTTGAACCCCTCTAAATAAACCAAAAAAAAATTCAGAAAAATGTAAAATTTGATATGTAAGCACATTTTAACATATCCATCAAGTTGAACGGTTTGGATCGACTGTTTGGACTTTGAAAATAGACAGTGTCATTTCATGTCACCAAAAAATGGTGTCATTTGATCCCTCATCATATATATATATATATATATATATATGAGTAGAACTAGGGTGTTCTTAAGTTCACCAAGCCTCTTGGTAAATTCAAGTCTAAAATCAGTCAAATTGCCTTCAAATGACTAATCTGAACCGTTGAAACCCGTTTACCTTACGAGTGATGCATCTACATGTGAAAATTTTAAACATTTGAATTAATTTAGCATAAAGTCAATCGGTCAAAATTAGAATGTTTATAAATTAATTTTAATTTTTTTGAATATTTTTGACTGCTTTACTTTATACTAAATTAATTCAAGTGTTTAAAATTTTCATATGTAGACACATCACTTGTAAGATAAATGGATTTCAATTCGGATTTGTCATTTAAAACTGATTTAATAGCTTTTAGACTTGAGTTCACCAATGGACTTGGTGAACTTAAGAACACCATAGTTCTACTATATATATATATATATATATATATATATATATATATAAAGAGAGAAGTTGATTAATATTAAAATGTTTTATTCCGAAACTGTGGTGTAACCAATTGATTTTTCAATTTTCATAGTTCAAACGATCGATCTAAACTGTTAGATGTGATATCTATATTAAAATGTGCTTGGAGACCAAATTTTACATTTTTTGAAACTTTTTTTACTATTTATTAAGACAATTTAAAATTGCTAGTTTCAACAAATAATGAAAAATTTATGTTTACTAAAATCAACGAGAGTGACTAATATGCATTCGTAAGCACTTCGGCCGAACTGCTTACGGTTCAAATTTGATTTTTCAAAATCCAAACGGTCGATCTGAACCATTCATCTTGTTCTCCATATTAATATGTGCTTGGAGACCAAATTTTATATTTTTCTGAATTTTTATACTATTTATTAAGTATTTTACAAAATTGTTGATCCAACAGTAGCTTAACAAAACAGTAAAATCAGCAGCTACCGTTGGATCAACAATTTTGTAAAATACTTAATAAATAGTAAAAAAATTCAGAAAAATATAAAATTTGGTCTCCAAGCACATATTAATATGGAGAACAAGATGAACGATACAGATTGACCGTTTGGATTTTGAAAAATCAAATTTGGACCGTAAGCAATTCGACCGAAGTGCTTACGAATGCATATTAGTCACTCTCTCTCTCTCTATATATATGTATATAGATTGGCTAAGTTCAAAATATTTTTTCCTAGCCCCCAGAACAAACGACTCGGTTTTCTAATTTTCAAAGTCCAAACAGTCGATCCAAACCATTAGATGTTCAATCTATATTAAAATGTGATTGGAGGCCAAATTTTACTTTTTTTTTGGAACTTTTTTATTATTTATTAAGATGATTTGAAAATTATTTTTTTATTAAATTTCTACACCATTTAAAAATAAGGATTTTCAAACAATCTTAATAAATAGTAAAACAATTCCAAAAAAATATAAAATTTGGTTTCCAAGCACATTTTAATATTGATTGAACATCTAACTATTTGGATTGACTGTTTGGACATTGAAAATTGAAAATCCAAATCATTTGTTCAAGAGGATAGGAAAAAATATTTTGAGCTTAGCCAATCTCTCTCTCTCTCTCTCTCAATATATATATATATATAAAGAGAGAGAGAGAGAAAGAGTGACTAATATGCATTTGGTAGCATATGGGCCGATTTGCATACAGTCCAAATTTGAAATTTCAAAATAAAAAAAGTCGATCTAAACCGTTCATCTTGTTCTCCATATTAATATGTGCTTGGAGACCAAATTTTATATTATTGTGAATTTTTTTACTATTTATTAAACCACTTTGAAAATTATTGATCCAATGGTGGCTGCTGATTTACTATTTTGTGAAGCCACAGTTGGATCAACAATTTTCAAAGTGACTTAATAAATAGTAAAAAAGTTTAGAAAATGTAAAATTTCGTCTCCAAGCGCATATTAATATCGAGAACAAGATGAACGGTTCAAATCGACTTTTTGAATTTTAAAATTTCAAATTTGGACTGTATGCATATCGGCCCATATACTACCGAATGCATATTAGTCACCCTCATATATATATATATATATATATATATCATTTAATTAATAGAAAATAGTCATTTTTTCAAAGGAGTTCTGTTGTTAGTTGTTACTCATTTTTACAGTATAATATTTATAGAAAAAGAGAAATTACCATCCCAAAATGAGCTAAGTTAATCTTCTGTTATTAGTTTGGGAAGTTTGTCATATTTATTATTTGTAATAGGTTTTTTAGGTTAATTTTAACTGTAGTTTGTTTATATTCAACGTAACTTTAAAATTTTATAGATATGATGAAATAATATAGAATAAATTTTGCCGCATGTCACTAAATTTTGTTCTATGCAATAAATTGGTTACTGAAGTTTGATTTGTCATTCTATAGCCACTGAAATTTCAATTTGTTCAAATCAAGTCATTCTATAACTTTTTCACTCAAAAATTAATAAAAATATAATTTTTCTGTTAGTATTTTGGACGGAATGAACATTTTATGTTAAAATTTTGAATAAAATAAGCATATTCCGTTAATATTTTAGATGTAAAAGTTATAAGTGACTTGATTGAGGCAAATAAAAAGTTTAGTGACTACAAAAAAACAAATTAAATTTGAATGACTAATTCATAACAAATGACAAAATTTAATGCTCTCCAGCGATATTTATCGAATATTATATGAGAACTTAAGTGTATAATAAAAGATTTGGCAAAATCAAACTTTAAACTACCATAATGATTTTATTGGCACTCTACCGGATTACATAATTAGATGGACTCATATTATAAAGATATAAAGTTATTTGACAAACAGTGCTAGTGTAATAATGTGTCATCTATTAATCAATCATCTCAATTTATTTCTATTATGATGTCATTCTTATGCTACACACAAAATCTATTACATATGCATTCACTCAATTTTTGTCTTCCAAGTGAAACAATTAAAATTGTGTAAATTCTAACAAAATTGAAAAAAACAATGGAAAATGGAACGGAATATTGTTATAGTATTTTGGAGCCAACTTTTTTTTGTCGTTGTTGAATTTTTATATTGAGTTATTGAATTTTTTGAATAATTTATATTTATTTACAATAGAGTTGTAATCAGCCGATGCATGTCTAAACTAACATGTTAATACTTAATACTATAAATAATTAAAATACTAAATGATACATAAATACATAGTAACATGATTCGCGAATAAATCGTATTTAAGCCTGAGCCGAATGAATCCGCGTTTTAATCGGCTAAACGAATTTTTCCCGAACTATTCACGAATAATTCGTTGAATTCGCAAATTTTACGAATTAAACGCGTAGCATTCGCGTGATGCGGCAGAAAAAATAGAAAAGTTATCATGACAGGAAAAGTAGAAAAAGACAAAACAAAACAGGCCTACTCTGACTCCCTATGCAGGCCTCTGTTTTTACACCTCTACTGATAAATTTGCCCTTGATATTTGATCAAATTACTATAAAACCAAGCAACATCTTATGAATTCCTCCACGGTTTATGTTCCCAATTTTTTTATGGGAATTCACACCTCAAAAATGATAATCAATATTAATTCAACAATAGATGGAATATGATTGATCAATTTGTAATTAGCATTCTATTTTTACACTAATAAAAACAATTAAAATGAACGAAACAATTTTTTTTTTTACAACTTTAATATTTTAGTATATTATTTGGAGATGCCAAAAAAAAAAAAAAGTATATTATTTGGTGTGCACAAAAACGAATTATTTTCGAATTATATCTAAATTATATCCAAATTATACTGATTTGGTGTTTACAAAAATAAATTATTTCTGAATTATATCTAAATTACGAATTTTTGACTCTGCCGAACCTTTCCCAAACTATTATGTTGTCACTATGCATACATAAATAAACAAATAGCATCAACACACTGCACTAACATGGCATTCGACACAAGGGATCAAGATTTTCTCCTGAAAGTTAGATCCTTCACAAAATTTTCTGGGAATGGTCATGTGAATGATGTCGGCTTCTCGACCGAAGCAGACGGGGTGGGGTTTCTTTGTTGCTTGCTTGAAGCAAGCGGAAAATTTGCTTGATTGCAGCAAGAACGGTTGGATTTGCGAATCCTTCTAATCGGACGGTACAGATAACATGTCCGTGGGGCCAAACCGCTGCCTCATGTCCTCCCGGACCTTTATAGACCTCACCTCATTTCTCGGCGGCTTACCATGAAACATGTCTATGCAGATTTCTACCAGAAGATTGGCTTATGACTTAATTGACTTTTGTGTATATTTTTCACGTGAGGCAGCGCCAACCGAATTCGTATCCTCTAAGATATCTCAAACTTTACATGACTTTACGGAAAATCCCAACTGTTTAAATACGCTCTGCACGAATCTCTTAGCACACATAATACTGACCCCTACATGGCTACATCACCCCCGAATAGACACCGGACACGTCGTTTACGCAAAAGTTGAGATATCTCAGAGGATACGCACTCGCGCCAGCCCAACTCATGAGATGTCGGTGGCCAAGGGATTTTAGTGGACCCCACTCCTCTTATGGCCAATTACAGACTAGGAAACTAGGGGGCCCGCTATAGTTTTACATTTTATTTTACTTTGTTATCATAATATCTTCTTAAGAAATCACAAGTAATAAATTAAAAAATATATATTTGTTTCAGCCGAATTAAGAACTTAAAAAACATTAAGCAACCGATATTTGATTGTCTTAATTTATAGATGAAAGCTAAGAAAACTAAAGAAAAGAGTAGATGTGTTTTTAATTTGTACTAAAGAACTGATGTCCAGTAAAATTAAGCAACTAAAAAAAAACTAAATAAAACATATTAAATCTATTTTTCTATTCTATAAATACAAATAAGAAAATTTAATATATACCACTCTAAAACTCTGAAATTATATATTTTCTCCTCTAAATTCTATAACTACGTATTTACCATGCAAAATTATAATAACTCACATATTTGTTCAATTAATTAAAAACCGAGATTGATTATATTTAATTTTATGTAAATTATAATTAACACCTTCTCCTTCTTCCTTCTCTTTCGTTTTTTCCCCTTCCTCCTTTCCCTTTCTACTGAAATTAATCAGCTTGAGAAGTAATAAATTAATTAACTCCTCATTTTCTATTTCATTACAGCTAAGCATCTAAAGAGCTTTCTTCGACCAGCATAGAGTTTCACATTTCGTACAAAAACAATTAATATGCTAACTCCTGAGGTTGAAACAGCAAACTTAAAGAGGTCCTGAGAAGTAAACTTGAGGACAATATAATAGTTATAAAAAGCTTTCTCAAAGGTACTTCTCTGGTTCTTTCTTCTAAATTTTTACCGATGCATTGTTCTGACTATCACTGGAACCAAAGGTATCTCAAGCTATCTCGCTTGCTGTCTTGTTCTCTGCCGCGGACTAGGATCTAGGTAAATAGAACTATAACTTCATTGAAAAGTTTGTCATCTCGTTCTCCACTCTAACTTTCCAAAATATTTTGATTAGGAATTAGCACACAAAAGTTTTTCTCTCGATCTGACTTTATGAAAAAGTTCAACGCCATTAAATTTCCAGTTAAAAAGGAGAGGGAGAGGAAAGGAAGAAAAGAAACGTTTACTGGCAACTGACATGTCTAATCACGTGTATATTTTGAATAACGGGGATCGATATATGGTAACATAATTGCGGTGCTGTGGTTCATGTAGCGGGTGGATTATTGTTTGGATAACCCGCCATGCTTTTGGAAACGCCGCGAGGGGCCGAGAAAAACACGAATTTGGTTTGTGGAATGGTCGGCTGTCAGCAGCGGTCGGCGGCCAAATCAATGCAGCGATCTGAGAAATAGCTAAAAAAATTGTGGCTGTATTAGTATGATTTTAATACAAGAGCAATGTTTTCGTCAACCCTCCCTGCACCTGACATGACTTTTATAAATGCAAAATTGCACGAGCACTTTTGTTATTAACATAAGTTAGCGACATTAACTGAATTAATTGAATTTGTAGGTTTGAGGGCTGGTTGTTGCAAACTGACAAAGTTTGAAAGTGTAATGTAGTCAATATTAAAAGTTGGTGATTGACACAACTTGAAAATTTGAAAAGGTGGAACAGTATTGCCGAATGCAGATTGTATGTTTATATGAGTATTAAAATTTAAATAATTATTTTAGTACCCGTCCTACGGTACTCAGTACCTGCACTACATTACCTGCACTTCTAGAAATAATATATTATGATCTCAAGTAGAACTAGGGTGTTCTTAAGCTCACCAAAGTGTTTGGTGAGCTTAACTCGAAGACCCATCAAATAGGGTTCAAATGACGAATCCGAACCATTGGAACCCGCCTATTTTACGTGTGATGCATCTACATGTGAAATTTTTAAACATTCGAATTAGTTCAGTATAAAGTTATGCGGTCAAAAAATGAATGCACTAAAATTAATTTATTAACATTATAATTTTGACCGATTGACTTTATACTAAACTAATTCAAATGTTTAAAAAATTCACATGTAGACGCATCACACATAAAATAAGCGGGTTCCAACAGTTCGAATTCGTCATTTGAACCCAATTTGATGGGTTTTAGAGTTAAGCTCACCAAACACTTTGGTGAGCTTAAGAACACCCTAGTTCTACTCTATGATCCCCACTAATTATATAGTTTCTCTTTTACAATCTCCGCGCTAGTTCTTGCACGAACCTTTCTCTAACAAAAATAATTGACTTTATAAGAATAAATATTTCAATGCATACATATAAATACTTTTAGTACTTAAATATTAATACTTTCAGTATCATATATAAAAAAAGAGTAAAGCTAGGGTGTGGTGTGCTCACCAAGAGGATACGGTGAGCACAACTTCAAAAGTATATTGAATCGACTTTAAACTCAAAATCCAAACCATTGAAATCCATGTACTTTATGAGTGATGTATGTACATATAAAATTTTGAAAGTTTCAAGTTTATTTGCTACACGGTCAAGCAGTCAAAAAATGATAAAAATTGAATATATAAAACAACTTATAAATTAAGTTATAAAAAATTACTTTCTTTGACCGCTTGATCTTGTAAAAATAAACTTGAAACTTTCAAAAAATTTCATGTACATGCATTACTCATGAAGTATAAGGATTTCAACGGTTTGGATTCGGAATTTGAAGTCGATCCGATATACTTTTAGAGTTGTGCTCACCAAACCCTCTTGGTGAGCACATCACACTCTAGCTTTACTCATAAAAAAATACTTCGATATGTATACCTTCTTAGTTATAAAATACTTCAACTGTTATATGTAAAAAATACTACTTTGTAGTTATAATTTATAAATACTTAGAAGATAAGATATTAACACTTTAAAAACTATTAATACTTTGATGCGTGACTTGCTATGATTCATCTTTTTCGAGTTCTCCAATCATCCCCGTGTCAGCCTTCCTCTAACAAAAATAATTGACCTCATACATATAAATACTTCAATGCATAAGTATAAATACTTTCAATATTTAGATATTAATTCTTTCAGGGTCATATATAAAAAATACTTGTAAATATATGTATAAATACTTGTACGGCGAGGTATAAATACTTGTGCGACGACGAATTTGAAAGTACGTTATTATGGATCTCATTTGAAAGAAAATATTACATAGATATTAATAATATGGAAAAAAAAATTAAAATTGTAGAGATTATACAGTCTCTGCAGGAAGTTATCTTTCTACATTTAATTTTCAGTGGTCCTCCTGCGGATATTGTGCGGGTACAGTGATGCAGGTACTATTATCTTCGCGCTACAGCACTCACATAATAAATAATTGTTCACCTCATAGCTATAAATATTTTTGTAGAGAGGTATAAATACTTATGTTCATAAATATTAATACTTTAGAAAAAAAATTCAAATTGTGAAGTTTTTGCAATTCTCACAAAAAGTTATTTTTTCATATTTAATTTTCAGCAGTCCATCTGCAAATACAATGCAGATACTGTTATCAACTTTCTTAAACTTTCGCAGTGGAGGCAACTGTCTCACATAATCAAATTGGATTCAAAACAATATGATGACAAAACTATTATAAGTTATTTAACTTTATTATTATAATACATTAATACCTCTCCTCTTGAAATATCAGGTCATTTGCAACAATTTGCCATTTTGTAGTAGAGATAAGATCATTTGGCAAATTTTTATGTCGATATTTTCTTACATTTAGTTTAAAAATTATAAAATTAACAAATGAATCTAATATAGATAATTATTTGTCATTTCAATTAGTTTATCAGCTCGACTTCGAGTAAAGTATTTCAACTCGATAATTAGTATGTATTGTCAGAACAGGGAGGGAAGTAGTTCTGATGGCCATCGGACCAATTTTCATTAACGGAGCACTTCTCTAACGGATTTGATTTATCAATTGTAAACCCGATTGAGTAATTAAACCCACTGAAACTCATCTCCTCCCCTCCGACTCTTCATTCCTTTCCCTTGCGCACTGCTTCGTCTTCTCTCTCTCTCAATTTCGCCTACTCTCTCTCTTGCGCATTTCTTGGCTTGCTCTCTGTCGCGCTCTCTCCGTTCAGATTGAGTCGTCTGTTCGTTCTCATTACATCTTCCACTTCCTCCTGTCACGGTGTATGGAACGCAAACACCAGCATCATAGATCTGGCTTTGCAACCATGCACTTCACCATCTACAAATCGACCCGCAGGCGGTCTCTTCTCAAGGTTAGTCTTCATTTTTTATTTTTTATTTAAGAACCAATTTTTTACATCAACCCCTTCATATTTGTTTAAGAACCAGTTGCTTACATTGCAATGTGATACTAACACTATAGATTATTTATAGTTCGAATCTGCATTTTGAGCTAAAATATGAAAACTATATTGTAATTTATCGGCCTATAACACACCTTGAGAGGACTTAAAGTACTCAATTTTTACACGTTGCTTGACAATCAGCAATTAATCTCGAGTGTTTAAGATAATTCAACATACAACAAGATCCCATGAGAAAGTACGATGTTTAAGATATAAACTTGCTAGAATTTGAATTTGGATTCAATTGCATTTCAATCAGCAGCAAGTGCTACTGGTAGTATGAAAATACACCAGGTACATCCTCAATTTATTCCTCTCACGGTATATGGAACACAAATACCAACACCAGGTATTGATACGGATCAACAACCACTACACTAATTGCTCGAGGTTACATCCCCTGCCGATGATCTTTTCTTGAGGTTAACCCCAGAAAGAAGACTTATTTGGTATGTGACTATTTGTTGTGTACAGAAATTGCTAAATACAATCAGGATTTTGTGCAATTGAGCAATCAACTAACTGAACTGTGGACCATTTGTCCTTGTGAATGTGTACACAAATATTTTTGCATCTTTTACTGGATTGTTTGATTGCTCGAAACATTCCACTGCAGTTATGAGCACCACTTTTGATTGTTGAGCATAAATGCACACTAACGCAGGACCTTAATTAAAATCAAGAAACAAAATGTCAAGAAAATATTATGGAGGTACTGTTGGGTGTTGGCTATGCTATGATATGGTTGTTAACTATAATATTATTGGGAGTTCTAGCTCTTTATATTATTTTCTTTCAACTTTAGTCTTTGAGAAGAGAGAGGTGTTCAAATTGTGATGACTCTCTCAATTCTTATTTTATGTAGGAATTTTACTCAAGGTCATTGAGAAGATGATATTTTTGTTAGCTGGATCATGAAGAAGATTTAATGCAGGAATTTTGCATGAGATTTTGATGAGTGTTTTGTAAATATAGATGCTCACTGGAAAAATAGAGTTTATGTCTTATTATTATATTCAGATAGATGATATAAAGAAAGTTAATTCTAATTAAGTGCGAGCTTGTGCATATTTGAATATTTTGAGGGTTAATTGTCTAGTTCTATGTTATTGTGATGAAGGATTCAAAATATGTGTAAATATTTTTAATGAGTTTAGGAATAAAGTTTTTTTTTTTTTAATTGTGTTAAATTTTATCTATAGTTAACAACAAGCAATGACACAATTAATTTTCATTTTCTCATGTTTTATGAATTTCATGCATCTATAGGTCATCACAGAACCTCTGGACCAGTACATACATGTTTCTGGTATAAATGGCAAATTAGTCCATTTCAAGAAAAAAAAAATGTATAATTCATAGATTTTGTTCATGAATTTCTACAAAACTGTTATGGTATGTGAGTAGTCATTAGTTGTATCAACCGACATCTGACATTTACAAGATAAATGAGAAGCATAATGTAAGCTTAGTTGTAAAATACCACTAATATATTGAATTCACTAAACATACAAGACTAGCATCATTGTATAATATATATTAGCCAAAATCCTAAGTTTACAACTTAGTAAAGAGAGAAGATAGACACATTCGTCAAGTTCCAGAACATATAATTAAAATTTTGAAATTATAGAGGTAACTTGACTAAGTTTTAGACCCGCCTCTGCATCGAACTGAATCCAAACTATTTATTTGTCATTATCAAAAGATAATAACTAATTTCTTAAGGTTTCTCTCCGATCTTCATTCTTCACGTGGCTCAACAATTCTAGCAGTAAGCCCGGCCGAAACTAAGCTATTAGGCAATACCTAGCCAGCTAGCCTCACCTTGCATGCCACGTGAATTTACGTAAGAAGGGTAAAAATATTGTTGTTGAAGTGACCACGTTAAATTTATTATGTTTTTTCACAGGGCATTACTGGTTACAGAAAAATCAAATTGTTCAGAATAACATACAACTAATTGACTAAATCATCTCCGGACTCCGGTGCATAGTACATAGGCGGATTGATATCACCAACTTAAAAAAAAAAAAAAAATAGAATCCTACTATTTCATATCAGATCGTTTATTAAATTAATTGGGCCAGATTAATAAAAGGAGGACCCCCTATTTGGCTATTTCTAAATCAGATTAATCCAGTCGGTTCATTTTAGAAAAGCAGCCGCTCACAAATTTGCATGGACTATACAATTGGATTTTTCTATAATTCTTTGGAATGTCATGTGCTTTAATCACTCTGCCTTGATGATTTGTATTTTATTACCTTTATGTGTTACTTTCTAATTTACTATATTATTGTATTTGCAAACTTACACAATTGCTGAAATCTAATTAAGAGATAAAAATATCACTTCATTGTATATTTTACCATTGAGAAAATTTCATTGCATACAAGAAAATTTATATTATTATTCTTCTACGTTACATTGTTGATTTATTTGTAGCTAAGAAAATATGTAATGGTAAAAAATCCACCTTAAATATACTGAATTGGCTTTTTTTTTGTTCAAACTGATCAATTTGGAAAAGCCACACAATCAATCTAATCTTGTACACACAAATTTGTTATATAAACATTCAACAAAACTTTTTAATTGTGATGAAATTTTTGATAGTTCACTTTAATTTTGATGTATTAATTTTATATTTAATATATTGGCATCCATTAAAAATCTTTCTTGGCTGCTTTTAAATTGCGTCGGGCATGCAATTATTCATCTGATTATATATAAGTTCAAGCATATTGTGTTTTTTATAATCTTAATTAGCAAATCCAACATTATTTGAATAAAAAAACTGCTTTCTATAAAATATTAAATAATATCCTATATATTTATTTACAAATTATAGTGCACAACTGCACATAGGGGTGTAAATGGAGCGGATAATGCTAATACCATATTTGTATCCGTCTTTTAATGAACAAATATGGATAGTAAATGGATATCAAAATTTAAAACCAAATCTTCCTTAAACAAATACAGATGCAGAGTGAATAATCTACAAATATGAATTCGAATATAGATACGGAACGAATAATTATCGGATAATTGAGTTATACACTTTAAGATACAAAATAGTGTCTTGTCATTGCCTTGAAACAATGGCTAAAACCAATTTAATGACACTAAAAGCATACTATATTCACTGGCTAAAATTTTAAATGAAAAATAATGGAGAGTGGAGAAATGAAGGTGAAAAGGAAAGAAAATAGTGCTATTGTAGGACCATTACCAATGAAAAATGGATTAAATTGGAAACCATAATGTATTAGAGCATTTACAATAGTAATTCTTTTAAGATTGCTAATCCGATGTGTTAATTGGTAATATAATTGCTAGGATGTATTACAATTGCTACATTAACAAATTAGCTTTATAAGAAGACGTTTGTTTACTGACACGCTATCTAATTGATTGGCTCAAAATCTTTCTGAATGCTCTCTCCAATAAAAAAGAAAGATGCGCTGATATGGACATAAAAATAAATTTAATATAATTGCACCAATGTGCCAGATTAATTCCTAAAATTTTCATAATTATTTTTTAGCAATTAATTTCAATTGCTGGATTGGAGATGCTCTATCATTTATTTCACAACCAAGACTGAAATGAATATGTGATAATTATATAACAACTTCTATCTGGAGTAGTAAAGTTGGAGCCAGTTGGGAGCAATTTTAAATCCAGATATATAATTGCGAATACAGATATGGATATTCACCTTAATAAAATTATTTGTATTCCGTATCCGTCATTATTTCACCATATACAAAAAATATATGTATCCGTTTCCACAATTATTTGTATTTGTTTAATCCGGATTCGAATAATCTCCGGATACGAAGTGAATATGGGGTGGATTATTTGTATCCATTTACACCCCTAAAGTAACTTTTATATTATTTATTTATTAATTCAGAGAAAACACACCTGTAATTCGACATTAAATACAGTCTATCTAATACACTGATGGAAATTCTTAAACATTTACACGTCATTCATTGGCCACGCAGGACGTACATAGAAAGACAGATAACATATCTTCAGAATACAAACGGTCTGCCGTTTCTTGTCCTCAAACACTATCAGCACCTACAAGTTTCTACTAATATTCCCTTAACCACGGAAAGTCTTAGTCTGCCTTGTAACCAACCAAAGTTATCCACGTCGAAACCCGTAAAGAGAAGTAAACTTATGAATACAGTTATTATGTGTTTTAATTCTTCCCCTTCGATCCCGCCAGTTGCTCCTCTGTCCTGACTCCTGAAAACCGTCCCTCGCCTCTCTCTCCCTCTTTCTCTCTCTCCTTTACAATTTCTCCGCCAAACCCGACCGACTCTAGGGTTACCAATGCAACTACGGGCTCATCGCGTAATTTGATTAGAGAAATTTATCATTTCGTAAAGTGAAATGGGGTTCGTTTCGGGACTTGTTATAGGAATTTCTTTGGGAATTGCATTTGTTTTTGGATGGAGCCGAATGATGGCGCTTAGGAGCAGAAAACGGGTGGCTAAGGTTTGTATTCTCGAGCAATTTGGTTTATCTCTTTCAAATTTCGTTTTGTTGATTATTTGTTTGATTGACAGAAGGAGATAGTCATTCATCAGTAATAGTTCAATTGCGTGTATTTCCTGTGTTGCAAATTGGATCTATGCATTGAACGTATGAGGAGTTGATATGAAAATGTTATAGTTAATTAAAATTTTACATAATCCATTTGGCGTGTGGGTGTAAAACGCGGGGTTCCACTTGTCCAATTTTATACCTTAACACCGAGGATTTTTTTTTTCCAACTTCTATTTACACTTTCCATAACATCATATAACATGGAGGAATCATTTCGAGAGAATTGTAACACACAATACCAAATAGATAATACTACAGGATCTCTCTTGAGGGTATGAGATAATCTATAGGTAGTATCTATAACACATCAATGAAATCTATTTCGTTTTCCTGGTTTAATAGGCCGCAGATATAAAGCTTTTGGCATCTCTCAGTAGAGATGATTTGAAGAAACTGTGTGGAGATAATTTCCCTCAATGGATATCTTTCCCTGAATTTGAAAGTGTATGTACCTATAGTGATATATTTATTTTATTATTCTAATGAAAATGAACAACACTATATCTATTATGACCTGTTATTTTTATTAAGCACGTGCCAACCCTGATCTTTATGTAGGTCAAATGGCTTAATAAGCAGCTAAGCAAGCTCTGGCCTTTTGTTGCTGAGGTTAGTCATCTCGATTTTACGTCCGTGCATAAATATGATAGGCAATACATGTGTTATGATGCAGGCTTTCAGATGTGCATCCAACCTCTACAAGTTATATCCACTGTATTTATTTGTAGAAAAGATTCAAATAGAATCAAGGTTCATTCAAGCTAAAGATGAACATATTGTCGTCAGATTCCTAAAATTGATTCATAAAATCTCTTCATAACAAGATATATAAATATTTATAAATAATAATTTATTTCCATATAAATTCATATAAACTCTTTTAAAGAAAAGGGTCATTTTGAAATCTGGAATTAATACTGGAGCTAGAGCTGAAGTTCCATTTTGCCATACTAATATTACTGCTGGGTGTTATTTATAAATAAATAAATAAATAGACAAAACAGAAAACAAAAACCAAAGCAAAAATAAAAAAGAACAGGAGTTTTTTTAATTGGGTCATTCAAAAACTTATGCAGGCCGCAACAATGGTTATAAGAGAATCAGTTGAACCTCTACTTGATGATTACAAGCCTCCAGGCATTGCCTCCCTCAAGTTTAGCAAACTCTCTCTAGGACAGGTGTCACCAAAGATTGAAGGTTCATTTTTTTTTTAAATAGTTATTTGTCTATTTCTTTCTTTTATATTTCCTTTGGGTACCCACCCCACCACATGCTTGCTCATGTTGTGGGAGGAGAAATTGTTAGTTGCCATTTTATTGGTTATTCTCTTGCTTTTGTGAATGTCAAAGCATTTTCACTTTTGGAAAAAGGAAACAAGTCATATCAACGGATGCCTTATATCTTGTTGTTAGAGGCAACATTAAAAGAATTAGTCATAATAAAGCAATGAACAATGAAGGAGTAGTTTAGTATGAACTAACAGCAATGATCTGTTTAGAAATAATGCAGTTGGGGTGAATGGGATGGGGGATGCCTGTGGCACTTCAAAATATTTTGTTACACTTTCTTATATTTTCTCCAATTTTTTAATTGTTATTTGTTTGTTATAAACTATGTGGTGAAAGGGATACGAATACAGAAACAGAAGGAAGGTCAGGTAACAATGGATCTAGACTTCAGATGGGGTGGTGACCCCAGCATTATACTTGGAGTGGATGCACGTGTTGCTTCTCTTCCTATTCAGGTTTTTTTTGTTGCCTTTTGTATTGGCGCTAGTTGTTATTTCTACATATTTTTTGGATAAGTTTCAAATAATGTGCATTGTCTTACAGCTTCTACAAAACAAAACCTATGTTGTTGAAGAAAATCAGAAAAGGTCGTTATTGTCAGTTAGTCGTTACAAGTAACAACCTTTTGTAGTACATTATAACTCAGATTTTATGTGTGATAACTATATCTTACATTTCATCCTCTTTATTCAAACAGTACAACTTGTGATCACTTTGTCATTGCATCATTTTTAACTATTTTATTCACACAGAAAATGAGTGTCATACACTATTTAGCTGTTGGGCTCTTTTTTGTAATTTGACCAACACTGGGCTCTTTGCACTTATTGAATAAATTTGGAGCTTTCTTCGATTATTTATTTTCTTGTGGCAATTATCTCATTTTTACCTGCAATAAACTATTTTCAAAATCACAGGGTTCTTTTGATTGTGTGATATGATTGATAGATATTACTTTTTAATTAAATTAGCTGAAGGATCTCCAGGTGTTTACAGTAGTTCGAGTCATATTCCAATTGTGTGAGGAGATGCCTTGCATCTCAGCTGTTGTTGTAGCTCTTCTGGCTGATGTATGTACATCCCTCTTTTGTCCTTCAGTAGTAAGTAATAAAAAAAAGTAGGCACATAATTTTGTATGGACAATAATTTTCTTCCTTTTATGGTTTGATAGCCAAAGCCGAGAATTGATTACACACTAAAGGCTGTTGGAGGAAGCCTTACAGCTGTTCCTGGTTTATCTGATATGATTGATGTAGGCTCACTTTTAGTTCTTTTATTTGCTTACCTTTCTATTTTTCAAGTATCATTTTCAAACAAATTGTGATTTCCATTTGTAATTTATGTTAGGACACTGTAAATTCAATTATCTCGGATATGCTATTGTGGCCCCACAGAATAGTTGTTCCACTTGGCGGTGTTAATGTTGACATAAGGCATGTTATCACATTCTCTCTTTTGGTTAATTTTTCTTTCTTGTTTACTATGCTTAGTAAATGTTTAATGTGATGCCACTTATATAGGATATTATCTTACTGACTGTCAATTAACCGGCATGTTCAGCATAAAGTAGCTGGTGGGGATACAGTAATGACAGTATAATATTAGATGCTTACATTTTTCTTTTCTTTTTATTTCTGTTTTGCTAACCTCTTTATTTTTTAAGTGACTTGGAGCTTAAACCTGAAGGGAAGCTGATGGTGACAGTGGTCAGAGCAAAGGCACTGAAAAACAAGGAGGTGATTGGTAAATCCGATCCATATGTTATAGTCTACATTAGACCAATCTTGAAGGTTAAAACTAGGGTTATTGATGATAATCTCAACCCTGAATGGAACGAAACCTTTAACCTGCTTGCTGAAGACAGAGAGACTCAATCCCTATACTTAGAGGTACAAGTACTTCTTGTCATTCTTTAAACCATATTTGCAATTTTTTTAGTAGCTCGAGTTGGTCTCTCAATTATTACGGGTTCTGGTCATTGCATTTGACAGCTTCAGGTAATGGGGCATTTTCTTCATGGATGATCCAGTTGCTTGTTTTATTGAGTGGGTGATGGTTTTTGTCAGTTCAGATTTGAGTTACAGTTTATTTGGGTTCAAGGCAGATTAGTTACATATCATCAAATTATACAGAAGAAAATAATAATAATAAAGAAAGAAAGAATGCCTTTGGTCTGATCTGGTCAGTCAGTATTAAAGTAAGCTTTTTAGGCGTCCCATATATACGATTTATGTACTAGTAATCTTTTCAATTGGGAATTTGGAATTAACAGGTATATGATGAAGACAAACTGAAACAAGACAAGAAGCTTGGGGTAGTGGCTTTACCTTTAAAAAGTTTGCAACCTGAAGCAGTTACTGAATTCAATCTCAATCTTTTATCTTCTCTTGATACCTTGAAAGTCAAAGATAAGAAGGACAGAGGCACACTTACAATCAAGGTCTCATCTTTTCCTTTCTTACTTTATTTTCTTAGTGAAAATCTCGTTTCTTCCCCCCCCCCCCATATAAGTAAAATGGTTACAAAATAGTAAAATTTGGTTAAATAGCTCCCCTAAAATGTACTAAATGGAATCCCTAACTAACGTAAAAGACAATCTGTTGGACCGTGTGGTATTAAAATAAACCCTCTTGTTCTTCAAGTTTATCATCTATTTCTTGTAATAGTTTTAAATACTTGTTAAAAAATTTCAGGCCCTGTATCATACCTTCACAAGGGAAGAACAAATAGCAGCATTGGAACAAGAGAAGAGGGAAATAGAGCTGAGGCAGAAACTGAAAGATTCGGGTGCGCTAGGCGGCGCTGCCTCTCTTGTGGGGTCAGGGATAGGGTCTGGATTAGGAGCTGTTGGCTCCAGTATAAGCAGGGCCGGTAAATTTATGGGGCGAACTGTTACAAACCAGTTTAGCAGTTCGAGGAGGCATAGCTGACTTCTTATAGTATAATGAAACATAGCAATAGAAACTCGGGTCAGAATATCTAATAAGATTCCACTAATAGGTGTTAACTTCAGCTTTTCTGTTCTTATACCTCTGAGGAGAACAGTACATGCTCTATCCATCAACCATTATAGTAGCTCTTTTTTTGCTGTAAGCATACAATCGGATGAGTAGAAATTTTGGTAATGCTGGAAAATGTTTATGTAAGAGCTAGATATATGCAAGGAAAATTATAATGTGATTTTCCTGTTGATGCAATCTATGATTTAATTTCCAGGAAATTCACGTTCTCAGCCAGCTTATTCCCTTATAGATGAGGTTATTCATTCGTTTTAATTTTCACTCAAGCACCACACCTCAATTGCAATTGAATATTTGAATTTTTATTAAGCAATGGCCGAGGGTATCAAAGAAGAGACTCCGCATCTGCGGCCTTTTATAGCACCAATGTGCCATAGTTTGTACGTGATTTGTCTAATCAAAATCAAATAAAAAATCTGCTCCAAAAGCTCAAAGCATAATCCGACTTGTTTGGTTTTAATTAGATGAGCTGAATCACTTACCCGCCTTAGATAATAGGGAGTACCTTCAAGTTTGTATATTCTATATTTCTATGCATAATGGTTTTAAACCGGTTTGTTCTACAGTATACTTGAGCTCAGAACCAGCATTAAAAATCAAAACAGCAAATCAATTTGTTCTTTCACACAAGTACCAAAAGATATAAAAAACATAATATTCTCTTTATTCAGTACAACTTACAAAATCCATGTTTCCAAAAGAGACCTAGAAGATAACAGAATATCCATTTCATACATTTATTTCTCAAATATTTATTTTACCCGTCTCAGAGACCGTTCTGATCATCCGAGGCAGATATGCCATGATCCCCCAAAATGCTATCAAAATATACAAAATAAATACAATGGGGTAGCACAAAAACACACAGTAAAGGCATGAATTGCCTTCTCTGGATAAAAGGGAACAAGTGCCCTAAATAGTACAAACAAAGGAAATCAACGAATAAATTATTCAAAGAGTTCATAAAAGCCTCTCTGAATGCCAAAAGCTCATACAATTGACTTCTTATCTGAAATTATTTTTCACTCTTGACCTACTCTTCCTCCTCTGAGATTATTGCAAAAGAGAAGGGGGCAAATTTGTAACCATCACCCTCATAAAATTTATTCTGGAATTCAACCCAGTGAAGCCTCATTGCATGCAAGAAAGCACTTAAGGTTTCCATCACCAGCAAGACACCAATGGTTGCGAAAACGAAAACTATTATGCCCACTAGTAGGATTATTACATTGTTGAATCTGACCAAAATAAAACAATCAATCAAAACTTAATTAACAATGCTCATGGCTATTTATATAAAACAAAGTGATAACTTACCCCCAAGCAAGAAGAAGCACTTTCTCATAGAAGACAGATGAGAGCTCCGAATGAGCAAGACTGTATTAAGCAAAATCACAAGAAGAAATTTTTTCATTACGAGAAAAAGGAAAGCGATGCTATATGATAGTATTTATCAATTTGTAATTTAAATTTTGCAATATTTTCATAGTTTTAACTGACAGCCAGCTTTTCTACTTTGCAAAGAATGCCTTCAACTGCATGTTCATAAACACTTGAAAAAAAGGCATATCCAGTCAAAACTTGAAAAATTGGGCCTTAATCCTAATAAGCCATCTTTCTTCTTGAATCAATCAAAGAGTTATGATCGGTTTCAATTCTGTACTAGCTAAGATAAAAACATTGTGTGCAATTTAGTGTGACTGCCATTTACCAGTTGTGCAAAATTATGGTGTGCCCTTTTGCAGATGAGCAAAACATTGTGAGTGTTGAATCCTCAGTAATAAACCCCTAGAAAGAGAATAAGTACCTTAGGGCCCAGAGACGAAGGTAAGAAGCAGTATTTGATACCGCACCGAGAACGAACTCAATGGTATGGATGAGCTGGTGTACAAATACTTCACTAAATTCGAACTCTTCATCATGGTCATGAGAGTTATTTCCATGGCCGACGTGCTCTATCTCAATAGATTCATCAGTGTTCTCCAGTGGGGTATACTGGTGGCCTTGATGCCTCTGTAATCAATACTAGTTAGCTACAGACCCATCAAACACATCATATAGAGCACGCATGATTAAGGTCATACCTGCTCATGTTGTCTCTTTAGGAGAAATGGTTTGGGAAGAAGCATCCATGGCACCGAGACAAAAGCCAATAGAAGTAGAACAAGCTATCATTGACAAATGACACAAAAGGAATGTTATTCATGTACACTATTTCATAGCTTACCCATACACCCTCTATGCTTTTTTTCTCATTTTACGGAGTATTCTATGCTTCTATTTTTTAGAGTTATTTTTAGTTTTGAGGTTAATCAGTCAAATCATTAATTGTGGGTAATTTGTGGTCTTCAAAAGTACCAAAATAATAAAAGAAGCTATGTTCAAAAGGTTATAAGCAAAATATTAGTGAAGACAAACCTGAACCATTTTTTGGCCAGGGAAAAGCTGGTTCTCACCAATCTCGTCAGTGGGACTGAGGAACATGTAGATCATGACATGGTATAGGTCTGCCTTCGACCCAGTGCACCACTTAATTATGATTAAGAGCGATAAATAACCAAATAGACTGTTCAAGAATATCAACTGAGGAACAAACTGGAACCTGAATAACATGGAACATAAAAGAATGTTATGATATCATTTGTCAAAGAAGATACCAATGAAAACATTTGCTTCAGGTACATTGTTTATTTCAGTGTCAACAAGTGCTCAGTACACCAACTGAATAAGAAAAAGGAAGGCAGAGAAATTTCCAACAGAAACCCAACTTTATCAAGAAAACTGCAATTCTAGTATTATTGAAAAAAAAAAAAAAAAAAAAACCTACATCTGTTTAAGTAAATGTAGTGTTCTCCTCCTTAAGTTAAGGATAATATGTTGCAATTTCTCAAAGATTAATGAACACAGAGCTAGATAAGAAAGTCTCATTATAAAGTTTAGATAAAGACAATTCACAATTAGAACATAAATTGGGTTCGCACAGGTACATCTCTAAGCCTGGATTATTTGTGTGTGTGTGTTAGTGAAAGAGAAGAGGGGGGCCAGAGAGAGGATAAGTTACCAAACATTGATGCTGTTGTGAAAGAATTTAGCATTGAAGTAACTAAGAAAAATGCCAAGGTTCATTTGAGCAACACCAAGCAGGATAGACATTTTCATTTTTAAAGAGTTCAAAAAGGGCAATTCGCTCCGACTTCCATGCCATACCGGGTCCACACCAAATGGATATGCTGGCCTCACTTTTATCAGACCCGCTGTTGTTGTATCACTGCAATATCAGTTTCATACAACCCTCTTAGTTTATAAGTGCATTTCTAAAGAGATGTCCAAGAATAATTTCATGTATGCAGCTACAGAACATCAAAAGGGCAATGCAGATCACTACAAAACAACATATATGCCCCTGAAAAATGGATGATATTACAAATGCTTCCATCTTAATTCATTTAAAATGCCAAAATTTGCCTTCTTTGGCTCATCACCTGTGAGGATTAAATAGTGGGGTGTCTTGGTATTATCATTTATAAAGGGGCAGACATTATTTTTTTTCAGCATTTTTCATGGGCATACATGAAATTGGCTCTTCAATGAGAAGGGACTTTCCAAGGGCATACATGCAGAAATGGAAGAAAAGGTGCATGCATACCTGCAGGATGGATCACGACAAGCATAGGCAGACTTCCCAAAGAGTTCAAAGGGAACCGAGAAGAACTCGTTGTAGATTAAACCCGTATAGATTGAAAATATAGCCATCATCATTATTAAATAACGTCCCCCAAACATCATCTCCATGATATCTCCAAGCTTCTGTTAATTCCACATTTTGTAAGTTTGGAGGATGCAATGATAAATTAAACATTTCCAAGCTTATTAATGTAAAAAATATAAAGACTTAAAGATGACCTGAGAAGAAAACTTCTTTTCACGAATAATGAGGATGCCTGTGCAAAGAAGCAAGCAAATGCCATGGCCCCAATCCCCAAACATGACCGCAAATAGGAACGGAAATGTCACAATAGTGAAAAGGCCAGGATTCGCCTCTCGGTACTTGGCAACACTGCATTTGCCACAATATATGTGTGATTACCGACAAGCTAGAACTTCATAATTATTTAACATGTAGATAGATGAAATTGCAAACCCGTATGCATCTACGATTTCTTGAAAAGCACTGGTAAACTTGTTTGTCTGGTAGTAGGTAGGTGGCAACTCTTTTGTTTGAAGAACTTGGAAAATCGAGCCGACTTGTGAGTTACTGTCACGTGTAGCCCGGCCCAAAGCCTCTTTGATCTAAATACACAAATTAACGTCAACCACTTTATATTAAAATTGTAAATCAATTGACTTTGAGTGCAAAACATAAAGATCTTCTAATTATAGTACCTCCTTAGTTGCAAAAACTGGGCTCCATCCCTCAGCAACCAGACATTTCTTTGTCACATCGAGGCTCAGCATGTTTAATGTGTGGTAAACTGATTTTTCCTTCCTCACCTAGAAAATTTTTAGGTTGTAAATTATTAAGTAAACACTTGTGCGCCCCTGTGATATCAGTTGACAGTTAGACCTGAATTGACCTAGAGAACCACCTAGTATAATTTCTACTGCTAAAGCATGCATGGATATTTATATACTGCATACAGAAAATAACATATGATGCCAAAGGCTATCAAAGTACTGCATTGTACAAATAAGTCAACCATCCAATAAGCACAATAAAGGGTTATGTATTCTGTTGTATAGAAGAATCAAGTGTCTGACATACCAGGTAACTCCACTGCTCATACTGAGAGGCGATATTTTTTAGAATGTTGTCACGATGAAGAAGACCAAGATCTATTGTGGTCTTCAGCTCTTTTGTCTTTGTTGATACCTGAATTAATATTAATAGATCCTTAGCCCCAACCAGGTTACTTGTTATAGACAAATGGTATCAATCTAAAGTCTTGTATTTGTTTTTGTTGTCACTCATTAGTTTTATGGTTACCTCCTTAAGTGCCTGCAACTGATTGCTCAATTCTTCAGGGAAATGATACCGGTTTGCACCAAAGGCCTCACATATCTTTAATATCTTGGCTTTTGCCCTTTCTCCAGAGAAAAATACCACAAACACATTTTTTGCAACCTACATCACAACATAAAAACAGCAAAAATAGTGTCAAGTTACTCTTCTCGACACAGAAGCAGAATCAAGAGCAAAAAAACCATAACTTTGCATTCAGAAAATATACAGTGTTGAAATCATTGAAATGTAAAATTTTATATACAGTGATAAATGCAAATAACCTTTTCTCCTGAAACAGGATCAGTGACAGGAGTATCAACAGGCTCTTGCCTCAAAAACATGTTACCCCGAGTGGCACGAAACAATATCCTCTCAAATCCCATGGCTTTCTCCTTTGGCACAAGCCCACTAACAAAACCAACCTTCACTTGCTTGGATGGATCTGTCGACATTTCCTATATTAACCAACAGAAAACAATGATATCAGAAAATAGAAATCAGAGATACAGAGCTCTTTACAATACATTCGACTTTTCATAATTCTCACAGATAAGACCATATATGTATGTTTTCATGTGTGCAACCAGCTACCAACCATTTTTCGATGTTTGCAAGTATCACAAACCTCTACATTAATATTTGATAAAGAAGTGGACTATCTCTAATACTCATAAGCCCTTTACCTTTTCACTAAATTCATAATCAAATAGGACAGAAAATAATTTATGTTAGGTTCCGAGTATGTATACACTCATTCAAGTCAAATGATGACACATCAGGGCTAATTTAGTTATTTATACATTTCAATTGTTTCAACAGTTGGATGCCTGTAAATGTTTGGTCTAGCTTCAAAATAAACCTAAATTTAAGTTTACATCAAGTCTTGATTGTACATGTATGTGTGGTGTACAGGGAGATAAAAATGCCAAGAACCTGCTCATGTAAGAGAGGACTTTCAAGAGAGGCCTCGGCAGACTGTTGACCTTCTGTTTCCCTATGCTGAACCACTGCACTCCTTTGTGATGTGTGAAAAAATTCACCAGCCTGAATAAAAAAGAAGGAAAAGAAAGAGCGAAACAGATATATCATGCAAGTATTAATCTGTAGTGTTTTTATAATGAAAAATGTATATACATACCTTTTGGAGAACAAGGTCGTATTCCAAAAGCTCATTGTAAGTGCGTTGCAGCTTCTCACTGTTAGCATTCACCTCAATCAGCTCTGCCTCCATTTCTCCTAGTGTTATCTATAATTCATACACTACTTCATATAAATTTGCCATAGATAATGTGCAGGGGTGTGCATGTAAATTGAAACTTAATGATGAGTATTTACAGATTCATAAAGAGCAAAGTGATTTCAACAAGAGATAAAACTCATTGTTTCTGACAGAAATAATTACTGATGGAGAGGGTTCTAAAACCAAGAGGATTGATTTAAATGCATTGAAATGAAAAAATGAATTGTTAGTCAATAGATTTAAATTTAGCACAGCAACAAACCTCCAGGTCATCAAGGTCAAGTTTAGGAGGTGCTTCGGGCAAAGAAGAAGGCACAATGCCAGCCTTCCCCATTTGTTCTTTCAAGTACCTCAACTTCCGAGCCATTTCACCACACCTTTTGATCTATAATTAATGAAAATTATGAGTATGTATTTAAAATATCTCCATGCTACAATCAGTTATAAAAAAAAGGTCACGAATCAAATTTTTTTAGAAGAGTAGTCACCTGTGTCGCATATGTACGCTGGAAGGGGCTCTTATCGGCATTAAGCTGCAAGAAACTATAAGTTAGATGACCTTGCAATGCTTTGGAGTGCGCTTGTAGGTAAAATTCAAGTCAAACCAACTTCCACTCACAAGAACTGATCAATAAGCATAATTTCTGTCTCCTTTATCAAAAAGACAATCAAAGAAATCTCTAAATAAAACCACCCGTGTTTGTACCAGTGTCCATATTTGCACACCGAATGTTGCAATTTGAATAATTTTTCTTTTTTCAACTTATAGGGTAAGCAAATGCAGACAGCAAAAGATTGAAGGTCAACTGGTTTGAATGGGTCGGGACCGATTTGTTACAATCCTAAATAACTGATCAACATAAACTTCCTCGACGTTTCTAATTCATTCCATCATTTAGAAGAAAATTCAGTTTTAAGGACTGAATAACTAGGTATTAGAAAGGTAATTAAACATTACATCTTTGAACTGGAGAAGACCGAGGTCGCCGAGATAAGAGAGTGTCAAATGAGAAGACTCGATGGGAATAATGATCTGAACCAGCTGCATCTCCTCCGATCGCAGCAGATCCATGGACGGACAGCATCCTTCTCCCCTCATCTCGATCCCAAATTAATGCGCCTCTAGGTTTTCCCTTCAATTGGCCCCTAAGATTAAAGAAGGGTTAATTTGCAAGATGGATCGAATCGATCGATCGATCCCGTGTGAAGGCTTCTCTCTCCTTCGAGGTCTGAAGAAGTTGAGGGATGCAGAGAGATGATGATGAGGCGGTGACCAAGAGTTATGGGGAGGGATCCTCTGAAATTGTCAAACAATTGCACGATCAATGAAATCTCGTGTATCTTATGTGGATGAAATCCGTGAAGGAAACCGTCCGGCAATAATAGATATTTTCTGATTATTTACAATCGGAAGAGGCCCCAAAATTGACGTAGAAAATTAATTATTTCCTAATTATTACGGCATTCTAGATTTATGCTATATAATTAATGTCTCCGATGTTGAGATAATACTTTGACATTGACATGATAAATATTTATTGTTCAAAATACCTCTTAAAAGAACGATCTCAATTAAATCTCGACAAAGTAACAACTTTGATTTCACAAATAATGATACAACACTGGCCACCTCAGCAACATCTCATGCTTAAATTTATTCACTTTAAAGTTTCAACTATTCGTAGATAGATTCTAATCATGATCTTTTTACGTCTACATGAGTTTATTCGTACTAATTCAAATAGATATGACAAATATCATGCACAAGCACAAAATGACTGCATTGTAGATGCAATTTGTTTTGTTTAATTATCGATACTTTTAAACAATTTTTGTCATTTGTGATCGTAAATCTATAAAACTCACGTTTATATTCTAACTTATATCTCTAAGTATGTGAGTATTATAAAAGAGAAAAAAATTATACAAAATAACAAATAATATTTTTTAAACAATATATTAAATGATAATCATAAGTAAATAATATTTTTTAATTAACATATTAGATGAGATATTTATTTTTAACATATTTTCATAAAAAATACATATTAAATGACAAATAATATTCTTTAAATGATGTTATGAAACAAAAAACAAAAAGAAGTGAAGGCACGATCAATCAATTTAAAAATTTCTTAAATAACATTTAAAAAATAGTAATAAATTATGATTAATCAGAAAGATAATACAATTTGTATGTGATGAGTACGTACCTAAATAAATTTAAACTTCTACACGTAAAAAAAAAAAATGATGCATAAAATCAGAAAAGTTGATCTAAAGGCTAATCTTTAATCTGAATTTTATTTTTTAATCAAAGTTATTGATGGATTAGGAGATATGTGTGTTACTATAAGAATGGAGATTTGAGCTAAAGCAATAACATTTACGGATATTATACGTAAAATTATATATTAATACAAAGGCTGACATGTTTGTTGATGCTATCATTTAATTTAAATTCTATTTAGAATGATAATTTTGGACGTGGAAATTCAATAGATAATAAAGACGGACATGCCACGGTGTGTTATGTGACACAAGCCATTTAAAGTCGGGTATTTAGGTAGCTAGACTAACAAATTGTGATAGACATCATAATTTGGTTCGCAACTCTTTTTTTCTCCGCTCCCATGCGTGTTGGGACCAGATCATTTAAACGAGTAAAAAGTAAAAGTCAGTTATTTAATTTAATTTTTTTTGTTAATTTTATATTATAATCTCGAAGCTCTGGGAACATTAGAGGATGACCCTACATTAAATATTATATTATTTTATAGAGAGTTATAAACAGTGCACTATAATGACACTATAATGTCAACATTATAGTGTTTTGAAATCATAAAAATTAGAGTACTATTGCTTGCTATAGCGGTGCAATATGAACATAACGCCATTCTTTTTAATCGTTCCGCTAAAATGTGTTTGATAAACGCTATTTAAACCTTTGATTTTATAAAAAATGGTACAATAATATTAAAAATACAAACTTCAAGACATAAAATATTACAGAATTCATATTCTCTTTCAATCATACAACATACTTCTACTTTTTCGTTTGATAAGGTTTTATATATGTTGTATTTTATTTATTTATTTATGATTAACTGGCAAATGTCTAGTAACAAATATATTATAAGAAAAGTTTTTTACAGCTATAACAATGTGCATGGTCTCTTAGACCTGCTGCCACCTAAAAAGGTTATATATGTTGTATTGAATGGTTGTAATATTCTAATGCTCATAATTGAAATAATGATAAATACATGAATTGCCAAATACCTTATATCTATTATTAATTTGAAAGATTCACTAATATAAAATTTATAGTTACGGGATATTATAACATGCTGACATTCCTTCCCAGAGCAAGTTCTGTGCGAGCTCGGGAAGGCCCTCTAATATGCGGACCTTTTTTTATCCTAATTTGGTAATTATGCGGATAATTGTCAGGCCACGTAATCACCAGACAACCTATATAAGGCCTCAAATTCAATTAAAGAGGGGTGGATTCTCTGAACTAAGAGAGTTATCAAAATAGAATATCCCAGAATACCTCATTGCCTTTCTACTTCGGGAACCAACAACCTACATCCTCATTCTCAGCCTGTCTTCACGAGACAGGACAAGCTCAAATCCTGAATTTCACACATATGGCCTACTCCCCGAGATAGGACGTATCAACTTGTAAATCAGGGTCTATTTAGTGATTTTCAATCTATCAGGGACCCACTTGCAATTTCTGAAGGCATTGGTATTTTGGCCGTCTAAACTGAATAAGAGGAAAAAAAGTAAAAGGGAAATATTACATTTGGAAAATTTTAAGTCTTATAATGGAGTATAATTTCGGACAACAGTATTATATTGGATTTTGGGAAATGATTAGTGGAAATGTCCTAATCATTTCCGACTGTCCAATTAGTGGAAATGTCCTAATTGTTACACTCTTCGCTAGGTAGAATATGCGAAGTTTTATTTTTAAATTTTTTTGTAAATATACTTTTTTTTGTCCTGTTAATCTATTTGTTAGTGGCAATCTTTACCGCTAACCATAAAAAAAACAAGCTTAAATTTACCAGGTTTCGGATGAAAGCCATTTTTGTCAGGTTTTCAAAATATATTCCATGCTTGTCACGATTCAATATCTTTATAATGTAAGTGCACCCTTTACAGGGGCTTAAGTGTAATTTGGTTTCAGTAAATTCATACTTTTATTGATTCCTTTGACCATGTAATTTAACTCATCTCATTGGGTTGATTCTTATATATATCAGAATTTCTTTCGTGTAGTAATTACTGTGGCTAAACTTCTCATGGGTTTATTATATTCCAAGCTTCCGAGCTTTGAAAAGCAAAGCCCAACCAAAGCTATTTATTTAGACCAACGGCCCAATTGTAGCCCATTAAATAAATGTTCGTTAATAAGACCTATTACCCTTATACCCGGTAACAGAACGAATTCACATCCTATCCAATACCGGATTCGTATATTGCAGAGGATTACCCTCACTTTGCTAGATCTGAACCGTTCTTTTAAACTTGGCACGAATCTCAAAGCTCAATAATACTGTCCCATATAACAGCTCGAATTGAATCCAAAACATTTAATATCCTCTGCAATATCTGCAATACCTGAGAGGATACGAACCGACCGAAATTTTTATTAATAGGAAATATATTAAATAAATATCGAGATTAGAGAATGCTTTTGCGTTTTATCGAGATATAGGAAAACCGTTATGATTTATCACGGTCTCTGACCATTATAGCTTATCACGGCCAGAGTTAGCACCTAATTAACAAGCTTAACCATTTTAACTGAACCATGAAAAAAACGGAAAAAAAAAAACCCTATCCGTGATAGATTGGAACGAGCAGAGAAAAAAAAAAATCCCTGTTCGTGATGAACAGCAATGACTAGGTCCGAAAAAAAAAATTGTTTTAACCTATGGCTGTGATGGGTTATCACGGCCAGCCCTTTTTTTTTTTCTTTCTTTCTGTTTCTAGCCGTGATAGATAGTAACGGCCAGGTTTTTTTTTCTGGTTTTTTTCTTACGCAGTTCAGTTAGAATGGATAATAATTAATTAAGTATTAATGCTGGCCGTAATAAGTCATAACAGCCAAAAACCGTGATAAATCATAACGATTTTTCTATATTTCGATAAAATACAAAAGCGTTATCTAATCTTGATATTTATTTAATATATTTTCTATTAATACAAATTTCGGTACGAATCGACAGCAGTAGTCGTGCACGGAGAGAGCAAGAAACGGAACGAGAGTGGAGCGGGAAGCTTCCCTTCTCTCAGCGAAAACCTAACTGTAGACTGCAGAGATATATACCAGTTCGTTCTGCTAAACCTACCCCGTTTTTGCCTCTCTAATGGCGGATTCTGGAAATAAAACCCTAGCATGTCGAAACTTCTGGAAGGCTGGTTCTGACGAAGTTCCCTCTGTTGTTCCTAACCAAATTATCCCGGGTAATACTCTTCTTATTCAACTTCGCACTTTTAATTCTAAAATCGTACAAAAGAGGGGTTTAGTTTTCAGGTTTCTTTGGTACAGATGTACTGGAGTCGTATGATTTTGACCGGGCTCGAGTGCACCCAAAGTTTCTCCACACCAATGCTACTTCACACAAGTGGGCTTTTGGAGGTGAGTTAAAAAAAAAATCTTGAGATATTTGATTGGTTTTGATTTATTTGACCTCTGTACTAATATTTTTCCTGTATTTTTCTTTTAATTTCTTTTGCATGCAGCAATTGCTGAGCTACTTGACAATGCTGTTGATGAGGTTTGTCTTTTACTATTTCAGTGTTTAGAGATTATGTTATCTACTGGTAAAATGCTGGACATGAATGACTTCTGATGAATTTATTTTAGAAATAAACTCCCTAGATGAGAAATTCCAAGAAAAACACTGAATTTATACCGATAAGAACCAGAGATTGCCTATGAGCTGTTTTCTTAGGTATAAGCTATCTACCCAGGGGCGGACCCATGTCCTGGGGGGCCCTTGGATTTTGAGTTTTAGTGGAGATTTCAACTTTGGCCCCCCCCGAAATTTTTTTGGCTCCCTCTGGATGTTTGATTTGTAATTCGAGTTAAATTTAGAGTTAAAATTAAAACAAATTTCTTGAATTATGATTGGTAGTTAGAATTATAGGTTAGAGAATTAGAAATTACAAGTCAGAGTATTAGAAAATACAAGTTAAAGCATTGTTTTTTATCGAGTACCTAATTAGTTAATGAGTTTAAATCTGATTCAACATTGCCCTGTATCTACCAAAACTGAATTTATATTCTGAGACTAAATTATTTAGTTTGTTTTGGTGCTCACAGATTTGTCATGGTGCCACATTTGTTAGAGTTGACAAGATGACAAATCCAAAAGATGGTAGCCCTATGCTTCTTTTCCAAGGTAGTATGCAAATAAAAAACTAGATTCATGTAATTTTTTTTAAAAGCTGACATCTCTAATACTTAAACTAACAGGAGTGATGTCGACATTATTGCAAGTAGCACCCAAAAGTTTACTTTGGTAAATAGTATAGGGTCATTCTCTTATATATAGACCCTTTTATCACCAAGTCACCAATCATACTAAATATTTTCTGTTTACTAAGCTGAAATTGAACTAGACAATACAAATTGAACTAGTGAGAGTATGCATTAGTAAATGCTATTAATATTATCTTTCCAGAGGCATTAACTTTGTGTGTGGAGACTGGTCAAATTTTTGTTTGATTTAACCTTGAGTTTGATTGGTTGAAGCATGATGAATAGAGTTTTGCATTGAGGTAAGGCTTTGCATTGTTTGAAGCATGATGAATAGAGTTTTCTAAAATATGATGAAGTAGATGATTTAGTTTTTATAAGTTCTTGTGTTATTGTGTTAATTGTTGTAAATAATATTCTTGTAGATGTTTTTGTAGTTCTTTTTCTTTTTAGCAATTTTTAGAAAATCTTTGATTTTTTTTTTTGTATTTTGTATATAATTCTTCAAATATTTTCGTATTTTTTGATCTTCTTGTATACTTGTAGAATATTTTTTTGGTTCTTCAAACCAATCAAGACTGTGGGTTGTACCAAGTCTGAAACAAATTGGAGGTGATAACATTTGAATTTCAGATGATGGCGGTGGCATGGATCCTGAGGGGATAAGGCAATGTATGAGCTTAGGATTTTCATCAAAGAGGTCTAAAACTACTATTGGTCAATGTAATTTTCTCTATTTCACTTCTATATTTTTTATGCGTTATTTCATGTACATTTATTTTGTATATGCAACATCATCTGTATTTCTTTCGTAATTTTAAAGATGGGAATGGCTTCAAGACAAGCACTATGAGGCTTGGTGCTGATGCTGTTGTATTCACACGCGCTTTTTGTGAAGGGTATAGTTGTTTTCTTTGTGAAAAAAAATAATCTTAAATGCCTTTTCTGTGTTCTTTTGGCACCAACATTTCTCACACTTGCAAGTACCTTCAATTTTACTGGTCTTTTCCAATCATAACCAACCTTTCAGACCAAGTTGCCTGTAATATTATAAATCTACTCAACCAATTTTAAGCTAAATTTTCAGTTAAGAAAAATGTAGCTTAGAAATAGGGGTTGAAATAATTTATTCAGGATGCATAGAATCTACACGGCAAGAAGAATAAATTCTTATTATCTTATTATTAAGTTCACCCTGAAATTCATGTATGCGCTATTGTGTAATATTGAATGGTACACACCTTTTCCATCACTAATATAAAATGAAGGTCATATCTGCAGAAATCTAAGAATTTTGGTTTTAGTTAGCAATCCTGAGAACAATCTGGTGTAATTTTTAATAACAGAAAATTATGCAATGTGTCAAAAGGACCTTCTTTTCCTGGTTATTTTATCCCGTGTATTTTTTATGGATTTTGCCAGCCAAGCAACAGTGAGCATTGGTCTACTATCTTATACATTTCTAAGAAGTACTATGAAAGATGACATTATTGTCCCGATGGTAATTTACACTTTGCTTAATTAAAACAGCCTTTACATGTTATATGCTGTGAATACAGTCATGCTGGACATTTTTGTATCCTTAATTTTAGTTTATCATATTTCGTTCATTCTCTGACAGCTAGATTTCAAAATGGAAGGAGGTCGGTTAGTGCCTTTGGTGTACTCATGCTCGGAAGAATGGGACAGTAGCCTTAAATTACTCATTGACTGGTCCCCATTTTCTTCTAAGGAGGAGCTTTTACAACAGGTTTGTTTTGAATATTAATCTCTTGTGCAGCCGGTTCTTTATTCTGTTGGCTGTTTCTTTTTGTTAAACTATTACATTTTGATAGTATTTGTTCTGCAGTTTGAGGATGTGGGTTCTCATGGGACAAAAGTACTGATATACAATTTATGGATGAATGATGATGGCCTTCTTGAATTAGACTTCGATGATGATGAGGAGGTTCATATTATACCTATTCTCTTTTATTTTAACATATGTCAAGATAGAAGAACAAAAGAGCTTTTGCTATACTTATATTTCCTCGCTCATCCGATGAGAATGCAAAGCATCCATCACAAGAAATATTAAAAAAAAAATAAGAAGAAGAAGCGTGACTTCTTACTTTGGCTGGGGAAACACATATGACCGAGTTGATAGAGCTTGTGGTAATCTTGTGGTATTATCATCTCTTAACTGTTATGTGTGTGATATTGATAGAACTGTTGTTATGGTGGTCAATCATTCAGGATATATTGCTGAGAGATCAGGCGAATAACACTACTGGATCGTCAAGGCATCATAAAGATATAGTGCAACATCATATCTCCCACAGGCTTCGATTCTCTTTGCGTGTACATCCCTTTCCCACTGTTTTATGGAAGAATTCAACTGGAACTTACATTTTTGTACACTATTACTAAGCCTTTCTTTTTTCCTCCAAAGAACACCTACCCTTTGTTCTGTTTGACAGAATAATTTGTGATATTTTTTATTTGGAAAACACCCATTACCATTTCTTTTTTACAGAAGATAATTTCTATTTTTTCCTATGTAATTAAATTTGATAATTTGACAGAATTGAGACAAAAGAATAAAATCAAAAGAATATATTTTTGAAGGAGAGTGATTTAATATAGCAGAAACCATTTGTATAGCCCCCTGTTTAAGGTTGAAAATGGGTAAAGTCATGTTGTGTTTGTTTAACTAAAACACATAGTGGTAATATTGTATATAACACAGTTAGTTCTTGTATGCATGTCCTTTTGCATATCCCGAGTATACTGGGTCTTTTTCTTTTTTATACAGTTACTACTGTAATTGTTTATTAATGATTAACTAAATTTCTGCTAGGCATACACTTCTATTTTGTATATGAGGAAGTTCACAAATTTCAAGATATTATTGAGAGGGAAGCCAGTTGAACAAGTTTTTATTTCAGAAGAAATGAAGTTCAAGAAATCTGTCACCTATAAACCCCAAGTTGGTGTCAACTCTGAAGTAGTAAGTTTCATCATCTCCCTTCATTTTTTTTTTCCTTTCAAATTCATAGGATTTTTGCATGTACATCACATGTGAATACTTTCTTCAGCAATTTGTGTATGCCCCTACAAAGTGAGCAATATATAAAGTGTATGTAAAACTTGTGTACTCCACGTGTTCCTATTCTCAATTTATGTTGAAATGCCAAAATTGCCTTCTTTTGCTTTTGCATTGTTTTGTTGAAATTGCCCCTTCGCTATAAGGGCTTCTACAGAAAGTAATTTTCAAACCATCTTAAATCTATATTGCAAGTGCAAAAGTCATACTATATCATGTTATGTAGGAAGTAAACTAGACATAGAATAAAAAGGAAGATTCACCAGAAACTGTTCACGTTTCTCTTTTGAGGAGGTTTTATCTGTCTATTCTAACTTTGAAGTTCCAGGAGATACTGATTTAAACATTTTTGTTATGTAGGTGGCAGTTCGAACAACAATTGGTTTTGCAAAGGAGGCTCCTGTTTTGGGCATATTTGGTGTTAATGTATACCATAAGAACCGTCTAATCATGGTATTATATCAAGCCCTCATAAATATATACCAAGCATCTCTCTGTTACCTAAATACAGTATATAATCTACCATACCTATATCAGATAGGCGTCTGATGTGGATTTTACTTGACCAATATGATTTGTGTAAGATATGCCTTTTTTTATATGAAATTGTATAAGACTGCTAAGTATTTGGAATGACTCATGTACCTGACTATGGGAATCCACATCACAGGGGTGGCTTCTCAGTCCCAAGTTGAAAATTCTGTATCACTGTGATGCTATCATATCATATATGATATTTGTATATACATCCCTATCTGTGCAACATAAGTCTAGACTAAAAGGGAAGTTAACTAGATTTTAATATAATCTTATTGCAGCCTTTCTGGAAAGTTCTTCAAGAAGCATCTAGTAGAGGGAGGAGTGTTCTAGGTATTATTTAACATTGCTGTTTTTGTTAACTGTCAATCACCTCAATGGTTATAACAATCTTTATTATGTTAACGAGCAATTATTTATCAAATTTATGGAAAAATGAAGGTGTTCTTGAGGCTAATTTTATAGAACCGGCTCATGACAAGCAAGATTTTGAGCGAACTCCACTTTTCATCCGTCTTGAGTCTAAGCTGAGACAAATTATTGTGGACTATTGGTAAAGATTTTTTTACTACATGTTTCTTTCTTGCTCTTGTTGCTTTGGAGTTGCAAAGAAAGGTCCCCTTTTTAGTTAATGATATTATGTGGCATTACATTAAAATGTTTAATTGCTGGTGGTAATTATCTTGGAATTGTGATGCTGATATCAAGACAGTCAATGATGAGATCTGACCTGGAACTGTTTGAATGTGATATAGGAAGGATAATTGCCACTTGATAGGTTACCAAGGCTCAACTGGTAGAAGTACAAAAGCATCCCCACAGAAGGCACAACCTCAGAAAGCCCAGAGAGCAAATATGCCATCCGTGCATGTAGGAGGGGACCCATCTAGGAATATACCCCGCAGAGCTAATTTAGGTTAGAATTCTGTTTTCTCCTGATAATGCTTTATTATTTAGCATTAGTTAGTCTTTTAAATTAATCGTTTGATTTTTATTACATATGCCTTTTAAAATAGATGATGACAAAGAAGATAACATGCCACCAGCTAATTCACAAGGGGAGGTAATTCCATTTGTGCATTGTTGCTAAATCTGTTTTTCTTCTAATTAGTAACTTTGTGATATGAGAAAAGGATGAATAGTAATAAATTTTAAACCAAAAGAATAGTTACATTTAGTACACATGACCTACGAGGAAACATGCCGTATTAGTTATGTTAGATTGCAAATTTAACAAAAACTGTATGCCAAAAGCTGGGAACATAGTTCAAATAAAGTAGGATATGCCCGTGTAAGGATTGGAACATAGTTCAAATGAAGTACATCAGTTTTACAACTTTGCTGTCCTTTACAACTTCTTCGTATAGTTTATTCATCTTTAACTTTTTAATATCACTGTCAGGATGCAGAAGAAGGGGGATCCATGGCTTCATTTGACCCCAATTTGATTGAAACTCTGACTGAAGAAAACAGCAACCTCTTGTCTAGGTATTCATCCACTGTTCCTTTTTTCTGTCAAACAACTGCAAAACTACAAAATATCCATCTAATCCTGACAACACTAAATATTCAAGGCACTTCACACAGCATGAGAACCTATTGCCCTTACGATACCTCACTCTTTAGAAAATGCCCAACTATTTGTTCTTTTTCTGCTCATTGCCAAGCAGTGAGGTGGATGAATAGTCTGGGCACTCTTTCTGAAGCTCGGAGAGGATTTTTGGTATTTAATACACACAATTTTGGGATTGTTATATGTTTCCGACATGCAGCGGTTGATGATATGTTTGGAAAATTTGGAAAGTTTTGTTTGTTTTTGCAGTAAGTGGTACACTGGGCATTTTGGCAAAGAAAATGTTGAACTTGTTGGGACTTATATTGTACAATATCTGTTTGTGGTTGTAAATTAATAAGAAACATTTATTAATTAATTATAAATTAAATGTGGATGTGTTGTCTGTGAGCAGGCGTGACAAGCTTCAAGCCCGTGATGCACAGTTAAGGCTGACGGTAAATTATCAATCTCTCACTCGTAGTTCAGAATTCTTTATTTGTTTGAAATATTTTATCAATATTATACCTTTAGACAGATCTATAAGATTTTTCCTTCATACAGCTTCGTTGGATACTTCAGACATGAACCAGTTCCTAAGAGATGCATAATTTTTTTTTATAAATTAATTTTCTTTTATTGAATTTAATTTGTTGTCAGATTGCTCAGCTGGAGAAAGAACTTGAGGAGACGAGAAGGAAATGTGCTCATGCTGCTGCAGAGCTGCAACACCGACAGATAGATCCATAATTAACTAATTTCATTAACTGAAATATCTGTATTAGAGATATCTACTCGCTTAAGGTGGTTAATTCTTAGTTTCTAATTTTCCAATTGATGTATATCATAGTGAAGAATGCTAATGGAATGTAAATTTCTTACTCTTGTTCTAATGCTAGCCTTCCAAGTTGTCCTTAATTCGACATTTGACCCAGAATCAAAATTCCGTTTAGTAAATTGTAAAATTGTCCATGGAATGCGTCAATTCAGCAAAACTCTATTAGTTGTGGAGATATTGATACACAATTCAAAAGTATGTTTCACAAGGACAGTTCCTTTCAGAAGTCGGAAATGAAGGACGGTTCGGCCTATGTAGGTGATTAGATATGTTGTGTTGCTGAGTCTCAGGTTGATATATGTCTTTAGGGGTGCACAAAAAAATCATGATTCGTGATTCGATTTGAGTTCGATTCGAAAAAGTTCGAAAAAAATTCGATTCGAAAGTAATTCGGTTCGAAATTAATTCAAACAAGTTCGATTCGAATTAATTTCGAATTCGAATTTGAATTTGAACCTGGCCCAATTCGATTCGTGTGATTCACGAATCTAGCCCAGTTCGATTCGTTACTCTAAGCCTTATTTTTTTTACTGTCAGTTAAATAGTTATTTGGGCCCAACTTTTTCAGTGCAATTCTCTTGGGCTCAACTTTCTCAGTGCAATTCGTTTATGGTGCGGAACAGGCTGTCAAACATTGATACGATCCATTGAGTCATTGACAGCTGCCCTCTTGGCTCTTTTTCTGATCCTCTGTGGCACAGAGGACTATGAAAAATTATAGAACTAGATGAACATAATAAATAGCTTTGACCTCATGAGATGGTTGGTTGGTATCAGTCACAGACGATCCACCCCCAATTTGCTTCCTCCCTCCTTTGCTTCCTCCTTTTTACATTTTCTACGGCCGGTTAATACCAATTTCGAACTAATTTCGAATTTGAATTGAACCAGTTCAAATTATATCGAACCAAATTTGAACTGATCTTTTGAGTTTGAAATCATTTCAATTTCGAACTGGGTTTGATTAGAATTAATTTTGAATTTGAATTCGAACCAGGTTTGGTTCGATTCGGTTCGTTTGTAGGCCTATATGTCTTGAATAGATTTCAAGGAAAGCCAGTGTATATTGTACTTACCAAGAGAATATAGTGATCATAACTCCAAAATCTATTGAATTGGTTAAATGACGAATCTAAATGGTTGAAATCGATTTACTTTACAAGTGATGTTTGTATATTTAAACTTTGAAATTTTTGAATTTATTTAGTACAAAGTCAAACATTAGAAAAAAATGAAGTTTTACAAGTTATTTTAATATATTTATTTTTCATCATTATTTTTACCACTTGACAATTGACATTGTACTCAACAAAGTTAAAAATTTAGTATGTACACACATCACTTATAATGTAGATCAGTTTCAAAAGGTTAAATTTGTTATTTGAAATCAATCTGATAGATTTTGGAGTTATGCTAAAGATGTAAACGGTTGGATACGGATCGGATAGTGATCAAACTGTAGCGTTATTTGTTATAATTTTTTGGATATGAATAAGAATATAGATAGTCTTGGATACAAATACGAATAAGAATGGGATATCGGACGGATACAAATATAATTCGGATAATTAAAAATAATATTGGTAATTCAAACTATTTACATAAAATAAAAATGTAATTCGGATAAATATTGTAATTCATTGAAGAAAGTTTGAAATATTATGGAAAAAAAAGGATTTATCCGGATAAAAAACATAAAGGATCTTCGGATAAAAATTTTAGAACTGAAGCAGCTAACGTGAATATTATTAAATATATAATATATATATATATATATGAGGAGGGATCAAGTTACAACAATTTTTGAGTTATAACAAGTTACAACAAGTTACAACAAGTATTTTCTACATTTTCAAAGTCTAAATTGTCGATCCAAACCGTTAGATGTGATCTCTACTATAAAATGTGCTTGGAGGCCAAATTTTATATTTTTTGGAATTTTTTTACTATTTATTAAGATGGGTACAAAAATTAGTCAAATGCAAACCATTGAATTTTGTACCCATCTTAATAAATAGTAAAAAAAATTTCAAATATGTAAAATTTGGTCTCCAAGCACATTTTATTGTAGAAATCACATATAACGGTTTGGATCGACGATTTGGACTTTGAAAATGTAGAAAATACTTGTTGTAACTTGATCCCTCCTCTTTATATATATATATATATATATATGGGCTATGGTGCATTGCAATGCATAGGTCATGGTGTGTATTGGACCATAAATCACCGATTCAAAGTCTAAATGACCGATCCAAACCGTTCATCTTGTTCTCCATATTAATATGTGCTTGGAGACCAAATTTTACATTTTTTGGAATTTTTTTACTATTTATTAAGCCACTTTGAAAATCGCTGATCCAACGGTGGCTTCTGATTTTACTGTTCCAAACATTCACCGTTGGATCAGTGATTTTCAAAGTGGCTTAATAAATAGTAAAAAATTTCCAAAAAATATAAAATTTGGTCTCCAAGCACATATTAATATGGAGAACAAGATGAACGGTTTGGATCAGTCATTTGGACTTTGAACAGGTGATTTATGGTCCAATGCACACCATGGCCTATGCATTGCAATGCACCATAGCCCATCTCTCTCTCTCTCTCTATATATATATATATATATATAGGTTGGCTAAGATCAAAGTGGTAGTTCTCGAGCTTTGGTGCTACCAATTTGTTTTTCAATTTTTCAATTTCAAAATGTCGATCCGATCCGTTCAAGTTGTTCTCCATATTAAATTGTCCTTGGATACCAAATTTTACATTTTTCTGATTTTTTTTTACTATTTATTAAGCCACTTTGAAAACAGCTGATCTAACGGTGGCTTCTGATGGGCTACGCTACTCCATGGAGTAAAACGCGTTTGTAATCCACACCGTATTTTCATTTTGAAAATCCAAACGACTGATCCGAACCATTAGATGTGATCTCCATATTGAAATGTGCTTGGAGACCAAATTTTATATTTTTTGGAATTTTTTTACTATTTATTAAGCATTTTTCAAATTTTTTGTTTTGCTATGAAAAGTAAAAAAAAACAGTAAAATTTTCTGGACCATCGGATCAGCAATTTTAAAAAATGCTTAACAAATAGTAAAAAAAATTCAAAAAAATGTAAAATTTGGTCTCCAAGCACATTTCAATATGGAGATCACATTTAACGGTTCGGATCAGTTGTTTGGATTTTCAAAATAAAAATATGGCGGCGTGGAGCACCAACTCATTTTACTCCATGGAGTAGCGTAGCCCATCCCTATATATATAGGAAGAGGAGGGATCAAGTTACAATAATTTTTGAGTTACAACAAGTTACAATAAGCATTTTCTACATTTTCAAAGTCCAAATCATCGATCTAAACTGTTAGATGTGATCTCTACAATAAAATGTACTTGGAGACCAAATTTTACATTTTTTGAATTTTTTATTGATATGAAAACAATAAGCACTAATGTTATAAATAACATTACAAAATATTTCATAAAGAACGACAACTGTGTTTATATCTTTTTCTAAGGGCCTGTTCGGCACCTCATATACCCATGGGTTTCAAGGGAAAAAAGCAACTTATAGGTAATTTTACCTTTTTTCCGTTCAGCAGCCATGTATTTTTGCCTAAATCAATTCTCAAGAGAGGAACATTTCCCTTCTAGCAGTCAAAATTTTTGGAAAATTTTTTTGACTCTAAGCTCCGTTTTTTTTCCCAAATGGCGCAGCTTGCAATGTGTTTCTAATACTAATTAATTAAAAGAGAAATTATACTAATGAATGCTTGTTTGATTAATCAAAATGAAATTAACTTGTACAATCAAGCACTTAATTAAATAAACACAATTTAATAAAGAACATTATATATTTAATTTATATTTTTAATTAACTAAAATTTGATTTCCATAATTCTAAATGTATCGCAAAATATGTATTTTAAATTACATAAACATTTAACATTATATCGTTACCCCTTGTTTATTTTAGATCTAAAGTCTCGATTTACCTTTCAGATTTAATTTAATATTTTTTGTGTTAGTTTAATGTATGTCTTCATAATTTAATTCATTCTTTAATTAACTAAATGTTTTAAATAGCAGTGATTTACAAATTATTAGTTAATTAAAGATTTAAAATTGTTAGTTAATTAAATATTTAATTTCTTTTTAGAATCTAATATATACAATTATATTGATCATAATCAATTATTAGTATTAATACACTTAATATAGTTTAATTGTAGTATAATATCTTCTATAAAAATAAAAATAAAAACCAACATCCTAACAAATTTCCAATGCATTTGCGAACACTTTTATTCTAAAATTTTCCGTAGGTTAAATAACTTTGGTTTTAACAAATTAAAATTCCCATTCCCACATTAAAAATTCTCATTTCCACAAAATTCTCATGTTGCTGAACAGGCCCTAAGAGAATATTCCTGGGATCTTCTAAATCACAAGCTGGTGCGCTCTTCAGGATGCATATTAAACACAATCGTAATGCACATGATAATGGATGGCTATATATATAGCTGCATTGACTTTGTTCATAATTTTTCACTTCACACTGACGTCACTCTTGACAATTAGAACAAATTAAAAACAAATTTAAAATTCTCTTGAGTTCCTTCATTTAAGGTTCCATAACCGTTGAATAATTGCTCAAACCATTACTGATCCCTCAAAAGAGAAAGAGAGAGAGAAATGGAAGGCCAAAGCATGATAGATTTGCTAACCGTGGATGCGCATGAGGCTCGAAAGGTTGTTGCCTCGGGTCGTCGTTACTTGGATGTCAGGTTTATTTTTAATTTTTTTAATTTTTTTCTCTTGTGTTTTCAATTTGCCCATGCATCGATCAAAAGAATTGAACAGAAAAATTAATTATGATGATGGTTTAGATGGAGACGTGGAGTACCCGTGTAACCCGTCTGTTCTCTTTTTGTCTCTGATTATGCAAAGCAGATCAGAATTTACTGATATAGTCATATAGGGACCAAGAACAGCTCCAATCAATTGATATAAAAAAATTTCAGCCGTCAAATTACACTATTTTTTAATTTTTTTAATAACAATTTAAAGTGAATTTGTATTAAATGTTATTGTCTTACTCAAACAAAGAATTAATATTTAAATGAGGAGGGATCAAGTTACAATATTTTTTGAGTTACAACAAGCATTTTCTACATTTTGAAAGTCCAAATCGTCGATCCAAACTGTTAGATGTGATTTCTACAATAAAATGTGCTTGGAGACCAAATTTTACATTTTTTGAAATTTTTTTGTACCCATCTTAATAAATAGTAAACAAATTTCAAAAAATGTAAAATTTGGTTGCCAAGCACATTTTATTGTAGAGATCACATCTAACAGTTTGGATCGACGATTTGAACTTTCAAAATGTAGAAAATGCTTGTTGTAACTCAAAAAATGTTGTAACTTGATCCCTCCTCTATTTAAATATGAAAAATCAACTACAATAATAGTGCAGAATATAATAAAAAAAAAATCATAACAAGACTACAATGCAATTAAATTGTAATTGATGATGGTAAATGAAATGTAAGGTTGCCAGAGGTGTTTGAGGCTGGACACGTGGAAGGAGCAACCAATATTCCTTTCTACTCATCTGTGACTCCTGAAGGTTTTTTTTTTTTTTTTTTTTTTCTATTCATTATTGTTCTTCTTAGATATATTCAAACGAATCATTACTTTTATTTTTTTTTACTTCTCCAGGGAAGGTGAAAAATCCACAATTCGTTGAGCAAGTTACCGCTCTTGTAGGAAAGGAGGAAGAATTTATTGTAGTACGCATATTCAATCTCTTTAAAGTCTTATGAATTCTGAATTGGATACTTCACATTTTTTTTATTAGTTCCATTAGATAAGATATATAACGGGAACTTGGTAGAAAGGATATAATATTATTTTAGTTACTCAATACATTATTTAACCATCTTCCCCAGACCTTTTTTTGCTAATTAGAAATAAAGTGGCAAATGCTGCTATAAAACTAAAGGCTTTTATATAAATTTGACAGATATTATGGTGGTGGTTTGGGTTTGTAAATATATGACCATTTAATGCCAACCTCTATATATATATCAAAATTTTATTGAAAATAAAGATATATATATATATCTTAAAATTTGTTAATATTTTTGGCACAGCTGGAATTTTTTTATTATTGATAATCTTATTTAAACATCATTCAATAGTAATAATTTCTTCCCATGTAAAACAAGTAAAATTCTAAAATGATACAAAAAAAAGATTTCTTGTAAAATTTTAATATGTAAGTTATATTGAATGACTCGGATTAACCATTCACTTCTACGGAAAGAAAAAAAAAAAAAAAAAAAATCAAAATTTGGAGTTGAAGCATACGCTCATGCGCCCTCCAAATAAGATACAATTTGCAGGGACCTCACCAGTACAAAAAAAAAATTGGACGAACCAATTAAAAAATTAAAAAAATGCCACTTGTTGGTATATATTTTCTTTATTTGTTTTTTTCAAGAGATGGATTTATGCTGATCAATTTTTACATGTATAACCAGGCTTGCAATACAGGAGTACGATCCAAGCTTGCAACAATTGATCTTTTTAATGCAGTAAGTACTATTCTAGTAGTTCATATTCACCTCTAGCTACTAGACATTTTCTAAGTCAACAAAAAATAACACAAAAATAATAATAAGAGAATCACTTCTAATACACTCATAGTTAAGTCATTGTTTCTACATAAAATATTTTGAGAACATTGATCTTCCATCTCATCCCAACAAAAAATTGTCGTAAAAAAGGAAGAAAGATGAAACATTTTTTCTTTTGAAAACATGATTTTTGTGACTTCGGAAATTGAAAGTTGAAACTATTTCCAAAGTTGCCAGACTCAAAAATTGCAAAATATTATATTTCCTTCACTGTCCTATGTTTTGGAAGTAATGTGGTCGCAAAATTGAGAATTCTAGAATTGTAAAACACTAAAAAAGAGTTCAGTTTTGAATCACTTAACTTTTCAATTTGATTTTAAGTTTTAACGCTTAAATATTAAAGTGAAATATACATGGCTACTTGTTTTATGTCTTCTTCATAATTTGCACTAATGTAGGGGTTTAAGAACGTAAAAAATATGTCTGGTGGTTACCTTGCATGGAAGAAAGCCGAAACTGAAGAAGCTTTGGAGGTTGCGAATTAATGCTGAAGTTCTTTTTTTTGGTGTGTGTGTGTGTGTGTGTGAAATTAAGAGTTGATGATCATCCAGTCATGTACGCTAAACTGTGAATCTTTATGTATGAACTGTTCGGATTGATCATGAAAAATGTCTTTTTGTTGTTTGTGTTTTCTCTGTTTTGTATTTATATCTAAAATTCTACGCAGGTTCAGTTTGCGAATTGTGGGTGACTGTTGGCTGTTGACATTTCGGCTGAATGTATGTTAGGACTTAGTATATCCATAAAGAGTAGGGTTAAAATTGTTGGAATTTCGGGTAGGTTGTAGTGTAATAATTTGAAATAGTTCAAAATTTATTTACTATTCAAAAATTAGAATACATGCATAAAATTAATTTTAGGAATAAATAGAGTTTACCACTAGACGCGCAGCGTAGCGAAAACTTTAAGTCTAGTCTAGCAGTAGCATTCTTTTCCTTCCCTTCTACTCCTTTCCTTCTCGTGTCAGATTCACACAACAGTCTAGCAGTCACGCCTCTATTAGTATCCACACGAATAGGATGACAAACTTATGTAATTCGATATGTTAGTACCGAATTAATAGCCCCTCTCTCTTTCTGTCTCTTTTTCAGAAAAATCAAATTCTGAACAGATCACTACATATTTAATATTTATAAAGCATATGCATCAGTTCATTTGAGCCTATTCATGACACCAATTCGTTGAACCCTTTTAGAAGACCTATCCATATCAGATCAGATCAAAATGACATAAATTCGAGCCCAGCCCAATAAAGAGTTGATCCATATTAACTATTAATATGACCCATAAATATTCTAGCCTATATTACATTTTCAACCAAAATGTTATATTGTTTTAGTATTTTAAGTGTGTTTCATATTTTTATTTTTATTTTTAAGATTCAAATAGAAGATTTGAATTGTTCAATATAAACTTCATATTAAAATGTGTTAGAAGACTAAATTTTATAATTTTCTTTTACAAATTTATCATATAAGCACAAAATCATTATTTTTTGAATGGTCTAAAATCGTTTGATTTTGTATCTATCTAAAAAATAATAATAAGTTTCTAAAAAAATATAAAAAGAATGCTCCAAACACCATCAATTGAAGTGTTGTATTAGAGTTGTAAATACCCTATTATCTTGCAATATAGCGACATTACTAGAGTTCTTCAAACACCTTTAATTGAAATATTATATTACGGTTGCAAATGCCTTATTATCTTTCTATATAGAGTCACTACTAGGGTGCTTCAAACACCTTCAATTAGAGTGTTGTATTATGGATGTAAATGCTATATTATCTTGCCATTTAGAGACACTACTTAGTGCTTCAAACACATTCAATTGGAGTATTGTATTAGGGTTATAAATGTCATATTATCTTGCCATCTGGAGACACTACTTGAGTGCTCTAAACACCTTCAATTTGAGTGTTGTATTAGGGTTGTAAATGCCCTATTATCTTGTCATATGGAGACACTACTAGAGTGCTCCAAACACCTTCAATTGGAGTGTTGTATTAGGGTTGTAAATGTCATATTATCTTGCTATATAGAGACACTACTAGAGTGCTCCAAACGCATTCAATTGGAGTATTGTATTAGGGTTGTAGATGTTAAATTATCTTTCTATATAGAGTCACTACTATATAATACACCAAACACATTCAAATGGAGTGTTGCAATAGGATTGTAGATGCCTTATTATCTTGCAATATAGCGATATTACTAGAGTGCTCCAAACACTTTCAATTGGAGTGTTGTATTACGGTTGCAAATGTCCTATTATCTTGCTATATGGAGTCACTACTAGAGTACTCAAAACAACTTCAATTGGAGTGTTGTATTAGGGTTGCCAATGCCCAATTATCTTGCTATTTGGAGACACTACTCGAGTGCTCCAAACACCTTCAATTCGAGTGTTGTATTAGGGTTGTAAATGCCTTATTATTTTGCCAACTAGAGACACTACTAGAGTACTTCAAACACCTTCAACTCGAGTGTTGTATTAAGGTTGTAAATGTCCTATTATCTTACCATATTCAGACACTACTAGAGCGCCCCAAATACATTTAGTTGGAGTGTTATATTAGGGTTATAAATGTCTTATTATCTTGCCATATAGAGACACTACTAGAGTGCTCCAAACATCACCAATTGGAATGTTATAATGGGGTTGTAAATGTCTTACTATCTAACCATCTCGAGACATTATTAGAGTGCTCCAAGCACTATTAATTAGAGTATTGTATTAGGGTTGTAAATGTCTTTTTTATCTTGCTACATAGAGTCACTACTATAGTGCTCCACACACCTTGAGTTGGAGTGTTGTGTTAGGGTTGTAAATGTCATTTTATCTTACATCTGAAAACACTACTCGAGTGCTCCAAACACCTTTAATGAGAGTGTTGTATTAGGGTTATAAATACCCTACTATCTTGCTATATAAAGTCACTACTGCAATTATCAAAAAAATAAGTGACTTTTGTTACTTTATCAAAAAAAAAAAAAAATGACACTTATATGTTAACATTAAAATCTCACAGGTAAGCTCGAATTTCAATTGACGAGATTGCTAAAGTATTAGGTTTATTTGAGGTAGAGTTGTCAAAAAATGATTTTTCTTTCTTAACTGGCGAACATGTAATGTCTACTGACTGATTAATTAATTAAGTATTATGGACTGCTAAAATTTTGTTGACAAATTTTTGGCTCTCGCTAGTACAGTTATTGTTATAAGTGATACCATATAATGACAAGGAACTTGTATAAAAAATGACGATCAATGCGTTATTTATCAAATTAAAATAAAATCTTTTTTTGATGTACATGTGTTCTGTATCGAGTTTTATGGTAATTTGAATACCATTCTGTCCTGCTTACACTACAGCAAAACTGACTGCAACTGGTTTTTTAGTTTTCCGATTGCTGAAAATTATCGCAAATACTCAACTGATGACGTCTGGTTGCTAATATTTTTTCTGTGACCAATTTGTTTTGATCGCTGTTATTTTTTGCTAATGTCACGAAGAGGTATCTACGACCACAATTAACAGTCGCTAGTAGTCAAATCCAGTCGCTGATGTCAGTTTTTTTTTTGTTATTTACTTTTTTGTCATTTTTTTGGTTTTTTTCATTTTACTTTTCTCAAAACATATACAATAGATCGATTCAATTATAACATCAAATATCATAAAAAATTATGTTTTTAATTGTAGATACAACAGTAACAATATTAACACAACAATTCTAATTTTGCCATGGTATCAATTACAATCTCCTCAAAATTCTCAAGTCATGAAATAAAAAAAAACAACACATATTCCTCAAAATTCTCAAATTCTAATTTTTCCAAATTAAGCTAGCCTATTGTTATTTTGCATAATATCAAACAAACTCATTTAACGAAACTGCACATATAACGTAATTAATAAAATTCTAACCCAGCTATTCATGTCCAGCTTAGTCATCACCTTCATCCTAAAAAAGGCCAACAAACAAAAAATTAATACCAAAAATATTATATGCTCATCACAAAATATGACTCAAGAATGTGTTATAAATAGTAATATAACACAGTTTAAATTAAACCATCTTTGTTAGTTTTTTCGGAATGATAAAAAAATGTCAAAATGAGAAGAAACTGTAACCATATAGTAAATTTTATAAAGCATATGAACCCAACTCATAATATGAACATTAGTTTTTTGAGGAAAAATAAGAGTCTAGCTCTCATTTGATTGATATTAAGAAAATGTTACAAAAGTTTGTAACCAGTAAAGTAAGATACAATGTAGCTCATGATAGTGAGCTTGTTTATAAAGAAAGAAAGGAGAAAATAAAACCAAGATAGCAAGTGCTAAAACAAACGAAGAAGAAAGAGAAGAAAAGTAAAAGAAGGGAAACTAAAATGAGGAGAAATGCAAATGCTCCGTCTGACAGCCAGTGAAGAAACAGTTATCAAACCTTCAATGGAAAATTCAGATTAAAATACGAATATAATAAATAAAGTGGATAGTTTTACAAGTTCAATAAGGGATTCAATAAATCATTGAATATTCTCTACTAACTAGTGAAATTAATAATGCACTTGTTATCATCTCAAAATAACTAAAAAAGATGACAAAATACATGCATCCTAATTTGTGACATATACTAATCTTATATATGGGTTCTGCACGAAAGGTGAAATTGAGAAGGCACCATATTTTCTATGTGAAATGATGTCTAAAGGGCATGAGCCTCATGTCGTGACCTGTAAAACTCTTTTAGATGGGCTGTGCAAAAATAGTAAAATTGAGAAGGTAATGAATTTTCTACGCGACATGAAATTTAAAGGGCTTGAGCCGAATGTCATGACCTATTACCCGATGAAACTAGCATCATATCCGTGCGTTGCAACGGAAATACATTATTTCATTATAAAATATTATAAAATGAAGAAGATCAAGCATTTCATTATTTCATTATTTGCGTGACCTTTTTGAAAATCAACCGTTCAAATACATGCTGCACAAATCTCAAAGCAACAATAATACATGATACGATACAAATACGGCGATACAGCAATTTTCAAAAATGAAGGATACGATACGGCTATTAATATATATATAGTTTTTATTATTTTATATATGATATTTATATAATTATAATTTAAATCAAATTTGTAGAGAAAAATAGTTAAATACTATATTTATCTAAAAGATAACACATGTGAACTCTCGTGTGGTGGTAAGAATTTTGACACCAACAGCACCCAACTGGGTTCGAATCTCACCTTCAGTAGAGTGCACAGGCTCAGTCCGCAGGCGTCGTGAATTGTTTAGAGACGCGGTCCACGGGTGTGGCCCGCGGTCTATGAGTGTTGGGATCATATGCGACGCGACCAGTGCATACTTAAGTGTTGAAGCACATAATTTGGAAAATTCATCTATGTGCAATCTGAAAATTCAACGGCTGAGCATTCTAAAAAAAAATCAGTAAATCAGGACCCTTCCAGAATCTAGACATTAAGCTCCTTAATAAGGAGGAGAGATATGCAAGAAAAGTAAAATTGATAAGCCTTGAGTTTTCTACATGACATGATTTGTAAAGGGTTTGAGCCTAATGTCATAAACCTATAACACTCTTATAAATGACCGAAGGGAAAAACAACAAAGGTACCTTACACCAAGACAATCAAATGCACATTCTTGAAATTCCCAAATTCGTCATATAATATGTTAGTTTGTAATAATCTAGAAGTCAATAATATGATAAATTATCATAAAGCTTTGTTCATGAATTGAATGTTTATTTATATATCATTTTGTTGCCTTGAATATTATTGAATTTATTGATCATTTCGAGTTCATGACTGAAATTGTAAAACTCCATAATATAGATGATATATACTCTTAAAAAGTCACTGACCAAGGTAATTAGCAGGAACACTAATTGTCGCGATAATGTTAGTATATGGATTAAAAGATGGTTAAGTTTTACAAACCACCTGACACGAGATGTCATTTTAATCACATAGATATATGTTATAGGAACATGGTATTTGACAGACCATGAATGAAACATTAAATAGAATTGTGTTCGTGTCATTTATGTTTTTATTCAGTGTCACGTTCTACAGTATGAGGTATTTATCGTTCCCACTGAGAAATATGTATGTGTGATTGTTATCCACCGTTGTCCGTAAAAAGCAGTTATAATGGTAGCATTCCCATATGTATAACTTAGTTGGGGAAGTGCTAGTCTACCAAAAGTACTATTTGTCCCTCGTATTTTATACGAGCTATAGCATCACTGAACCCCTTGATAGAGTAAGATTATCTGCTAGCGGTATAATTACAAGAATAATTATATTTGATAATCTGCTCAAGATCAAGAAAAGATTCAGTTAGCAAGGATGACACACATCTATCTTTAAACTAATCTGATAGCTATGAGACAGAAGAACAGACACAAGTAAATTGTTTACTGGATCATGATATTGTACTGTATCTGTGTAATTGGATGGTCATGTGTTGCTAGACGCCACCCATGATTATAGAAGTTAAAACAGTTTTAACTCTATTTACCAACATAACACAGATGCTATTGGGTCACACCATATAGAAGTTAATCGGAGAATCTTATTGTGATTGATTATAAATTGATTGATATCTCCATATTATGTCTAGTTTACAGTCCTAATTCGCACTAAAACCTGTGTTTTAAAGCCTATAAATGTGGACTTTATACTTGTATTTCGATGAAATGTGGTACTGCTATGTTTTGTTTGGTATTTTGCAGGAAAAATGGCGAAAAACTGGTTCTGACTACTTTTCATACGGCCCGTATGACATACCGTGCAGGCCCTACAAGATCTGCCCCACCACATAGAAGGTTCCATAGCAGAGGCATCAAGTCTCCAAGATAAAACACAGTCATATGGCCCGTATGGGGTTCCCTACGGGCCGTAGGATGCTAAATGGGAAAATCCAGCTGGAATCTGAAATCAGCTTAATTCAAGGAGGCCGAAAAGGAAACCTCTGGAGGCGATCTGGGGGCATTAAAGGAGATATTCCTCACCAAAAAAAGGGGGATTCTGGATTGGAACTGAATCATTCTTTCTTGGAGCAAAAGACAAGAGGAGGAAAAGAGGAAGAGAAGGGAAAAACGCGAGTTTTGCCACGGATCTTCGGATTTTCCACTGTTTTGTCATGAACTCTTTTATCTCTTGTTATTTGTGTTATCTTGTGAACATGAGTAGCTAATTTACTTTGTTTCTAGGGGTAAGATGTAGTTTCTAGTTTGGTTTTGTTGCATGCTACTTGGATTTTGTGTTGAATGCTTTGTTTTTACTTTGTTGAGTAGTATTTCGATTGCTTTATTTGTGCTTGCTTGAATCGATTAGTCATCCCTCTAGATGAATGCGCACATCTATGTGTTAGGAGCCAAGTCTATGACATTTAATCCAACCGAATAAAGTATATGAAGTAGGGTGAAACCAAGGAGTACCCGAAAGGCGAAACTTTCCTTGAGGCGAAAGTCCTTGGATACTTTTAGTAAACCAACAAGTGACTTAGATAAATTAGGCCAAAATGCGAAAGTTGAGGTTTAACGCATCTAAGAGGGAAGTATTTGAGTCCGGTAATCGGGTGCTAAGCCAAAATGCGAAAGTTGAGGTTAGGTATCTAGATCTGGTCGATAGAAACCCTAAATATCAGTATCAGCACAGAAAACAGTAGCTGCAGCATTAACTCGGGGTCCCATACGGACCGTACGGGAATCTGTACGGGCTGTATGCCCTGGGGCTGAACAGAAATGAAATCTGAACCCTGGAAACGCCTTCTTATTAATTGAAAACAACTTTAATTCTCTTTTATTGTTTTTAAACTTGTTATAAACCAGTAGAATTGTTAGAACTAAACCAAATCAATTTCTCTTACTTCTAGAATCTCAAGTAATTTTAGGACAAGTCCGGTTATTTTCTTCCGTCCCTGTGGATCGATACCTGAGAATACTCATCGATAGGATAGTACACTTGCTATCTGATTTGACAGAGTATAACAAAGGTTTAAAAGGTATAGCTTGCTATACTGAAACTTTGTAGCATATATTCTGTGCGAACAAGTTTTTGGCGCCGTTGCCGGGGACGGCAACGAAAATTCTGGACTTTTTCTTATTTTTGCTTGATTCTAGATTTTAATTTTTAATTTTTAATTTTTTTTCTTTTTTCCATCTTTGCAGGAACATACTGGAAGAGTCACTGCCCAAGAGCCACTACCATCTCAGAAGCAAGGAGCAAACTTCCAACACATTCGTTCCAGCACCACCACATCTGTCACCTCTCCGTACGGCCCGTACAAGATTCATACGGACCGTACAAGCCGACAACAGAGGCCAGACAGACCCAAAATAAGACGCCGTGGATCTGATGTATAAGATGGCAACAAACCAACAATGGTTTGGCTGCGACAGTTCTCGAGTTGGAGGAGGCGGCCGATCCAAAGTTGATCAGATCACAACTCTATTTGCTAGAGCTGCCAAGCTGGAGGAGGCCATGCAAGAGGCTTTAGCCAAAATGAGCGTGAAGGCAGTCAGAAACCATCAACCACAACCATGTGTCATGTGTGGGGATAGGAGGCACTCCTACGAGTATTGCCCACTGACGGAATGGGATGAGGAACCCGAACAGGTCAACTATCTCGGCAACTACAATCGCAATTTCTACAACAATGCACCATTCGACACTTCAAACAACTGCCCATTCCAATCCGATCCACCCGAGCCGTATATTGATCCCGCGGTGAGTAATTTCATGCATGAGCAGGGGAAAATGAACCAAATGATCTTTGAGCAATTGCAGGCTCTCAATGCCCAACTGGCCGGTTCAGTTGCTCAGAACAGAAGGAATGAACAAATGGGTTATCAAGCTGCCTCTGCACAACCACCTCCTGGAAGACTGCCTAGTCAACCAGAAATGAACCCCAGAGGAGAGGTAAAATCCATAACCTTGCTGAGTGGAACCAATTATGAAGGACCCTCCATGCCTGGTATGGGTCGTACCAAATCTGTACGGGTCGTACCAAACCCTGACCATGTAGAACCAGCTCAACCAATAACCTCATCTGACTCCACACCACCTTGCACGAACCGTACTGACCCAACACAGGTCGTGCCAAAGCCATATGAAGAGACCCATGACCGTGCAGATCTAACGTGGCTAGTAGTGAATGTTGAAGATTCTTCTGACACGGGCCGTACCAACCCAGCACAGGCCATACACAGAGAGCCTAAGAACCAGAGAAGGAAGGGGGACACTTTGCTTATGCTAGACCTTTTAAAAGAGGCTGAGAATCAGAGAAGGATGGGGGCCAAGAAACCACCTGGCACACCCAGTAGGACACAGTACCAAGGACCAGCCATACCTGTCGAGCCAGAAGCCAACCATACGGTCTGTACGAATCCCATACAGCCCGTATCGACCCCCCCTGTGATTTTCGAGCAGTCAGAACCTGATCCGATTGAAGTTGTGAATGAGAAGACAGACCATACGGTCCGTACCAATCCCGTACGGCCCGTACAAAATGAAGCTGACAGACAGAAAAAGAAGGTGGCCGAGAAACCACCACCCTACCAGCCACCTGTTCCTTTCCCTCAGAGGCTAGCTGAACCAGAAACATGCTGTGCAGTCAACGTGGAGGATCGATTGGCTAAGGGACAACTCCGTGAGGGATACGGGAGCTCAGTTAAAAATTACTCTGATTATTTATCTGAGTTGCAGGATGGAACAAGCGAGTTTGAGCCGATCTGCACGACAGACATGACGCCTGTCTGTTTGGAAGAATTGCCATACGGACCGTACCCAGATCATATGGACCGTACACCAGAGGAATCTCAAACAGAGAAGCTGGAGATTGAGAAGGAACCAAAAGCTCAGGCTGGAGCTGAGGCATACCGTCCGCACAATATTCATACGGACCGTACAACCAGCCAGACAGAGCAGATCACTCCCGAATTAAAGCCTCTCCCAGCTAACTTCAGGTATGAGTTTCTAGACCAAAATAAATCTTGTCCTGTGATCTTGAATGCAGATCTCAGTCCTGATCAGACTGCCACGATCTTGGGGAAATTGAAAGCTCACATAAGCGCGATCGGGTGCTCAATCAAGGACTTGAAAGATATGGGGTGGATTTTTCTTTTGCAAGTGTTTGACAACACGACACTTTGCTCAGATCCGCCCCCGAATCGCACTGCTGGACTCCTGGAGGATTTGAAAACTCAGCAAACTGTGATCGAGAACTTAATCGAGGAGCTGATGGGCACAAACCCAGCCACATGCATGCACAGGACCTTACCAGCGGATGATCACAGGCACACGGACCGTACAGACCAGCATACGGGCCGTGCACAACCAACCTGGTCTATGCATTCTGTCCCTTGGTGCATTAAAACAAAAAAACTACCCGACCAGTATAAGGAAAGAATGGTGTATCCCTTTGACACATTTGACACGGTGCTCCACCAAAAACCACCTGACCCACCTCCTACCAATCAGTAAGGCGCCCCTACCTTTTCCTTCACTCCATATCTAGTTAGTTTCCATATTTTCTTCTATTTTCTTTTTCTTGTGTGAATTCAAGCATTGAGGACAATGCTTCATTCAAGCTTGGGGGGTGGAATAGAAGAAAACTGTATCTGCATTTAGGTCATGTTTATTTTTCAAAAATTTATATTTTTCAGTGATAAATTTGCGTGATTGCTTGAATTAGGGACTTTTGTGAAAAGTTTTGGTTGTGTTTGGGATGACCTTGAGAAATTACAACTAACCCCATAATTGATCAAAGAACTGATTAGGAAAGGATTTTTTTTGAGAACTTGAAAAGATGAAAACTTGAATTGTATCGAAAAGTCATTTTGAAACTGAACTGTGCCTTTTAAAATAGAGAATTGGGGATTTTAAATAATAGAAAGGTTGGGATATCCATTGGTATAAAATAATACCTTGGATGTGTGTATTCATGATATATGCAAATGAAATAAATGAAAAGATGGAGAAAATAAGAGTACTGGCAATAAGTCCTACTGGGCGCCTTTGAGCTCGTCTCCCAAAGAAAAAAAAAAGAGTACTGGCACAATCCGACGGGATGCCTTTGAGCTCGAAAAGTTTCAAAAATATTTGCAGTTATCAATACATGAAATCCGCGACTTTCTAACCTAAGCTTGTTTCAAGTTTGGGGGGCGATAAAGGAAAAATCACCACAAACAAGGGCATAATTTCAATGTAAGAATGAAAGATTGATCAATTCAAGTAATTAGTTTTTTTTTTTGCAAATATTAAAGCATCTCAAAATATGAAGTTTGATTAATCGATTAGTGGGGTAAATCAAAATTGATCAAGGAAAATCCAAATTGTATCCAAAAAGATTCTCATGGTTCTTGATAAGAGCAGTTAATGTAAATTTTCACATTTAGGAATTTATCTGCATTTAGGTAATCCAAAGACTAACCCTATACCCATGTTGGGATTTTTGCTTGAGGACAAGCAAAGTTCAAGTTTGGGGGATTTGATATCTCCATATTATGTCTAGTTTACAGCCCTAATTCGCACTAAAACCTGTGTTTTAAAGCCTATAAATGTGGACTTTATACTTGTATTTCGATGAAATGTGGTACTGCTATGTTTTGTTTGGTATTTTGCAGGAAAAATGGCGAAAAACTGGTTCTGACTACTTTTCATACGGCCCGTATGACATACCGTGCAGGCCCTACAAGATCTGCCCCACCACATAGAAGGTTCCATAGCAGAGGCATCAAGTCTCCAAGACAAAACACAGTCATACGGCCCGTATGGGGTTCCCTACGGGCCGTAGGACGCTAAATGGGAAAATCCAGCTGGAATCTGAAATCAGCTTAATTCAAGGAGGCTGAAAAGGAAACCTCTGGAGGCGATCTGGGGGCATTAAAGGAGATATTCCTCACCAAAAAAGGGGGATTCTGGATTGGAACTGAATCATTCTTTCTTGGAGCAAAAGACAGGAGGAGGAAAAGAGGAAGAGAAGGGAAAAACGCGAGTTTTGCCACCGATCTTCAGATTTTTCACTGTTTTGTCATGAACTCTTTTATCTCTTGTTATTTGTGTTATCTTGTGAACATGAGTAGCTAATTTACTTTGTTTCTAGGGGTAAGATGTAGTTTCTAGTTTGATTTTGTTGCATGCTACTTGGATTTTGTGTTGAATGCTTTGTTTTTACTTTGTTGAGTAGTATTTCGATTGCTTTATTTGTGCTTGCTTGAATCGATTAGTCATCCCTCTAGATGAATGCGCACATCTATGTGTTAGGAGCCAAGTCTATGACATTTAATCCAACCGAATAAAGTATATGAAGTAGGGTGAAACCAAGGAGTACCCGAAAGGCGAAACTTTCCTTGAGGCGAAAGTCCTTGGATACTTTTAGTAAACCAACAAGTGACTTAGATAAATTAGGCCAAAATGCGAAAGTTGAGGTTTAACGCATCTAAGAGGGAAGTATTTGAGTCCGGTAATCGGGTGCTAAGCCAAAATGCGAAAGTTGAGGTTAGGTATCTAGATCTGGTCGATAGAAACCCTAAATATCAGTATCAGCACAGAAAACAGTAGCTGCAGCATTAACTCGGGGTCCCATACGGACCGTACAGGAATCTGTACGGGCTGTATGCCCTGGGACTGAACAGAAATAAAATCTGAACCCTGGAAACGTCTTCTTATTAATTGAAAACAACTTTAATTCTCTTTTATTGTTTTTAAACTTGTTATAAACCAGTAGAATTCTTAGAACTAAACCAAATCAATTTCTCTTACTTCTAGAATCTCAAGTAATTTTAGGACAAGTCCGGTTATTTTCTTCCGTCCCTGTGGATCGATACCTGAGAATACTCATCGATAGGATAGTACACTTGCTATCTGATTTGACAGAGTATAACAAAGGTTTAAAAGGTATAGCTTGCTATACTGAAACTTTGTAGCATATATTCTGTGCGAACATTGATTATGATCAATAGTAAGATGGTTATAATTAATTATACGTGTTATAATTAAATTATAAATGTTATGTAAAAATAACAAGCAAAAAATTGGTTAATTTATAAACGTGTGTGACACATTGTATAAAAGTTAACCGGTTAATTTATAAATGTGCAGGTCACGTTGTATAAATTACCGAAACAACAACCACAAGAAAAATATATATAATTGTTTAGAATAATTATACGAATATTATTTGTATTCAGGCAGAGGGCATTCGGGTTTTTTCAGATTCGTCCTTATCCGCATGACATATCATCGATCATATCCAGATGACACATCATCGATACCAAAACAAACAACCACAGAAAAAATATATATAATTGTTCAGAATAATTATACAGACATTATTTGTGTTCGGGCTGATGGCATTCAAGTTTTTTCAAATTCATCCTTATCCGCATGACATGTCATCGATCTTATCCAGATGACACGTCATCGATCTTATCCAGATGACACGTCATCGATCTTATCCAGATGACACGTCATCGATCTTATCCAGATGACATGTCATCCTTATTCATTCAATGACATATCTTGTAAATAGGCCAAACTTGGAGGGCATTTTGGTCTTTTGGCAACTGACCTTAAACCCTATAAATAGGGATGGAGGGGTAGAGAGAAAAATCACTAATTTACACGTATCGTTTCATGCAGAATCGAATCGGTATTTTTTTTCTTTCTCGGTTTCTCTCCCAAATAGTGTTTCAATTGAGAAAATAAAATTATACGTAGTTGACGTATAATCTTGCAGGTTGTTGTGGAGTATATTTACGGGATCGATGAATAGTATTTTATATCAAATTCGATGTAATGTCTATGAAAATTATGACAAAAAAAATCTATAAGTTTTATTGGGATTTCTAACGGTTTTAGGCCTTGATTATTACAGTTTTGAATTAATTAAACTTATATTTCTTTCAATAAATGATTCGTTGGGACAAACATAACTGCTGATCACTTAAGAAGAGTTTGGATTCATTTTGTATATATGAATGGAAATTTTGAAATTTGAATCTTAGTTAATCAGTGGACAATTATTTTGATTTTGTCAATAATGTGCATCGATTAAGTGAAAATATTTGATTTAACTGCAGTAGATAGATTATGACATTTTATCAAAACAAAAGAGAGATGAATTTGACATCTAAGACCTTGAAACATGTAATGTATATACAACAAAAATGAGATAGTATTCGCGAGGGTAAAAAGTAATTTTTCGCGACGGAATACCGTCATTGTTGTGTTTTTTCTATTCATGACGATACTTTTCGTGAGAAATTACTGTCGTAAATGTGCTTTTTCCTTCGCGAATACTATCTACTTAATTGTTGGTACATACGTTTCATATTACTCTATATAATATCTGTATTAGTTTTTGTGGCACTCTAATCCTCTTTTTCATCTCAACAGTCTAAATAATAATTGAGAAAAGGTAATATCCCACAGGCTACAGTCCCCAAAAAATCCCCGTGTATAAAAGCGTTCCATTTTTAGCTTAGTTCTAACGTGTTTTTAATTGTCACAACTGCCATAATTTCAACTGCTATAATTTCAAGTTATATGTGTATGTTTACAGAATAATATGTGTATGTTTACAGGATATTATGTGTATGTTCACAGAAGGTGGTCCCCAACAGTTGTCACGCGTTTTAAACAGCTTTCACGTATTTTTAACAGCTTTCACGTGTTTTTATGTTTACAGAATTTGTTGAATTAATTTACAGGATTTAATACTGGTGTTTACAAGATTTAGTATTGATATTTATAGAATTAGTTGAAAATCTCCGAAAATTTTTGGAGGACTGTTAGCTACTCAATAATTAGCTAGCCATATGTTTTCTTGCACAAATGTCCGTTTCTTTACAAAATTGCATTCTAGTAAACGAAACTCGAAACTTAAGAACAAATTTCCAACCAAACAAAGTTACATTAACAGCTAACGTGTTTTGGCTCGATGATTTTGCATGCTTATTGTAATTTCATGAAATCATATGCACCAGTTCCTGCAATTGCCCCTGAAATAGGAGCCACAAAATATATCCATATTCTTTCGTAATTGCCCTTCGCAATTGCCGGTCCCAATGTCCGAGCCGGATTCATCGATCCACCGGTCGATGGTCTATAAAGGAAAAAAGGAAAAGGGAAAAAAAAATGCCATGTGATATCAATTATTTTTTTCAAAAATATTTTGGATACAATTCAGCTCTAAACTAGCATGTATGAACTAGAAATATTATTCCACTTACCCAGCAATCAAAATATTTAGAAAAACCGTCATACCAATTGCTATACCAGCAAACTTCCTGTTCTGTTATAAATGGAAAAATTAGAGAATAGGAAATGTATCTATAGCCCATGAAAAAGAAAGAATGAAAAATATGAGATTTATAATGAGCTGTACTTACTGCTTTGAGGTCAAATGCCAGTGAAGTGATAACAAACAGCAGAATGAATGTTATAACAAATTCAAGAAAGAAGGCGCGGCTGGTACTGATAGTTGGTACGGTAACTCCACCATTATGAAAAGGATCAAAGATGAACTTGAGTGCAAATGATGCACAGATGGAACCGAAAAACTGAGCAACTATGTATAACGGAACATAAACAAAAGGGAAATGGCGAAAGAGAGATAGAGCGATCGTGACTGCAGGATTTAGATGCGCGCCTGAAATGTGACCGGTCGAGAGAATGACTACTGCAACTGCTGTGCCGGCAGAAGCTGCTTTTCCGATTAGGGTTTCCGAATTTGTGTACTTGGCATCCACTATTGGAGTAGCTGCTGCTCCGAAAATCATGATAAATGTGCCGATGAATTCAGAAGCTACCTAAAATATATATACAGGGGAGCCAGTTTTAGTGGACATATAAATTTGATTGTTATTCAGAACAACAAATTGGTATCTGTGAAACAACTGTTGGAACAAACTTTCTTTTCTCTTTATCAAGAAAATTGGAAAAGCATCATGCCATATATGTTGGAAAAAAAAATTTAAGTCATGGTAATTTATTTTTCAGTAGAGAAAACATTCTAACTTTTCTAAGTTTGAAATAATATCTTTTATTCTAATATTTAAGGTTTAACTATCCAGATATCCGGCCTTTATAGTAATCTTATCTCGTTTATTTAATTTCGAAAGTATTCTAATTAAAGTTCAAATATTTATGATTATTATGATGATTCATAACTTAAAACTTTAACATTTGTAAGTTGCATATTAAATTTGCCTTCATCCATACTATTTATTACTTTATATATGGATCAGTTAATTAAATAAGACAAGCATATTGGATATAAATTATATTATTTATAGTTGCCTAAAGATGTAATCTTTTAACTATTACAATCACATACAGAGAAGAAAAATCCGAAGGGCCTGTGTATCCACTGTATCGATCTAGCTAGATTCAAAAGAAAATTTTAATGAACTAGAGTGCTAATTAGGCGGATTTGGAATTCTTAACTGGTTCAATAATATTTTGTTAATTCATTATACAGCCTGTTCGTTAGTGAGGGTTTAGGTGGGAAAAGGCAAAATTTCCGTATTTGTTCCAATATGTGTTCGGTATCACAGGATTGCACTGTATGGGTTTCTAATGGGTTTGCTTTTTGCCTTCTAAGAAGGCTGTTTTCATGGGAAAAAGCAAATTGAGTTGGAGTTCATTTTTTTTTTCCCAATTGGCTTAACTGCTACTTAATGTGGTTAAGTTATTTTATTATAATTATAAATAATATTAAACTAGATTTAACTAGTAGATTCAAATTTTAGTGCTTCTTGATATATATATAATTTAAAAATTATTAATATCTTAATTTTTATTTGTTTATAAATATTTTATAATTTATTTGTACTCGTCCTCTTATATTCTTATTTTATTTAATTATAAAAATATTTATATTTTATAAAATAATAAGTAATAAGTAGTGTTATGTTAATCTTTAATCTATATCATTTAATTACATTACTAATAATGCTATTAACAAAAATAATTGTAAAATATCAAACATTTTAGAAATAACATAAGACTTCCCACAATTAATTCTATGGTACAACCGAACATCCATTTCAATACATTCCCATAATTAATTCTATGCGTTCCCACACTCATGGGTTTCCGCTTTTTCAAAAATGAATTCACATCCCCATCAAATCTCATCCCGTATAATTCATTGACATCCGAACAGGCCCTAATTAAAATAACCCAACTAGTTTGGCAAAATAAAAATAATATAATATAACCCAACTATACCTGAATTCGGATCCCATTATGTAACTCAATTCTGAGTTCAGATCCGGACAGTTCAAATCTATTTTCGCACATATATTAAAGTGATTTGTGCCTTCCACCTCAGACCGGATTCTGATTGGACAGTCCGGATCTAAACTCAAAATTCGAGTTACTTTACGGGATCCGGACCCTACAATACCTGAACCATTCCACTTAACTTTTAACATTTTTTTATTCTTTTAATATGTTTATTTTTTTTTAATATTTTAAACTCATCAACGGAAACACTGAGTTTCAAACTCAAAATCTTTCACATGAATAGTAACATCATAACTACCAATTAAATTAGACTTGGTTTTCTAATTTGTTCAGCAGTTGTGTTTAAGAAATATTTTCTATGTAAAAAGTTACAAAATTTAATTTTCGTGCATGTCTTTCAAAATATTTTGAAATTTTTCATTATCATCTTGTTTAAAGAAAGATGGAAAATTTTACAAAGCACATCAAAGCCTTGTTTGCAGTGGTGTTGGTACCAATACCTTTCTCTCTCTTCTCCCTTATGGCCTTATTCGAGACTTAAGTACACCTCTTCCTCTCTTGTTATAGATATGAGAGATGATAAAACAAACATGTAAAATAAGCCAAGCTTTTGTTATTTTATTTTATTTTTGAAAAATTCCATGACAGAAATGCATTAGCCTAGTGCACTGTAGCACCGCCAACCAAGTGTAATTTAGTAATTTACATCAAATACCAGCACAGACAGAGGCTGATTCAAGAAACGAGAAATCAAGCAAACATTTTGATGTACCAGTAAAATTGAAAAACCACAAAAATCAGAAAAACAGATTGAGCCTCAGCAAAACTTCAACCACAGATTATACCCTCACTTACAATCAGGCCCACTAACAGCTCCAGAGGTAGACTCTTGCCTCTAAAAACTCGTTTGTTTCGTGTCAATTGTTTGTTAGTAAAACATAACAAAACAAAACATATATGTCAAAGGAGTATACCAGCATTTCATTAATTAATTTTACGTTGTACTCAACATGTAGCAACCTAAATTCCAAAATTAAACCAATTTTAACGAACACCAAGCAAAAATGTACGAGAAACACAATTCAATTTGAGCAAATAATAGAAATGATTTTCACCAAAATTAAATACACCTACCATTTTTAGCACAGAAACGCCAGGATCAGGCAGCAGCTTAAGGCACCGATTGAAAGTGCTCGTACTTTTATCTTTTTGAGACATTTCCATTGCAGCTCTTCCCTTTTATCTTTAGGAGACAATTTGGGAAGAAGCCAAATTTAGTCTTCTCTATATATACTTGCATTGCCTCTAGCATTCCTGGAGAAATTTTTATTAATAATTTCCTAGCTTGTTGTTGCTTGAAGGCTTTGAATTTGAAAGGTTCCTCCTTAATTAATTGTCATTCGATCTTATGAGGTCAACTACATATATGTTTCTACTATAATAATGCAACAAGTTATAAGTTATCCCTAAATAAAATGCAAATAGATAGAAGTGCATACATTGGCCACTTTTGTTCACAAAGCACCATGAAGGTCATAGACTCAAAGTATCTCATATGATATCCTACATATTTCAATTTCTCCATTACTGGCCCAGTCCCCTTTTGTCCCTGAAATGGACATATCCATTTTATACTATTTCCTTCCATTAATAGTTATCTTGTATATTTTGAAGGTGAGGGCAGAAACTGAATCGAACTTTTGACTCATACCAACTTGTACAACTTTAAGAGATTTTTCTCAACATAAACCAGTGTAATATTACTACAATCAATATACGAATAGAAACAAGACAACTTTGGTGAATCCAAGACAAATAAGGGTCAATTTGGGATGATATCAGCAAATTAAATCAGTAATTTGTGATTCAAAAATAATTTAAGAGTTAAATTTTTTATTCGGATGTTAATATTGATATAATTCAAAAATAATTTGTTCTTTTATGATATAATTAGATAACAAATACTAATATTTAAAACAAATAGTATGATATAAGTAGTGTATTTTTTTTCGTAAAATTCGCCTAATTAAAAAAATAATAATAATAGAAATATTGTTGGAAAATCTTATTAATTTGTATGATTTTGGAAAGATTTCAGTACTGCAGACACACGAAAAGACACATTGCTTGGGCTACAGCAAGAAAACATAAAACAAAATTTCTCAAGCATGACATCCTCCTGGATGTAGTCTAGTTAACCATGAAATTAATTTAAAACTCTTAAATTTGTAATTCGGATATCATATTGATATAATTTGGAAAAAAGATGTTCTTTTATGATATAAATTATATAACAAATACTAACTTTTAAAACAAGAGTTCGTAAATTTCACAAATAGTGTGATATAGATAGTGTATTTCACAAAATTCGTCTAATTTAAAAATAAAAAATATACAGAAAAATAATATAATAATAAAAATATTAATGAAATTTTTTTCTGATGCATGACATCAAAACAAATTTCTCAAGCATGACATCATCCGTCCGGGTCTCCGGGATCTAAAGTAATGAACCACGAACATAATTCAAAATTAATTTTGTAAACTCTAAAATTTGTGATTCCGACATTGTATTGATATAAATTGAAAATAATTTGTTCTTTTATAATAATAAATTGCATATGAAATACTAATATTTCAAAAAATAAACAAGAGTCCTTAAACTTCACAAAAATATGAAATAAATAGTGTATTTTTCATTAAATTCATCAAATTAAAAATAATACCAAAAATTCATAAAAAGTAATATAATAATAATAGAGTAAAGCTAATATACACTTAAGTGTACCAATGAACCCATACACTTAACTCTAGAACCGTACGATTAGCTTTGAGATTTGTGTAGATTCTTTAAAAGTCGTGTAGCTTCTTTAAAAGTCGTGATACACGAATCTCAAAGCTAATCGTACGGTTCTAGGATTAAGTGTATGAATTTATTGGTATACTTAAGTGTATATTAGCTTTACTCATAATAATAATATATTATTATTATTATTATTTTATTGACAACTTTAGTAATTAGTATGATAAGGATTTCAACACACGAAAAGACACATTGTCCAGGTTACCGCAAGAGAAACCAGGGAAACCAAAACGAATTTCTCAAGCATGACATCATCTGTCTTGGATCTAGTGTAATGAACTATGAATGCATCACATGTGGCGGGTTAGTTTATTTATTGTAACAATTCACCACGCAAATGTGGCACCGCAGAATGCAACATTCACTTGCCAACAGCTAGAAACGATATTGAAAAATGAAAACACGAAATCCAATTTAATATTTTTGGAATGCAAGCAATAATTTTTGCAAAAATATGCGAAATGCCGCAATACTTATCACCTGGTCAAATAGAAATTCGTCAATTATAAAAATGTAGCTGATCTTTGCAAGTAGCAACAAACACACAATACTCAAAACAATATGACAAAAATATGGAGCTGCACTATGTATCTCGTTTTCATTCCACTTGGCGAGGCTGGCGGTTGGAGCGGCCAGTTTTATTAATATTCTTAAAAAAAAAATTTAATTTTAAAAATACCTCTACATTGAATTTTTTTTTTAAAATGTCCCAACTACCAGGCTCACGGGCAGCCCAAAAAAAAAGCGGACCGCCCGTCCCACGGGCAGGTCACTTCAACTAGCGGGGCGCCCCTGGCACGGACGGTTCACTGTTCACTACTTTTTTTTTTTTTTTAGAGATCTTAGTATTTTGATTTGAATAATTTTGTGAAAAAATATTTTCTTATTTATAGTGTATGCTAAAAAATAAAATATTTGATATATTTACGAAGTGATGTTGTAAATCTTTATAACTTTGATTTTTTTTTTTTGGTGAACTTTGATTTTATTTGTCAGTTGGATATCACAAGTCTAAATATAACACTAATTAAGGATTTGGTCTTTATTCTGGTTTTTATAATATATGTATAATATGTTAGTTTGTAATAATCTAGAAGTCAATAATACGATAATATATCATAAAACTTTGTTCATGAATTTGATGATTAATATCATTTTGTTGCCTTGAATATTATTGCATTTATGGATCATTTCGAGTTCGTGACTGAAATTGTGAAACTCCATAATATAGATGATATATACTATTAATCTTAAAATGTTACTGACCAAGGTAATTAGCAGGAACACTAATTACCGCTATAAGATTAGTATGTGGATTAAAAGATGGTTAAGTTTTACAAACCACCTGACACGAGATATCATTTTAATCACATAGATACATGTTCTAGGAACATGGTATTTGACAGACCTCGAATGAAATATTAAATAGAATTGTGTTCGTGTCATTTATGTTTTCATTCAGTGTCACGTTCTAAAGTATGAGGTATTTATCATTCCCACTGAGAAATATGTATGTGTGATTGTTATCCACCGCTGTCCGTAAAAAGCAGTCAAAACGGTAGCTTTTCCATATGTATAGCTTAGCTGAGGAAGTGATAGTTTACCAAGAATACTATTTGTCCCTCGTATTTTATACGAGCTATAGCATCACTGGGCCCCTTGGTAGAGTAAGATTATCAGCGCGCGGTATGATTACAAGAGTAATCATATTTGATAATCTGCTCAAGATCAAGAAAAGATTAAGTTTAAAAGGATGACACACATCTACCTTGAAACTAATCCGATAGCTATGAGACAGAAGAACAAACACAAGTAAATTGTTTACTGGATCGTGATATTGTACTGTACAGCATCATCTGTGTAATTGGATGGTCATGATGTGTTGCCAGACGCCACCAATGATTATAGAAGTTAAAACAGTTTTAACTCTATTTACCAACATAACACAGATCCTATTGGGTCACACCATATAGGAGTTAATCGGAGAATCTTATTGTGATTGATTATAAATTGGTTATGATCAATAGTAAGATGGTTATAATTAATTATACGTGTTATAATTAAATTATAAATGTTATGTAAAAATAACAAGCAAAAACATTGGTTAATTTATAAACGTGTGTGACACGGTGTATAAAAGTTAACCGGTTAATTTATAAATGTGTCGGACACGTTGTATAAATTACCGAAACAACAATCGTAAGAAAAATATATATAATTATTCAGAATAATTATACGAGCATTATTTGTATTCGGGCCGAGGACATTCGGGTCTTTTTAGATTCGTCCTTATCTGCATGACATGTCATCGATCCTATCCAGATGACACGTCATCGATACCGAAACAAACAACCGCAAGAAATATAATTGTTCAGAATAATTATACGAGCATCATTTGTGTTCGGGCCGAGGGCATTCGGGTCTTTTCAGATTCGTGCTTATTTTGATTTTTCTACAGTTAGTTATGAATTTTCAAAGTTTAATTTTTGAAAAAACTTTAAACAGCCATAACTTTGGCTAGGAAACTTGGATTTACACGTATGAGTACTTTTCGGAAAGGAAAGAATGAGACGGATCCATTTTGCCCCGGTGGAACACCGGGCATCATCATATCAGAAGTATCAGAATTTCAAAAAAATATAGTTTAGCATCTCAAAAATTCATATATTATGTGTATATCACTACTAGAATTTTTGCTTTTTCCAAATGTAGCATTTGTATTTTCAAGGGTAGGAAGGGCCCTTGGAAATAAAATCGGGTTTGCTGACACATCTAACCATTTCCAAGGGTAGTCCCTTGAAAATAGTAGCGCATGGAAATCCCTGATGCCAACCTTTGAAAATGCTTGCTATATACCCTTGAAAATACTTTTGCATGACCTATGACCCGCTAAACAAAATGAATACTATATTTTATTGAGAGCCCATATTATTTCCAAGGGATTACCCTTGAAAGTGTTTTGGTAAGTCTGTTTATATTATTTTATAGTGAGACTCATAGAAATGCTGGAGCACAATATATCCTTGAAAATACTTTGTTGATTCAGTTTATATTATTTTATGCTGAGGCCCATCGAAATGCTGGAGCACACCCTTGAAAATATTTTATTGATTCAGTTTATATTATTTTATAATTAGACATAATATTTCTAAGGGACTACTCTTGGAAATATTTAGCTCCTGGAGACAGAAACATTTTTGTTTATTTGAGATGCTCCTTTGAATGATGAAAATAATAAATCACAACAATAAAACTAGTACAATAAACACCCATAATTTCAATTAATAATACTAAATTATATAAAAAGATTACTAAATAACACGGTAATAATATCATATTATCCAAGTATCATATTTACAAAATCAAAGTAACTCATTATTCAACACACAATTTCATATATCTATGATCAGAAAAAAAATCCACGTACAATTTTTCTTCGTAATCTGATCATTTGTCCATTTCCTTGTATGCTTCCATCTCCAATTACTAGACCAAGAGGCAAAAAAAAAAAAAAAAAAACAATGTCAGCTCTCTCTTTTTTGAATAAAATGAGGTCATGGTTAACATAAGTTATTTCACCAAGTACAAGATAAATAAGAAGAAGACTTAAATTAGTAAGACACTAGTTTATCTTCTTTGGAAATGGTCAAATCTACAAAATTTCATACAAGTAATTCAATTGATTTTGCACAATTCTCCTTTCAAAATGACCAAATCTGTTTGGTGGTAAACTGCAGTTCTCTATTCTGACAGTCTGATTTGTGATTTTTGCTGAGAGCAATTGGCTGGGCCAAATTTGGAGTTTTTTTTTTTATGGAAATGACCATCAATACTTGAACTTTATGCCTAATTAATTTCAAAATGTTTATGGCTCAGGGACTATGATGAACAGGTGGTTTTCTAACTGACAAATTTCCGGCTGGTAGCAATTTTTCTGAACCAGTCCCAATTTCAAAAGATGAACTTCTAAAATTGATCATAAATCATAGAAAATTCCAAATCAAGAAATTCATTTTTCAATATATTCATACGAATGTCCTCTACAGATGTAGCAATTTGAACATATTTGAATTAGAGCTATGCTTTTCTATTTGTTTAGTTCATAGTGACTTGTAAATAACCAATGAGACAATACTGGTACTGCCTCCTTAGTTGTCTCTCCTTTTATATCTTTATTTGTGCAAATGGCAAGTTTGAGATTTTGTTCTATACCGAAATTTTCTTCCTTGTCAAAAGTAAAATAATAAAAAAGAATATATAATAAAATAAACTTGCCTTGTGTTTCTCTTCAAGTTTCTCAAATGAATCAAATGACAGCTGATTTGTCAAATGGACCAAGGATAATTTGTGATAAAGTGAAAATGACCAACTTGTCCTCGAGGCATCCTCTTGCAGGTAGTAACAAGAGCCTCGCCAAAACTCCTCTAGCTGAGACTTCCTAACAGCATTCATTTTGGTTTCTTGTGCTGAATGTATAATATCTACTAAGTTCAGTAATCTCTCCATATCCTATATAAATTCAATTCAAAGCATTACAGTAATATTCATGGCAACTTCCAGTTTCGTCCTTAACCCTTCTTTGCAAATATTAAAAAAGATGGCGGACCATTTGATAATCTAGGCACCATTTGCAAAACTGTAACTTACATATTTTACTTGGTAGGCAGGGTAATTAAATATATTACAAGTACTGACAAGGTATATCCTATTTGAAAGAGAAACTCCTATTTCTTCTCAAATTTGTGTAAACACGAAATGTTATAACCCTTGCAATTTATATACACTGGTGTAAGTAGAACAAACTTTAGATTACTTTATTACCAAAGTATTTCTTTTCTCAAATATGTTTTAAATGACAATGTTACAACACCAACCTTCAATATTAGCTAGGAAGTAAACTTTTTTCTCTGTTATAAGGTTGTTTTTATCTTGGTAAATATTAATTGGATTGAATTCAAATACAACAACAGATAATTAAGTCATGTTCTACTCAAGTTAACCACAAAAGAAAATATGAGAAATGTCAGGAAAAATTTGCGTCATCTGATCTAGATGAGAAAAACAAAAGACGGGTCAGAAGAGGATCTGACCCGATACACAACCAATGCTGATGAGGAAATTATGAGGTGCAAAATCATGGAAATTATGATGCTGATAAAACCTCTCTCCCTGACAATGGATCAAGCTTAACTGATTCTTAGAAATTAGTTTCTTTGTACAAAATTACTTAAATTGAAAAATTCTCGTGTAACTATATCCGGTGCCAGCACATCCAGCACTAGTATATGTTGACATAAGTCTGAATTTACAAGCATCCATCTAATTTCAGGGGCGCCCCACTAACTGAAGTGACCCACCCGTGGGACGGGCGGTCAGCTTTTGTTTTGGGCCGCCCGTGGGCTTGACGGTTGGGACATTTTTAAAAAGAAATTCAATGTAGGGATATTTTTAAAATTAATTTTTTTTTTTAAGGATATTAATAAAAATGGCCGCGGTTGGAAGGTAGTTTGAACAATTGTATTTGGAGCTAATGGGAGAGAGGATTATTGGGATTTTGTATGCAATTAATGGAGCTCATAGATATTTCAATTCATTTAAAATTTTAATCGTTTGATTTTGAACTCGCCTGCATTACATAGTTCGCTAAGACATTATTTTTCATATGAAATTTTAATGTGGATGATGTGAGAGTTTTAATTTTCACTCTACATTCTAAAAAAAAAAAAAAAAATCTAGAAACTACATGTATGTAATGACCAACTGAAAAATATTACATGCGCTTAGTATTCAAGACTATTTTACCCTCCAAACAAAATAATATTGAAAGCTATCATATAGACTCAGAAATCAAAATGCAAGGGTTTCCGGAAACATTGTTATGCTTTTATTTGGGCGAAATTTTTAAATATACCATAATCGAAAAAAACATAAATCAAAACGCTATAATTTTTCAGAATTTCGAATTTTGATACGGCCGCATTCTGTAGATGCGACCACTTTTCCATGATTTTTTTTCTTAGAATTGATTAATTATTTTTAGTTAGGATTTCGTAATTATGAAGTTTATATATAATTTAATTACACGTTTATTTAATATTTATATACAGTTGATATTTTCAAGAGCTATGCGTTAGCACTTGACAAGGTTCTTTTATTCGTCTGCGCTGAAATAAATTAAGAGTTGATACTTAACAATTAATTGAAGAGTGTTGGTACTTGATTGTTAATATTTGTTTACAGTCTGTACTGAAAATATATCAAAGTAGATACTTGAAATTGAACAGTTCGCATTTGTTTGTTAAATTAATACTTGACGTGTATTATGTAAAAATCATACTAAATAATTTCGATTAAAATAAAAAAGGTGTTGCAGCATAACGCCATATATTTCATTTTTTTTTTCTTGGCACTTTTTGCTTCCAACTTTTGGACCAATACCATCTGTACTCCAAAAATAACATCTTTATTGCGTTCCTGTGGAATGTTTGTCTGTATCAATTGAAATTTGTTGGAAACCTATTGTAGATAATAATTGGTTTAGTAAATCAATCCGTAAAAAATCATATTTATTTTAAGATAATTTTAACATAAATTTAATTTTATGATATATCAAACTCTTATACATATTTAAAAAATATAAATTAGTTAAAATAAAAAATTAAAAATAAAGACGTATTGTCAATGATTTAGATATGATATGTACTTAATTTGGGTAGATTTGAAAAACAATAAGTTTCCATCAAATAATTAAAATTTATTAAAGATGAAGTTCTAATAGTTTTATGTTAAATGTTCAATTAGATTTAAGTTGACTTAAATCTAATCCGATCTATTTAAATAATTTTCTTTTGATAAAAGTGGTATCATGAAATCAATTAATATTTAAGGAATGAATTTTATTTATTTAAATTCAATTTATTGCTTGTCAGATTGCTAAGCGAGAAAAAGAACCCCACGAGACAAGAAGCAAATGTATCCCTCTTGAGGCAAGCTGGTTAGTTCTAGTTTCTAATTGTCTAGGGGCGAATCATGACCAAATGTAGAGATCTTAGTGTGTTATAATCCAGATTTACGAGCGTTGTTCCTTTGTAGTCGTTCAATGATATTCTGATCCAAGTTCATATCCCTTTTGGAAATTGAATTTCAATGGGACAGTTACAAACATCTATTAATTGATGCATGAGAACCAAGTCCCAAGTATTGTGCTTAAAACAAGCATTATTTCTGTATTCACGTGCCAGAAAAGGGCACAAATTTGATAAGCAATTAGTTTTTCTAAAAAGTCTGGTATCAAGTAACATTTGTGTTAGCTACTTCAATGTAAACCCTTATTGCAAGCAAGATGACTTTATATGAGCACTACTAGTTTCTCTACTGGCATCTCCTGGTAGGAATGGGCTTTTGCCAGATAATTCAGCTCCCCTCTTTTCCATTGAACTTCTCCTATGTTTCATTGAATCATTCTATGCTATTTTGTTTTCTTGTTGGTTTTCTTTTAGCCAAAAGAAAATTTGAAGTATATGTTTACAAGCAATAGAGCTGGAACGAATTCTAAGATTTCTCACGGCTTCATACAGAGATAATACTATAAAAGTGAACTGCTAATCATTTGTACGTACTCCAATTCCACATTTTTTAGAAACTTTGTAAAAGTGATGTCCCCCAAGTATTTGGGGTTTAAATCTAGTAATGACTAGAAAGAGTTGATCGGTCACAAAAATTGTACATGAAATAATTTGCATCCCACCTTTTGGCCTTTACAGAATTACCTAAAACTTGTCAAAAAGGAACTGTTGCAGTGACAGTTCTATGTCTTGGGTCGGTGAGCATAGTAGTGACATTTACAAAACCTGCCCTTCTCAAAGTTTCTTCTAAGTCTAGGAGGTAGTATTCATCCAAGAATGGTTCAGTGCTTTTTAGTAAAGTGAACAAAACCGGTGATAACTCCTGTATCATTACAAATTTAATTATGTCAGACAAGACTACTTTATGCATATGTGCTCTGACAACCAAGCATTGTTTTTTTCTCTCTTTTTCTTTTATGTTAATGACATCCTCCATATACAAGCTCAAGGGTATAAATTTGCATAAACTAAATCAGGAAGGGTATATGCAGCAATGATGACATAAATTAGACATAAATTGTATTTACCTGAAGTACTTTGGATTTTGGCTGCAATTGGAGTGGGAAACGAAAGAAAGAAAAAAAAAACCCAAATATTAGAAAATTTTGGTACATTTGTTGAATAGTTGATCTAATATTTAAAATCTAATTGATCTAATGAAACATACCGAGTTGTCAGTTATAGCAATGGTGCCACCGGGACGAAGAACTCGAAATGCTTCTTTCGCTAATCCAGTTATAGCTCTTGCAGGACATTCATGGCACTGCATTTTTTATATATACAACTAAATAATTGATGACAAAAGAAAAACCAGATGGGAAAAGGTCAGACAATACAATTTGTTGGGTTAAAAAAAAATAGACCAAATTAATCCGTATTAAGGCTGATTTTAGCTTATATTATCATGTGAAGCTTTTACATTTGTTATGCAAGGAGATGCATACAAAGGTGATATAACAAACTACTGAAGGGCAATTTCCCTTGTAAGACTGAAAAATGCCAAAATATTATGTATACACTTAAATTCGGATTATCCCTTATAACCCCCCCCCCCCCCCCCCCCCCCCCCCCCCCCCCTCAATAAGCACTAGAAATGTCTTATATGCAAAGCGGAAGAAAAAAACCAATCTTGATCTTACTAGGGAAGTTAAGAAGTGGGTGGCATGCAATATATTCCATGTTACTGAGGGGTTTATAAGATATTTGTCATTTTGTCATGGGGATACATGATGTTGATTTTCTGTAGAAGCATATATTTAAGTTTATTCCAAAATTAAATTTCAGACAAAGCACCCTGTAAATGGAGACATGAAGGAAGAAGATTATTGTACCACATAAGCTAGAGAGAGGAGGTCAAAAGACTTTGCAGCCAATCCCGTGGCTTCTCCATTTGCATGGACCCACCTTATTTGCTTCTTTCTTCCCTCTTTCCTTTGTCTGTACTCTGCTACTGCTAGGAAATAAGGCGACAGATCTAGTCCCTATACCAAAAAAGGGCCCAATTCTATACATCCTATAAACTATTTCTTTTGATACTTGGATGAGGAAATTTGTTGTTCAAGTACAGAAAAAGGTTAGCAGAAACTTCTTTGAAAAGAACATCAATACCGGTTTTTAAAAAAAAAAATATATATATATATATATATCTCAATACCACTTAAAAAAAAACTTATGCATATAGGCGTTTGGAATGGGCCACCCTTATATGAACACTGGAATAAATTCCAGACGTAATTTTGATATGAAGCTACCAGGGGTCAATATGCAAAAGAGACTTACAACAACACTTGCAGAAGGAAACTTTTCAGCAAGAAATCTGGAGCTAACCCCGACAGAACAACCTATGTCAAGAATGTCTCTGATCTCACATTTATTCCCTGAATATTTTAAGTGGTGATTTTCTATGGCTGACAACCAAGGCCCGCGCACTCTTTGGTTTGCTTCTTCAATTGAAGATGCATCTGGTATTGCTCTTTTTGCAATTGACAGTGTTGCAGCCTCTGCCTCTGATGCTGCCTAATGATTGGAATTTGAAGATAAATTCATACAATACACATCAAAAGAATAACAAAGGAAAAGGAAATGATCCGAATTTATTGTCAATGTACCAGTTGTACATACTACTATGGTTACTGGTTTATGAGTTTTTACTCTTTTTGTCATTTCACTATAAGTTTCATATTGTGCCTGCTACCAATAGGCCATGTTTGGTTGTGGAATAAAATGAAGGGATAAGAGGTTAACTCTTATAGCCACTCTATGAGTTATCCCCTTATCCCTCCACTTCATCCCCCAACCAAACATGGCCATAGAAGATCTGTTAAATACAAATGAAACAGAAAAAATATCTCAGAAGAAATGGAAGACAATAACGGTCTGGTACCGACTGGTATCTATCTTTCATACTGGTAAGAACCCAAACAAGAGTGGGTATCTATAATTCAAGGAAGGACCTTTACATGGAAATGGATTATTTTAATTTGTCTGTTTGACGCTTCCAGATATAAACAAGAGAAGAACTTTATGTACCAGCCATGATAAGTTCCCTTCTTCATATGCATGAAATGGGTTCAAATAATCTGCCCAAGATGTAACAAACAAAAAGAGTTATATGCAAAGCCATAGCTAAATATGTCAATTCAGGAACAAATTCAAGTTTATTTTTGGACCATGAAAAAATTGAAGAACTAACAATCAGGATAGACTAAATTGGGGTTGCGCAATTCATCAAACAGTTGGTAGACATCAGACTCTAGAATCTCCTTCGACATCTCCCTCCATGGTACGTTTGCTTTCTCTGCTGTGCTGTTATAAAAAATAACAACAACATATGTCAATCCATAATCTATTTTTCTTTGCCAAAAGGTCCTCCAACTTTTATGCTCCACAATTGGGTCCTCAAAATTTGGTAGTTTTCAGTTCAATTTGGAATCCTCTTTGGCTTTATTATAGTGCAATTTGTCATCAGTAAAGGAAACAAAATTTTGAGTAGTTATTTGCTACTATAGTGACAACTTAATGATTTGGAAAAGGTTTAGCGGGGTGAAAATCTGTGATTCAGTATATTCAGGAATGATTCAAAATTATACATTGAGTCCGGACCGTAAATCTTATTCCCACAAGAGCAAGAGAGCCAAAAATAAATAAATAAAAACGTGAATAATTCGTAAAATTCATGAATAATACTGGAATTGCTTCGTCACCAGACCAAATCCAAATTATTCGCGAATCTTGTCACTATGTTTGCTAATATGACAAAGGATCTTGGGTATTGGGTGCACATATAAGAAAAGCTATATGCTTTTTGTGGATGTTATTTACAAAGGGTCATATTTGGTAGAGGACTAAGATGTTTGGTTGTGGTGTAAGAAGGTGAAGGGGCCTTTTCACATTAAGCTGTCAAATTAGATGGAAAACATAAAAAATAAGATGAAATTATGACCAAGTAGGTTAATTCATCTCTCCAGAAAGACTTACTCCACACTAATAGGGCCCACTGTCAGAGGCAGCATTCATTTCCTAATTTTTCTCTTCTCATTAGTTGATAATTTAAAATATAACCTAAATACTTAATAACGAACTCAAACCAAAAAAGTATAACTTAAACAACCTTAGTTTGCAATAAGAGGCTTGTAATCCTTCTTAATTTTAAGTAGGAACCAAACATGGCAAAAAAAAACTATCCTTCAAATAAAATAGCTGAACCAGTACTCTCTGCGTGCATGCGCCCGTGCACGCTCACACATCTTGAGAAAGAAAGAGAGAGCGAGAGAGAGAGAAGAGAGACCTAATGATAACCTGTCTGGAGGCAATCTTCATCAAATTGTACAATGGTTTGAAGGAGATGAGAGCTCCAACCATCTTCGACAGAGGTGTCTCTCCAGACCACCTCGGCCGTTGCAGCCTTCCCTCCTCCGCTACCGGGACCGCCGCCTCCGACGCTCGGCAGCGTACTCGGCGGCTTCTAGAAGCCTCTCGGAGCTTCGGGAAAGCAGCGGCTGGTGCACGCGCGCACAGAGCCATCACACTAACAGTCACACCACGAGCGCGCGCTCTCTCTCTTTTTCTTTCTTTTGGTGAAATGACTTGACCAAAGAGTCCACGCTATCCTTTAAGGAGCGAATCCATCCTATTACATAGTGACACGTGTACACCAATCTGGGTTCGCAATCTATCACTGGAACGCTATCCTCTGCGGAGTTTTTCCGTGCGGAGCTGTGCGGATATTTATTTCTTGTCCGTTCGTTTCGGATCGGACGGACTGGATTAAGGGTTCACCAAATTTTGAGTTTTTTAAAATTCGGGCAAGATCTGATCTGGTCCGTCCGATTCGAAACGAACGGACTAGATTAAAATCTGCACGGAAAAACTCCGCAGAGGATACTTTCCTCATCTATCACTAGTCCTTGGTCGGTGGACCATTATAGACCTGGTCCAAGATTTCATTATAGAGCTTCCTGGACAATTCACAAATCACAATTGGCTGAACGCATTCTGATTGCGATCGTTTTATTTCTCATCTTGTCATGATTCGGCTTATCTCTAAATTTAGTATTAAGAACGACGAACTAGAAGATCTGAATCGTCGTTTTAGATCGAACGCTTCACGGTCTTCAGATTACACAATAGATTTATGACCAATCTTTTGTGAGGCAAATTTCGACCTTCTGATTTAAACCTGACGGCTAAGATCTACATTCTTCGCGATTCCCATACAATGGGGAAGAACCGATTGCTTGGTTTGAGATTCTTAACTTCAGCTCGTAACTTTACTAAAATAAATTAGTTAAGCATTCTCCTCTTTCGTCTTTTACTTGGGTTCACACTCGTCTTTAAGAAATTACAGTGCTAGAGACTCCCGTGTGTTAAATCTCGCCGTAGTGCATTTCAATCTTCCATTTCAAAGGATTCGAAAGATAACGAAGAAGAGAGAAACAATCATCTGATTCAAGAAAGCTCCCGAACTTTCTCGCATTTATGGACGAGTAAGCTCTCTCTTTCTCGCTCGTTTGATCTATCCACTGATATTGTGTTTTCCCAGATCTGGAGTACTTCATTGAATTTGTGTCAGACAAAATCGCAACAATAAGAGAGGAGGGGCTTCAATTCTGGAATTAACACAACAACCCCCAATTTTTTGCTTATCTGTGTAGTTAATGGTCATTGTTACAAATTATTTATATTTTGCGTATATAGTGTTATTTCATATTGCTCTTTTGATATCTCTGCTCAATACTAAAATTGAACAATTGATTTCTCACTTGTAGTGATAGTTGTATAAGTGTGGTCGTGCAAATATGTCTTTAGCGAATGCAACAAATGCACAATTCCTCAATTTATAATCAAGCGTTAAGGATCATTTTATTATTTAGAGACAATAGAGGGGTCTCTGTGCAGTTTGCAAGTATCTTATCCCCCCTTTTCTAAGGAATGCTCCAGTGATATAACAAATTGCAATTTGGTAGCTAACATTTAAGTAAACCTCACTATCTCCTCTAGATTTGAAGAAGAGCATAAACACTACTCCAACCACACCGGTCCATCACTCAACGGTGATACGACAAGTATACATGTGACAGCACTCGATGGGGTTGTGAATGTCAACTCTCTTTTTACGGTCGCTGTATTTGTCGGGCTTTCCCTGACAGCACCAGGTGAGCGCAGCCTCGCTGACGACCACACTTCCTGTGATGCGGGGCCTGATGTCATCCGGAACCTCCTTGTCTTTGAGGTAATAGCTCCTTATTTATAGATATAGTCTGTCAGATTTGCTGTGTTGGCCTGATAATGCATTGCTGAAATTAGGATTCATGTTCCTTTAAAACAATAAGGGTATTAGGCTGGAAGCAGGAAATTAGGATTCATGGACTTCTTCTTGCTTCTTATGGCTTGCGCTACTTTATTTAGATTAAATCGTCAGATGATATGGAAGCAATTGACTGGTTCTTATGTGTATAATGCCAAAAACAGTTTCTGTATTGCTATTTTAGTGTTGTGGTACCACTGGCACCAAACTTCTCTGAAATGTTGGCTTTCGGGCATGTGCGTCTAGAAAAGCATAAGGACGCCACTTATACCCTTGTGATTAATACTTGTATACCCAAGAGAAAAGTTGGAAATTCCACATGTACAGCTATTTTCTCATTTTTTCTTGAGAAAAATTACTAAAGCTACTCCCAACTCTCAATAAGGCATTTTTTTTATATATATTTTCTATGTTTTGCAGAGCATCATGATATATCTCATTGTTGTAGGGTACAAGGACTTGAGGTCTTGGATTATGCATGAAATTCACACACTTGTTTTTGTTTCAATTCTCTCATCAGGTTGTGAGTTTCAGTTTTTTCCTCTTCTCAAGCCTGGTTGCGCAAGGCCTAAAGTTAGCCATAAACCTAATTAATAGCAAAGATCCACATGATGCCGTGCGGGCCCACATCAACACAAAAGTGTTACGTTTGGGTATGCTAGCATCAGCGGCAGGGTCGGTCATGGGTTGCATCTTTCTCTTACTGTCTATGGTGGATGTGATTCAGATTCGGCTGGGGATGCTCTCCTGTGGCAGCCACGCTGCAGTCCGCGCTGTGGCGGGTCTCATTGGTCTTGTTACCACTGCTCTTGCAGTTTATGTTTGCACTGTCTTCTATGCCTTCACACACTAGTTCTCCATTTATGCTCTCTTTTCTCTATCCTCTCAGTTTGTCTCTATATAGTAATAACCTTGATTATAAGCTGCTTTGACAATGAATAGCCTATGTTTGTTAGTGTATTGAAAAAGCTTGTTTGATATAAAACATTGTTCATTTTTTCTTATACAATTATTTATGTCAAAAGCACAAACATCGGCACACACGTAGGGAGACACATAAAATTGTAAACTTTAGGCGTGATGGCTGAGAAATAGAAATAAGAGTGACACAAGTTTGATTTCTCAGATTCTCAACGGAAATAAGAAAACATCGGGGTTGGGGAGTGGGAATCCTATCTTATCCTGATTTGACAAAACTTTTCCTCATTTATTTGATAAACTTGGGAATAAAAATCTATAAGATTTCTAAAATTCATAAATGCTTAAATCATCAAAAGAGATGACAAACCATTTCCACAATTATCTGACAAACTTGTGTAATTCTATTCGGTTTCTATATTTTCTGAAATGTTTTGATCATCATATGAGAGGTTCATGCCACTGCGAATATTCCTCTGTTGGTCAGCTATTCTCTTGGAAAGACGATTTTGAAGTGGAATCATTCCCTGGATCGTGTATCCAGGGATTCCTAGAATGGAATTCTCGTCCATTTTTGGTTCAAACCACTTTTTTAGGGAAAGACCAGTAATTAATAGTTTTCCGTATGATTCTTCGCCTTGGTAACGGATTCCAAGTCTCCTTAGAAGGGAGCTAATTGCTCGTCCAGTCCTACATAGAGTTTTCAAATTAGAAAAGAAGGTGACAGCCTTCCTATTGAGGATTTGAGGCAGTGCATGACAAATGCATTAAGCAAAAAAGTTGTTGTTGACAATAGTAATATGTTGATAGAAAGTAAGTTATCAAGTTCAAAAGGGAGACGTGGTGTTAGTCATTTACTGACAATGGTGGAAAAATGGGGTGCAAGTAAAAAAGAGAAGTTAACCAACCTCCCAACTATGTTGATTGTTTTATCCTCCTGTTGATATTGGAGTTGTGTTTCTTCCAATGGTAGTATAATTGTGACGGTTGGCAGCATTGCGCCTACACAGTATAAAACAAATGCTGTCACATAAAAAATCCTCTGTAATGGAACCTAATCAAAATTCATACAAAGTATGAAAATAACAGAGATGCGTAATATACCAGCTGCTAATCGGTGCTTCAAGCCTTTCAAAATTGCAAGAAGGTACACCTACAAAATTTCAAATTTAGCCATGGAAGAATTACTGTAATTTGAAAACGACTCGTATAATCATTAAACTTCCTTCAAGAGATGATCAAATTAAACTACATTCGCATTTCTGAATAAGAGGAAACACCTGAGCAACATGGGTTTGTAAATCACAAACATCAACAATCAAAGGGTTATCTTTGAAAGACACTCTTGGCACCAACCCTATTGCTGCTGCTTCCTACATTATATGAAATTAAATCCAACACTCATGTCAGGACAGAAAAAGGAATCAAATTAGGAAATCTTGAATCAAAAAGATATGAAAAAAAAAGGTTAATATTAGAATCACTCACCTCGAGTAGGTGAAATGAGCGGGGGTCATATTCCCCAAATCCCTCCAATAAGGAGCTAACATTAGGTCCATTTGAAACATCGAACTGAAGCCCTGAACTTTCGATCAACCTATTTCTCAACAACTTATCGCTGGGAAATTTCATGCAACCTAACACTTGAGACAATGCATCCACTTTTGGTTTTACATTTGCTGAGATCGTTTCATGGTATACCATTAATGCAAGCGATGTCCTGCCATTTGAAAAAACAATTTGAAAAAGAATAAAGAAAACATAGTTAGACAAGGACATGGCCCCTTGACGCCATGTACCAATCAGTTCAGGTGGTGGCTATTATAATATCACAAATTATGAAACTCGAAGAAATAAAATGGGATTTCCTCTTAGTTTAATCTGACAAACCTACCATTTGTTACTGATTTGTGGTTTTCCAGAGTCAAAGTTTATGGTTATATTGCCAAGAGAGCATTCCTTATCATATCTTTGTAGACACAAACCTAGGAATTAACAAAATGAAAAAACTCGTTTTAGAATTCCAGTTTTAAATTGATCAAGAAATTCATTTTATAAAAAGCCTCAAAATTACTTGGAGCTTTTTACCAGTCAGACATCCACATAGAGTTGAAGTAATAGCAACTTTACTTGCTTTGGCTTCTTCAAAAAGGTCAAATGCCATTTCTGCTTCATCTTTCCTATAGAATGCGAATTGTAATTACTAAATACCAATTTTGACTAAAAGTTGAACTTTCCAAGTTTAAGAAAACAGAAGGTTAACTGAGAAAATTATACTTTTCACATGCAATGATAAGGACACTATATGTGATGTCATTGGGTTGCACTCCAACTTTCTTCATTTCATCAACTATTGCAATTGATTTAAGAATTTGTCCATCTTCACCTGAAATTTTTATGCAAGATTAATTCAAACCAAAGAATTCCCAAAGGACATTGTGCTGAACTGCAGATACAAAAAAAATTCGGGGTATTTGAGCCCAGGCGAAAAATTAAATAGTAAGGTTAAAGACAGGGATAGCAGTGTACATAAGGAGGTAATCAAAGCATTCATCATAGATACAGTTGGTATTATTTTTCTAGACTTAATCTCCTCAAATAGCTGCAAGGCTCTTCCCCAGTCTTTTGCCTAAAATAACAAAGTTTCAATGGTGTTAGACCTTTTTGTAACTTGATTTAAAAAAAAAAAAAAAAATCCTAAATCTTGCAATCTTGACCTCTCAACTGATTTAGATTGTACTGGTAATAAGGGATTTATACCACTCCTGGACCTAAACAGTACTAGTACAGATGGATTAAGATGCCCCTATTGGGTATTCCCGTTAGACTTGCTTCCAAATATAAAGAAATATGAGGATCAGTCTCGAATAATAAAAATACTTAATATCAACCAAAAGAATTAAACAATAAATAGAAAAAAGTTCATGTTTAGGCTATATCGACAAGAGTAAACATACATTGCAACAAGCACCCATTAGAGAACTATAAGAGATATTCCCGACTCTTATCCCTTGCACTCTTGCTTGATGCATGATTTCAAATGCCTCTTCTATTTTTCCAGCATGCCCCGCAACATCAATAAGGGTGCTAAGAAACATCTGAAATGGGTGCAAGCATATTAAAGAAAAAAAATATGCAAGTGTAGAAATTCGAAGAAAAAGACAATTACCTCATCTGGTTGAATGCCCTTACTTTTCATGTCATTATATATTTCAAGTGCAAACTGGAGATCTCCATTCAAGCTACAACTCCTGATAGCAATAGTATAGACCTCCACTGTACCCTTTATGTTGTACTCATCAAGCATTTTATACACCTCACGGGCCCGATCAACCTTATAACAATAACAGCAATTTTACATCAAAATATGTGCATGGATGATTCAAGGATTGGAGCCTTCTTTCAAAATAAAAACAGATAATAAGAAAAAAATAAAGAGGATGCTACTATAATAATACCTGCCCAGCCTGGATGCAGGTTTTAATGAGTGCACCGACCGTAACATGGTCAGGTAAGATGGGTTTGGGCTCATTAAGCATTTCTGACAAGACATCAAAAGCACGATCAATGGCCCCAGATTCGCCACATGCTGTTATTAGAGCATTGTAGATCACACGATCTGGCTGCACATTCTACTGCAAACACCATCCTCATTAAGAATAATTAAACAAAACAAACAAACAAAAACTATGGCCAAAGGTGGAATTTTGAAGGTAAAAATATTTGAATTGGTATATCTAATGTATTATTTCTCTTGATGGTATTGTCTTTAATTATTTCTACATGAATGACCAATTTAATCTCTATCAGTCACAATAAGGAGAGGATACGAGAGTTAACCCTCAATCCTTGTCAAAAAATATAAGAATAACAAGGGAATAAAGGGGGATAACACCGAAATTTTGGAGATAAAAATATACCAAAGAGGTGCAATAAGAATTTTCCCAAGTTAAGGCCTTTTTTTTTTTTCTCTTTTTCAGTTTTCAATAAAACACAAAAGTAACCTAGAAATTCTTATACCTCAGCCGCCTGATTTAAGATTTTGTTATACATATATAAAAACAATGGAGAGGAACGGATATCATTTTGATATGTGTTTGGAAAATTTTAATGATTACAATCCTGTTTGGTATTACTGGCAAGTAATACAACAAAATCTTGCAATTTGTGAATCTTACTAGAACATTATAGCAACTACAATGAACAATTTGTTGAAAATGAGGGCATTTTGGTCACTCTCTTGGAACTTTATGCTATGCATTACTTAACTTGATACACAATAGCAACACTTATCTCCAACGTCTTACCAAACACCATCCCCAAATTCGGGGATATAATAGATATAGAGTCCGACTGGTTCTGCAGTTTTGGAGATGCTTATCACAATTGTAATAACTGTAGTAGTGACCTTATTTATCAATTATATAACTGTTTTTTTATCCTTAATTGGACTGTTCATATTACCAATTGTGAATACACACACACACACACACATATAAACCTAAAAAAAGGTAAAGGAAAAAGTGCTAGCTACCTCCAAATCAGATTGGAATCCCAACTCCACTAGACTAAAGCTAATTGTCAGATAGAAGTTAAACAATGAACCAAAACCATTGATCATGATATACTTCACGAGTTATACATTTATGTCCAAAATTTGTGCAAGTGTATGAGAAAATGTAAAGCTATATACCTTAGATCTCAAAATTCCATATGCACCAAAAGCTTTTGCCACCTGTCCAGCTTTGGCACACCCATCAATTAGTGCACCATAAGTATTCACAGTGGGCTCTACACCGGCATTTACCATCTCATGAAATACCTAAAATGAAATGCTCAATATATATCAAGAACTTCAGGTCTCTATTATAAGAGGAAAGTCTGATTTTGGCCCTTCAACTATTGCACTTGATTCAATCAGGGCCCTCAACTGTTACACATTATTCAATTAAGCCCCTGAAAATTTTCTCTGTTTAATTAGGCGCCTAAAGTTTTGGTAATGATTCGTTAAGATCCTTCAATTGGTCAGTAACTATCAATAATTGTTATAAAAAATTTTATTAGGACTAGACAACTCTGGAAACCTCTGTAACTTAAAAAAGACACCAAGTACAATGCAATTTGATTTTCGATTAAAAATAAGGGCCAAACTGAAATTATGCCAAAATTTTAAGGTGTTAATTAAACGCACAAAAAGAACCGTTCATGGGCTTATTTGAACCAAGTGTAGTAGCTGAGGGCCAATTTGAACTAACCTTGTTTTGTAGTGGCTTTGATCAGGAAAGAAATTGTACCTCAAACATAGCATCTACTTTTCCGCTCTTAGCAAAGACAGATATGAGTGTAGTGTAAAGCTTGCAATCTGGTTGAAGTCCGGCATCCTTTAGCATTAACATAACTTGATAAGCTCCTACAAGGGGAAATATTTCAAAATATGACTTTTCAGAAGAAAAGCAAATAGATTAGCTGAAGAAGCAAGAGAGGACTAACCATCAAAATCTTCTGAGCTAGCACATACAGACAAAAGCATATTGAAAGTGCTCATTCTGGGGTTTCTTATTAATTTTGTAAACTGAATTGCCACCTCTACAGCTTTTCTACTCTTGCATGCATTGAAAAAACTCGCATGATGAACCTGAAATGTTTTACAGTCGATCAGCTTATATGACTGATTAGGCCCTACCCATAAAATTCAACAGTTACCTTGTCCATGTTGAGAAGTCCTTCACGATCTACGCTCTTTAACAAATCTACACAATCTCGCAACCTGATAAACAATTCTTGTGAATGAAAATTTGTATTTGTTTATTTATTCCTAGACATATATTATCTAAACTACACAAAAGTCAAATGGATTGATCATACCTTCCGTCTTTCAAGAGACGGCTGTAGGTATATAAATATGCTGGTCGATCCCTGTTTCCTGATTGGATTTTATTTGTTCGAGGAAATTTGGTAAATTTTCCATTGCTTGTTTTTGGGGAACTATAGTTCCCTTCATCTCTTTTCAATTGGTATGATCTCTCAATTTTTTTCTCTTTACTTGGAGGCCCTTCCTTCATGCATACAACAGTAGTTCTCCCTTGCTTGTTCTCTGTTTTATTTTTCACATTAACCCATAAAACATGCATCAACAAATATAATATAAAAATATAAACTAACAAAACCTTTTGAGTCAGTTGAGAAATAATTTCAGATAAACACATGCATCATGTCAAATGTAACAAACAGTTTCTCTAATAAAGATCTAACCTGATCTATCATGAGATGATCCTTCAGTCATTGAAACAGCAAACTGAATTGCATTTCTTGAAATTAAACTTTTGGATATGGCCCCCATTTCAAGTTCTTCCTTGACACCAGACACTAAAATTTCTTCACTGGTTTCTCCTTGAATGTCCTTCACTGATAGCGCAACACTAATGCTGGAGTCTAGTGCAGTCTTAGGCAATTCAAAAGTATCAGCTTCTCTATGAATCTTCTTAACGTCATCAATATGGATTTCATGATTTGTAATTGGCTCTAGATCTTGCTTGATTGATTCACCATTCTCAATAGTTTTCGAAAGTTCCTCGACCTGAATTGATTAAAGCAGAGAGTTACAACATCACTTCTTATATCATTCTATTCTATTTGGTGTTAGAATTACAATTCATATTTAGACTACCAGCAAGCAATGCAAAATAGTCTACGTCTGCCCTGAGTCTACCGTATTTTTTGACATCTCTACCTATTAGCATTGGTTAAGAGAAATAGCAATGCAACACATGTAAATCGCAAACCAATAGCAAAGCGACACATGCCCCACAAAGAAATTGATTTATGATAAAAAAAAAATCCGTATTTCGCCGCCAACCATCAAAAAAAGATTAAAAAAAATTCCGATTCAGCAGGCACAAAATTTCATTTCTTTTCAGATTGAAAAAATTTATACATAAATTATACATGACATATAGGTTTCATCCTTTACAACACTGAGGTCAAATATTCTAAAATTCTTGGTGAACCCATTAATATGCTCTTTTTTCTGGCAATTTTCTTGGTTCATTAATCCATTATCATTTCTAAGGTTGATCCATTACCATGTCTATGTTGCCCCTTCACAAAGTCCACATAGTCACTCGTGATTCATGACAGCTGACATCAATTTACAAAAATAACGAATTCTTGTTTTGCTTTACATCTAGAATAATTGCATTATACAATTAAATAGAATGCACACCTCAACAGAGGAAATATGGCTCCTTTGATTAACGTAGTAGAGATAGACAAAACGGATAGCAGCCACAGCAGCTGTCGCAGCAACAATGGCAGCAAAGTATCTCTCGACTATTGAATCTTGTAACGAACACGTGGTAATTCGAGGACAGAAACCCGATTTTTTACAATTGTACCGAGATCGCAAGCGCGGAGGTCTGGAGCCACACAGCAGCTCTCTTCGAGTGAAGGATGGAGAAAAAGAGACAGGAGATGAACTGGAGGCAGGGGTGGGGAACGAGGATATAAGGCTTTTGGATTTGGGGCAGAAACTCAGTCCCATTGGAGTGAGAGAGAGAGAGAGAGAGAGAGAGGAAGAGAGAGAAGCGGTGGGAATTTCAAAGAAGGGGATAACGAGGTGATGGAGCCAATGCTTCGTTATCTTTTCTCTTCGTCCGGATTTTCTGCGCCACTCGAAATATCTTACTTCGATTGCGGGTTTTCTGAAGAAGTCATGTACCAGTTATGACCCGCTGCGTGGATGGGTAGTTCGAAGTAGAGACAGAGGAGATTGAGCTTTCAGTTGTGGACACTTATTCTCCGACGTGTTATTTTCCCGGGCTCCTGAAAATCATCAGAAAAAGAAAAAAGATATTTTTCCCGGGCAAAGCTCCTCTCCAGTTTTGTTGGTATAAGAGTCCCTTGTTTAGATCGGGCAGTAGGCACTAGGCACTAGGCACTTCTACAAAGAGAAAATGGACAATGGATGGATGTCTAAATAATTGCGGAAATGGTGAGGATTTCTTTCGGCACGTATCAGACTTTCAGTTAGTTATGGAAAAGACCAAAAGGACCCATAAGGCCATAACTCTATCAGCCCGGTTCTTCCATGGCAGTAACTTCTGTAAGTCTGTGACCTACATGCTGTTCCATGTAGCTGATGCTTTTCTTTTTGAATTGTCATGCTATAATGACTTTGAATTGTAATGTCAACCCCACACCCAATTCGAATTCAGATCCAGTGCAGTACCACACCGATCAAGTAGAATGAGATATGAGTTGTTCGTTTTAATTCAGAACAAATCTCAAAGTGGATCCCTATATTCTAATTAAATAGGTACCGTTGTGGGTTTGGAATTCAAATCCAGTGAAATACCGCACTGAGTAGAATGAGATCTGAGTTGTTCGTTTTAAACTGGCACGAATCTCAAAACGGACCCTCTATATTCTAAATGAGCACTGATATGAGATATTACTTTGGTCTGGTTGGAAGTATTGTACACGGTCTGGTCCGGTACTGTAGATACGAATTTTGTATTGTACAAGGTCCGGTACCGTAAACGATGCAAATCCCATCCAATTCAGGGTTTTAAATATTCTTTGTCATCACAAAACTAATAGAGCTATGAAATTTAACTAAGACGGTACTGTTATCTGAGTTGCTACAGAGAAAAATGCATTTGTGATGTCTATTTCTATTTTCTTTTCTTCGGAGGCGTAGAGGATCTCTTTAGTAATACGGATGTCCTTGGGATTATTTTTGAGAAAGATTTAAAATTCTTAATTTGAAAATAATTCAGATATGATTTTCTTCTTTACACATTGAATCCGTATTCATCCAAATAATTAAATTCACTTTCTCAAGATTAAGCTGTCTTCTCGGCTCTTTCAGGAATCCTTGAATTGAATGACTGGTATCAAGGGAAAGATGTCATCACTTCTTCTAGAAAGGAGAGAAGGATCTAAGAAAGTTATATATAATTGTAATTTCTGCACACGGGATAATTTATGTTGTATACTTGTATATCACCATGTGGGGACATGCACATAGTGAGATTAAGCCATTGTTGTCGCCTCGTCGGTTATCTGGAGAGGAAGAAATGTTACAAGATCAAATACAAATGATGACTGCAATTTCGAAAATTACAACCTGAGAGGAGTTTTGGAAGACTCCGGGTGATCAATTTAATTGAGAAAATGAATTTTCAGATGCTTCTTATATGTAATGCTAAATTTGACTGTAAAAGTGTTTATATTTTATTGTTGTTAGAAATAAAAACTCTGAAATCTAATTATCATCAGTGCGCAGCTGTTTTTGTCGGATTTATTTCTTATAGATCAAAACAGATAAGAGTTTTTCGAGTTTGCATGAGAGTTCTGCTGCATGTACCAAGCTGGTATCTTAAAAAAGGTGAATCTAGTTTAAGGACACATTTTCTTGGTTCGTCATGGAATTTTATTGTTGCTAGATGCATCATGTAGATTTTGATAATGCAAAATAAATTATGCCAAGTTTCGAGAAGTACGGAAATATTTATATTTCTTTCGACTTTAAAAAAAAAAATCTTTCTGAGAGAGGAGTTTATTGTTCGACATTGCTCGGCAATCAAATGATGTGAGCTGCTACTTGTTTAGGTGAGTTCAACAATAAGAAAAAGTACTGATCATATCAATTTTGACTTCTCCATCTCTCTTTTGCCTTCTCCTTCTTTTGTTAACTCATTTCTTCGTTCTCTCTCCACCACAATAAAAATAGATTTCAATGACATTTGTTGTAAATTAAAAGAAAGTTTAGATAGTTCTGAAAGGTTTAACATTGAATGTTCTTATTTATTTATTTTCCAGCAAAGTGGGGAACCCCACCGATTTCATTAAAGAAACCATACAGAGTTGAGTTTGGATACCAACGATACCACATATAAGCAAGCAAACAATTAATTACTTAACATACTGAAAATCAGTTTTTTCAAGCAAACAAAAGACCCTGTAGAAAACATCTCTTCCACTGCCATGGATTTGCATCAGCGACTACTGCTCTCCTACCAAATCCTCTACTTGCACTTCCATAACCTGTGCTAGTTGGAAGGTCATTAACATCACTAGACAAGATTAAGGATAGTTAAAGATAAGCAGCATCACCCCTGGCTTTACACCATAGGGTAGCTAAAGACTTAATTTGAGATCCTAAGAGGCTCTCAAGGAGCTAGAAGATTTTTGTTGAAGAATGTTCTTAATTATTGATTGTTAAGCTTGTTAGCGAATTTTTATTTCGCAAACATCTTGAATTATAGTATTGTTCACCATTATTTTCAATCAAAGCCTGACTAACATATCAGGATTGGAATTCGACAGTTCCATATATTACCTATAAAATTAAAGAGAGATAAATAAAAAGTGGGTTTTCATCTAGATTTCGGATAGTAAATGAATCAAATTAATACGGGCTGAATACTGTGAAAGGCCCATACAGGCCCAAAAAAAGTTATATAAAAATGCATATCTAATATATTTAGGCCATGGCACAGGAAAATGTGTTAATTGAATAATTTCTAAATCGAGTATGCATGTTTGTCAATGGTATTGGTACCATGACTTTATTGGCAATAAAAAAAATGTAGAGATTTATTTCGCCTCAACCAAATTTTCTTGTGCCCCTTTCTTTGGGATATATGATTGATTTGTAACTGATTGAGGCATCTGAATATATTCCATGCAAGAAGTTTGACTTACATATCCTCTAGCTAGCTAGCACACATGCATGCCACCATCCATGTATGAATAAAGAACAAAATACATTAGCTTAACATAAAGTTTAACTTTAGTGTACAAATGTGTATATATGCAAGTGAAATATGTCAGAGTAATTGGTAGGTGGCTAGATCTGGTTAGCTGAGGTAAGAATAAACATGGGAGGCCAGGAAAATTTGGAAGATGGATAGTATTATCCATATCCAAATAGAAATAAAAAGAAAGCAAGCTGTCCACTAATAATTGGTCTTACTTATCACCACTTCATCCGTTTCCTTATCCATACACACACATAAACTCATAGAGTGTGTAAATGAGAGAGACAGGAGAGACAGTACAGACACAATTAAGGATAGTAACATGGTATAACTTGAATTAGTCAATAAACCTAAGAAAATGGACTGGTATATATAGTAAAATTTGTGTGTACAGAAAATAATTTCCGAAAGCGACAGGGCTTTAGATATTATTGGCATCCATCTTTCTTCTTTGCTTATTTAGTTTCTTGCTTCTCTAGTGTGATCGTTCAAGATAGTTATACAGAGAAAGAGAGAGTCAATCATACATTTTTTTTTCTAATTGAGATCATAATATATTTACAGACTTACGTACATTAATTTCTTTCGACTAGGAAAATATATATGTTTATATATAGATCTTAATAAATAATTCGAGGTAAAGGAGTTGATCATTTTTTTTTTCTTTTCTTTTCTTTTTTCCTTTCTCCTCTTCCTTCGTTTAATTAGTTGAAAATTGATTGCACGTACTGGCACATAGAAGCTAAACATATCAAGCTATTACGTACTCCATTTCATTTGTTTAAAATCTCAGTTTGTTCCTGTTTTCTATAACATTTTTAACATGATTTCCCTCATTCATTGCAGAAAAAAAAAAAAAGACGCACAACTAACACGAGCAAATGGAGAATCAACCTCCACAACCACCAATCAATCAACCGCAACAACCACCAGTACAGCCCTACTCGTTGCACCCACACCACTTATTGCAACAGCAGCAGCAACAATTGCAGATGTTCTGGGCCCACCAGCGTAGAGAAGCCGAACTAGCAGGACCTGCCGAGCTCAGGGCCCACCACCAGCTCCCACTCGCACGAATAAAAAAGATAATGAAAGCTGACGAAGATGTGCGCATGATATCAGCCGAGGCACCGGTACTCTTCGCCAAGGCATGTGAGCTGTTCATTTTGGAGCTCACCATTCGCTCATGGCTACATGCCGAAGAAAACAAGCGCAGAACACTGCAAAGAAACGATGTGGCGGCTGCCATTGCACGTACCGACGTGTTTGATTTCTTGGTCGACATAGTGCCCCGAGAGGAAGTCAAAGAGGAAGCAGGAGGCTTGGGGTTTGTGCCAGGTGGACCCGGAGCTGTAACTGCTGCCCCCGGAGTTCCGTATTATTACCCCCCTGCAATGGGGGCTGCAGCACCTGGGTCGGGAATGACGATCGGGCAACCTGCTAGTGCGGCAGTTGTACCTGGTATGTACATGCCACAACAAATGCCAGTGCCAGGGTGGCAGCCTGCTTGGCAACAAGGGGCAGCGTCAGATGAAGGTGGTGGTTATAGTGAGGGATATGACGGTTCTGCACCGCCACCGGCACCTGGCTCATAAATGGAGGAGGTAGTAATTGTATATGATGGAAATGACATAAGTTGATGTAAGAACTAAGAAGGTGATGAGGTAAAATTAGGTCATATTTGAATGAGAATGAGTGTACGTACGAGGGATAATATAACTTTAAATTGCTTATGTAATTGGATATTTTTATTTTTTTGTCTTGTTTTTATTTTCTTGTTGGAAATTAAAAATCTTACTACTACTACTGTTTATTTTAACTTCCAACATTAACCGAGTGTTGCGAATCCACTTGAAAAATAAAGATATCCCTTTTTGCAACTTTAGCTACACAATTAATTATTTGCACGAATATTGGAAGGACATCAAATGTGCATACTGTAAATTAACTCACAAAAGAAATGTGCTGACCATTTATTGTATATGTTTTTAAGAGAGGGAGAGAGAGAAATAGATAGGGAGCATGAGGAACAGTGAGAGAGAAGGTTAGTTTCGATCGATTTATTGAAAAATTAATGAGAGAAACGAAGAGAGTAATAAAGAAAAAAATCCAGGACACATTTAGTTGGAATGAATTGGGCCGAGATCTAAGCTAATTGTGTTACACCTGGAATCCAGTAATTACACTGTCTAGAGTTTGGGTGATTTAATGTCGATGCTGTTAATCGAAGAGACTAGATCCAAACTGCAAAGATAGGATGAACATGTGTCATCAGTTGTATTTGTATTTTAGTTAAGATAACAACAAGGAAGAAACTGATCAAAATGCATTTTAGAAAATGTTTCATGTTGAACAGAATCAAATGTCAGGTGCCTCTGTTATTTTGGACTTGCTAGTAAATTTAAAATTGAAGTCGTTCGTTTCCATGTACCAAAATACTCGTATTTGATTGACGATATTACTTTATAGTTAATAATATAATTAGTTCCGGATTTATATATATTTTCTCCGAATGTACCTAGTTTCTTTGAACAAAATATGTCCATGTAACCATGTTGAGTATTTTAAATTAAAGAGCAGAATAGCTGCTCAATAAAATGAATAATTGTACTAATCCTCCCACCTCTGTCCCCCGATTAATCTCCACACTCTCTCTCTCCAAATTAACTTCCTTAACTGTCTTTTATCCTCCCATTAATTCCGCTAAGAATTTTCATTTATCCCAGCATTAATTACTATAAATTAATAACAATCCTTGTTAATTATATTGTCATTTTATTAACAATCCCCGCATTAATTATACTGTCCTCTAATAACAATCTCCGCATTAATTATACTTTCCTTTAATAACAATTCCCGCTAACAATTATTTATTTGTTTATTGATGTTTAAGAAAGTATTTATCATTGTTCTGACAAATATTTATCCTTATATCTGAGAAGTATTTATCATTGTCCCTGACATGTTAATACTTTGATTTGATTAAACATTACTTATTGACAAGTTCAAGAACAAATTTCAAGAAAGTATTTATTATTGTTCTGACAAGTATTTATCATTATATCTGAGAAGTATTTATCATTGTCCTTGACATGTTAATACTTTAATTTGATTAAACATTACTTATTGACAAGTTCAAGAACAAAGTTCAAGAAATTATTTATCATTGTTCTGACAAGTATTTACCATTATATCTGAGAAGTATTTATCATTGTCACATACGTTTTACTATAAGTTGCAATTATGTCTGAGACATATTTATGCATGTAACATAAAGTATTTATCATTATGCCTAAGAAGTATTTTACTGTAAGTTGTAATTATGTCTGAGAAGTTTTTATCCATGTAACATAAAATATTTATTCATGTAGCATAAAGTATTTATCATTATATCTGAGAAGTATTTATCATTGGGTGCGGGGATTGTTTATTTAATGGTCCCTAATTGTGGAGGGACAATCCAAAAAACAAAGAAATTTTGTGTGGGGATAACTGATAAGTATTTATGAGGGGATTGTTTATTTAATGGTCCCCAATTGTGCGGGGACAATTAAAAAAATAAATAAATTTTGTGCGGGGACAATTGATGGATTGATTTGTTCAATCATAAATAGAGATCATTGCATAAGGATTAATACTTTGTAAATCCAGGATAAATACTTTAATGCTTCAAGTTAAATACTAACACTTTCTGCGGAGTATTAATGATTGAGTGGTCCCCCCATGACTTTTTTGACAGTTAGTGCGGGGTTGAGATTGCGGAGATTGTTATCAGGATCCAAATAAAATATGTCGTGTCACCATTTGGATGAAAAGACAAATTAGTGAGAATACCTGCTAACCCAACCTATTTCAAATTACTAACTCAACAAAATATTGCAATAGCAAAATAGCTGCTAATTAAAAATAAAAATTAAACCTTTGTGTACATGTCCAAACATAAAATAGAAATCCGGGTTAGCACTATCTCAAGCCCATCCAAACAGTTTAAATATTTAGAGTAGAACTAGGGTGTTCTTAAGTTCATCAAGTTTTTTGGTGAACTCAAGTTCAAAACTCGTCAAATCGGCTTCAAATGATGAATCTGAACCGTTAAAATTTCCTTACCTTACGAGTAATGTGTCTACATGCAAAAATTAATAATTTTGCATAGAGTCAAGTGGTAAAAAAAATTTCAAAAAATGAATGCATTAAAAAAAAAAAAATTAAGAAGAAGTGGAGAAGTCCCACTAGTGCTAACCCACGCACCGCCAGTACTGCCTCAAGCACCTCCTTTACTTGCTTCAGTGATGGTACCCCCATCTCTAATACCACTGACACAAACATTCCTCCCTCAAGCAACACCTATCCTTCCTTCTACTATGGTACCCCCCCCCCCCCTCTTCCTTATGAGGTGTTACCCCCTCCTCCCCCACCTCCACCTCTTCCTTCTAACTTCTCAATTTCTTGGACACTGCTATTCCCACTGGTAATCATTTTATCGCACTTGCTGCTGAGGATTTACAGATCTTACCTAATGCCCCTCGTGATGTTTATCATATTGATCATGATCCATGGAATCAAACAGCTGCTGATTCACAAGATCCACCTCCTGTTGCACAATCTGACACAACTGATCCGGTCAATTTGAGTCAGCCAGCTGTAGAGCATGGGCCTACAGCCCAGCCTGTTGTTGTTGTTCCTGAACCAACCAAGGGGAAAAGCCAAGCTTCTTCATCTAAAACAAGTAGTAGTTTGAGGATCAAGTTGATGGGCAACACTGAACAGAAGGATGAGACCACTAAGCCAATTCGTCGTGCTACTGGATCAGATACAAAAAATTTCATATGTAGACGCATTACTCGTAAGGTAGACGGGTTTCAACGGTTTAGATTCGTCATTTCAAGGAGCTTGGTGAACTTCAAAACACCCTAATTCTACTCTTAATATTTATATTCTTTTATATCTCCATGTTTCAACTTCAATCTAATATCATATCAAATATTTTTTAAATTTATGTATTAAAATAAAACTGTTAGATGTGATCGATAATTTTATTTCAACCTACACATAAAAGGTATCACGTTTTTAATATTATTCTTATGTGAATCAATAATTTTAAAAATCAATGTCTAGAACACGTTAGCGTATTTTTACAAACTCTTAATACTAATATAAATAAAGTCAAAATGTTGTAATTTTACACGTATAGAAAACTAATAAAAATCACAGCCAATAATTTTATTTTAATATTTAAATTTGAAAATTTAATTTACTAAGTTTTCAAAATAAAGATATAATTATGCATTAAAAATTGAGACGAGGAACCTTTCTGTGTGTATTGTTTTTAGTCCGGAAATTGGTTGCAACGGATTAGGCGATTAGCCCAAAAATAACTGGCCCATTTCTCTTTTTATTTTTTTTGATAAAAAAAGGCCCAGGCCCGTTTCAATTGATTGAAACAAAGTTAATTTACAATGACCCTAGCGAAAAGAAAACAAAGCAACAACTACGGCTAGTAGGTCCCATTTCTTTTTTTATATAAACGTATATAAAGCAAAGGAAATGAAATAGAAGAGAAATAATATGATGTGGCAGGTTCTCATCCTTAAAACATGTGGCCACAAATTTTGCTATCAAGCAACTCCCCGCCAATAATTTTTCTTCAAGTAAACAAAAGAACAGAGAAAAAGCTTTAGCTCTGAATCGCCATGACAATGGCGCCACACTCTCTTCCAGCTCTCCGCTCCTCATTTATCGCCTCTTCTGCACACCCAAAACTCACAAATTTGACCCCTTCTTTTAAATATTTCAATACGAGAAGAGCAAGGCAAGGGAATTGCACTCGCGTAGCCGCTGAGCTTGACCAGAACACGGTACAATCAATCAAATGGGAAATGGGAATATTTGTGGACTTTTACAAATTGCAAAAAAAGTTTGGAATTTCATGTAATTCAGGGTTCCTGTTGCAAAATGCACTGTCAGATTTCAATAAACGTGTCTATAGGCTTTTCTGTGGGGATTGTCAGTTTTTTATGAAGGGTTTGATGACAATTAGGAGCTGAAGCCTGGTATCTGATACTGCATTAATGTTGGACTTAACAATATGAGAAATCTGGTACCAGGTACCAGGGCTTAAGGTTTTGAGTTAGCCTAAGGTGGGTAGTGTCAGTGATTTTTCTGGTTATTTTTTTTTCCAAGTCCTCGAATTGAGAAGCACATCTTCACCTGTAAAATCTGCATTAGTATTTCAGTAAGGATTTGAATAGGTTTTTCTGTTACTTCAATGGGTATGGTTGTTTCTGTTAAATAAAGTTATACAATTACCTCAGTTGTGTGGGGGTACTAACTTTGAACGAGAAATACAAATCAGAAAATCTCATAATTATAATCTTTTTGTTTATATTCGATCGTTTTCAATTGTCTTGGCATAGGCTGTGGCAATTGCAGTTGGAATTGCCAGTGTTGCTGTTGGTATTGGAATCCCCGTCTTTTATGAAACTCAGATTGATAGTGCAGTAAGTTAATATTTTTTTATTTTAACATTTATTTGAGTTTGTTCTAAACAATTTGAAATCATTGTTGGGCACTATTTATACAATAACTCCCCCCGCCCCAACCTCAATTTTGTGTAGGCTAAGAGGGATAATACACAGGCTTGCTTCCCATGCAGCGGCACTGGAGCTCGTTAGTCTCATTATTCTCTTTTGAAAAAAATTTATCTTCTTAGATATAAATTTATTATTGTAACAATCAGGTTCCGATGAACAGGTAAAACCATAATAATCCACAAAATTAAGTTATGATATACATGCACATCTCCAATCTTGCACTACACCAGTAAATGTTATTCATTATATTATTACTTGTGTAAACAATTTGAAGGTCACTTGGCAAAACTCATTATGTAAACATTGGAGATGTGGTTTAAAGTTTCTATCGATATTTTGCAGAGGCATGTAGGTTTTGCACGGGAAAGGGAACTGTGACTGTAGTTCTTGGTGAAGGTGAAAATGAGGTGTCTCAATGTGTAAATTGTGACGGTGCCGGTTCTCTGACTTGTACCACCTGTCAAGGGAGCGGCATACAACCACGCTACCTTGATCGCAGGTAAAATAACTTACCATTTGCACACAGCTAACCCCTGGAAAGTATAATATTTGCACTGGTATGCATGTAGCTGGTTTCCATTATGTACCAGTGTAGCTGTTGAACTGTGATTGTAGGCTTGTAGCACTGGATACTGGTATTATTGGGTCTAGTATTGCTACAATTAGTGTTAGTACTGAACTGCTTCAGGCTTTCTGATGTTACTAGTTCATTTATTTTGTTATATTTGTACTTTTCTTATTAAAGTATTTTATTTTCCTTGAAATAGGGAGTTCAAGGATGATGATTGAGTCATTCAAGCTCTGTTGGCTATGGTGAAGATAGCAGAGAATATATGTCAGAGGCACAATGCAAAGCGCAGTACAATTCTTTGTAATATATTTTAGTTTGATTTTTTATATGCATGAAAAAACCATTTGTAATAGTTACTACAGTATTAGATATCTTTTAACTCTTTCTTTTGTCTTTTGTTTGCATCTCTCTCCCTCTCTCTCTCTCTCCCTCTCTCTCTCTCTCTATCTATCTATCTATCTTGAAAACCTTGAAAGGGGCTGCAATCAGTGGCGGACAGAGGCGGGCCCAGTTAAGAAACTCTGCAATCAGTGGAAGCCCAAAACTGTTTGTTGAAACTCAGTTAAAAAAATTAACGGGCCAGCATTGAAATCTGCTTTGTAATGTTAACGGGCTTGCTGTTATTTCTGTGGCTGTCATCTCTTTTCTAGCATGTTTAAAAAATGGGTAAATTTCGCTGGAGGTCACTAAACTTTGTTATTTGTCACTAATTGGTCACTCAAATTTGATTTGTCCATTTTGAGTCACTCAACTTTGTTATTTGTCCCAATCAAGTTCCTCTATATTTTTCCATATAAAATTTTAACAGAATATGCTAATTTTGTTAATATTTTGGAGGAAATGAGTATATTCCGTTAATTTTTTGGACGGAATAGCAATATTCCGTTAAATTTTTGGATGAAAAAGTATAGAGGGACTTGATTGAAACAAATAACAAAGTTGAGTGACTCAAAATGGACAAATCAAACTTGAGTGACCAATTCGTGACAAATAACAAAGTTTAGTGAACTCCAGCGAAATTTACCCTAAAAAAATTTATAACAGGCAACTCTCATCTCTCTCCCTCTCTCTGACTCTCCAATAAAATATTTGAATTCAATTCTTGCTCCTTTCTGAAAAAAATCCTACGTTCACCTCTAGTGGCGAACATATACCTATAGAACAAAGATCAATTGATCTCTATTTTTTTTTGCAAAACCGATAATAAAGTATATTTTTTTCTCTATAAATAGTAAAATGTTATATGTACAAGAAAATTGATTCTCATATTTTTGTAAAAAATTTATACTATTGACCCGTTCTTTTTAAGAAAAATGACTTTGGATATAATTTGAGAGACTTCTAGCATTTAAGAACTTATTTTAATAAAAAAAAAATCAAAAACTCACATATGAGAGAGAAAAAATTGGATGGGTCCAATTTGAGCTGGAGGCAGCAATTTCTCTCTAACTCACCACTTCTTATTGAAAAAAATAAAAATAAATTAGCACGTGTTTTTGGATAGACGCTCCGAAGTGATGATAGAAGCTCGAACTCTCGACCTTTGATATCCAACTGCCCTAAAACTTTTTCATAGCCACTTGTGCCATTGCCTCATTGCAATATCTTGGGAAATTTTACAAAGTGTTCTTCTTTTACAAAATATAGAACAAAATACCCTCCTTTTAAAATTCTTAACAAAACGTCATTGTGGACTCCATTTGTTCTCTCTCTTTCCCTCTCTTTTCTTTCTCTCTATTTACTCTCATCTATTCTTTGCTTATATAATATATATAATTGTAATTTTATTTAAATTTTGAATAACTTTTATTTTTTATATGTATAAATGATTTAAAATAAAAATTAAGTGTGAAATTTTATTTGCTAAAATTAGTGTATATAATCAATTGAAATAGATCTCTCTTTCTATTATATAATCAATTTTTTTTTTTTGGAAATCTGTTACATCTTCAACACATACATGCCTCAGCTGCTGACAGGTAGAGCAGCTTCCTAACATCCTTACAACTACAAGGCCTCTTAACCAATCGGATAATTTAGAATAAAATACAAAGAACTGCCAACATCATTTACGCCAGAACTATCTCTTCTTCTTTTTTAATTCATTTATGCCAGAATTGTCATTGCTCAATTCTAGCCTTTGAAATGCGTCTCAATTAAACAGAATTGACGGCCACGGATTAAATTAAACAGTAACAGAAGTATGCATGCGGAGAACAAACATTATCAAATTTATAATAAAAAATTCATATATTCTACATTGAAGCCTAGACATTTTTAAATTTTAATTTAATTGGTCAAAATAATTTTTGTCGTCCGGGGCAATTTTGTTCCTAGTTCTGCATACGAATTTATGTGGGAAGCATGTAAATCATGTACAAATTTAAGTGTAAATTTTGTATACATTTTAAACAAATATAAATCTTGTAAAGATTTAGATTTATGCATGAAAATATAAAAGAGAACTAATGTGGTGACATTGGTAGACAAGATCTCAAAACTAAAAATCTGAACAATGATCTAATTAAACTATTTCATAAATAAATTCGCCCCGAGTTCCTCAGCCAACAAATTTCACTAAACCTATGTGATATTCTAATAGTAAATATCCAACTACAGTTGGGTTTAAATGCCTAATTAAAGCCAATTCGTCTGGAAGCAGTGACATGCGGTTACAAAAATTATGGTTGCGTGTTGTAACATTTAAGAATGTGACAAAGATAAAAGGAAAGTGGAATTGGAATTGGAAGAAGATAGATGTAATCGAATAAATTGAGAAGAAATGGTTTAAACATGCAAGTGGCGACCACGTGAGGAAGAAAAGACAAGAAGGGTGTGCTTTAAAAAGAAGGTAGAGGAGGAGAGGAGAGAGGAGAAAGGAGAGGGGAGAGAAGAAGTGACCGGATCTTATTGGATTTTGTTTATTTGCTTCTCAATAAATTTTGAGGGTAAAAGAAAAGAAGAGAGAGAAAATTATGTATGCAAGTTATTCAAATTTTGTATTTCAAATCAAAATGTAAAAGAGATTAATTTTTTACATTGTTTTCTCTTTTTTTCTAGACCACAAATTAACTCTCAAATTGATTAATTACTTTCATATATTAATTATAAGGATATGATGAAAATATAATCATTTTTCTAACATTTGTTACATTTCTAAACATATCTGATTAATTACATCATTAATATCTCTCACCTATTTTTTTTAGTTATTCTAAACAATTAGCTACCCACTCTTATCTCCCATTTAATCTAAGTTCCATTAAACTTCTAGCTATCTATATTGCAAAATTTAATCTAGAAATACTTGTGTAGAACTTTTCGGAATAAAACTTATTCAAAAGGTCCTTTCGGTAAACGAGATAAAGAGAAGAGAACACATAAAAAGCTCGTATATGCATGTTAGTTATCATTATTGACATTTTCCAAAAATTAAATATATGATAGTAAACTAAGCAATAAGAGGAACTGGTTGAGGCCGACGTATATGATTTTCAACCGTTCAATCTGTTTTAAGATACATGTTACTTTAATATTAGTGTGTGTTTGTTTCAAAATTCGTGTTGATCTAGCACATAGATTTTAAAAGCGGATTGAACTATAGAAGAACTCAACAAATTCAAATTTGAGTCTGATGGATGTTGAAATTAACAGAGAGAGATAAGAAGCAGAGAGGCGCTATTGAGTTTAATTCATATCATTTGTATATATTGATTCAATTGTTATTACAGCAGCCTTTATATACTAATAACTCATTAATTAAAAATCTAATCTAGATACAAACAATCTAACCAAATCTAATTGACAGCTCACTGTGATTAGAGAAATATCTCTAACCGATTCTGTCATGTCATCCAGTATTCATGATACTGGAGTCTTCCAGTTGACTTTGCCTATCAGCCCCCCCGCAAGCCAAGGGGACAGGTGTCACCGTAAGCTTGGAGCGTAGAGAGAGAAACCTTGGTGTTGTCAATCCTTTTGTCAAGATGTCGGCTATTTGATCTTGTGAAGATATAAATCGAATAAGAAGAGATCGATTGAGAACTCTTTCACGAATAAAGTGAAAGTCAATCTCCACATGTTTCGTGCGAGCATGAAAAGCCGGGTTAGAGGCAAGGAATGTTGCACCGATGTTGTCACACCATAAGGTTGGTGGGGATTGAAGTTGAACATGGAGCTCGGCTAAAAGAAATTGAAGCCATACAAGCTCAGCACATGCAAGTGCAAGGCTTCTATATTCGGATTCTGTACTGGAGCGAGCAACCGTGTGTTGCTTTTTCGAGCTCCAAGAGATGATATTGGATCCAAGAAATATGCAGAATGCTGAAGTGGAGCGACGATCATCTGGGCAACCGGCCCAATCGGCATCACAATAGGCATGAATCTCAAGTGTATGACATGGTTTAATGAAAATGCCATGAGAAGGAGAACCAGCTAAGTAACGGAGAATCCTCTTGACTGAAGTCCAATGGGAGGTAGTGGGATTGTGCATAAATTGAGAGACTTTATTTACGGCAAAGGCAATATCGGGTCGGGTTATGGTTGCATATTGCAAGGCACCAACAATTGTGCGATAAAGATGAGGTTCTTCGAGAGGATCTCCATCAAATTTTGAAAGAGAGGTATTGGCCGCCATGGGGGAAGGGCACGGCTTGGTATTTACCATGTTAGCACGGTTTAGAAGGTCTCCGATGTACTTGGTTTGAGATAGGTGAAATCCATTTGTAGAGGATGAGACCTCAATGCCCAAGAAATAATGAAGAGGACCCAAGTCTTTGAGAGCAAACCGAGAGTGCAAGGTGGCAATAAGTTCAGCCATGAGGGTAGAATTAGAGCCGGTAACTAGTATGTCATCAACATATACAAGCACTACAAGAGTATGACCAGTAGAGGTAAGCACAAAAAGTAATGGATCATATTGAGACCCCACAAAGCCGAAATCGAGAAGAGTAGTGCTCAATGTGTTGAACCAAGCACGTGGAGATTGCTTTAGCCCGTAAATAGCCTTAGAAAGAAGACATACGTGATCAGGCCGAGTAGAGTCAATGAAGCCGGGTGGTTGATGCATGTAGACTGTCTCATTTAAGTCACCATGAAGAAAAGCATTATTAACATCGAGTTGTCGGATGGACCAACCAAAGGTGAGAGCCAAGGAAAGGACAACCCGAATGGTAGTGGGACGTATCACCGGACTAAAGGTTTCGAAATAGTCGACACCTTCTTCTTGAGTGAATCCTTTGGCAACGAGGCGCGCCTTGTGTCATCCGATTGAACCATCCGCATGCCGCTTGGTTTTGAAGACCCATTTGCATCCAATTATGTTTTGGTTTGAAGGTGGTGGAACAAGAGTCCATGTGCCATTGTGAATCAATGCCTTGTATTCATTAGTCATAGCATCGCACCAGTGAAGGGATTTTTGAGCTTGAGTGAAATTTTTGGGTTCATCAGAAGCATAGGACAGAAGTGCTATATGATTTGGGAATTTATTGGGTTTTATTGTGTTATCTCGGGTCCTTGTTACCATGTGATGAGTTGGAGCTGATGGCTGATTTGTAGAAGACTGTGGTGGTAAAATAAGAGGTCCAGTGAGCTGTTGTGTTAAAGGAGAAGTGCTGGTGGGATTGGATTGGGTTTCGGCCTGTGAGAGGTCTTGTTGGACTTGAGCTGGTGGGGAAGTTAATTGGGTTGGCTGTGAAGAAGAGGTAATTGGGCTAGGCCTTGTAAATGAAGGTTGGGAAGTAAGCTGGGAGTTGGGCTGCCGTATATGAGAAATGGGAGGGGATTGGGATGCAGGTAACGAAAATAACAGAGGCATAGTGTTGGTGTTTGAAGTGGTTTGTTCCATTGAGGTCGTAGCGGCAGGGAGCTGAGACTTAAAAGGAAAATTATTTTTATCAAATGTAACGTGACGAGAAACAAAAATCCGACTAGTGGGTAAGTGCAAACATTTATAGCCTTTTTGATTAAATGAATAACCAAGAAAAACACAAGGCAAAGCTCGAGATTGCAATTTGTGATCATTGTAGGGTCTAATATAAGGAAAACATAGACACCCAAGAACACGTAAAAAGTTAAAGTCTGGGTTTTTGTGAAAAAGGGCCTTGTAGGGTGAGGTAGAGTTGGTAGAGGAAGGAAGGCGGTTAATGAGATAGACAATGCTTGCAAAGATGTCATCCCAAAAATGATTAGGTAGAGAAGCGCGGTTCATAGTAGCAAGAGAGAGTTCGATAATGTGACGGTGTTTGCTCTCAGCAACACCGTTTTGTTGAGGTGTATGAGGGCAAGTTATTTGGTGAGAGATAGAGGGAAATAGGCGGGTTATAGGTTTGTACTCCGTACCACCATCGGTACGAAGTGTTTTAATTGTGGCATTCAAGAGATTCTCAACTTTAGACTTGAAATTAGAGAAAACATGCACAAGTTCATCTTTAGTGTGAAGAAAATAAATCCAACAAAATTTGGTGTAATCATCAATAAAAACTACATAGTAACGGAATCCATTGTGAGACAATAAAGGAGCGGGACCCCAAAGGTCGGAATGAACCAGTTCAAGGGGAGAAGTAGTAAAAGAAGAACTTGAATTAAAAGGTAATCTATGTGTCTTTGCCATGCAACAATCATGGCATAAGGTTAATTTATTTGAAGAGCAAGGTAAAGCAAAACATTGTAAAACTTGTAAAGTAATGGATGAAGAGGGATGACCAAGACGTGCATGCCAAAGGTCGGCTGACACGTGTTCACTAAGAAAAGCTTGAGGATGGGAGTGTAGAGGAGCTTGTGGTGAGAGGTGGTAGAGACCATTAATGAGCTTGGCTTGGAGGAGGAGGGTCGAAGTGTGGCGATCCTTGATATTGCAAAAATGAGACGAAAATTCAAAGGTTAGTGAATTATCCATGAGCAATTTAGAGAGACTTAATAAATTTTTGGTAAAGTAGGGAACGTGTAAGATGTCTTTGACAAAGATAGTATAGTTTGAGAGGGAGATAGAGGTAGAGCCGATATGACAAATTGTCAAACCAGAACCATTACCAATTTGTAATTTATCGAAGCCCTCATATGGAAGATAAGTGGAGAGGTTGTTGAGATCTCCGGTTACATGATGAGAGGCGCCGGAGTCAATGACCCAATCAGTCGAAGGAGAGGAGGCAGCAGGTTGAGCTACAAAGGCTTGGTATGGATTCGATATAGTAGCTGGATAGGTGTCCTCAAATCGATGCCAACAATTTTTGGCTATATGACCCATTTTGCCACAAATTTGACAAATCTCATTTTTGTCAGGATTGGTGGGTCGTGGTTGGTAAGAACCGGGCTGAGGATTGAAGGTAGGTCGGGTTTGAGTACCAGTTGGGGTCGGTAATAGACCAGGTGTTGTCGGGTTAGAGAGGCGTGGTGCAGGGGGTCTGCTATTGGGTCTCGGACCCGAGTAGTAGGAGGTTCGGGTATTATTGTTATTGGGTTTAGAGTTATAGGACCGGTTGTTATTGGATCTGGTATGGTTTGAGTAATAGGCAGTGGGAGATGGATTTGAGGGGAGAGGAGAATAGGTGCTGTTTTGAGAGTTGATGAGAGATTCATAGCTGACAAGGAAAGCATGGAGTTCTTGGACTGAATAAGGGTCTGGTCGGGTGGTTGCAGCAGCCACAGCTGAGTTGAACTCAGGTCCGAGTCCACCCAAGATATACATGGAAAGGTCGTCATCGGATAAAGGTGATCCAATAAATGCCAATTCATCAGCTATAGACCTCATCTTTTGAAGAAATTCTGAGCAAGAAGAGCTACATTTTGTGGTGGTTTGGAGTTTCCGACGAAGTTCACTAAGTCGCGCACGGGAAGAAGCTGAGAATGTTTGTTGAAGATTCTGCCATAGGTCTAAAGAGGTTGAGCATGATACTACCTGACCAAGCAATGTCTCAGACAAGGATGAGCGCAGCCATGCTAGAATAATCTGGTCTTGTTGGTGCCATGGTGAGGTGAGGGGATTGGTGGAGGCGACTCCAGTTGGTGAGGTGATGTTTGGTGCAGGTGAAGAAGTGGTGATGTATTTGTGTAGCCCATAGCCATGAAGCACCGGTAAGATTTGGGATTGCCAAGCTAGAAAATTATTTCTTGTTAATTTTGTAGAAATTGGGACATTGATGATTACTATGGGATCAGGAGAGACAGATTGAGATTGAGGTAAAGGATTGACAGATGTAGCATCAGGATTAGGAGGAGAGGTACTCATGGTGGCTCTGATACCATGAAATTAACAGAGAGAGATAAGAAGCAGAGAGACGCTATTGAGTTTAATTCATATCATTTGTATATATTGATTCAATTGTTATTACAACAGCCTTTATATACTAATAACTCATTAATTAAAAATCTAATCTAGATACAAACAATCTAACCAAATCTAATTGACAGCTCACTGTGATTAGAGAAATATCTCTAACCGATTCTGTCATGTCATCCAGTATTCATGATACTGGAGTCTTCCAGTTGACTTTGCCTATCAGATGTCGACTGCAAATTTCTCCCTTTATATATAGATGTTGAAAACAAAACTCTTTGCACAGCTAAAATTATGGAAAATCTTTTTAATTCAGTCAAGTTTTTCTTTTGTATTTTTTTTAAAACTTAGTGAGGAACGGGTTTTTCTACCGTTATACGCGTCACTTCAATATCAGTGCATGTTTATTTCGCACGGATTTTAAAAGAGGATCTGACTGTAGAAGAATCCATTAAATTCAAATTTGAGTTCAATGAACGTCGACTGCAAATTGCAAATTTCTCCATTCATATAGATGTTGAAAGCAAAACTCTTTGCACAACTAAAATTTTGGAAAATCTTTTTAATTCAGTCCAAATTTCTCTTTTGTAACCTTTTTTTAAAACTTAGTGACTATCATGCATCACATAACATGCTAACAATCATAATCATATGGATACGTTCAATCATCAAGTTATGATTTTACATGTCAACCATATTTCAGCATTGTGAAAAGCATCCGTTCTAACTAATGTCACCTGATACTGACCTCTTCTAATTCAGATGTGCTCAATCAATCAAGATATGAAAAACTAATATATAAAAGAAAATGAAGTATTTAAAAATGAAAATCAATAGGTGGAGAGAGAAGAAGATATTGATCCGAACTAACTATACATGAATCGGTGACTTAACATGATCTCCTCTTAACCACCAAGTAACCTAACTCCGACTACGACCTAGATTCATATTTTTTCCTTTACATCTCAATCAAGCAATAGATTAATTAATATATGAATCGTGTATGGACTTGAACAAATGAATATATATATATATATAGAGTAAGGCTATGCTACTTTACGAATTAAACGGGTTGTTTTAATTCACGTTTATATCTTTAGTTTCGAAGTCCAAATAGCCGATCCAAATTTTACATTTTTTGAAATTTTTTTACTATTTATGAAGATAGTTTGAAAATCACTGTTTTTAATGGTGCAAAATTTTAATAAAAACAGCGATTTTCAAACCATCTTAATAAATAGTAAAAAAATTTCAAAAAATGTAAAATTTGGTCTCCAAGTACATTTTAATATAAATTAAACATCTAACGGTTTGGATCGGCTATTTGGACTTCGAAACTAGAGATATGAGTGCGGATTAAAATAGTACGTTTAATTCGCGAAGTAATGTAGCCTTACTCTATATATATAAAGCTACCATATATTGCAATGCATATGTATTTTTGTACATTGAACTATAAGTACCGGATTCAAAGTTCAAATGACCGATTCAAGTCATTGATCTTGTTCTCCATATTAATATTGTAAGGATTTCATGTGTATGCCTATGGTGAGAATTAAAAAATTTTCAATCACCACTTGGCTCAATACACAAAGGACGTTATTTATATGACAATAACAAACAAGAAACTTCTTAATAGTTTCATTAAGCACCTAATGTGTACTAAATAAAAATAAATAAATTTATTTATTTCTTATACAAGAGGAGATAATAATTTATACCTAAAGAGATTGTCAAATCTCTTGTTAGAGGGAAGTTGATTTCCCTTCTAGATCTCTTGGAACTGTCATTCTCTTGGAAGCACCTCTTGGTTCACCTTGAACCTAAACAACGAACTACCACACCTCTTAGATAGATGGATGTGAAGTTCAAGGCTTAGATACAACCACCTCTTGATCTTTAAATCAACAAACTATTTGATTTCTTGGTGGCTAAACCTAACAAGAGAAGATGAGAGAGCAACCTTCTCAACTTTTGGTCAAGGAGAAAGGAAAAACGTGGCTGCTCAAAGGGGCTGATTTTGGCAAGTGTTATAGGCAGAAAATTAGCATGTTTTTCTCCAAAATGAGCCCCCTTAAATAGGCAAGGGTTAGGGCAACCCTTTGTGTAAGGTTTGAATCAATTACACAAATGCCACTGGCCTTGTTTAGCCATCTCATGCTCTCTTTAATCTCATCTTATGGTTGGTTCAATAAATTAATTTATGAACAAATAATATTATTCATATTATTCTATTATACAATATTTATATTATTCTTATAATGTATTCAAACATTATGCTAAATAATATTTGCATAACTTCATAAATTTATTTATGGTCTAAGCATGTCATATTATGACATTTTATTTTAGCATTTCATCACATGTATTTTATCTTATACATCATTATGAAATGTAAAATACTTGTTGTTTCTCTTCAGTTGGTGTGACCGTATAGAGGATCTATGTCATCTTGGCAATAATATAAAATTTTATATTATTGACTATAAGAGGTTCTATCATTACATTATAGTTATCCAAACGACATAGTAAATCATTTACTCAATTCACTAATTTTGTGTCTATCCTTGTCACATGATATTATGAATAATATGCAAAATATGATCGTGTCATTTTTGCATTATATTCGTTTTCTTGGTCTCTCAAGTGAATTATAATTATAACTACATCAATTATATTGCATGCGATATAATTCCACTTTACCAAGGGGCCCAGTAATATCATAACTCAAATTGAGGGACAATGATAATATTAATATGTAGATTTCTCCCGCACAAGTTGTACACAACGAACTGCTATTTTATTCCTATCATAAGATAGTATTTAAATAACAATCACATTATATGCTTCTCATGTGAAAAACCTACACATCTCATATCTAAGATTCTAAAGACACAATGGAAACATTAATGACACAAAGCACAATCCATATAATGTTCCATTCATTTAGGTCATACTTAATATATAAAATACACATTTTATATATTCATGTAATTAAATGATAATCCTTTATCAACATTTATAAAACTTCAACGTACTTTAATCTACATGACAATCTTCCTCGGTAATTAATGTTCCTACTTAATTACCACGATTGTGAACTTATTTAGTGATTAAATGTTTCTCATCTTAGGAGTTCTATGATTCAAGACAAAGAGCATCTTCTTGAATACTTCCAAAGATATAACATATAAATCTCAAAGAATAAGAATAATAATATTCGTAATAAAATCATGAACAGCACATAAATTATTATTAAAAGATAACTTTCAAAACACACATCCTTCAAATATGTGTTTAGAGACCAAATTTTATATTTTTTTTGAAAAAAAATTACTATTTTTGTAGATTTATTGAAAATCGTTGTTTTTTTAAGATCCATATTTGTCTGAAAAACAATGATTTTCAGTAAATATAAAAACAAGTAAAAAAATTTCAAAAAATATAAAATTTGGTCTCCAAACACGTATTAATATGGAGAACAAGATGAATGGTTTGGATCAATTATTTGGACTTTGAATCTAGTGATTTATAGTCCGATGTACAAAAATGCCTATGCATTGCAATGTATGGTAGTCTTACTCATATATATATAATTAAATTTTGAATTTAAAATAATAATTTTGATATATTTTTGGCCATCATGTTAATTAAATTATAATTTCAAATTTCAAATAATAATTTTGATATAGAAGTTGAACCTGTGTGCACATGAATTTTGATAATTCGCTCAAAGATGTGAATTATGGAAAAAAAAAATATAAGTTTTACGCAAATTTAGTGTGAACCCTTTACAAATTGACATATTATATGAAAAATAATTTTATATAAATTGACTAATCAAATTAAGTTTTAATCACATAATATAAATTTAATTTTTACAGGTTTCACATTTTTTACATACCAAAATTCGTACACAAGTGTTGCAGAGGATAAACACTTAACATATAAAATTTTGAGAAATGCATAAATATTTGTACACGCGCGTGGAAATCAAATGTCGGTTAGCCAGAAATATAGTATTTTTTTATTAATTCGTCAACACGATTATTAGTCCGCCTTTAATATTCAATTGCTTCTTTGTGGTTGTGGGGGCCATCCATGCATCATGCACTGTCCTTCTGTTTTTTCATTGGGCTTTTTTTTTTTTTCTAAAATTTTGTTGAACAAAAATCCTTTTTCAGGCATAAATGCTCAGCTCCAAAAATTTCGGTGATAAAATTTCCGAGAAGATTTTCAGCGACTTTCAACTGAAAATTGGACCAATTAAAAGTTCTCGCTAAAGTTTGAAACATAAATGAAGCTCAGAATGCGATTTCTTTTATTTCATCATTGTTTTTAAAAGCCCTGAAGTTGTTGTGTTGTTTGGTATTGATGTTATGAGTTTTAGATTGTTGAAGTTATTTGATGTTGATGATGTTATAGATATGAAACGACGGATGATAGATATAATTTTATAATTTATTTAATGAAAATTATATTTGGTAGTCACTACCAAAGTTTCAAAAAAAAGAGAAGCCCGGAAGTTGCACGGAACTTCTGATGTAAAAATAACAAATTAGATAAAGAGTGAGGCTATGCATGGTAATATGCATATTACAATTTATTTTTTTGTTTTTAAATTTTAAATAGTTAATCTAAACTGTTTAACATGATTTTCATATAAAAGTATATTTGTATACCGAATTTTATATATTTCTTTTAATAGATAAAAATCACTTTATTTGAAAATTCTAAAACCATCCAAACCCAGCGATTTTCTATCTATCTAAAAAAAAATAATTCTAAAAAAATATAAAATTTAGTCTATTAAATCACGTTTGATATAAGAATTATGTTTAACGGTTCGTATTAATTATTTGAACTTTAAATATAAAGATATACATTTATAGTACGAATCAATCTGTAATATGCATATTACCATGGCCTCGCTCAATTAGATAATATTATTTTTCACTTCTTTTTCATAATTTTAACAGCCTTAACCATGAGCAAGCATGGCCCTTTTTTGTGAAGTATTTGTCAATTATTAATATTTTAACTCTATGATCTCAAGACTACTATGGAAATTTCAAATGTAATACCAAAGAAAAAGAAAATCAACGCGATTTTATGAAAGAATCAACCCGAATTGTTTTTTAATCGCTTGCCGTGACTATATGATGGATATCAGGCTATATTTTCTTAATTAATGTTGCTTTCAACATATTTCTCAGACAGGGATGATTATTTATTTTATTTTTTTTAAAAGAAAAACAGATTGACAGGAAGCTTCGGAGTAACTTATCTCACTCAAACCACTAAAAATAATTCCACTAAAACCCATTTGCCATGAAAACTAATTTGCAGTCCAAGCTTATTTTTTTATTCAGAAAATTAGATAATTTCTCTATGAGAAGGGTTCAAATACCTCAATTTTTAAAAACTGTAATAACTTAAAATTTAAATCTTAAAATTCAAAATAAAACCATTGGATATGAACTACATCGTTTTATCAATGCACGTGTAAAAAATTATAGCATTTCAACTTTGTTTTGATTGTCATCTTGAGCTTGTAAAAATATATACTAATATAGATAATTTACAGACGTTGATTTTTCAACTTATTAATTCATATAAAAGCAAAATCAAAATGTGATAATTTTATAGGCACATAGAGAAAATAACATAGATCACATCTAACGGTTTTATTTTAATATTTAAGTTTTAAACTTTGAGTTATTTAAATTTTAAAAATAGAGGCATTTGAATCCTCCTCTTTTTGTATTTAGAAAAAAACAAAAAACAAAAACAAATCAAGGTCGTTGAAAATAGAAGTGGATTGTTGGTTTTTCAGAAGAAAAAAATCTCTACCACCTTATTATCGGTTCAGTGGGAGATGAGAAGTCATTTTTCCATTTTATTATTTCTTTCTTTCTTTCTTTAAAAAGTCTTTCCACAGTAGTAATAGTATGTGGAAAAACTCTTTTCTCTTTTCCACCATTAATACCAGGGCGGATCGTAGAAAGGCCAATAGAACCTTTTGGCTCTTATTTTTTTTGTGTGTTTATATATAATTTTGTATATAATTTATAGTAAAATATCACGATATTGTAAAATTGATTTTCATCTCTGTAAACTTTTTTATATAATTGATTTCTCTCTTTATATATATAACCTCTATATTTTAAATTCTGAATCTGTCTCTAATTCGTACAATATAGAAGGTTCTTCGAAAAATCAAACCTCTAATTTTATTTTCCATAAGGGCCCATCCGGCCACATACTATTCACTGTGGAAAATAAAAATTTGCTCAGAGCTAAGTTCTTATTCCCACTGTGAACAGTAAAATTTAGTTCAAAATTTTTGATTCCCACATTCATTCTTATTCTCTACTGAGTTGCCGAACAGGCCCTAAGAGAAGCGAGAAAGTTGATTTCTAAACAAAAAAAGAGCCCCAAAAGCAAAAGTATATAGCCGTAGAAGGATGTGACAATGATTGTGTATCATTTTTGTGCAAATGTCAATTATCCACATACAAATAGATTTAATTAGAGCTGAAGCAAGATTCCATCAATCATTGATTAACCCTACATTTAAAAGGATTTTTGTATCTTGATCTTCTGCGACGGATGCAAAGGGCCTCTCAGTCTGATGATTCACTCAGACTTGCAAAGAACAAAAAATTTCACTTAGGACCTGTTCGGCGTTTTTTCTGTTTTTGTGGAAAAATAAAAATTCAGTTCAACTGATTTTTTTTTCTCACATAAACAGTAAAAATTAGTTAAATTTCTGTGTCTATGCCCATTCCCGATGGTGCGCCGAACAGACCCTTATTGTAGGTGGCCAGTTTAATTTATGGTTATGACACACTGCATGATGATACAAACATTAGTTAGAACTTAGAATAGAAGAACACAAGGAAAATATATTATAAGTGCATGATGCAAAATCATCTACTAATAAAATTAGATAGTAAGTGGTAATGATTGTTGAGAAAAGTGAGGTGGTTCCGTGGTTGCCTTTAACTCTTTAACCAAACGTGGCTTCCCAGTTCCACTTTGTTAGGGGGAATTTCAGGTGTACCCCTAAAAAACTTAAATTGTGTATTTTTCTCTCTAAACTTTAAAATTACATATCTTCCTTTAAAAAATTAGAAGGTTTATAAAATAATTCTAATACATTCATTTTTTAAACTTTTTTTATCACATGACTCTATACAAAATTAATTTGAAAATTTAAAATCTTTACATGTAGATGCATCAATGAAGTATATAGATTTCAACGGTTTCATATTCGTTATTTGAAGCCAATCCGATATATTTTAAAATTGAGTTTACAAGTAACTTTGGTAAACTTAGAACACCTTAGTTCTACTTGTCATTATTAGTTTTTTTTTGTCCTTAAAAACCAATTGAATACGAGACCGAGATTTTTTCTTCAATAAGCTACAATTTTTTATGTTTTTAATAAAGGGTAAATTGGATAAGTTATAAATTTAAAATGAGTTTAAATAAAATAGGTAAATTTGTGAATTTTGAAAGTTTAACGAGGAAATACTTAATTTGATGTTTAGAGGGACAATAACGTAATTTTGATGTTTTTGAAGGGTATACATGAAATTTCCCCATTTTTTAAAGACAAGCAGTACGGTTTGCACTTCTCAGCTTTACGATTTTTCACGGAACTTGTCGTGTCCTTTTTGGAAATTTCTATGGTACAAACTATGTTCCAAATCTTTTACACGGAATTGCATTGCTGGTCGAATCTTTTACACGAGACGCCTTCTTGCATTAGAGTAGGCGGTAGCTAGTAATTTAAATAGAGATTGTCCTGAAATTTAGGGGTTATCCGACTGGTATCCGAAAATTAAATACGGATATCCAATACTCGAATATGGATACAGTTTTAAATTTTAAATTTTGTATTTAAATAGTAGATATATATTATATAGTTCAATATATATTATGAAAAAATATGTTATTCGCTGTTATAAAAAAATAGATATCCAATTAGTATCTGTTTAATATCTGATCCCTATCTGTATCCGAAAAATAAAAGTGGATACAGATATGATTTTACCACTATTGATCTGTATCTGTTTACCTTGATAGATTATATATTAATAATAAATTTAATTAACATTTGTGACAGACAATATCAAAATAAATATTAATATTTAAGAAGTAAAATTATAAATATAAATGTTAACTAAAATAGATGTGATTTGAAAATTTTGTTTCAGTTCATTAACTTTTATAGTTGAATAAAAAATATTCAAATTGCATCAAATTATAAAAAGTTTATCCATTGCTGTAAATTTGGATAGTCTGGATTAAAATAATTAAATTGGACTTTCTAAATTGCATAAGGATAACAATTGAATTTAATTACCATCACAATAATTTTATTCAGGATAATTATAATATTCTCACATATCCATCCCCCATTTATCCTCGAATTCATATCCTCTGAGATATCCCAAACTTTGCGTGACTTTATGGATAATCTCAACCGTTTAACTACGTTATGCACGAATCTCAAAGCACACATAATACTGACCCCTACATCACCCCCGAATAGGCACTGGACACATTGGTCACGCAAAAGTTGAGATATCTCAGAGGATTCACACTTATTTATCCTCCAACTAACTAATTTTCTATTTTAATTATAACTATTATTTTTAACAACATTTATTTCTTTCATTTTTCTCTCTTCCTCTTCCATCTCTATCTTCCTTTTTCACCTCCATCTTCTTCTCCCATCACCCTCTACCATTTCCGCCTCCCTCTCCCACCTATGCCTTCGTCTTTCTCTCCCACCTCTCTGCCTTTACCTCTCTCTCCCACCTCCACCTCCATTTTTCCATCGATAAGCTATTTTCCTCTCCCACCTCCCACTCTCTCGCACCTCGAAATAATAAATACAATAAGCTCTCTCTCTCTCTCTCATACCTCCATTTTTTCCATCTATGCCTGCAGCTCCCGCTCCAACGGGCATTCTGTCTGAGATCATCCGTCATTCCATCCCAATCAAGCACGCCTCTGCCGAGATTAAATACTTCAACATGTATGAATGAATACTTCAACGTGTATGAATGAATACTTGAGCACCCCTCTGCTGAGTCAGATCCACCACTGTCAACCGTATCAAAATATTTTTGTATATGTGGATACAATCAATCCCTTTCATGTTTATGTTATCTTTCATCATAAAGTAGAGAGTTATTTGCAAAGAACAAAGTTTTATTAATGATGAATTAAGCCACTGTGTACTAAGAAATGATATTCATTTTTTTTTGAAAAAAAAATAGAGGTATACGAATAAATACTTGATGTCTTATAATTAATACTTCAATGTGTATAAATGAATACTTAATATCTTAGATATGAATACTTGTGCAACGGATAACTCGAAAGTATGTTATCATGTATCTCATTTGAAAGATAAAATTGTGTAGAAAACATTCATGATTTTAGATTTGCAAAATTTCTCACAAATCGTCAAAAATACTGTTTAAATTGAATAGAGAAGAAAAAATCATCTCTAAAAACGTGTAAAAGATAGATGAGTGATGTGTCCAGTTTTTGTATTTACACTTGCACGACGACGATGAATACTTTCACAACGAGATATGAATATTTGCGTGATGAGAGATGAATATTTGTGCAACGAACAACTCGAAAGTATGTCATCATGGATCTCATTTGAAATATAAAATTGTGTAAAAAATATTCATGGTTTTAAATTTGCAAAATTCCTCACATATCGTTAGAAAATATTGGTTAGATTGAAAAAAATTACCTCTAAAAACGTATAAAAAATGGATGAGTGATGTATTAAGTTTTTATATTTGCACTTACACAATGAGAATGGATATTTTCTCTCGATGATGAATATTTGTGCAACAGATAACTCGAAAGTATGTTATCATGGATTTCATTTGAAAAATAAAATTATGTAAAAAACATTCGTCGTTTTAGATTTGTAAAATTCTTTACCGATCGTTAGAAATATTAATTACATTGAACTGAGAAAAAAAAAATCACTTCTAAAAGCGTGTTCAATTTTTTTTTAAATACTTGATATCTTAGATATTAATACTTGATGTGTTATAGATGAATACTTAATACATTACAGATGAATATTTGCACGCGCCAATTGTAAAATATTTCAAATATTATATGGTTCTCAAATAGTAAGTGATACCTATAAATAGTTAGTAGTTATTCAAGTTGTTAATGATTGAGAGATAAATAGGAGATTGTTACGTAGAAATAGTTAGGTGCTCCTTTTTACTAAACGGTGACTCCTGCTTGTAATCTTTAGCTGCAAGAGGAGAAACAGCCATTAAATACGAATCTCTAGCTAGACACAAATGGGAACCAATGGCAGCGCAACTATTGGCGTAAAATGAGGAATTCAAAAGCTCCTATTGCAAAATTCAGAGGTGGCTGCCCATTATAAACTGCCGGCCAATTTATGATGTTCTTTTGTGGCAATTTCAGCGTGGAAATTTGATAGATGTTTCTAATTTCTTCTTAATTTTATTTTACGGTGTATTAGTGTAGATGAGGGACATAAATAACCAGATAACACAAGTCTAGAGACAAAAAAATCCTATCAATTCATGAATGATTGTTTTCGTTTCGTTTCTTTCTATTTTCGGAGTAATTTGGGCAGTTAAAAAGGGTAATTTGGGTCCCTGCTCACGTCCGCATAAAGCAAACAGAGCATTTGATTTGAGTGCGCAGACAAGATCCATTATCCGTACACAAGATGAACCCCACACACCAATAATATAACAAGCCAAGATCTGACGGTCATTGCAGAAACTGATTAAATCACGACCGTAAGTTATGAATACTCATACTTATCCGTGCTTTTCTTTGCGTACATTACCGTTTCTTCTGGACACGTGTCGAGTACTGGATGAGACATAACGGTTGTCACGAGTGCGACCGCCCGTAAAACCCACACATATACCTTGTGAGAAAATAATTGGAGGGTTTTTTTTTTTTTTTTTTTTGAAATACTGGCAGCAGCTGCCAATAGTGAATAGTGTAATTGGAGCTTTTCACTGGTATCCTTTGAGAAACTCAAATTGGATTTAAGTAATTTTGAATATAGAGTGATGCTTCTATGGACATAAGGACCTATTTGTAAAATGAATATATTTTTATTTTCAATGTTCAAATGGGCGATCTGAACCGTTCATCTTGTTCTCCATATTAATATGTACTTGGAGACCCAATTTTACATTTTTTTGAATTTTTTTACTATTTATTAAGATGGGTACAAAATTCAATGGTCTGAATTTGATATTTTTTGTACCCATCTTAATAAATAGTAAAAAAATTCAAAAAAATATAAAATTTGGTCTCCAATATTAATATGGAGAACAAGATGAACGGTTCAGATCGATTGTTTGAACTTTGAAAATAAAAATATGTCTCATTTTACAAATAGGCCCTTATGTCCATAGAAGCCTTTGCCTTGAATATATGCAATATATTCTTGCAGGACTGAATTAGAAAATTGAGATGAGGATTGAAAAAATTAATATAGTGTAATTTTATTTTATAAGACGATAAATAATACAATATTGATGTATATAAAATTTACAAAATTTAATTGATAAAATTACGAAATTTTAAATTGTTGGAGGAACTTTACCCCTTTTTAGCCCGTGCAAGGATAAACATATCTTAATTTATTGAAGCTGATTATTGTATTTTTTTTTAAGCAGTGTACCTTATTCGTTTGTTTTCATTCTAATAATATAAATAATCTATTGTATAAACACAAGCAATTATTTGAAAATTTTAATAATCACGTTTAGTATAATTGACTAGGTCATTACTTTTTGAGTGAGTTAATGGTACTATGCATATTACGATTTGTTACTGTGCTACAGCTCTATATTTGAGTTTTTAAATCTTAATGGTCGATCCGAACCGTTCGTCTTATTCTCCATATTAATATGTGTTTGAAGACCAAATTTTACATTTTTTAACCTATAGCCAGTTTGCGACTGCATTTGCAAATGTCACCTCACATTTCAAGTGTCCAAACTTAATACATATAGATCGTATAATGTGTGCTCTCTTGATTGTTAGATTTTGTACATATTCATTTAATTCTCATAAGGTCGATTTGTTACAAATTGATGAATTTTTAAGGGACAATGTTTCTTATGTTATAACCCTTTCCTTTTGAAAAATAGAAAACTACACCAAATGGTTGTCAATTTCCAGAAACATAGGAGTCCAGCTAAATCAGTCACCCGATGTTACTAGAGTTAATAAGTTTGCGTGTTATTTGTTGTTTCTTTCTTTATTTTATTTAAACTCTTGTTCTGTGAATTTGTTTGTGCATCATGCCTTGTTCACTTTTTTTTCCCTCTCTATTTTGAGTTACAAATCAAGCAAGCAATTTTTTTTTTTTTAAATTTTGATCAAGGCAACCATTCATTCTGTTCAGGTTGTCTTTAGAACAACAGTGACATATGTAAAATGTCTTCAAATAATTAACTCTCTTTATTAAGTATAGATAGTCAAAATTATCTTAAGCACTAAGTTTGTATATCAAAATATCTATTGACTATTCTCTCAAAAAAGAAAAATATTCGTTGGCTGTGTCAAATACTTACAACCTACGTAATTCTCGATTGCATTGTAATTGGATCGCAAGAGAAGTTGCATGGTATATTGTTTAAGAAACAATGATAAAGAGAAAAACTGTATTTCATTTAATATCATTCTATTTTCTCCTTAAGAGGAAAGCGAAATCTTTTAATTTTTATAATGCGTAACTATATTAATAATATGAACAACAAAATTTGAATACTGAATAGAATAAATTCCTTAATTTTTGGATTAGAGAACCACAAGTTGGACTTGTAATGATATGTCTCATCTCTCTAAAAAAAATACAACTTCGATTTCTCCTAAAAGGCATCTAAAAATAAATAAATACCAAGATTTATTAGTCCTTATTTAAAATAAACTTTTAAACATAAAAAATATAATTCCTCACTGATAAAATACTTTTTGTTAATGGTTCTGATTAGTCACAATATATAAAATTAGATCACTCAATGAAAGTACTCCTCCTTAGACATAATGGCTGAATTCAAATTCAAATTTCTTGAGGCTTCAACACATAATATGTGAAAAAATAGAGTCACATAAAGGAGTATGACTAATATAACATTAGTGTCATTTCAGTTTATATAACACTAACTTCAAAACCTATCAAATCGAGTTCAAATGGTGAATCCAAACCGTTCAAACTAATTTAATATATGAGTGATGCGTTTACATGCAATTTTTTTTATATTTTCAAGTTATTTTAACATCAAATCAAGCGGCAAAAAAATTGAAAAATAAATGTGTTAAAATTAACTTAAAAATTAACACATTTAACCAATTGACTTGATATCAAATAAACTCAAAAACTTATAAATTTTACATGTAATCGCACAACTAATGAAGTAGATCAGTTTGAACGGTTTAGATTCATCATTTGAACTCGATTTGATAGATTTAGAGTTGGTGTTATATATACTGAAATGACACTGATGTTATATTAGCCATACTCCACATAAAGTATTAAAGTAACATATAATTTGATGTACATTCTCTTGATATTTTGACAAAATTGTGCAAATAAAATAATTTAACATGATACTGCGTTCTGCATTGTTTACTTGGTCTTTCATAAAAAAATATTTATATTTAAGATTAGTTTGTTCGTTAAATATTTTTAAATTCTTTTCATGAATCGTGGAATAATTTTTGGGTTACATCAAATTTTGAGATGTTATATACAAATTATATTGGACACATTACAAAAATTTAAAGTTTTGGTTTGAACACTATTTTGAAACATGTGGGCTAGAACTTTTTGCTTCTTTGAGTTATCCAGTAGAAGGTTAGGCCTAAATATAAACGGATTTAAGTAACTGTATTAGATAAATTTAGTATCTTTTTAACGAAAAGAAGTTCAGTAACATTTTGTTTTCTTTGCTATATCTTGAAAAACTGTGGATAATGTTTTGCAACAGAAAAAAAATTTATCGACAATAAAGTTAATCTTAAATAACCTATAAAAGACGTCAGAATTAAATACTAGAGAATAACGAGGGGGAGGGTGCAAAAGTCCCATCTGTGTTCTGACAAAAAAGAGAAAAAAGTTCAAACACAGGGAAGACAGGTTCCGTTGTTTGGAGAGAGAAACGAGAGCAAGAAGAGGCTCACCTCACGGTCCTCACCTCACCTCACCTAGTCTTTCTTTCTCTCTCCCTAGTTACCGGACTGCTTCTCCAGTACTCTCTCTCTCTCTCTCTCTCTCTTTAAATACCCCTACGGAATCAAAAAATAAGGAAAAATAAAGGAGCTGACCTTCATTTCGTATTCTCAAAGGCATCCGATCAGGCGATTTTACTTCTGTTCAATCGATACCTTTCTTCCCCATTGTTCGTCTCCGAAAAAGGTATCGCGATCTAGTTTCTTTCACAGTACTTCGCCACTTTTTACTCGTTTTGAGGTTGCATGTTTGGGATTTATACGGAGGCATTGATAAGTTAACAAGAATCATCTTGTTTCGGTGTGGTCACTCGATCTGCTTATTTTCTCTTTAGGACTTGGTGATTCCATGTTTAATGGTTTATATTGTGCTAATTTATCTACAAAATTTTAATTTATGTTGTTTTCTTTTCACACATTTTGACATTGTCTATATAGAAAAAGAAATCCTTCCTTGTTTAGTATTTTCACGCATTTTTTTTGTTTACTTTAGTCTATATCGGGCTATTTATTGTATTGATCTGTTAATTATAGGTCGATGATTATCAATTCTGATTCCTAGTTCAAAATTTGCTAGTTTTTTATTTTTTATTTTTTATATCAACTCTACCGAACGCCTATGCTTTTGTTTAATTAGCTGTGCCTCCTCATTTCGACTCCTTTTTGGTTAAATTATCCAAATATCTCTTGACATTCGAAAAATATCCGACATGAGATTCTGAAATTGTTGACTTCGGATCTTCTCCATTTGTTAAATTCAACCGGAGTTGTCCCATACCTAAGCGGTATAGTTATGCTTGGGTGTTAGTATCCTTTAGAATGATGCGCTCTCCTGTTTCTTTGAAATGGAGAAGAATTTATCACTGTCCCTCTTCCCTCAATTAGAAAAGTTGATATACTCCGAGGTAAGATTTTTGCCAAATTGGTCAACAACGAGAAGTTTTGTGAAATTTAAATTCCTTTTTTAAAAATTAAAAGTATTACACGAGTTTTTCACTGTAAGAATTAGCGAAATGTATTAAATTTCAGATTATGATTCTGCAATTCCATCAAATATCTTGACCAGAGAAGAGATCTTTCTTCACAGCAATCAGTTTATCTAATTTAATTTGAGGAATGGATGGCCACATTCCTTCTAATTTAATTGTACTTGAGTCTGCCATTGAACAATTGCAAACACCATTCCAAATATACCCTTCTGTTGGAGTTTATTTACCCTTTGATAAGAGCCACAGATTTCCATTTTCTTTCAATTTTTATTTACACATTTCGATTAGCAAACAATCTATGTACAATTTGCACTAAGGAATTTTGTTTTCTGATTCACATGTAGATATTGCTCAGATTCCAATATGATGGGAGGTTTTTTGTCAAGAATACTCCTGTAAGAATGCTCACCATTACTAAAGTAATTGATCTAAGGTTTTGTTTCTGCAAATAGCATGAACATCCTATTTACAAACAACACTTACATGTTGTTTGTGAATAGCAATAATTGTCATGATAACTGTCCGCTGTATTTGCAAAATAAACCTAGACATAACAAATAGGCATTTTTATTTTTTCAATTTTAGAGATATAACTCCTTTCATTGTATTCTTGTTTAAGGTTGGCATTTGGATATGCATACCCAGCATATGAATGCTATAAGACAGTGGAACTGAACAAGCCAGAAATTGAGCAGCTTCTTTTTTGGTGCCAATACTGGTACGCCTTCTGTAAATCTATTCTGGTACCAGTACAATACAATAATGTGTACTGTTATTCGTAGAATTTGTTGGTCATTTTGATTGGAGTTTATGGCAGAAAGCTTCTTGTTAGACTGGAAACTATATAAGGAAATTAGAAAAGAATCAGATGAATGGGTTTTTATGGAAAGTTCTATTTAGTTTCATAACATTGTTTTGGTCCTTTTCAGGATCTTAGTTGCTCTTCTTACTGTTCTGGAGAGGTTTGGTGATGCTTTGATTTCATGGTAAATCTAATTAGCCTGTATTAATGTGTTTTAGTTCTGCTTTAACTTTCTATAGTATTAACTAATGTCGCAACTTTGTTGGTGCAGGCTACCTTTGTACAGTGAAGCAAAGTTGGCTTTCTTCATATACTTGTGGTATCCTAAAACAAAGGTTAATGCCTAACTTTTAAAACATGTTTGATTATTTTCTTCAAGTCCTTTTCAGATTACACTGCATTCTCTACAGTTTTTCCTATCATTTAAGTTTTCTTATTTGCAATAAGCCCTCAATTTGGGTTATAGCCAAATGATTCATATGTGCCAGAACAAAAAAAAAAAAAAAAACCTAAGAAATAAAAGAAAAAGAAAACTCAAGCAAACCATGACTAATTTGTCCACTAAAAACCACACAGGTAGCTTCACAATTTACGAGTATGAACTTCAATCCAGCAAGATTAACTTGTATTTTTATTTAACATATTAGGGACATTAAATATACCATGAAATGTCAATATCTAACACAATACATGCTGGGTATAAGTTGTGGACACTTGAAATGTGAGGTGAAATTTGCAAATGCAGTTGCAAACTGGCTATAGGTTACAATTTTTGTTTTTTCTCTCTTTATGAATAGCTTTCATTGCATATAAGTTGAAAATATTCTTTCAGGGGACTACATATATATACGAGGGGTTCTTTAAGCCATACCTAGCAAAGCATGAAAGTGAGATAGACCGCAACCTACTTGAATTGCGAGTGAGAGCCATTGATATAGTTGCTATGTATTGGCAGAAAACTGCTAATTTCAGCCAAAGCACCTTCTTTGATGTTCTTCAGTATGTTGCCAGCCAGTCAAATCGGCCCCGCCGTGCTGCTGCTCAGGTATCCAAATTTGTTATTTTAATCCTGATCAGTACTATAATTTACAGAGGTAAGTTGAAGAGTTCTTTGCAAACTTCTACCAGTAGTTTTCATCCTAGTTGCAATTGACACCCAACGTGCTGACATATTTTCATCTTAATATGATAGAAATATATTTTGACAATTTTCCCTGATTTTGCTGCAAGCTTTGTTTTTCAAGTCTAAATGATTGAGGTTATTTCAGGTTGAATTAACATTAACAAATTTCGGACCGACTTGATCATCTATTGGTGACTTGACTTTAGCATTAACACATGGGTGGTATTTGCAAATAACCTGGTGGTTTTGTGCAAATATTAAGAAGTTGTCTTATTTGCAAAATATTACAATGCTGGGTATGATGTGCTACAAAATCATTAATTGAATTGGCATTTGTTTTATGGAACAACAATTCAGTTGTGGAAATTCAGTTACCTTGATCACACAGCTCTTGGTATATACAATATATTCTGATAATGTCCCATCTATTTATTCCTACAAAGTTCCATTCTAAATCACTCCATCTCGATGAGTTCATGAAGTTGTACTTTTAAATTCTAACAAACTTCAGTACAGGAAACAAATAACACATTGATGTTCTTTTTAATTGTAACAAATTCACTCTGTCACAGTACCAGACCTCATAGGAAGGTAATTAAACTTTATTTAACCACAAATTATAATTTTGAAAAATTTAGAAGCCGCCACCCGCTACTGTGCCACAACAGCAGCAGCAGAAAAAGCCAACACAGATCCGACGACCTGTGCCAGATCGTCAAACAGCATTGACATCTGCCAATCCACCTCCGGAAACTGCTCCAGCCCCTCCTCGATTGCGCCGGGTTTTATCTGGACGGTCTGGTCCAGTCCCTCTGGTTTCTACAACCAGTGACTCAACTGAATCTACTCCTAAGTCTGTAGGCGCTGAACCGGGTCTGGGTTTGACAGACCCAGAACCGTCAGCTCCCCCAGCAATAATCGAAGAAGAAGAAGAGGAGGAGGTGGAAATGACAGAAGAGGTGCCGGAGGAAGGAGAATTGGAGGCAGATGAGTTGCCTGCTGAAACAGAAGAAACTACAATGGATGAGGCTATACGCATAACCCGTGCCAGGCTACGCAAACGGGTGGCTACCTCCGCTGTGGGTCCTATGGCTCCTGCTTAACGATAGTTAGTCCTCTTTTTAGAATTTTCGTTTCAGGCCTTGTTTTGGATTTTGGTAAGAGTGTTTCAAAAAGAATCTGATCTTTTGTCAGAGGCTTCATACAGGACCTGTTTTTGGGCCTGAAATGGGACTTCTGTAGCAGTAGGTGGTTCTTTTTGGAGTATTGTTAAAAGCAAGGTCCGGAATGAAACCTATTTTTCTTTCTTTGTTTCTTTTTTGGGCTCATTTGCTCTTGGTATCTGCTGTTTCTTGTGTTTTTTTTTGTTTCTTTACCTCTCTCCCTTTATTCTTTGTTGTGGGGGTTAGAATGGAGTTTATTGTTTTCTTTGAAGTATTAGCTGGTGATTGATTTGAATTGGGGACTGCTGAAGCTGATTTTAGTGAATGTAAATAATTTGAAAATGGACGTGTACATATTTTTGGGTTTGTAGGCAAATTTTGTAGTGTTACTCTTTTTGGTTTTGTGCTTCATGCTTAATCTTGGTGAAATGCATTAATTACAACTTACTTTCCTTCTAAAATGCTGCATAATTTGACCTAAAGAACCATCTTAAAAAAGTTACAAATTTACCTTTTATAATTATAATATTATGATTTTGGGGCCAATTTTTTTACTGGCAGCACAAGTATGAGTGGTGCCGAAGAGGTAATCAGATTAGAAGAATAGGGTCACCTGAACCGTAATATGCGGGTTATTCCAAAATTTTGTGCCCCCGATTTGTTTACGGTTTATGAAATCGCTAGCAATTTGCTTCAATTTCCTTGGAAGCTTATTGTAGACTTTAAAATTTAATCATGTCGTTAATTTAAATGGATATCTTCATTTAAAAGGAAGGGGTATATTTGTCTGAAAAACTAACTTAGTGAATAAATGGGATAAAAGAAATGATGTTAAATTTCTATGGGGATATTGAATATTACCATGCTTTTATGGAGAAATTAGCTATTTTAAAAGTTTTCATGGTACACTAGAAATTTTCTCATTAATAAACTGTGGCTTGACAACTGTCTCGCATAACCGGTTGCAACTCTTAAATACATGTCCGGACAAAATCAGGATCCTTCTTATAGGTCTTGCCACTCATATTTTAAGTAAGGTATACCTGCTAAGCGTGCTCTTTTTACAAGTTTATTATAATAATCTTCAGAACTATAAACTATTGCCGTGCTTTAAGTGCATACCATGTGTTTCTTACCATGATATATTTACATCATATAATCTCAACATCTTCGGTGGGGAAGTTCCTTTCACTTTGGTCGGCTCTGCAATGTTATTTTATTTTTCTGGTTGCTTAATCATTTTTGTCAAGCTAGAATACAGAATCTTATGTGTATTATATATACCTACCAATTTATCAATCCTTGGTACTGTCAAGTTTCTAGCGCTTTCAGGTTGAATAAAGAAAAAAACGAGAGCAACTAATTCCCACCAATCATTCAAATACTCCAAGTGTTGGCGGCATTGTCAAAATTAAAAACACGACAGTGCGTTAGAAATTTAGAATCACGAGATCTTGAAAAAGACACAGAGAGACAGGCACCGACTCTTTGATAGGGATGATGCAAGCCAATCCCCAATCCGGGATTAGATGAGAACCTTATGAAAAGGAGCCTTTGGATTATTGCGACTGTTCGAATTTATGTGGCCATCTTTCCATACCATTCTGTACCGTCGCTAGATTGATTGGTTATAAATTGAGGCCCACTTTTCGTGCTTATCTAATTTTGACTTGCTACTTGAACAAATATAACATGTAAATCACATCCACACATATGTCAAATGATCGTGTTTACGTGCAGTATATGCATTCATTTGAAATTTTAATAGTACATTTCTGTATAATTTTATAAAGATACTTTCAGAATTATTCTGATGGTGTCCCTAGATAAGATTGAACCATTTTGAACCGCAATGTGTTAATCTATATTTTCTTATTGTAAAACTTAGAATCATGTTCATACGAATATATCCGAAGAAATCAGGCCCAGGTGTGTGTATGACCACGGCTCTATATTAAAGTAACAATTTCATGAGCTGTAGCATATTGAAAAGCCACATGTGTACAAAAGAGAAGAAGAAACTACCAGAACCGTCCACACACGTGTCACACTCCTACACTTGCAGGTGGTCCGGTAGCAGACCAACAGGTGCATTCCTCTCTTTTTCTTCTCCTCTTAGTCTCCTCTTCTACGCATACATTAAAAGTAAAGCTCTATTATAAAAGAGGTGCCTTCGCCTTAGTCAGAGAGCTCAAGAGAGGCATAAAAGAGCAACCGAAAGAAGAAAAAAAAAGGGGAAAGATCACGAGGAACCCGCTCTTGTTTCTCACTTTTTTCATCAAGATAGAGATAGAGAGAGGCACCTAAAAGATATAAGAGGAGGAGGCGGATAGATAAAATGGAGGGTTTGCTTGGGATAAACAACAACAATAACAACAACAGGAGCAGCAAAGAGGTGACTGTGGTGGATGGGAGAGAAATAGAGGAGTTGGTGGAGAACAAGGAAGCGTTCAATAGTTTTGTTGAGCACAAATTCAGAGAACTTGACTTGGATTGCGACGGAAAGCTGTCGGTCGGGGAACTGCAACCTGCTGTTGCTGATATTGGAGCTGCTCTTGGTCTGCCAGCTCATGGTTCGTCGCCTCAGTCTGATCATATCTACTCAGAGGTATGTGCACATTTTTCTTATTCTTTTTCTGTTTTTTTTTGTTGGTCTAGAAGATAGCAGTTTGCTAGTATTGTACTTGTAAATTTGGGATTTATGTTTTTTGGTCAAGGTTAAATCTAGTAAGTTTTGTGTATACGACTAATTACTTATTTCTTCGAAAATATATATTTTAATTTTTTTCAATGTGATGCAGGCTCAATTTATTTTTTTCAGGACTGATCTTCTTTGAATAAGAGGGTCATGACGTTTTAAGATTGTTGACCCAATACCAGTAATTAACTGTCGAGGTTCAAATTTTTAAATTGGCCCTTTTAAACTATATTTTGTCTAATTAATCAAATAAAATATTTTTTGCATTTTTTAATTTGTGCGTGGGTGCTTTTCCAGTTTTTTCTTAAGGAACTGATTTAAAATTCACTGTTGATCTCTTTATCAATTTGGATTTTGAAGTCTTTTGATTAATGCTATATTTGAAAGGGGGAATAAAATGAGGAAAAAGAGAATAATTCTAATCTTGAAGTTAGTGAATATGTTGGGCAGTGGCATGCATTACTGCTGTAAGGTGTCATCAAACCTTTGCAAGCACCATTTTTTTATATATATTTTAGTGGTATTAGAACATGCTTTGTTTGATCTATTACTGATATTCTTGCAGTAGTTCAATACATTTGCTTATGAAGTTCTCTCATGGATAAATTAATTTGACCTCTATGTGACAAGCCAAAAAATTGACATCGAGCTTCTAAACAAATAGCTTGTTTCTGCTTTTGGGAGAATTTGTGAGCACAGCATTCTTCCGATCAGACTAATTTCCATTTGAATTCAAATTACTGAGAATTTTTCTGAAGACATTGAGTGAAAGCAAACCATATATAATTAAATTTAATAATTGCATTTAATTAGTTACTATGAGCTTGTTAGAGTAATTATTAAGTGAAAGTAAATAATTTTTGTCCACACAGTTGTACATGAAAGTGAATAAAACTGAGAAAAAGAGTATAGCTCTTATTTTGTGTATCAGTATGGCGAGTTATCCTTGTATCCCTTTATTTTACCAAAAGTAAGGGAGAGCTTTATCCTTGAGAAGGAAATAACATTTTTCTGAGAAGTCCCATATTCTCAGCTGTTATCTTTGTGTAAAGAATAGCTAACAATAAACTTTTTTTGCTCTAACGGGGCTAACATCTGAATGTCCATAGTATTTTTTTTTTTTTATGTGTATGTTTGGGACATCTAAAGTTATTTACTAGTCTATATGTAAATAGTACTCAAACACACATTGTCTACATCTTGGTCTATTTGAGGAATATGCACTTTTCTGGATGACATCTTCCTATTGTGCATTTAGGTTTTATATGGTAGAGTAATAATTATGAAAGGTTTTTGTGATAAATCTTATCCTTCTTTATCTATTCACTATATTCCAGTCACAAAAAAACTTTTGAGTAAGGGTAAGATTTACTTGTTTTGTACGGAAACGCATAGCGTAACCAATATATCGAACTTGTAGGTATTAAATGAGTTCACGCATGGCAAGCAAGAGAAGGTGAGCAAAACAGAGTTCCGGGAGGTCCTATCAGACATCTTGTTAGGCATGGCTGCCGGGCTGAAGCGGGACCCCATTGTCATATTAAGGATTGATGGTGAGGATTTGCAAGAGTTTGTCGAGAGGCCTGGGTTTGAGACAGAAGCAGTAGCTATCTTTTCACAATTGGAATCAGAAAAGGCGTCTCTTCGCAAGTGCTTGATGGAGGGTGTTAAGCAACTAACAGTTTCGCATGGGATGCCTCCTTCCTCTGATCCATGGGTAATGATTTATCCCTATAATTTTGTTTGTGAATTATTATTTTAGAATGTTCTTGTTCTATGTTATGTTTAGTTGGTTTATTCTTGATGAGGAAAGACATGATGAGTAATTGATAAGTAATTCACAAACAACCCACACATAGACATGGAAATTAAGTCATGGATTTGTTTCTCTCTGCATACAATTCTGGATTTGAGACTCATGCTATTTTTTTTTCATAATAAGGAAATATTGATAAGCGAACTACAATTACTGTTTTTGTGAATAATTACTATTTTACTGGTAAGCTACTTCTCCACCATTGGTTATCAAGTACAGCAGCTAGTGTGAATAAAATTCACAAATCCCTAGTTCTCTTTTGTGGCTGTTGTTCATTTTTTGTGGTCACTAATTGTAGCCTCTTTTGAAGGTAATTGTATGTTTGAAGTTATCAATTCTGAAAGTAACATTGCTTTTACCAACCACAGAATACCTGAAATATTGCGACATAGATATTTATGGTTAGTCAACTAATGGGGTAATAAATTGGTGCATTGATGTGTCTATTTCAAAAGGGAAATATTAATAACTATTTATCTGCACATTACCTGTATCTGATTCTTTCTCTTGAAAGACAATAACATGTGGATTAACGATGATGTTATTTTAGCATGACATTTCATCTATCAACATAAATTGTGTTAGCTACATGGGGTCTTGATTTTAAAATTTAATATTTTAAAAGGAGCATATAAAATTATTGTTTGGGAATCCATCCTTTAGTAAAAGGAGCATATAAAATGGTTAAGGTTCAATTAAAGGTGGAACATATAGATTGCTTATTAAAGGTAGTTCATGTGTTTATCAATATAAATTCCAAGGTAGTTCCACCTTTAATTGAACTTAACAATAAAATTAACAAAACACATGAACAGTGGTTGAACTTGAATTAGATATATATGCTAATAAAATCATCAGTGTTGTCAACAATTAGAACTTAATCTAACAAAATTATCAGTAACCTTTTATTTTATGATTTACTTGGTTTTCATGTTCTTTTTAATATAGACTATGATATACCAATTTGATTTAATTTTCGATGTAGGTGGTTAGTAACATAGTTGAGCCTGCAATACAAGAACTATTTTCGAATCAACCAGACATACCAGCAACCCAAGATGTATTCTTGGAAAATTTCAAAAAACTGTTGGTTATAATTACACGACGGCTGCAAGAGCATCCAGTGATAGTCGCACACACTGATAACAACTTTGATGGAAGCGGTGTTCAGAGGTTACTTGCGAACAAATTTGAACTTGAAAAGGTTCTATTTTTGCAAATATACCAAACAAAAAGATCATTTTGTTCTTCTTTTGGAGAATTGAAGTTAAATGAGTATTTTATAATCGCAGTTGCTCGACTCTGCATGGAAGGAGGTTCCAAAAGCTAAAACCAACATGGCTTCCAAGGAATACCTTCGGATTGCATTTGATAAAGTAGCTGTATCTGCCGAGTTACCTCCTTATGGTGCTATTAATGAGGTATGTAAATAACTCGCCCCCCTCCTTACATTTTTGTTGTCTTAAACTGTTAAACAACAACCTTTCCACCTCACAAAATAATTTCAGATGGATGCAGTGATGAACGAGGCGTTCAAATTGGTATGCATAGATGACGGGAAGGCCGTAGATGAAGCAGAGTTCAAGAAATTGTTGAAAGAGATGCTGGCTAGTGTTATGCTACAGTTGCAAGGAAAGGCGATATTTGTTTCTTCTAATTCTGTTGTGCACGAGCCGCTTACCTCTGCTTCGCCTCTGTTAAATGTGCCATCACTCCCTGTTTCACCAATGGAATGAAACTCCACCGTTCGAGTAACATGCTTTAAGATAGTATCGTATCAGCTAGTCTTATTCTTTTTGCTGGCAACTGAGACAATAACATGCATTTCTCTCTCTGAATTTTAAGGAGATGCAAGAAAAATGCACACTGTGTAATATTTAGTATAATAGCAATAAAAGTTAATTATAAGGAAATGCAGCTTTTTGATTGATTAACACGGTTTCCTCAAAAGCATTAGCACTTTTTATAAAGAATAAAGGTTTAGGTGCTATAAATTAATAGCAATAAAGCTTTGATGGATTCTTGAAAACAGTATGTGGTCGGAGATAGAAGTATTTTTCTTTGATCGAATTATTTTCTGCTGTCAAAAACTAAATCGGATTCCAATCAAAGTGAGTCAAGCGGGTACCACCATAATCTGGCTACGTTGGAGGAGGCAATCCATCAAAGGTAGATCGCGGAATGATACAAACAAATCACAGGCTTCGACCATTATCAGTTACTCATAAATGAAACAAACCTCGTTCTCTTGCCCAATAAATGCTCAAGCTAAAGAAAGTGCGCCAGATTATTCCGTTACTTAGAAACATATATCTTTCATGCATATTCGAATTGATTTTTTTTTAATCACATACCACTGAGTCTATTGTTTCAAAAATATATTGTATAAACTTCAATTTAAGTAGCCAAGTAAATTGATTGTATATAGAATTTGTAGAATACCAATTTGTACTACTTTAAAAATTTACTATTTTTTATAATTTATGAAAAATAATAAAAAATAGTTTCAAACATTAACATTTTTTTTTATTTTTAAGTCAATTTTTACCTTCTTTCATAAATTAAAAAATAGTAAAAAAAATTAAAAAAAATGTAAAATACTAATTTTACAAGTTTGTTATATAATTAATTTACTGAGCTACTTCAATGGAAGTTTGAAATTTACTTTTTGAGGCAATAGCACGGTAGATTTCAAAAATTACAAAAGACAAGTGCAGAAACTGCATATAGTTAGAATATACTTCGGTATTACTAAATATTTACAAACGCATGGGCATGGCATACATCTTACCAAACAGTTAACCCAAAATAAGTAGGTCCCTTCAGCTCAAAACTTCTGGAAGATTAGCCACAGTAATAGAAGACGGTGGGGGTTTGCAAAATTCAATGCTACAGCCTACAGGCCACCTTGTTGGTATAGTAGCTAGTAAAATCACAAGTGTATTTCACTTAGTGCCGGCGAAGGAGCTAAGCTTGGATAAATCAGGAACCCAAAATGACAACTCTGATGAACCCGTCAGAAACATAAGGGAACCAGGGACCCACTTTATCATTGGTGGCTCTGTATCTGTACTGCCCCAACATGCAACCTAAAAATAGTAGTTCATTATTATTAGTGAAAAAATAATTCAAGTCCTGCCACCATGTATTTCACATATGTTTCAAGTATTTTGATTCCATGTTTGAGTCAAGCACTCTGGTACCACTAAGTAGACACTCTTTCTACAAATAAAATCATTACAGGGTAGGTGCATGAAATAATATAGATGCGATAATATGGAACAAACATAAATAAAAAAAAATTGTGGTCATACCTTGCCATTTTTAACATTCCAAGCAAAAACACTGCCATCACCTGAGCCTGGCATAAAGACGTGAACCAAGTTCGGTTAAAACAACAGAAAAAAAAGATTGCAAATAATTAGTAACAAAAAGCAAACCACACATAAGGGAAGGCTAAAAATGTTAATAATGCAGAAATGTAACCTGATACAACATAAGCTCCATCAGGACTAAAGGATGCCTCCAGTGTACCGCCATCACTCAAGACAGGCTTTACTTTGAAAGTATTCATCTAGGGAAGTAAAAGGTAAATAAGAAGTAATTATTTGGTGCATTTAATTGAAATTCATGGGGAAAAGCATTATGGAGAAGCTGAGATATTTACAGGGGCTCCATTAAAGGAATCAAGGATATAAACGTGCCCTTCTGTGGTGGTTAAGAGCATCTGTCTCCCACCATTACTGAATTTCAATACATTTGCTTCTGACTGTTCCTCTCCCACATAAAACACTTCAAACGGCCCCTAATTTAACAGAAACGACATTATTGTTGTAGGATTCTGTATTAATGGAAACACAATACTGGACAAGATTACGGGAAAATTAGAAGTAACCCTTTTTTGTCAATATATAAACGGATTGAAGTATTCAAGATTGATATAACAAATTAGTCTTTAGGTAAAAAACATTTATACAAACATGATATAACGAAAACATTATAGTGCAAAAACCCCATTAGTAATATTGACCTTGTCTACATAAATCTCTACAACATATATCTATGAAATAAAATCCGACAACTGCTATAATAGTCCCATGTTATTGCTAAAAGAAATCTGCTCCAGACAAACCCTATATATGTCGCATAAAACTGCTCGATGTAAGAGCAAGCCCTTCTCAGCAATAGGCTTTCAGATCATCTGAGTAGCTATTTTTACATGGAAACAATGTATTTAGAATTTTATAATTTTAGATGTATCCCTATCAGGGACTTGTGTCAGCCAAGAGTTAAATGTCAACCTAATAGACACGTAAGCAGTGTGTTTCATACATATCATACGAGTATCCATGTTGATATGCATCTGATATAGAAACAATAACTTATTAGCGGTAGCAGCATAACATATCATCAGTTCCCATTTTGCTCCAGAGTTCCAAAAGTTTGCACTTGGTGCCTGAACTTTCTGAGGGCTAGTCATCTCTGTAACCATTTTAACTCAAAAATGGATGGAAATCTCAGCAAATTTTCAGATGGTATGATTTTTTTGGTCAAATGTTTTTCAAAGAAAATTACTCATTTTCCACATCAACTTTTAAGATTAGGATTTGTTATTGCATTCTCCAAACTGCAAACTGCAAACTGATGGTAGAATCAAAGTGGCACGAGTCAATGGGGACAAAAACATGTCGGACCTTCTCATAAAAGCGGGAGTCGAATAACCGAATAGCGCCTCCAAAAGCCAAACCAAAGACCATCCCTTGCTCGTCAAATGAAACAGCCGGTCTCCCTTGAACACGTAAAAGACCCTACAAAAGTACAACTTTTTTAAATAATATTTGTGCTTGTTTTATTATTCATTGTGAAGCTATAATTTAGTACCTGAGCTTTATCAGCCCTTGCATCCCACAATAAGACAGTTTGATCAAGAGATCCTGAAATGAAGGTATCTTTTCCTGGACACAGTGATAGACATACCACCCTATGCAAAAGAACACATAAATGTTAGTTATTTCAGGGGCTTCTTTGGACAAGCACACAGAAACTTGTAATTTTTTTTTTCTTTACAGTACCTGTCATGATGGCCTTTGAAGTATCTCAAGTATTTGTTATCTTGCAGCGAAAGAAGGCGCAGGGATTCTGATTAGTATAAACACCCAAATCAGTCATTGATTTAAAACAAAATAAACATATGATAAAAAGGAAATTTTGTAACAATATTACCATCCCAGCCATTTTTGGAGGAGTATAACACTATGGCGGGGTTGTCAGTGAAACATACAAGATCAACACCATACTTCTTGCTATTAATCGTCTTCAAGCATCTGTCATGAAATTTCATTTTTATTTATTTCAAAAAGATACACACATTTAACCAAGATAAATGACACCCAACATTTTTCTTGCTATCAACTAGGGTTCTAAATAGCTATAGCTGCGTTATATCTTTTCGGACCTCAAAAGCTATAATGCTATTAACCGCTTTTCTTTTATAATGATTCTAAATAGCTAGCTATGGTTATGCTAGAGCTTTTTCAGACCTTAAAAGCTATAGCGCTATAATCGCTATTTAGAACTTCACTATCAACTATTGCAACTTTATTAATGTTAGTTGTAAATAATACCAACCAATCCAAACAAAGCTAAATTAAGTAAAACTAACTCAATTGACCCAAAAAAATTGGTATGAACCATCACTTTGGTATAAATTCCCGAACTAAATATTACTAAATATTAATAACTGTTTTATGGTATAATACACAATTTTGGCTTATATAAATGTTTGCCCAGTAAACTTGATGGAACATTATAAGATATTTAATAAAGCACACCTCCAAAATTGTTCAAAACTGAACGGTTATACTTGCAAAATCCTTACTAGCAGAAGTTTAAAACACTGGTAACCATTTGCAAATACAATCATGTACATGTACTATCTGCACCTAAACCTGCAATAAAATCCAAACGGAACTTAATATAAGAAACTTACACAGCATTTTGAATATCATACAGCCGGATTGATTCATCATCACTAGCAGTGACCAGATAATTGGTAGCTCTGCTATGAAAATCCATTGAGCTTATTCTACCATTCTGACAGTACCAAATATATTAGCATATCAGGAGAAACCAAAACATCAGATGAAGATAATTAAGATTCAACACGAAAGCCTTAATCAGCTCCAAAGGTAAATACATGGTCCCTATCAGTTATCAAACACAAAAGAAACTGGAAGGTGCATTTTTCCAGTTTTCCTAATACTAGATTGTACTGAAGAACAATAACTAAACCTGGCACCTAAAGTTCTATAGTTCAGCTTGTTGACTTCAGATCATGCTGTTATCCACCTAGCAAATGCAGTTATATAAAGACAAAGCATTCAGGAATAACAATGATCACCAGAAACAAACCAAAGTTGAATGCTTTCATGGGTGTTTTGAAACAAAAACAATCAAAGACGACAGCTTTGGTACGATAAGGCAGTTCACTGAAACAGATCAAACTGTGGTGAACCTATTAATTCTCACCAACAAGAAATACACTTCTTTTTTTTTGATTGAAAAAAAAAAAAAAGTGTATTTCTTGTTGGTGAGAATTAATAGGTTCACCACAGTTTGATCTGTTTCAGTGAACTGCCTTATCGTACCAAAGCTGTCGTCTTTGATTGTTTTTGTTTCAGTGAACTGCCTTATCGTACAAGAAATACACTTGAACTACCACTGGACTGGTATACGAAAACAAAAGGCAAAAGCATGCTGGTAAGAGGATAATAATAACTCACATAATCTCTGAAAGCCAACCCGACCTCCATGGCCTTAAATACCTCATCGCTCAACTCCATCGATACTCTCTCCTTACTCTCCTCCCCTCTTTCCGCCATTTATTTGGAAGGGGGGAAAATAAAATGAGAGACAATTTCGGGTTGAAAGGAGCAATTTTGAAAATCCTTTCTCGGTCTTGCTTTGATACTCTTCAGGAGAGATTAACTTTTCGATCGGGGTCGCAAGAGGGAGCTAAGAGGTTGATAAATTTGGAAGAGTTTCTGGGTTTGAGCAGAAATAAAAGAGAGAGACCGGAAAGGGTTTTGCGTTTTGATTGATTTTATTTCCTATTCCTTGGAATGTGATATTACGTGGCTGTTATTTTGTAGCCTTATGTACGAAAACAAAGAAAAGAAAGAGGAAAGCTGTTTCTCCATGTTGGAGACTTGGGATCCTTCAGTCCAGTTACATGGGCCAAGATTAAATTAGAAAAGCCCAGTTGTTTCAAAGTTGTGAAAGGGTGACATCAGCCCAATAATATATAATGGGCCTACGATTTTTAAAGCCCATAACTATGGTCTATTATAACTTATAAGTCTATTTTTGACTCGGAGGCTTGGAGCCTAGTTCAAGGGTAAAATGAAATCCGCTTTACACTTGTTGCCTTGTTGGAAGCAGAAGAAAAATAAGTTGATATCGGCACCTCTTACAATTTTAATACGGAAATAGAATTTCCGGTACTAAAAAATTATTTACCTTCCGAAATTTCCATAACCTTTTTCTTAATATTAATATTTCAAAATTCAAATAATAAGCTGGTCTATTATTTTTTTTTACAGGCCTATTATAAATTTGATTAGTTAACGCACGATACCATGAGTCCATAAATAAGGAGAATAAATTAATTATAGTGCGTTTATTTTCTTCATGATCTCTTAAGGTTATAAAAAAGTACTTGTTTTTTGGGTGATATGAGGTATTTGATCACACTATAATGCCAAGAAACAGCGATTAAGTGACTTTGAGCCAGAGCGCATGCTACTTGGCCAGCTGCAAAAGAATGCACCTTGTAAAAAAAAAATAGAGTAGAGAGGACCACATAAGACTTGGGACCCACTGCCTACGTGGATAATTGGACCTGCCTGTCTTCTTGTAAACAACTTTAAAGAGATCAGTAAATAATGGAAACAAAAGATTTGGGAATCTTATTAGCAGTTCTCGCTCGCTGATCGATGATTGAATGCAAACAACATCAAGTTGCTGTTTTTCTTCTTTAAATTTGAGAAAGCAATACAAAAAGTTTCTTAACAAATTTTAATTAATTAATTGCATTTGTACACCAACTCAAATGAGCAAAGACCTCACATGGAAAGCCATATAGTACGCCTACTACAAATTGTCAAATTCTAATGTTGTACACCTCATTAACAGTAACTAACTCCATTAGCTAACAAACACACAGGTAATTGAAAAAGAAAGAAGAAGAAATTAACAAATTAAAGAAGTTATTTGCATGGACATGTTCCCCTGTAGACTACCATAACACCTCCATGTTCTTGTCTCTTGGTTCATTGTGAACTTGGGCTATGCAACAATCTCCCTCTCGCCCTCAGCCGATTGTTTGAAGAACTCTATACAATCCTTCACCGCCTCATTCCGGTACGAATCAGGCAATTGGGTATATCCGCCTCCATGCATCTCTGTACCAATCGACACTGCTTTCTCATGGCGCACCTGCACAGTTTTTGTGGCAACAGACAACATGACAAGTCGGAGGAGTGCCTCGCGGGCCCGTTCGAGTAGCGATGTGGGTGCAGCTGGCGTTGCAGTGGCCGGACGTAGGCCCCGAAATCTCGGCATGCATGTGATCGGTCCCTCCTCTAATTCCCTTCTCCCTTCACTCTTTGCTGTATTCATTTCCTCTTTTCCTTGGTTCTTTTTCTGTTGCTTTTTATGATATGAGAACAGAAGCTTCAAATTGCAATTGCCCAAAGTCGGTACAGGCCTTTATATAGCTCCCAGCCTCCCAAGGTGTAATATCTTATTGTTGGTTTGGTTGATTAATTCTCCTTGGCTTTTACTGCTTGTCTAATGGCTTGGCTTGGCTAATTGGCTAGGCTTGACTTCACGTGGTATTATATACACTAAATACACCATTATCAAGAGTGCACTGTAGATATATATAAATTTTTTTTAAAGGACTGGCCACAGTAGATATTATAATAATATTTTTTTTGAGTTTATATAATTAATGTTGATAATAGTTACTAATAAGTTACTACAAATAGTTGTTTGCACAAGGGCGGACAAGGGTCACCTAAAATATATCAATAATAGATGTCGTAAGTTAATTATGCTAAATGTAGTATATATATATCACATATGTAGTTAGAATTATGATATTTTTTGCAAACTCGTATCAGAAAACGTTACTTTCTTCTAATTCTTTTTAAAAATCATATTGCGAATTTTGAATTTTGAATAATTTTGACCAATATATAAGATCAAATTTAACTAACCGGTTTCTCAAAAAAAAAAAAAAAAAAAAATTGACTAAGCCATAGCTTATTCGTAAGCCATATGTATAAGTCATTGAGCCGTTAATTTTTCCAGAAATACTGCATGAGAGAACATGCCAGAATCAATTTCTTTTTTCCAAACAAAGAATTATATTTTGTTCTCCCCACACATGGGTTACATGTGTAGAGAGAGAGAGAGAGAGAGAGATGCACATAGAACGAAGCTCATGCCTAGTCCATGAATTTTATTCAATTCAACCGACCAAAAGGAACCTCATATCCTGTCCTTTCTTAGGTTTGTACGAAACCCCAGTCACACATATTTCCAAGTTTGCATTCATCTAATTTAAACCTAATCCTATCTTCTGATTGTTAAATTACAAAAATATATGACACTCCATTATTAGAGATCACAAAATGATGATGCATGCATTTTTGTCTTTCGGTGCTTGGTCCTTGATCGTTGCATTTAATTTTTCTTCTCTTGACTTCTCCATCGTAAATACATGTACTGACATTTTGATGTTGAAATGTTCGTCCCAGAATCAAGTTTGTTTATGTACAATAATTTCATTCGAACTTGGTGCGATTCATTTGTCCAGTTGATCAAATTTTTTTTTTTTTTTGCTTGTTTCACGCCCGTAGGCAGTACATTACAACTCAATTCCACTTACAATTACATAATTGAAAAGGTATATCCTACTACAGAATCTCCCTGTATTCTACCTCTCCTAGCCAGACCATCTGCAATTACATTGTTTTCTCTACTAGTAAACTTGCAAGTATATCCCTTTACTTTCTTAAAACAACACCAGAGCGAGTAGACCTCCACTGAAGCTTTCCAATCAATATTGACCGGAGGCTATGCAGAATTGACTGCTTCCACTAGAGTTAGGCAGTCTGATATGAAGAGGCACTTGTCAATTTTTAGTTCTATTGTCTTTTCCACTGCTTGTTGCAGTGCCGCAGCTTCTGCCTGCAACGGTGATGATGCCGTAACCCTACTTGCCACATAGAACTGCAGAATTGCGTTGTTTTGAAACCAATATCCCACACCACCATTCCACGGCTCACTCCAGGAGCCATCTACATGACACACATTACCCTCATCCAGTAGAGAGTCTAGGAGTGGTTCAGGCATCTCCACACACCCCCCTCCGGTCCTGTTTGCTAGAGAAGCTTAAAAAGAGATTTGTGAGAAAAAATTCCGAAACCCTTCAATCGTAGGTACCACCCCTCGACATGCCTTTTCATTTCTGCACCTCCAAATTGCCCACAGTGAGTGCGCAATAATTGTCCATTCCTCATCAGATGTTACCGAGGATAAATAGGCTAGCACCTCTCGTATATCGGCAGCCATTTGTTTAGACCGTATTGGGAAATCCACAGCGAACCAACATAGTCTGGAGAAGGGGCACAGAAACGCCAAATGGTTGATGGATTCTTCACCTTGACAATAAGTTACACAGGTTAGGTCTCCCTTTGACGTTCTTGCTGCCAATATCCCACTTAGAGGCAAACCCTCATTCACCAATTTCCATAGGAACAACCTAACTCTTGGGACAATCTCACCCTTCTTCCATATTCTTTTCCAGATTGAATGCCCCCGAGTTTGACCGTTTGGTTGCATACCTGTAGCATGTGTCAGTAGCAATTAGTATGCCCTTTTTACTGAGAAGGCTCCATTTGGGGACGGGTCAAAAATAAGTCTATCCTTACCATTTTGCTCAGTCGGCAGCCTAACAGTGGACATGATTTGTAGTGTTACCAAGTAACCAAAAATGGATGAGAGACGAACAACATCCCAATTTCCTGTCTCACTATCTATTAGTTGGTTTACTTTGAGATTTGCTTGCACATGCACCATTGGCCTGAGTTTGTGTATGCCGTCAACCCAAGGCTATCCAATTGCTTCACAGGTAGCACCATCTCCTATATCCCAGTGTATCATGGGGATTAGCCTCTCTCTCAAGGTTATGAGGTTCTTCCAAAAAACTGAGTAGTTGTATGTTCTTTTCGTTATCCACAACTTCCCTCTCTTGAGATACTTTGCTCTAACCACCACAGTCTACAGAGCCCTGGTATTGGAGGCCAATTTAAATAAAGACTTCATGAGAAGAGCTTCATTTACTAGTGTCAAATCTCGAATCCCCAAACTACCATTTTCAATCGGTTGGATTATTTTTGCCCATGCCACATAAGCTAAATATCTATCCTTGTCCTGCGCCCCCCAAAAAAACCTCCTGATTTGTTTGTGCAGTTAAAGCTTTGAGAACTCCCACTGGCAATTTTATTGTTGCCATTATGTAGATCGGTAGAGATTGCAGTATCGACTTGATTAAGACCACTCTCCCCGCTAGAGATAGCAACTTCCCCTTTTAGGACTGAAGTCTAGATGAGAACTTCTCTGCTATAGAGTCATACAAAGCCTTACTAGTGTTGAGTGGTAATCCCAAGTATTTCCCTGCTTCTCATGGGGTATCTGAGATGGCAAAGATATAGGTAACTTGCTTTCTATTCTCATTGTTAGTGCTTTTACTGAACCACAACTTGCTCTTCTTAGGTCTTACCCTCTGCCCCAACACCCTCTGAAAATCTGAGAGCACATTGGTAATGGTCTGTGCCTCGTCCTTTGTAGCCGATCCAAAGAGGAGTAAGTCATCTGCATAAATACAATCGGTTAGTGCCATACTTGTGTTTTGCAATTTGATCCCTCTTATTTCTCCCTTGCCCACCAATTCATTTAGCCTTCGGGACAAGAAGTCCATCCCAAGGATGAGTAGGGAGAAAGCGCACATCCTTGGCGTAACCCACATTGCGGTTTGAGAAAACCGTCTCCAACTCCATTTACCACCACTGAGTACTTGGCCGACCGGACGCATGCCATAATCCAGTTTGCCAATCTTGTCGGAAAACAATACAGAGGCAGAATATCACGAATATAATCTCACTCCATTCTATCGAAGACTTTTGATAAGTCTGCCTTTAGGCAGAATTCACTCTCCTTATACCCTTTCTGATTGAATGAATGAAGTACTTCTCTCAGAATTATGATATTCTCAGTAATTTCTCTGCCTGGCAAGAAAGCTGACTATGAAATGGAGATACAATCCACAATAAATGGCCTCATTCTTGCTGCTAGAATTTTGGAAGCCACTTTGTATAGTGTGTTACAAACCGAGATTGGCCTGTAATTTGATACCCTTGCTGGGCTGTTAATTTTTGGCACAAGTATTAGATTGGATCTGGACATATGGGAACTCATGAGTCCCGTGTTGAAAAAGGCTGCAATTTCTGCAGTAATCGCCTGCCCAAATGTATCCCAATTCTCCTGTATCATTCGTGCAATGAAACCATCCAGACCCGGAGCTTTATCTAGCCCCATAGACATTAGCACACCTTTTATCTCTTCTTGGTTCGGTATAGATTCAACTATTCAAGCATCTCCGTAGCCAATGTTGGAATTTTTGGAAGATCCAATAACAGGTCCTGATTGAAGATCTGATATACGGACTCTCTGGTTCCTCTTGTGTAAATGGCCCGGAAGTTCCTTACAAACTTCGTCTTTATTTTCTTTTCACATGTTACCCATTGCCCGTTATCCAGCTGAAGAGACTTAATCGTATTTTGCCTCTTTCTGACCACCATTGTTGCATGGAAAAACTTTGAATTGCGATCCCCTTGATTTGCGAAATTAATGCGTGCCCTCTGTTTGAGAAAAGTTCCGTGCATGATTAAGCATTTAGTGTGCCTTTGCTGCAGCTCCACTTTCTTTTGACTGCCCTACAAATGGTAAGTCGATTGGTTTAAATGTGACATTTCCTTCTCTATTTCTGTCAGCAGCTGATTTGGAGACTTTTGCAGCCGAACCCATTTCCTAACTTCTCTTTTGAAAACCCCCATGACCTGACTCCAGCCAGCTAATCCCTTTTCTACCACCTTCTCAAACACTTGCTTGAACCCCTCTGCCATTAACCACCAGTTCTCAGTCTGAAATCCCCCTTTCCTTGTTGCCTTGGTCGAATTTATTCGAACTAAAATTGGTAAATGATAGCTAGAAAACCTTGGCAGATGATATACTTCCGTCTTGGGATTGTGCAATACCTAAGATAAGTTAGACATTGCCCGATCCAATCGCTTGCATATGGCTTCTCTTCCCTTCTTCTTATTTGACCATGTGTATGCAGCCCCGTGATGTCCCAGGTCTACCAGTCCAACTTGATGGATCCATGAGCGAAACGCAATATTTTGGGAGCTTAGATGCGACAGACCCCCCCATTTCTCTGAGCTTGAGGCTATCGCATTAAAGTCCCTAAGTAAAATAATTTGTTTTGAGTCATCCTGAATAAACCCTTCTATCACTTCCCAAATTATCGGGTTGTCAACCCGATCCGGATCCCCATAGACACCTATAATCCTATACTGTTTCATTCCGTTAAGGCCCTCCACATTAGCCACAATGTAATTGCTACTCTTTTGTACCTCAATCAATCTGATCTCATTACTCTATAACATCTAAAGACCACCCGAGGCCCCTATTGATGGGACTATTATTGAATTGTGCAAAGGCAAGGTATTAATTTTGTCCACTGTTTTATGAGTCCCACATTTCGTTTCCAAAATAAAAGCAATTTCAGCCTTTGTACAACGGAGATATCTATTTAATGTGGACATTGTCGTGCCTCCGCTACCCCGAGAATTCCATGACAATAGACTCATATATCTTGAGTTGGCAGAAAGGGCCCCGCCGACCTTGGCCGTTTAAAGATATAGGTAATTGGTACCTCACTGTCATCAGTTATCTCAGAGTTTACCCCTTCAGTGCCATCCAGAGATGTTGCATTCAGAGAAGCCTCCTAGTTATTGTTGTCATAGGGTGTGCTCTTTTGGAACCCATTGGGCTTGGTTGGTGTCTGTCTTGGTCTATGTGAATTTGGTCCAGATCACATGGGATGAGGGAAGCAGCAATCAACCAGGGCCCTTTTTTCGGAGCAAGAATTTGAGGGACATTTAGCTGGGCCCTTCGGGTTGAATCTTACAGGAGTTGTGCTAGCCTTTGGTGTACTAGACATGTGTGGATTTCATGACCCAACTTGCCACAGAACCTACAGGCCCTTGACACTTTCCCTTAGGAGCAGAGAATGTTAAGAGTGCCCAATGTAGGATGATTTAATTGTACCCTGTCTTTCAACTCCCCATGGATGGCGATCGTAATCGTCATTTTGACAAACCTGATGCCATTGAAATACCCATGCACTAGAGGTGTGAGGGGGGTGTCCACTTCTCTTGCCAAGATATCATAACCTTCCTGATTTAGGGAGTTGATTGGGACATGGAAAAAAAGAACCCACAGGTTTTCGAAAGCAATATGGCTCGGGGATAATTCTAGATGCGATGTAACTCTCTTAGTAGCTACCACATCCCCTCGGAATGTCCAAGGCTCATTTAGCTGAGCAGGTTGGAGGTCTTGGTGGTTAGAGAACTCAACGAGAAAACAGTTCTTAGCCACGGGTTTGAATATTGTGCTCGGATCTCCCGCCCATGCAATTCTCATAGCAGAGGCGAAGGGGTCATCTAGCACAGTCCTGTCAGATACCACCTTGACTAGTAGGGCTAGGTCCCAAGCCATGGAGGCTGAGGCAGAGCTTGGTAGGGCAATAGCCGGGGCAAAGCATTCTCCTGTCTGAAGCCCCACAAATTTTTGTATCAGTGCCTCATCTTCATCCGTAAAGGAAGCCATGGTATTGCAAGGGGGTGGTCGTAGGATGTGGTGTTGGTTAATAGGAGGTAGTAGAGGGTTGTGGCTATTAGGGTTTAGATGTGTGTTGAGCGTAGAGTTCGGTTTTGTGGTATGAGCTAAGGTAGGGTTTAAGGCATGTAAAAGATTGGGGTGCGGCCCAAGAATGGATAAGAGAGTGTTTGTCCTTTGTGGGGTTATTTTTCCTGGGGAATAATAAGGACACATGTCCTCAGGGGGTTGGTTTAAGAACCTTCGACCTATTTGATTTGTTGTCCTTTTGTAGGTAAAATTACCCCTCTCCACCTTTCCTTTTGGCCATATTATTCCATGAGCCGTACCAGGTAGGTACTGTCCACAGTTAGTCACCCTCAGAACTTTCTGCCCCAATGCAGAGGCGAATGCAAACAATTACAATTTGATACCTCCAATGGTCGTCTTTTTATGTAGACTCGGCGTATCTGATGGTTCTATGGACCAGTGCTGCCTTTTGCCTTCCATTTGCCAACTAGTCTGGCCAAGTCCGCCTGAGTAGTAAGTTGTATTCCCCGGCTGCGTTAGTAACCTCGATCTCCATCCCATCACCACCGGGCATTGGTTCTCTGTCAGTGGATTGGACCTTTGCTCCAACTCGACCGCTGACGGTCTGCTCCGATCAATATTATGAGGCGGTATGAGGTGTTGTATGCCTCTTCTCCTTTAGAGTGGGATGTAGGGTGGTAGGTGTGGGGGCAAAAGATCCTGAGGTTCCTCCTGTTGCTGATCATGACCCTGGTTTGGGGGATGTGGTGGCAGATCGCCTCCTTGCCATTGCCTGCCATGGAGGAATACTTGGCAGGGTGTCCAGTTGCCATCATGGCCGATAACAAGCGTGTGAGGTATAAGTTTGAGGTCATGGCAGTCTATCATAAGTTTTAGGTGGGTTTTGTTTTCACCCCTCAGTGCCTCCTGTGATACCTTTGTCAGTATTCCCATTGCGGCTGTGGCCTGCCGGAAGTATTTAGGGTGCCAGTAATCCTGTGGAAAACTGTGTATAGTAAGGATGACACTTTGCTTTGGAGGGAGGGGGTCTGCCCGGTCTAGAGTTTTCCATGGGAGGATGAGCATGTAATGGTGACTAACCCAATACTTATAGTCCCTTACCAGGTCATCAAGGTGTAACCAGGTGGAAACTTTTAGCAAAAAACCTCTCCTAACTGGCATTAGAGCCCAGTCTTGCGGCTGACCACCCCATTTTTGGAGTAAGAAAGTTGTAGCCTCTGTTGCTGTGGGGAGAAGGTGGGGCTCCAATGAGGTTACATAGACAGATCTATGTAACTCGACCAGCATGTGCTCCCTTTCATCTTGTGGAGAGAGAAAGCAGTAGAGAGTGCGGAAGGGGGGGGGGGGGAGGGGGGGGAGAGGGAAAGGGTGTGGGCTCAGCCATTTTAGATCAGCCTTTGCGATGGTGGGCTGAAGAGCTATGTGCTAGAGTTCTTTTGCAGAATTGAGTTATATTCCAGATGGTGGGTTAGTTCTTTTAGGGATTAACTGGGGGTAGGAGGAGGAGAGGTTGTAGAGATTAGGATTTGGGAGAAGGGGATTTAAAGGAGGCATTCACAAGAAGAGAAGAGTTTGGAGTAACAGAGGTCAAGGGAAGTAGAGATGTAGTGGAGATTGGGAATTGGAGAGTAGGGAAATTAGGTGAGGGTTTAGGAGAGGGGAGAAAGGGAGGGGGAAAGGTGATGGTTGGTGGTGGTGGGAGAGGAGGAGAGTGGTGATTGGTGGTGGAAGAAGATGAGAAGGGAGAAACTTCATTCATTTCCGACCCTCTTTGCAGTATAGTGGGACTAATAGTTGAAGAACATTCGTCTGTTAGGGTTGTTAGTTTGAGTGATATGAGGAGACGGGAAATAGTACTTGAGAGAGCCCCATGGGTTAGTGTTGGTAGCTCCAAACTGGTGGGAGATCTCTTCCATTGGTTTCTACCTCTCTATTCCTCTCTATTCCTCTCGTTGGGGAGAGAAGAAAGAAAGGCAAGGTTTTGGCAGAAGGGAAATGGTATTTCTTGTTCTTCCTAAAGGAGAGAGGGTGGCTTTCTTTTCCAGGTCAAATCCCAGTTGTTCTGCCTAAAGGAAAGGATATTTCTTGTTCTTCCTAAAGAAAATGATATTTCTTGTTCTGTCTAAAGGAAAAGATATTTCTTGTTCTTGATCAAATTCCAACGGCAAATCCTAATGTTTGGTTTTTGACCTTCTTTCTCTATAGGCCCCAAATTTCTATGAAAATTTATGAGAAACGGGCTCGAGTCACACTTCAGCCCAAAAAAACCATTTCAGGCTTTTCTACATGAAACATTAAAAAAACATGTGATTTTCTATGGAGCTGTCATCCTTTGAATTCACATCACCAGAAGTAATTCAAATTTTTAGTATAAATCTGGACTGTCCGCTTTGCTTTGGCACGAATATTAAAGAAACCTTGTGCATACTACATCGGATTGGTTTGGTTGAGTTCTGATTAGACGGTCTGGATCCAAACTCCAAATTTGAGTTACATGAGAGGATCCGAACTCGTCATCCTTGGAGAGATGCATGTATTAGCAAATGTTCTTTCAAGGTCATCCTCTCCTCCAAACTAAAGAAACATGACTTCTTTTGTAATGTGCTATATATCCAATTTGGTTTTTGTCTATATTTTTGATGGCTGTGTTATTCTTGGACTTGATATAAATTGTCCTGAATTGCATACATAGTACTGTCAATCATTTCAAGAAATGAAGTTAGGCGCTACCTAACAAGTAACGGTCAAATTTAAAGGAATAGAATTTGACAAACAAAATTGTTCCTAAAAACCTAAAATCCCCATATCCCAATTTCTTTTCCTTGTTTCCTTCATCTATTTCACTACTCAAATGTAAAGATAATATTTTTTAAGTCTGATCTAAAAGAAACGAAAGAGTATGAACAAAAAAGAACTTGCAACAGAAATGCATAACTATAAAAACAAATTGAGGAAGTCATCAATAAACAATTAGATAAATTATATAAAAACAATCAAGGTGACATTTTAACATTTACAAAAAGATATTCAATCAAAGAAGAAGTATGAAAACATACACCAGTGAGGCTATGGTAGTGTATATATGTAGTGCATATTGACCCACGCGAGTTATGGATTTAAATTTTTGGTTTAAAATTTCTAACAATCAATTTGAACCGTTCAACATAGTTTTCATATAAATATGTAATTGTAAACTAAATTTTATATTTCTTAGAATTTTTTTACTATTTTTTTTAAATGAGACAGTCAAATTTTATATTGGGATCTAAAAAAATAGTAAAAAAATTATAAGAAATATACAATTTAGTTTACAAGTACATGGGTAAGGCTACGGTGCTATGGGTTACATAGAGGATTACAGTGCTACGGCTCAGCATTTGTGTTTTCAAAATCTTAACGGTCGATCCGAACTGTTCATCTTGTTCTCCATATTAATATGTGTATCGAGACCAAATTTTACATTTTTATTTTTATTTTTTACTATTATTTTAGATAGGTAGAAAATCAGTTGATCTAAAAAATTCTGCACCATTCAGATATTTGATTTTCTACCTATCTAAAATAATAGTAATTTTTTTTTTAAAATGTAAAATTTGGTCTCCAAACACATATTAATATGGAGAACATGATGAACGGTTCGGATTGACTATTAGAATTTTGAAAACTCAAATATTGAGCCGTAGCACTGTAGCCTTCTATGCAACCCATAGCATCGTAGCCTTACGCCAAGTACATATTCATATATAAAAACCATGTTGAATCATTTGAATCAATCGTTAAGATTTTGGAAATAAAAATATTTATCCGTTGTATAGATCAATCCGCGCTATGCATAGTACCATAACCTCACTCAAGATACACTTATACACAGAGGCGGAACTAGAATATTGAGATGAGGATGCTAGAAAATAAAGAATTGTGTAATTTTATTTTATAGAGGGAGCTACAAGGATAATTAAAGTATAATTGCAACAACCGAGGTTAATTAAGGCACGTGAATCATCATAGCTTCCAAGACAGTCCATATAATCACAAACTTTCTTACAACTACAAGCCATGCTAATAGAAACACAATCTGTACTATTTAAAAAAAAAAAATGAATCTTAAGGATGATAAATTTGTGACAAGCATCAAACATTTCACACGCCTCTTGCAAATACAAATTCCATTGACACTAGTTCAAGAAAATAACTGCAGAATAGGAAGAGACGTCTCTCGCATTTCTTCACCTGGCAAACTTCCCTTGGATGCGACTTGCATCTCGCATTTCGTCTTGTACAATAATATTCAGTATTTCAGCAAATAGTGGATCAGAAAAGGTAACATGCCTTTTCTTTCGGTCGATAGAATTCTCTAATTCTCTAGTCTTTGGCATTGTTGGATTAACAGCAACGCATGATCTATCTTTCAATTCCTTGAGCCTTCTGTTGGTACTTTTGAGTTCTTCCTCAATTGTGAGTATTTTCTTAGCCATTTGCAAGCCCTTTTCTTGTTCTCTCTTGATTTCTTGCCTTGCTTCTTCTAATTGAATTGCTATAGAATCCAAACATGAAGAGCGACAACGCGTATTTTCTCTTGTAGTTTGCATCTAGTTAACAGAAACCAGAGAGAACAGAAATTGAAATTCACTTCTATTTCCTTAACAGAATTTATAATGATGCATGAATCATACCATAATTAGTTATTGAAGGGTTCAAATACACAAATATGTTTGTCAATTTATGCTCTTCTAACAATAAATTATACACTTACCTTCAATTAATTGAGGGCCATTTGGTTACAACAAATAAAGTTCATAATCATTGGCTGTCATGTTTCTGAGCAAAAAAAAAAATGGAGCTGTTACCTTACTAAGCTGGTTTGCGATGACCTGAGAGGCGATGATCCGTTCTCCAAATAATGCCACCGCCTCCTTCACTGATCGAAAAGGCACTGACGTGTCGATTGTCGCTCTATCCGGCATCACGAAAATTTTCTTTCCACCATCCATAATCTGGTGTGTATCTGTTTACAACTTAAATGTATGATGCACATAGAGGCTGCCAATTAATTGTACTTAGTAGTTGAGAGCACATCAGCGAGTGCAATACAAAGAAAGATAACAGGGGCCAGGACGTTGGCTTTATTGCTTTGCTTCTACTTCACTTTCAAGTTCTTATATATTAAGAGAAAATTCTATTGGGCGAACAAATAGCATACCCTGTATATACATGTTATACTTGCTACATGACTAATGATATTTCAGTCGCAGTAAAAATGGGACTGTATTTGAATGGATGTATCAAATGAACAAAAAAAATGTTTATGTTTGTAATTTACAAGCAGGTGGCATCTTGTGTCATAGTCAAAGTTTTAAATAGCGATTATCACATCATAGCGGAAAGGTTAAAAAAAAAAAAGCTATAGCAAATATCATAACTATATATAGCGAAAACTATTATACATAGCGTTTCTTGTTTAAGAAATTATATTTTATATTTTTATTAATTATCAATATTATCTAAAGTCTCATAGAGCAATAAGTAATACAAAATTAATCAAGGAATTAGAATATTTATATCGAACCAGTACAAAGTGCAAATTGCTATTCAAAATGTCTCTAATAATATCATAAATTATCTATATTTTTCTATTCAAAATAATCTAAGCATCATAACATAAACTATTTTCTATTAAAAAACAATAAGCATCATGGAATAAACCATCTATACTTTTATATTTAAAAGAAAAATCAATATGGACTTTGAAAAGATTAATTTTTAAAATTAGTTTTCAGTTTGAGCCTTTATATAAAAGCTTATGTAGCATAATATACACTATAGCGCATAGCATATAGCACAGATAGTGGTTCGCTATTACCACTATAACAGTCATAGTTGAAATAATGCACTTTTATCTCATAGTATAACATTTAAGGTTTGAAAATGCTATACCACCGTGATAGCACTGCATCGGTTACTAAATATTTTGTATAAAGCACGCAATTTTCATTTTTTTTTCCTCCAATATTTACACCAAATCATGGATACATTGACCGATTTTTTTATTTATATCCAAAATAAAATATAAATTTCAAAAATTAACCAACTAGCTAATGAAATTGCAAAACTATCCAAACCGGTTAACCATTAACCGGACTCAAATCAAATTTCCGGTTATTGGTTTCCCGGATCCATTGAAATAGTCCGGTTAACCATTAACCGGAAATTTGATTTGAGTCCGGTGGTTAACCGGATTTTTGCATTTTCCTTTTTTTTTTTTTTTAAAAAAACAGAAATTTTGAATTTTTTTTATTTTTTGTATTAAAATATTAGAAATGTTGAATATATTTCTTTGAAAATAGATGAAATATAATATAATTTGATTTATTAGAAAGACTGCAACAAATAATCTGAATCAATATTTTTCAGGTCGGATTTTTTGCGGCTGTAAGAAAAATTAATATATTTCTTTATGTGCTATTGGAAAAAAATAAAAATGCTTAGATTATGAGTTATTGATCCCAGTTCAAAAGTCACTTCTAGGTAATCTAGAAAATATTGTGATCTATCTAGTAAATTTAATTAATAAAAAGTTGTTTCTATTTTGAGAATTCTTTTTGAAAAATAATTATTAAATAAATTAAAGTTTTTATTTTTTTTTAAATAGAAACAACTTTTCATTAATTAAATGTACTAGATGGATCACAATATTTTCTAGATTACCTAGAAGTGACTTTTGAACCGGGATCAATAACTCATAATCTAAGCATTTTTATTTTTTTCCAATAGCACATAAAGAAATATATTAATTTTTCTTACAGCCGCAAAAAATCCGGCCTGAAAAATATTGATTCGGATTATTTGTTGCAATCTTTCTAATAAATCAAATTATATTATATTTCATCTATTTTCAAAGAAATATATTCAACATTTCTAATATTTTAATACAAAAAATAAAAAAAATTTGAAATTTCTGTTTAAAAAAAAAAAAAAGGAAAATGCAAAAATCCGGTTAACCACCGGACTCAAATCAAATTTCCGGTTAATGGTTAACCGGACTATTTCAATGGATCCGGAAAACCAATAACCGGAAATTTAATTTGAGTCCGGTTAATGGTTAACCGGTTTGGATAGTTTTGCAATTTCATTAGCTAGTTGGTTAATTTTTGAAATTTATATTTTATTTTGGATATAAATAAAAAAATCGGATACATTGATGTTCAGGTGGGAATTATACCCAATTGCCAATTGCATCCAATTTGTCCCCAATTTGCTGGAAATGAGATGCGAATGGTAAAATTCAAATTAATTCAGGCAGCTAGCTAATAAAATTAAGTTGGAAGCAGACCACTAAATAAAATTCGATCAATTGACCTTCATTCTTTCTCATAAATTTCACATAATGTGCAGTAATGTACTATGAATTTTTGTAAGATCTACTCCATACTTCTGAATAATAAAAAAAAAAAACCGTCACTCTATCTATATAATAATCTCATAATTCAAAACTCTATATGTTTCATCTTTTCTATTGGTTAACTTTTTAAAATATAGTCTTAAAATTAGCTGCAAGTTTGTTGATATTCTGATCATGATAAGACATATCATGGTCCTAAAGTTACTACTCTGAAGCCTTAATTTGACATAGTTTGAGATTCTGTGCGTCTGTATATATATATTTCTATTTAATTAAAAACCAATTTTTTACGAATGATCCCGTTGTATTACATTGATGCAAAATTATCTAGTTGTCTTCACCAAATTTGGCAGTCAAGTCAGGTCTTGTGTCAAACGCATTATCTGGGTATATTTTCAATTGTTCGAAGCATTATTCTAACGAGTTATTGGTACCTAGGATATGGACCAATGGGATAGGAGCTGTTTATGATAGAGACCGTTCATCTAGAGTCTATATGATTGGGCCAGATCAGATGTATGGTACGGGTTGGATATTTACTGGACATATCCAGTTATTTAACAATGGAGAGATGATATATTTATTCTTAAAAAAAATGTATAATCGATCTTCAAATTTCCCGACATTTTTTATTTTTATCCAAAATTTAAAATATTTTAATAAAAATAATCAGATTTTTGAAAATTCCCGAGTGCAGAATTTTTCCGCACCCCGGAATGAATATTTGGGGTACGGAATTTTTCCATGGCCCGACAATTTATGGTCTTTCAAAATTATGTTTAGAGATTATGCTCTTCAGTTTGTCGTTCAAACGAACTTTAGTATTTACAAGAATTGATAGTCAACTTAATTCCAAACGAACTTTCATCAATTTCAAAAAAGAAAATGATAATTTTTTTTTTTTTGAAATCAAAAATGATAAATTTTTAATAACTATATCTCATTGCTCTATTGTTGGTTTGAATTAAAGTCCCTGTTATGTTATGCACTTCGGGTTTAGTATACAACTTTTAGTGTACTGTTTTCTTTTTTGAAATTGATAAAAGTTGCATCTTTAATAGGTTCAAAATTTATGGATCAAATGTTCCTAAATTAATTTTAGCAATTAATGGAAGTGTTGCTTATTATTAGTTTTTTATCTCATTCGAAACGGCTTAAGCCTTGCTATGAGCAAGAATATATATGAAGAATTAAATATATAAAAGCAGTGGTCATGTTATTATTTTTGATGTAGACTCTTTAGGTTAATTTTATTGACTATCAATTCTTGCAAATACTAAAACTAGGAGTGTGAAAAGGTGAGGTGGTGAAGTTTTATTATGTTCATTAATATCATTTATTAAGAATTATAATTTTTTCTTCTCCTCATTTTTTTAAATTCTCCTAAAAAAATAATTATAAAATTTTCAATTCAAAACTAATTAATTAGGATAAAAATAATTCAATTTGAATAGTCGTATTTTGCAAAATCGACAGAATTTATATATAAATATTATTTCTTAAGAAGAAGAATATCCCACCATTGGTCGGATTTTATTCGATTTTTTTACAGAATTCATTTCAAAGTTTTATTGGATGGTTCAAATGTCTTTATTTTTGTGTCTCCATGTCTTCATTTTAAAATTTTAATGACTTATAATTTAAAACATAAATATCGTAATAAAAGTGTCAGATATAATCCATATTATTTTGTCTATATACACAAAAGATTATGACATTTGAACTTTGTTTTTTATTATAAGTTTTATACTATTTGACTTATAAGTTTTTAAAATAAAAAAATGTTATTCTAAAATAAAAGATAGAGATATGAGATAGGAGGCACAAAAATTTAAAACCTTATCATTTATTTGTTAGATTAATCAAAATTTAATCTATTCTAACCAGTCCAAACTAATTTTATAATTATCCGATTTGATTGATCTGTAGGGAATATTATTTACAAGAAAAAAAAACCTACTTATTGCAAAAAACCAAAAAAAGAAGAAGACCGGGCCGTGGAAAAATTCCGTACTCCCAAATTTTTATTCCAGGGTGCATAAAAATTCAGCATTGTCGAATTTTTATTTCGGGGTGTGGAAAAATTCCGTACTCTCGAATTTTTATTCCGGGGTGCGGAATTTTTTCACACTTTGAATATTTTTAAATTTTTTTTCAAAAACTCAATTATTTTTATTAAAATATTTTAAAATTTGAATAAAAATTAAAATGTCGGTCAAATTTCATCATTTGGATGGTTCCATCACATCGTCGGTGCTCCGTACACCCGGTCTATCCGTAGTAAAAACCAAAACCACTGGGTTCCCGGTTTTCTTTTCTCTGGATTGTATCTTGCAGTTTGACCCAAATCTTTACGACTATTACTTTTCTACACAAGTGAACGAGGAGAAAGGAAGAGGGGATCGATCAATCCGAAGCTATCAATAATGGTAATACCAAATTGCTTTAGTTTTGCGCATATTAATGTTGTTTCTCTCAACTCTTATGTGAAAACCAGCTGAGAAATACTGATGGTTGATATCTGTTCCTGTTCTTATTTCTCAGATCCGATTTATACTGCTTCAAAATCGCCAAGGGAAGACTCGTCTTGCCAAATATTACGTACCATTGGAAGATTCAGAGAAACACAAGGTTGAATACGAGGTGCGCAATATTATTTTCTCTCTATTCTTTACACAGCTCGTTTGCTATCCTTTTATTTTTATTTTTTTGGCACAATTTTGTAATCTTGCAAGTGAGTTAAAAAAAATGGTTTTTCTGTGCTTAGGTGCATAGGCTCGTGGTGAACAGGGATCCCAAATTCACCAATTTTGTGGAGGTAAATTACTATGATTTATCATTTATTAGATCTAATGCTGCTCTTTCTTGTTAACTAATTTACTCACTAATCATAATTCTGTCCAGAATCAATTAAACTAATTTTAATAAGCATCAACTGATGATATTCCGATGATCCACTTTATATTCCTAGATAAAATAGAAGATACTGTGCTGCTTACATTTTAGCAGGAGTTACTTTTCTCAATTTTTAACTGCATAAGAAATTTATGCCTCATCCTTAGTGTATCTGTTAACACCATATTTTCTCTAAATGAGGCAGTATTTGCCCGTAAATAATGTCAAATCAGACCTACCCCTTTAAAATGTGAACATGTACCCCCATTTGTCTCAGAAAACGTCATTATGCTCTTTAAAAATGGAAAGATTTTTCCTCAACACTCCCTTCTGTATTATCCTTAAAATTTCCCTCTCTTGGGTATAAGGGTGTTCCTGAATAAATTAGTAAGGTATGGATGATTGGCATGATGAAAATGATTCCGTCTTTTAGAAACTATTGGTGCTTTCAAAGATTTATGATCATCAATTTTCTTTTGTAATTCTTGCAGTTTAGGACCCATAAAGTAATATACAGGAGATATGCAGGGTTATTTTTCTCAATGTGTGTTGATATAACTGACAATGAATTGGCATACCTCGAGTGTATCCATCTCTTTGTTGAGATTTTAGACCATTTCTTTAGCAATGTTTGCGAGCTTGATCTAGTCTTCAATTTTCACAAGGTGACCAATTTCTTTTTTTCTTTTTTACTTATCTTTATGGCCCAAAAATATGAAAACCAACTATTCTCATCATAAGAAACCTCTAATTTTTTGTTGTTACAAAATGTGGTCTTAACCATTTGTTCCATTCAAACTCTGTGGTTTTCCTTGGACAAAGTTGCCCATTCTGTAACTTTGCCACAGAAAGCATTGCTTTAATTTGGAATCTCTCTCAGTGGATTTCAGAAAAGAGTTAACGGAAATTAGCAAAAGATTTTTGAAAAAGATTAATTTTTTGCACACTTGGGATATTGTACATTATATTGGGTTAACTTGCTGTCTAAGACAATTGAAGTTATATTGAGGATTGCACAATGGACAGCAGAGGGCCATTGTTCATTTTTCTGAAGTATCTTTTATTTAAGCTAGTTCTGGAATCCTGTTTAAGGCTTTAAGCCAATGTATTATTGTGTGAAGCCTTGTAATCGACCTTGACAGCCACTGTCAAGACTTCAAAAAAGAAATGTGCGAAGCAAAAGATGGTCCAGCTTTTTGTCCGTAAAGAGTCTAAAGACCTTGTTAAATTGGAAAAATAGCTCTACAATTTTATCTATCCAACTCTTTCTATCACAACTGATTGGTCCTAAACTCCTAATTAATGTGTTCTATATTGCTTAAAGGTGTATCTGATATTGGATGAGTTTATCCTTGCTGGTGAGCTACAAGAGACGAGTAAGAGGGTAAGAACATTAAAAACTAAATTATTTTTCTTGTAACATACTTTATGTTGTTGTGCTAAAATAAATTTCATATTACATCTGAATATCTTATTCTTGTTTCAGGCAATCATAGAAAGAATGGGGGAATTGGAGAAGCAAGAATGAAAGCTTGCTCTTTTGTCATCTTTGTTCAATATTTTGTTTTTTAGTGATTCAGGCATATATTTTCGTGCTCATCACTGAGGGTTGCTATTGTAATTTTCACACTCTGGTTTAAGGTTTTAACTTTCTCTAGTTGTAAAATATTTGAAACTTTTTTCCTTTTTTAAGAATCAATTATTCGAGTTCCCAATGTCCAATTCGTTTGAGTTCGATTCATCATGTTGAAGATACAAAATAAATGTACACACGTTTCTCTGTTAGACCTGAAGTTGTGTAACTGTTGAAAAGGTATTTCATACAAGGCACATTTTGTATGTTTACTGAAAGTATGAAGAAACAGAATGTAAACAAACAAAATATATTTCCTAAAGCACAATCGGTGACAACTGACTGATTGCACCATCCAAAGTTCTCTGTCATGAGAAATAAGGCAATTATATTTAAGGATGATGTTTCTAGTATCAAAACATAGGCAAGCATAAAATTTCTGATAGAGAAAATAATCAACTTGTTAAATGAACCACACTAAGACCTAAAATGAACTCCAATGATGCTGCCCTTCCAAACTAGAAGAACAAGAAGAACAAGAAGAACAAGAAGAATGTCAATATCAGGTGCTAACAAATGTATCTCAGATCCTACAACCAAACATTTTCCCCATTTTGGGAGTTGCAAAAAAAAAAAACGCATTACTAAAAATCTCCTCTGTCAATTAGAAACCCTCTGTTTCTTTTTTGGATTTAGCTTTAAAGATGCAAGAAAATCATCGCTGCTATCTTCCGAGTCACTGCCTGCCTTGCGTTTTTTGCTCTTAGCTGAATTATCTTTTGTATTTTTTGTAATGCTAAGAGACCGCTTAACAGGGCCATTTGCAGCTGGTGATTTTATTGCTGAAAGTGGTTTGGCTGGAGATGATATCCCTTTTTGTTTTTTCTTCTCAAAGACCTTCTTTGCCTCATTCTCTGGCAGTAGACCCCACTCCATCATCCTTCATTGAAAAAGTACAACAGAACAAAGTAAATAACAAGAAGTGTACAAAAAAGCTCAAGCAATCTTTATCTATATATTTTTTATGGGAGAAGGATTAAGGGTACAAAAAAAAAAAAAAAAAAAAAAAAAACTAACACTAAATGTATAGCAAGTTTATACATGCCTTGATACCTAACCATGCGGGACGTAGCAATGCAAATTGATATACCAGCTGAATCTGGTACATTACTGGATGGTGAGAGGACTGGTGGCTGAGAAAAAGGGTTAGTGAAGGGTTGGCTTAGAAATGCACAAATGTGAAGTAGCCCTCTAAAAAATATGCCAAGTGTAGTTCATTTCTTCCAAATTTTTTTGCTTCAAGTTTGGTCGATATCAAAAGATGTGCTTCTCAATAATAAAACCAAGACATCAGGGCCATTGTGAGAGGACTGGCGCAGAAAGAGGCTTATTGAAGGTTTGGCTTAAAAATGCAAAAATGTAAAAGTAACCCTCTGAATTTTACGCCAAGTGCAATTCACTTCTTCTAATTTTTTTTTCTTTAAGTTCGGTTAATAGCAAATAATGTGCTTCTGGGTAATAAAACCAAGACATCATGGCCATTGTGGGTTTGCTATGTTAATTGTGCTGACAAGTTAAAAAAGATGAACACTAGTTAGACCAGTGAAGTTAAAAAAAAATGTTATGTATTTTGTTGAGACTATTTGCAACTCCTAATGAAACAGGTAGTATGAAAAATGCTGATTTTCTCAACAAAAAATATCTATAGCAAGGGAAGGAAAAATAATAAGGACTAACCAAATTGCAGCCATCTCACTGTCAGGAACTTGGTTATATAGCGACTCATAAAATATCCGCAATGGATCCCTCTACAATTATACCTTTTGTTAGAACAAACAAATATAACAATAGCAAAACTCAAGTTTCCAAGGATATCATATTTTACAGCATAAACAAAGGAAAACAAATACGAAGAACATACTTCCTCAGGAGGATCATGCTTTTGACCAGGTAGGTCATAAACCTTCTTCACCCTTTCTCTTTTAACTTTATCAGAACTAGACTTCTTATTCTGTTTCTCGTTTCCTTTGCTGTTCTCCTTCTTATTCTCTCCCTTCTTCTTCTGCAAACCCTCCTTCAATTGTGATACAAAAAGTTATAAATCATCTTGTCTGATAATTGAGTTGTTATTAGTCCTGGTACAACATGTGTTGTTCATGTCTGGTACAGCATGAAACCTGATGCACGAACCTGGCGGGAACAATATAGTGTGTTTGGTTATTCCTAGTACCACATGAACACATTATCAGCAGGAGCTTGCCAGAATGGCCAGAAACCTAGGTTAGTAACTCACAATATACTAAGTGGTATGAATTGGATATGGACCAAAGTAGCAGACCTGTATGGCAGAAACCACGCTTACAAGAATTGACCGGTAAGACATAATGCTCCCTTATCCTCAAAATCACTTCTTTATTTAAGAGGCTTAGGTGTGTTCTATCATGCAATTGAGGTTTTAGAAAAACAATGAACATAAGAAACCAAGTTACAACCTTAGGACCACACCATGAAAAAGAATGGAAAACAAAACCCATTTGGTGAATTTGGTGGTCGCCAAAATAACATGTAAAATCAGGGACTACCCACTATAATGAATGTTGCATGCGATGAGGCAAAGAAAATGTGACTTTTGCATAAAATTCCTTTCTTTTGTGGCCAATAAACTTACAGTTATGCCTTGAAACTACTACTGCATTTCAAAATTTACAAATGTGGAACTTGTTCCAGTCAAAAAACCGTTTTGACATACTGTACCATTAATATTATATTTAGGTTATTTTAAGAGCTGGGTGGAAATGAGGTCGATTCAATATATTTTTTTTCTTCAATTAATAAATTAACAACTTCAATAGATTCAAATCTTCTTTTGAACCTTCTCATAGATGAGAGCTTTTACAAAATTGGTGCAAATAAAGTTAAATAGTGATAATATTTTTATAACGTTAGAATAACAAACTATTGATTGAATATTTATAAATAACATGCATTACGTGCACACAAAATTTGCACCATTTCAACCTGGTTTCGGTATGCATCAAGAGCTATCCAAATCAATGGATCAAATTTGTCAATTTTATCTCTTTTCGATAGCTATCAAATAATGTTGAAATCCTACAATTTCTTATGGAATCTAATTGAGATAGTGTGAAACACAACCAATGGGTCGAATTTGTCGAGTGAACTAAATTAAAATGTTCGCACCGTTCTCACTGAATCCTACTGAGTCAATGGTTCTGCTTCCAATGATTTGGCACCAAAGCCAGGTGGTGCGTAAAAAGTGTCAAACACCATCTGGCTTTTACAATACAAGGTTTGGTGAACCAACCATACTTATACCCAAAAATTTAGCCAGAGAACATAGTGCTCTTATCCTACAAAAAAAGGGAAAAAAAGACAACAACAAAACAGAAATTTCAAAATGAAGGTTATGCTGAATTACACAGACCAGTACATGTTAGTAACTTGTATAATTTATACATACTGACTAACTGATAATAGAAACTATTTACCTAAACAATGTCTTGATGCAAGATGATAAAATCTAAATTGGGGGGGGGGGGGGGGGGGGGGGGGGGGGAGGGGGGGATTACCTTCGAATCTTCCTCTTTCTTCACCTTAGAAGGAATAGAATTGCCCTTCCACCCTATTTTCTTGCTTTCCTAAAGACCCCAAATAAAATTTTAATTAAAGTAAAAAATAACATAAACAAAATTAACCATATGCCATATGATTTGGCTCCAAGCAACAAGAACAACTAAATAGTACAAATAATAACAGAGAGGGCTACGCTACAAAAAAAAAAACACTAACGGCGGATTTCTTCTTAGCTCTAGAAACCGCAAGAGGCACTTCATCGTCGTCGCTATCTTCTACCTTCTTCTTGCCTTTGTTAATGGCGGATATAGGGATATTATCGTCACTATCTCCATCCGATCCTTCTTTATTCACTTTCCCCACCGCCTTCTCCGCTCTATCCGCCATTAGAGTAGCGAGAAGGATAGGCCCTTTCGGTTTGGGTTTTCGCTTCTGGGGTTTATAGAGGCGAAGACGAAGCGGTCGATTCAAATGGACGGCCAGATTTTGACCGTACCCGATTCTACGGTTTCCCAAAGAAATTCACGATCCAGTTTTTTAGTAGTTCCAACAAAATCCGAGGCAGTTATTACGGAACGAAATGCTCTGCTCTTCAAAATTCCAACTCTCATTGCTGTCCTCTGGATCTCTCTTTAGGGGTGTCAATGGATACAATACGGATAGGGTGAACCATTTTCATATCCATACTCGCTAAGGTTCTGTTTGACAGATTACTGTTTACGTGGAGAAAAAAAAATTTACTTATGTCAAAGTTTTTTTCTCAAAATGAACAGTAAAAATTAGTTCAAAACTTTTTGTTCTTATTATCATTCATATTCCTTAGCAAGTCGGCGAACAGGACCTAAGAATTGACCTTATCCATATCCTATCCATACTCATTAAGAATTTGCCTTACTTTACCCTACCCCATAGCCGTTAAAATTAGCGAGTAACGAAACGGTAATGAACGAATAACGAATAATACAAATATAATAGTTTTATTATTTTTATAAATAAACTATCAAAACTTATCATGTGGTACATATGCAATCACAATTACTAATATAAAACTAAAATATAAATATGCAATTAATTCTAAGTAATAATTTTTTATTAAGAAAAAAAATCAAAATCACAAATATCGCTTCTAACAAATTCAATTCCTTAACTATATAATAGAACATTCAAATAAAAAAATAAAATGTTTAGCAATATAATTTATTTTATATAATTATCCGTTACCCAACGGGTACGAAATAACCTTTACCCGTACCCATACCTCTTTATCTAACGAAAAAAATCCTCACCCATACCCATACTCAATAAGTTAACAAAAAAAAATCTTACCCATACCCGTCTTATTGAATACAATTCGGGTAGAATAAACGGGTAAATAGGTGCCATTGACACCCCTATCTCTCTCCTCTTTCTCTCTATCTTCTCTTTCCTCTCTCCTCCTCTTTTAAAAAGATAGCCAAAAAAATGAAGAGCAGGAGCTACTATTTTTCTTAGAATAACGATAAATTTGGATCTCAGTTATTAAATAATTCATATCATCTAAGGTAACAAAATATTTATGTTTAGATCTGAACCAATTGATCAGAATCCACATGAATATTAAAGGGCTCCTACAGTTCATCTGGTCCAGATTCTAATCAGACGGGTTGAATCTAATCAAATGCTATTTACATGCTACAAATTCCCAAATTTTAAAGATGCAAAGTGCGACAACTCAAAAAAGAAGTTTATTTACAAAACCCTACATCCCTGGTATTATTAGAGCATCTATATCCCTGAAACTCTTGGAGTTTCTAAATAACTGTTAACTAATTTTTAGAAATTTTATCTCTTAAAGTTTCTAAACCCTCACATCCCTGAAACTCAAAATTAGAGTTTCTTAATTGCTACATCAACAAATAAATTACAAGAGAAAAGAATTTCAGCCAATTATTTGGCCATATCAGAGTTTATAAACGGTTTCTTATTAAGAAACTTTGAAGCAAAGTTACTAAATAAAAAACCCATCTACATCCCTGAAACTGATTTAGAAACTGCTACATCAGATTAGAAACTCCAAGAGTTTCAGAGATGTAGATGCTCTTAGAGTTTCTATATGATGTGGCAGTTTCTAATTCAATTTCAGAGATGTGAGTGAGTTTTTTATTTGGAAACTATGTAGTAAAGTTTCTTATTAAAAAATTGTCTATAAACTCCATGCTGGCCAAATAATTGGCTCAAATTATTTCTCCTTTATAATTTATTGCTGAAGTGACTTGATAGAAATCCTAAAATTAGTTTTAGGAATTGAGATTTAGAAACTTTAGAAATCTTAATTTCTAAAAAAAGTTAACAGTTATTTAGAAGCTCATCTGAGTTGTTGGGATGTAGATCCTCTTAACATACCAAATAGGGAGAGAAAAATTACAATCAAATAATTACATATTAATTATTCTTATACGAGTAGGGTTTAAAATTCAATATTGGTTTTGTGTTCCAATCATATCCCATATTTCTATCTTCAAATAGTCAATCCGAACTGCTCAACATAATCTCCTTATTAAAATGTACTTAGAGACCAAATTTTATATATTTTATAAACTTTTTACTATTATTTTAGATAGGTACAAAATCGCTGCTTCCAGACCATGAAAAAACATTGATTTTGTACCTATCTAAAAAAATAGTAATTTTTTTTCAAACAAATATAAAATTTGGTTTCTAAGCACATTTTAATATAGATATCATATTGAATGGTTCAAACCGACTGTTTGAATTTTGAAAATAAAGATAGATATGCAGAATATAATTAGAGCACAAAACTAATGATGCATTTTAACTCTACTCTTCTTATACATCACAAAGCAAGAAAATTAAACGTCTTTGTCCCTGCATTGGTGCTCAGCAAATTATACATCAAATTTGACCGAGATTCAAAATTGAGTTATAAATAAAATTGTGGCTAGCAAGTTAACCGCATCGGCCAAGGCCACACGGACATAGAGAACTGGATTACAGAAAACCAGCGCTAGTGCCAATGTCAAGAAGACTACCACCATCATCACTGATAAACTACCACCAGTGCCATTGACACCATCTACAACTTGACTTACTTGTGGACCGTACCAATTTAATGGCCTAGTCCCCATAATGAAATTTTCCCGAAACATGCACTAAGCAGCATACAACAGGAACAACGCGATGAGAAACAAGTAAAGGTTGAACTTGATCGGAGAGGCTTTGATTCGACTCTTCCTTGTAGAAACCGAAAAGTACCGACATGCAGACAAAGAAGATTATGATGACATGCAGTTATGGCGAGAAGCAGCGCCGGAGGGGGAGAGTTTGAGGAGGCAGTTATGGATTGGTGCATCTTGGGGATAATTAGCGTAGCAGTCTCCATAAATGGATATTGTGTTAGAATTGCTTTTTTTTTTTTTTTTTTTTTTTTTGTTTTGAAGCCGGTAGGCGCTTTATTTATCAGACCAGTAGCATTACAAGCCCTATCTTGGCAGAGGTTTGACTACAACATTTGTACCCGTTTTAAAAGAGAAAAAACTATCCTGCACTAGCTCTGTATTCTCTGCTGACAAATTATCAAATAATTGAGAGATGCATTGGTAATTAAATTATTTGGTGTATATATAACATTATAACATATTGAAAGGAGAGAGGTTGCAAACTTGTAATCTCAATATATATATATATATATATATATATATACAGTGGTATTTAACTGTCATATCCAATTTTGTATATATCTTGATCTTGTCATAATTAACTTTGTTAAGAACTAAGGAACTATATAGTAGTTTTCCTTTTAAGTGTAGGGTTATATTTATAATGGGTTATATATGTGACAGTATATATAATAATAAACGTTAAAAATATTTATCAAATTTTAAAAATATTATCTACTGTGGTAATAAATATTTGTCAACTATTTTAATAAATATGAGGGTTCAAATGATTTCATTTTTTGTGTGTCCATTGTGTCTTCACTTTTTAATTTGCTAATAACAAAATTTCTAAACTTTATGCGTAAAACAAAACCATTAAATATAATATATATATTATTTTCTCTACATACAAATACAAATTTATGACTTTCTGATTTTGGTTTTATATAAAGTGATAAGATTAAAAAACATCCAAAATTTATTTACATTGTTATATTTTTACAAGCTCTTTATAGTAATCAAAATAAATTTGAAATATCATCATATTTTAGGTATACATGAAGAAAATAATATTAATCATATCTAATAGTTTTATTTTGACATTTAAATTTTAAAATTTTAAGTAACTGCAGTTTTAGAAATGAAAGCACAAAATAAAAATAAAATAATAGTATTTAATTAAACCCTCCTCACCCTTTATAATACAATTAGTTACAATGACTCTCCTGATAGTTAATTTGTTATTTAATACTCAATTTTAAGTATGAAATGATCCGAATATTCTTATTAACTTTTTGAGATTTATAATTGACCGTGCATCAACTTTTGATTCAACTTGAAAAATTATTTAATTACTGACCAACTTTTGATAAAACTAAATTATAAATTATTCAATGAATGGCTAGCTAATTGTTATCTTATCACAACTAATTTTAACAATAATTCTCTATGTGAGAGGTCATAATTAAGTTCGAAATTTGGATAACATTTTTTTATGAATGTTAAATAGTTCGTTGACTTAGACAATTGGCATCCAATTCTTAATATATATATATTAAAAAAAAAAACTAATTTTATAGATGTAAATCATGGAATACGTATCCGAAATTTCTTTTTTACTTTTTTTTTAATAATAAGCATTAAACTTGCTGTCATTATTGTCAATATAAATATATATTATTTTTCACTTTATTATTATTATTATTGTTGTTATTACTATTATTATTACTGTTAATATTACTGTTACTGTTATTATTATCATAATTAAATTTTAACTTTTCTCTTATGAAATGAAAAAGGAATGCAACTTTTTCTAATGTCATGTCGATTTAGACGTTTCAAAATCTGCTTCTTTTTTTAAGAAAAGAAACACTCTTATTTTTTTTGATCTATTTACATAGATCAATCAAATACTTATGTAAAGCAATAAGATGTTTATATAAAAAACTTAGACCGTTGTTTTATAATTAATTTTAGTGGATCCACTCTTTTGAGACAACGGATCTCATTTTCTACTATTTTTAAATAGAAAAATAGAGAGAAAAAGGGAAGATGAGGACTTTCTCATTCCGATTTAGACACATCAAAGTTTAATCTCTTGACACATCAAAGTTTAATTTTGTTTGTTTGAATATACGTTTAGGTTTTAACTGACAAAAGATATTTTTTATTAAGACAATACAGCAATTTTTATAGAACATAGGAATCCTTTTTTGATATTTTTTTTATACTGTGAACAAAATGGGTTGTTCGTCTGTTACGTACAATAGTTAAATTAAATATTCTGATAAACTTGCTCGTTATAGTTATACTATACATACACCCCTTCTCTAAAGTTTCTATCACAAATTCATCTAAAATGATTTATTGCTAGTATTTTGATTTTTACAAATTGATATATTGACTTGGATTGTCTTTTTGACAATGTTTAAAACATTATAATATATATTTCATAATTTGTTTAATAATAATTTCTTTGAAATACTATATATATTCAAATGAATTTAAGATATAATTAAATATTATTTTCAAACTATAGAGCCTATGTAATAGATGATGTTGTTGTCTAAGACGAAATCGAAGTTCACCTTGGTAACATGGAACATATAAAATTAATAAAACTATAAAAAATAATCTCATCAAATCTTCATAAATTGTTGCTAAATTCATTAGCACCCTCCAATAATTTAACAATTAATGCTGCTTTTGTCAATCGAAAATATATTAAAGGTCGTAATCATCACAAGACACTGTTTACACCAAACGATATATAAAAATCCAAAAAAAAATTAGAAACACCATCTTGACAAAAAATACTAAGTATATTTAATTACAACCAAAAACTTTCTTCATTTGGGAGTTGCTAAAAATAGCAATAGTAAAAATCTCCTATGTCAATTTGTTCAATTAGAAAACCTCTATTTGACTTTTGGATTGAAATCATCACTGCTTATATATCCTTGAGCTTTTTGCTCCCAGCTGAATTATCTTCTGGTTTTTTTGCACTGCTAGTATCAAGAGAGCGCTTAACAGGAGCCTTTGCAGCGGGTGATTTTCTTGGTGCACGTGGTTTGGCTGGAGATTTCCCTTTTTGTTTTTTCTTCTCAAAGATCTCCCTTGCCTCATCCTCTGGCAGTAGACCCCTCTCCATCATCCTTCATTCAACAAGTACAACAAAACAAAGTAAATAACAAGGGTTGGCTAATTCAAAATGCAAAAATGTAAAAATTAAGTAACCCTCTGAATAAAATGCCAAGTGCAATTGGCTTTAAGTAAGGTTAAATAGCAAAGCAAAGGATGTGCTTCTGGGTAATAGAACCCAGGCATCATGATTTTATACAAGCAATGGTAGATACCGATTGAGTTAACAAAGAGAATCAAAGAGGTACTAACCAATTTTTAGCCATCTCACTGTCAGGATTTTGGATATGTAGCGACTCATAAAATATCCGCAATGGATCCCTCTACAATTAATTATACCTTTTTGTTAGAACGCAAATTTAACCATTGCAAACTCTCGAGTTTCCAAGCATATCATATTTTACAGCATATCATAAACAAATGAAAAACAATATGAAGAACATACTTCCTCAGGAGGATCATGCTTTTGACCAGGTAGGTCATAAACCTTCTTCACCTTTTTCTCTCTTTTGACTGTATTCTGTTTCTCCTTTCCTTTGCTGTCCCCCCCCTTCAATGTGACGCAAAAGAGTTATAAATCATCTTGTCTGATAATTGAGTTATTATTAGTACTGGTACAAGAGCATCATTGTTCATGTCTGGTACTGCATGAACTTGGCTGGTACAATATAGTGTTTTGGTCATTTCTAGTACCACATGAACACATTACCAGGAGGAGCTTGCCAGAAAGGCCAGAAACCTAGGTTAGTAACTCACAATATACTAAGTGGTATGAACTGGATATGGACCAAAGTACGTAGCAGACCTGTATGGCATAAACCACGCTTATAAGAACTGACCGGTAAGACAGTATTGGTACCTTATCCTTGAAATCACTTATTTATTTAAGAGGCTTGGGTGTATTCTATCATCGAATTGAGGTTATAGAAAACAGTGACCATAAGAATCCAAATTACAACCTTAGGAACATGGTTTGGAAACTCGGTCAAGTCCGAGTTGACTCGGCTAAGTCAAATCGGTATTGGTCGGGTTTGATGGGTAGGAGTGGAAGCCCCGAAAGCCTTTGGTACAAATTAAGGTGTTGACATTGGTGTTTGCTAAAATAACTCGTAAAATCAAGAACTACCCAATTCATTGAATGTTGCCAAGAATGCAAAGAAAAGGTGACTTTTCGTTGAGATGGTGTGAAATAGAACCAATGGATCGAATTTGTCAAGCGAATCACAAATCAAAATGTTCGCACTGTTCTTCATTGAATCCTTCAGAAATCTGAACCAATGGTTCCGCATCCAATTTGGCACCAAAAAAAAACCAGGTGGTGCGTGAAAACTGTTAAACACCATCTGGCTTTTAAAATACAAGGTTTGGAGAACCAACATACTTAATTATACCCAAAAATTTAGCCAGAGAACAGGGCCGTAGTGCTCTTATCTGCACTTATTTTCGTCACATTATCGTACCCACATAAAAAAGAAAGAAAAAGACAACAAAACAGAAATTTCAAAATGAAGGTATATGTTGAATTAAACAGACCAGTACATGTTAGTACTTAGTAGCTGGTACTAGCTGATACTTAATAGAAACTATCTACCAAGATAATGTCTTGATGCAAGATAACCTTGAACTCCTCAAAATTAAAATCTAAAGGGATTACCTTCGAAGATTCTTCTTTCTTCACCTTAGCATTGCCAGAAAGAAGCACTTCGTCAGCGTCACTATCTTCTACCTTCTTCTTGCCTCTGTCAATGGCAGAGATGGGAACATTATCGCTATCTTCTACTTTCTTCTTCCCTCTGTCAATGGCAGAGATGGGAACATTATCGCTATCTTCTACCTTCTTCTTGCCTCTGTCAATGGCGGAGATAGGGACATTATCGCTATCTTCTACCTTCTTCTTCCCTCTGTCAATGGCGGAGATAGGGACATTACCGTCACCATCTCCACCTGATCCTCCTTCAGTCACTTTCTCCACCGTCTTGTCCTCTCTATTCGCCATTGGAGTGTCAATGGCGGAGATAGGGACATTACCGTCACCATCTCCACCTGATCCTTCTTTAGTCACTTTCTCCATCGCCTTCTCCTCTCTATCCGGCATTAGAGTGGCGAGAAGTTAAAATTTGATTAGAGGACCGTTTTTCGGTTTGGGTTTTGCTTCTGGGGTTTATATAGAGACGAAGCGGTCGATTCAAAAGGACGGTCAGATCTTGACCGTACCCGATTCTACTGACTTGCAAAAAAAATTCAACATCCAGTCTTTAGTAGATCCAAGAAATTCCAACGGCAGGTATCAGAGAATACACAGGTAACATAATATTTCTGTTTAGATCTGGATCGTCTCATTAGAATCGGCACGAATATTAAAGGTGCCCCGTCCATTTCATCTCGGTCAGATTGGCCCAGATTCTGATCGGACGGTCCGAATCTATACAGAAATATTCTGTTACCTGAGAGGATTTGGAGTCATTATCAGACTGGATTAAATAAAGGTATTCTACCCGATACTGTTCGAGATTATAGACATCACAACTTCACGAGTTCGGTTCCAAAGAATAGTTTATTGGGCTTCAACAACCCGTACCATCCATTAGCTTGGGCTATAGCAAACGTAGTGATAAGAATCGTAAGAAATTTGCGTTTTATTTACTTATTATTTGCTTTTTTAATGTTATCGAACTGAATTATGAATAAAACATGCAAAAAAAAAACGTATAATACGTTTTATTCGTAAATAAAATACAAATAACGAATTATTTGCAAAAAAAACATGATATATATATATTTTTTGCTTCTTTATTATACCGAATTATTCTTGAATTATACTCAAATTATATTGATTCTATTTACATGCTACAAATTCTCAAATTTTGAAGATACAACGAGAGACAACTTAAAAAACAAGTTTATTTACAAAACCTTACATACCAGCAACCAGAGAGAAAAAAACATAACATCTTAATTATTCTTATACATCACAAAGCAACAAAATTAAACGAGTTCCAGTATCAGTGCTCAGCAGATTATACATAAAATTTCAGCTGAGTTGCAAAATTGAGTTATAAAACTGTGGCTAACAAGTTAACTGCGTCGGCCAAGGCCACCGGGACAGAGAGAACTGGGTTACAGAAAACCAGCGCCAGTGCTAATGCCAAGAAGACCGCCGCCATCATCACCGATAAACTGCCGCCGCCACCGCTGCCACTGACACCATCAACCACTTGGTTTACTTGCAGACCATAACAATTTGATGGCCTAGTCCTTAGAATGAAACTGTCCCAAAACATGCGCCAAGCAACGTACAACAACATGAGAAACAATATGATGAGAATCATGTAAAGGCTGAACTCGAAGCGGCTCTGATGCCACTCTTCCTTGTAGAAACCGGAAACCAAATAGTGTCGACATGCCGAGGAAGAAGATTATGATGACAGTTATGGCGAGAAGCGGCACCGGAGGGGGAGAGTTTGAGGAGGCAGTCCCACAGTTTCTTTGGGGCTCCCTCCACTGGATTGGTGCATCTTGGGGATAATTACCATAGCAGTCTCCATACATGGATATTGTGTTAGAATTGCAGTCTCTGGCTATGATCTGCTGACAAGTATTCAAATAGAGATTACTTGAGAGATGCGTTGGTAAACTATTTGGTATATATATGACATGTTGAAAGGAGAGGCTACAAATTTGCAATTTTAAAATACATATACAGTGGTTAACTGTCATATCCAACTTTTTTTTTCTGGATGTTGCTATAATTTTGTTCGTCTGTTACAATAGTTAAATTAATATTTGGATAAACTTGCTCGTTATATATATATAGTTATATATGTGTAGAACTAGGGTGTTATTAAGTTCACTGAGTTCTTCTATGAACTGAATTCTAAAATTTTGCAGATTTGTTTCTAAATGACGAATTTAAACTCTTGAAATTCATCTACTTTATCAGTGATGTGTACACATGTAAAAATTTAAATTTTTTGAATTAATTTAGAATAAAATCAAATGGTAAAAAATTATAAGGTTTTAATGTATTCATTATTTGAACGTTTTTTTGATTACTTGACTTTATACAAAATTAGTTTGAAAATTTATAATTTTCACATGTAGATGCATCACTAATCATGTAAATAGATTTCAATGATTAGATTCATCATTTAGAACCAATCCAATATTTTTTGAAGTTGAGTTTACCAAAAAACTTGATAAACTTAAGAATAACTAACTCTATTCTATATATGTGCCCCTTCTCTAAAGTTTCTATGGCACAAATTCATCTAAGATGATTTATTGGCAGTATTTTTGTTTTCGCAAATTGATATATTGACTTTTTGACATTGATTAAAATAATAATATCTATTTTATAATAAAATTAAAAAATAATAATTGTTTATCTAAAAAAATACTATATAGTCAAATAAATTTAACATATAATTAAATATTATTTCTTAGACTATAAAACCTATATAATAGAAGACATTACGATGAGCCCTGAAATTATTTTACACAGATCAAGTACAAATATTTATGATGTGACATAGCTGAAAAACCTACACACTAAATTATTATGGATATTAACAAAACTAGTTAACTAATTAATTGCGGAATTAAGCCACGGATAAATACAAACTTATGTCTACATAGATCAACTAGTTCGACAAGTAGATCATATTTTTCACGGATATCAATGCAATCATACGTGGAAACACTTAATTAACATAAAAAAGTTGCATGATGTATCTTACATGATGCAATCAATAAGAATTTACTAACATTTTTGAAGGTAAAAAATAATTATTGTCAAAGTTAAATATATCGATATGAAATTGTTATTTCCAAGAATATTATTATTAAAGATGGAAGTATTCGTAATAATACTGACATTATTAAGCACCTTTAATTATTTTTACAAATAGTAGCGGATTCTTATTATATTTTCTTCTACATCTCTATCATACTAACTCAAAATGTGAGAAAGAAGTTGGTGCGATAGAGTAATTAATTGCATTTTCTTTAATTAGATTTTGCTTGTTTCTAGAAATGTATATATGAATCTATTGTTTCTCTTTCTTAATTAGTTTCTTAAATTATATTAACTATGATCGATCTAGCTAGACATCACTATGAATCTGTTGTACATTAGATGTTTTTAAAATATATCTCTATAAAAGTTTATCTTTTGTTCTTCCACTTACTCTTCTTAGATGTTCTCTTACCTCATGTTTGGCTGTGGTCTAAGGCTAAGGAGGCCTAAGTTGGTTATTCCAACTTAAACGGTCAAAATTATTCATGTTTGGTTGAGGCCTAAAATTAAACCATTGCTTAAACTATTCCTTGTTTGGTTAGAGTTGATGGAGGACTAAAGTTTTAAAAACCTAAATTGGTTAATTATTTATAATAAGATACTAATTATATAATATTAATATTTCAATAGCAACTATAATATATTATAATATTATTATAATAATAATTTACTATATTAAGAATATTAATTATTAATAGTTATTAATTATTAATAATTACTAATAATTAATAGTTATTAATTATTAATAATTACTAATAATTAATAGTTATTAATTATTAATAATTACTAATTATTAATAATTGTTAATAATAAGATACTAATTATATGATAGTAATATATTAATAACAACTATAATATATTGTAATATTATTATAATAATTATTTAATATATTAACAGTATAACATATTAATTATATAATATTATTATATTATTATAATAATTATTTAATATATTAACAATATAGGGTATTAATTATATATTAATAATTATTATTAATAATAAGATACTAATTATATAATATTAATATATTATAATATTTTTATAATAATTATTTAATATATTAAAAATATAACATAATAATTATATAATTATTTATTAATAATAATTATTTAATATATTAATAATATAAGATATTAATTATATACTAATAATAATTATTAACAATAATATACTAATTATATACAAATAAAATATTATTATAATATTCAAGTTAGGCCACGAGGTGGAATAAAAATTAAACCATCATGTGAGGTGGCTTAATTTAGGCCGGCCTAAATATCAGCTTATGTCATCTTAGGCCAGCTTATTTAAGGCACGCTTGGTGGAATAATGAGACCTAAACTCTTTATTCCACCATTTAGGTCACAACCAAACATGGTGTTAGTATCTGAAAAAATATTAGCTTATTACTTTGATATATATATGGTCTATTGTTATGTAGTAATATTTTGTTGATGTGCTATGTTGTAGGCTTTATTGCTATAATCTAGCTGTTTTTTTTCTTGGATGATAGAATTATATTCTATCGATTATTGTATGAACTACTACCGGTTAATTTCTATATGAAACAGGTGGGGCCGGGTTACCCACTTTTATCAAATATATATATATATATATATATATATATATATGCAAACAATACAGAAATATTTAGATAATTAGATTACACTATAAATGGTAAGTTTTGCATGGTAAAATTATTATAATTTGTTTTAGATCGTGTTACAAATTGAGAAAATAGTCTATAATCGGAGTTTGAAAATAACAGAAGATCTAAATGTCTAAGAAGAACCGAAGTTCATCTTGGGAACATGGAAAATAAAATAAATAAAACTATAAAAAATAACTGCATCAATTCTTCATTAAACTTATTAGTTCCCTCCAATAATTTCACAATGCTGCTTTTGCTTCCGTTTATTTCGTCTGGCAACTGATGAGGTTATCAACCGAGCAATATTAATGATCGTAATTGTAATAAAATGTTGTCACCAAACTATATATAAAAAATCCAAAATAAAAATACCATCTTGACAATGGCTGATGAGACTCCTCTGTCAAATATCACGAAGATAATAAAAGTTACAATTTTCTATTATTTTATTCAAAATTTGTTTAATTTAATTTAATTAATTAGATTATGTCATACTGAAAATTAAAAGATGTCCTAATATTTTTATTTGAATTCATATAAAACAATTATACTGTGAATTACTTAAAATGAACAATGTCTTAATTATTTTATCTTATCTGAAAACTTGCAAGAACCTGATTTTAAATCTTCATCAGTTGTCACTCAACAAAACCCAAAGCCAATTAATAACAATCAGACGGTCTGATCATGATATATAGCTCCTCAACCTAAACAATTTTAAACATAAATTTTATCACCTAAGTAATAAATAATAAAAAAGTGACCTCATTTTAAGGCATAGTACACCTGAGCAATATTATGGTACAAAAACCTAATTAAATTGACTTGATACATTTGATCAATGAGTCAATAACATATACACAATTCAAGTCCATACCAAAATGAATCAACTAAATCCGTTTGATCTGATCGCCCATTGATTTTTTTCTTTTTTCTACCACCCTCAAAAATCAGAATTAAATAAATACCACTCGAATAATCATATTTCATATTCCACCACGTTCGCACCATCAATCTGCTAACGGATCGCCAACCCGTTCGTGTGACCTGTTCGCACCGTGGATCTGTGCACTGATACGCTTGCTTTAACCCGCTCGAGTGACCCATTCGCACTGTGGATCCGTGCATCGACCCGTTTGCATCATGGATCTTCGGACGGGTCAACCCGTTCGTGGATCCATAGTGCGAACGTGGCGGAATCTGAATTCTAATTTTTTGAATGATATTTATTTAATTCTGATTTTTGAAAGTGGTAGGAAAAAAAAAAACGGCCCATTAATTTATTTTAGTAACACCTGCAAGGGATTCCGTCCCCTAAAGTAACTTAAAGATTTGAGTTCGGATCTGAATCGTTCGATCTGCTCTGGCACGATTATTTAAGGACCTTCGTTCTATTCATTCACCTTGGACCGTGTTAGTTTGAATTCTAATCGGACAATCCAGATCTTAACTCAAAATTTGAATTACTTTAGGTGCCTTTTTTTATTAATATAAATAAAAAAATAAAAGAAATATGATAAAAATCCAAAAATCTCGTCCTCAGACATCGCAATTTATAACGTTCGAAAATCGAATTTTCGAAATAACATCTGAAAATTAATTTTTTTTTCTTTGAATTATGTATTAAATTAATGGAAAATTTATCCATACTAACTTGAGAAAGGTAAGTTTACAAAAGACATATAATTTCTAAGATGAAAGAAGAAATTTCAGCCTCTATTTTTTTATTATTATTATTTTTTAAAAAGAGACATTAGCCCATTTCATATTACTGAAATTCAATAATTACAAAAACACTAGTCTCAGGTTTCACCTTGACTAGGAGCCAGAATATATTAAAACCACCAGAAAAAGCAGTAAAGTCATACTACGAAGCTACACATAAGGCTACTACTAAGTCAAAAGTAATCTAGATTATATCCAAAAGATATATATATCTTTTACTACTAAGCCACTCATAAGGGCTAGGATAGACTAAATAGTCAGAGCTAAGTAGTCAGAGCAAAAAGGTGAGACTGTCTTTATCATCCATCAAGGGGAGCCCTCAACTGGGTTAGTGTGCTGGTGTATCACTATATGTAAAGGCATGAACTGGCTAATAGGAATCGCATCCTCCACCACTGGCAACCACTCTTCAACATAGTCCTTGGTCTTCTTTTTCAGCACACCTATCCAATACAAACAAAGAGATTTTATCATAGTAATCAATGTTCTAGCTGTTTTAATTTGAGTATTATTAAAACACATGTCATTACGATTTTTCCAAAGAGTCCAAGTGATAGCACTGAGGACAATTAGAAAACCTGTGCGATCGGCAATGCTAATAGAGTAAGCAAACTGAATCAAAGTATCCCAATTGTGCCAGAGATGCATGACCTCTTGACTTTTTCCTAACCAGAACCAAACTTTTTGAGCTAAATCACAATTAAGAAACAAATGATCTACTGTTTCATGTTGACCACAAATGTGATATTGAGTGTTACCTATCCAGCCTTTTTTAGTAAGATTATCTTTGGTCAGAATGAGATTATGTGTCACTAACCACATAAATATTTGTATTTTGGGGGGAATTGGTAAATGCCACCAAAGCATAGCATTGGTTGGTTGGTATCCACCAAAGTTTAGAATAGTGTAAATAGAGTGAGTGGAGAACTTCCCTGAATTTTTTCATCTCCAATCTATCTTGTCATGTGGCAAAGTGAATGAAGTAGAGCTAATAATAGCAAGCAATTCTAACCATTCTCTATAATCTACCCCTAACAATTCTATTCGAAATTTCAAAGCCTGACCTTGAGTGTGTATGACATCAGCTAACAATACTGTTTTATTGGTGCATTTAGAGAACAAGGAAAAATATTTAATAAAAAAGGAACAATTTTGGTACCATTGATCTAACCAAAACCTAACTTGAGTTTGTAAACCAGGAGTATAAGTAGTACTCATATCTCCAATATGACTAATTTTATTCAAAGAAGACCAGAAAGGAGAAGGGGAAACTGAATGGTTACTAATATATTTGTGTATAATAAGGGTTTTCCAAAGGGCAACATAGTCATTATTTTTAAGTTTCCACCACCACTTAAGCATAAAGAAAATGTTCATTTGTCTAAGGTCTAGAATACCTAATCCTCCAAAATTTTTGGCTAACCTAGATGTATACCAATCTAAAATGATGTATTTTTTCTTCTTTGAGTTACCTTACCACATAAACATTCTTCTAATTTTGTCTATCAGTTTAATAATAGTAAGAGATACTTTATAAATTGAGAGAGCATAAAGTGGAATAACAGAGAGAACTGAATTTAACAATGTAAGTCTACCATCTATAGATAACATATTGTTTTTCCACAATTGAAGCCTACTTTCTACTTTATCAACTAGGAAAGACCAATCAGAAATCTGTAATTTTTTATAATGTAATGGAAGTCCTAAATATTTCATTGGAAAATCCCTCCAAGAGCACCTAAACAAGCAATTAAGAGCTGAATTACGATCTATATGTAAAGGGAACATTTCTATTTTATCGTAGTTAACTTTAATTCTAGAGATGTATTCAAAGACTAACATAGCCCACCATGCAGCTTCCACATTAGTCTCTTGGACTGTCAAAAAAAGAATTGTGTCATCAACCTCTATTTTATAGAAGGACATCACATTCTCTTAGTTGAAACAAAAAATTTAGACTTCTATTTTCGAGAAGGATGACATGAACACTGGATTGAATGAAGAGGCTAAGAATTTGAAAAAGATATAGAAGGAAAAATATTAGACGATTTCTAAATTGCATGGAGAAGTCACGAACTTGAAGATGTTGAAGAAAAAAAGATAAGATGATTTATGTGCTACATGACATGATCTCTGGATTGAATGGAGAAGACACGAATTTAAAGATAGAGGACAAGTTCCTAATTTTATATTTTATTAATAAATTAAATATAAGATATAATCAATAGAGTCAAAAAGCAAGAAATTGTTCAACGAGTTTGAGCAAAGATAAAATAAAAATTATATCTCTTGTACCACTCGACCAACTAACTGAAAAATAGAGCAAAAATTGTCTCTAAAGATTCGATTGCATCACTCTCTCCATAATATAAAGATAACAATCATAAAAACTCTTCTTAATTGCATATGATACTTATTTTGAAAAATAGCACACAATGGTGTAGCATTTATCATTTCACCATATTTATGTGAGAACAATGGTAAAATCACGATTTGTAAGGATTGGTAGAGAGATGAAAAGAAGGGCATTTATTAAATAAGTGTGACACCGTCTTTACACTTTGTTTGCAGAGGTAGCAGATGCTTGAAAGGAACCATCCTCGTTTCATCAAGTTGTCAATTGTTAGAATTTTATTTTGAATTACCAATTAAACAAAGATTTGTATCCTAAGTGGTATTCTCCCCTTGCAAATATTTTTTTTTATCTCTGTGCATGTGCATGTGCAAACTCCTACGAATTTAAAGAAGTTGAAAAAGATCATATAATTACTGGGCTACGTGCGGATGTGGCAAGAAAAATTGAAGGATTAGAAGACGTAATGGCGCAACTGGCAGCTTGTAGAAAAAAAATTAATTGAAGGATAAAGTTTGTGGATAGGATTTGACACAATGCATATAAGGTTGCAAGCTTGTTAATTAATTGCAAGCAAGTTAATGGACCCATGTGTACTGGCACCTTTGGTGCTCTTTTTATTGGTACAAAACTTCAGTGTTTTATGTATTGGCATTTGGCACTGATCCATGTTTACTAGCACCTTACCAAGTATTTGGAAAAAAAGAAGCCTATTGCTTCCATGCTAAACCTAACCTGCTAGGATTTCCCAATTTGGAATTCACTAAAAACAAAAAAAATCTGACGAAAACAACCAAGTACCAACATTTGTTATGTTGGCTATAGTTAATTACCAGTACCATAAAAAATACATTTGTACAGCTATAATTCATTTTTCTGACGTTGAATTATTTGATCTGATCAAACTTCAAGATACAATAAAGGTATGTGGAATAAGGTTGGAACCATAAAGTCAGAAGTGGCTTGCCAAGCAAATCTAATTAACAACGAGAATATTGAATTTGTTCGTGTAAAATGCTGTGATTTGTTCGTTTCTTTCTATGATAATATATTATTTTCACCTTTAGAATATAGTGCTAATTGGAATATGCTATGTACTATCTTGTGTAGATTGTATGCTTTAATATTAACTTGATCATTAGAACCAACGGATCAACTACCTAAACACAATCCCAGCCCCAACCCTATATAATCCAACATAATCGTAGCTATTCGCAGTCCGCCACCTGTCCGATTTTGCCACTCTGCCCACAATTAGAGATGTGGTTGGACTGAGACATTTTCATACTCATATCTATTAAAATTGATTTTATCTGTACTCTATTCATATCTATTAAAAATTGACTTTATTCTATCTTATCCTTATCTGTTAATATTATCGGGTAACAAAACGGTAACGAATGAATAACAGATAACACTAATATAATAATTAGTTGATTATATTTTATAAATTAAACATTAAAAATTAATTCATTTCACACATATGTAATTACATTACTAATAAAAAATAAAAATAAATATGCAATCAATTCTAACTAAATTATTTTTATAATAGATAATGCAAATTAAAAAAAGAAGTGTACGTATAAGTAATCTATCAAAAAATGAAAGACGTAGTTTAGAGACATTGAAATAGAAAATTCAATTTAAATGTGATGGAAATTAAATTAAATATATATTTAGATTTTATAATTAGAATAACGGTACGAAATAGATCACACTCTTACTCACTTGATTAACAAAAAATAATTCTTATCTAAATCCATTCCTAATAAGCTACAAAAAAAGAAATTACCCAAATCAGATTTATGGAATACGATACAGGTCGGATAAATGGTTAAAAAGATACCATGGACACCCCTAGTTTCTTGGAAGCAAATCTGCTGCGATCCTACAGGATCGCAGGGTCTTGCGATTTCAATTTCAACCCTTCATTTATTAGAGTGTACATATCCTAAAAGAGAGAATTTTTTGTGCGCGAATCTCAAAAATATGAACAGTTAAGATTAGAATTGCAGAAACCCTACGATCCTGTAGGATCGCAGCAGATTTATTTCCCTAGTGTCCTACCCACAACTCACTACAACTGCAGATCTCCATTGCTAATCAATGGAGACAATGATTTGCTTCCCAACGACTTGCACGAACGTTAGAAGAAACACCAACCCCATAAAAATTAACAAGTCATTGGCCCACCGTTAGAGTATTAACAATACCCTTAACGGGTATACCCGCCCGTACCCGCTGTCTAGGGTATCCGTACTCGAGCTAGGGTATGGGTCGGGTACTCGGGTACGGACAAAAATGGGGCCGAACCCAATTTTTTGGACCAATACCCGACCATACCCTAACCGAATTTACTCGTACCCAACTATACCCGTACCCTAGTACCCGATACCCGAGTACTGTTCACCTGAATTCAAAATTCAAAATTCAGTTTTTTCCCCCCACCCAATGCCATGATTTAATTTCTATTTTTTTTTGTTTCTGTTTTTTTATTTCTGTTTTTTAATTTCTGTTTTTTAATTTCTGTTTTTTTGTTTCTGTTTTTTAGATTTATTTTTGTGAATGTTAGATTTATTTTGAATAGGTTAGATTTATTTTTGAAAATGTTAGATTTATTTTGAATAAGTTAGATTTAATTTCTGTTTTTTAGATTTATTTTTGTAAATGTTCAATTTATTTTGAATAGGTTAGATTTATTTTTGAAAATGTTAGATTTAATTTCAATTTTTTAGATTTATTTTTGTAAATGTTAGATTTATTTTGAATATGTTAGATTTATTTTTAAAAATGTTAGAATTATTTTGAATATGTTAGATTTATTTTTAAAAATGTTAGAATTATTTTGAATATGTTAGATTTATTTTTGAAAATGTTAGATTTATTTTGAATATGTTAGATTTAATTTCTGTTTTTTTAAATAAATCTAACATTTTCAAAAATAAATCTAACCTATTCAAAATAAATCTAATATTTACAAAAATAAATCTAAAAAACAAAAATTAAAAAACAGAAAAAAAAACAGCCAAAAAAAAAATACCCGTACCCACTCTACCCGTCAAGAGTATACGGATACGGATATAAGACGGATAGAGTATGGATTTTAAAAAATATACCTGAGATACCCTTGTACCCGAGTATACCCGTACCCAAGTTATACCCGTACCCGACTCGGATATACCCGGGGTACCCGTCCCCGCGCTAGTATAAATACACTACCCACCGTCATAGAAACAATTTTAACTTCGTTTCGTGCACAAAGAGCTTCAAGAATCTTTATTCTCCGACAAAATCGACGCTCCCAAATTCAAATTCCAGTTCAGAAGCTCTCCTTTCCTTCCTCTTCACTTTCAGTCTCCATCTCTCAATTCTTACCCCGCCACTCCCGAGTGCTCGCGAAATGGCCGACGAACAGCGGCAACTGATCCTTTCTCCTCAGTCATCTGACAGGAAACAGTTGTCGAAGGCGTTGCATCTACTCCACCTGGCGTTCCGATCGGAGCATTCAATGAATGAGGGTTTACTCGTTGAACGGGAATACCTCCTTCAGTTGATCGAGCTCCACAACAAGCAGTGGACCCGACATGTCAGTTTGCTTGAGTCTCGTATTGAGCAAGTTGGTTTTCTTTCCTTTGGATATTATTTTTCTAATTTGTTAAAATTTGGAGAACTAGAGGTAGGTTATCGGTTTACTTATTGCAATATTCAAGTGTTATTTTGGAGGAATTATTGCATTAAGAAAAACCTCCTCAAAACCCTAATTTTAGATTGATAAAGGGACTGTTGTCTTGGTAGATCTTTGGGACTTAGCCTTTGTCAATTTAATAATCCTCATTATCCCAGCAGTCATACTTATTTCAGTATTTTGAAGAATCTCATGGCATAAATTTGGAAGTTTTGTTCCCTTCAATTCTGATTAATAGTTCTTTCATCTGCATCCACTTATATCCTTGTATTTGACGAAATATCTTCCTTAACCTTTTAAAGGAATCATACTTGTTAAAATTAATAGTTTAGGACTTCTGATATCACCTTTTAATATTGTAGGAACACTATTGTGCAATGTTTTATACAGTATTGCCTCTTAAACAATCTTTAGGAACTCTCTAATTTATATTTGTACCTTGAAAAAGGGTAAATCTAGACAATCAAAATTACTGGTTTATTGCCAATTTTCTAGACTCTATGTAGACTTGTAGAGGTAGCAAGTGGGCGGGTTGATTTTTTTTAATCAAACACATGCACTTTAGGATTCTTTTGAGGTCGGATCTCAAGCCGCTTGGGTTGGCTCTGAAATTTTGGTCATTTAATGCACAATTATTTGGGTTATCTGGTCTATTATGGGTTGTCGTCATTTCGTGCATGCTTTCAGGTTTTGAACACTTAAGAGTTTTAGGTGAGATCAGATTTGCATTTTGGTCTACTTTGCTTTCAATTATATATCTAAATTCATGTTGGGTCGTTGACTTAAAAAATCAGGTTCTTATTTAAGATTTGGCTCATTGAAATTTTGGTCATTTAATGCACAATTGTTTGGGTTATCTGGTCTATTAGGGGTTGTCATCATTTCATGCATGCTTTCAGGGTTTGAACACTTAAAAAAGTTTTATGTGAGATCAGATTTGAATTATTGTCTACTTCACTTTCAATTATATAAATTCAGGTTGGGTCATTAACTAAAAAAATCAGGTAATATTTGAGGTTTGGGCTGGTTTATAGGCCAGGTATGATTTTGCTGGTTTTAGCTCTCAGGCATGGCCCATACCTAAATTACTCGTTTGTCATCCTATGGATCACTTCCTATATAACTTCAATTTATATATGCTTTCTTTTCTTATTGATGTAACAGATGAAAGCTCAGGAGATGAAAGTGCAGAACTACAATGCCACAAAGCTTGATTTTCTGGTAGATGCCAAAGAAAGGAAAGCTATATCTTACCAGGAGTATGCTGGTATGTATCTCCCTAGTTTTTTATGTTTAGCTCATTGGTTATTTTCTTTTAGTGAGCTATAGTTTCTCAAATTTCTTCTGACTACTATTACAATGACAAATTGAAGTTTATCTGGTGGCCATTAAACTTGGTACTGAAAATTTCTCTTTTTGACTTGCTAATGTCGGTAGCATTTACCACATGTATACTGAAGTATTTGGAAATTACTGATGGTTTTTGGATTATCAGTGGTTGTGGAAACTTGTTGTTATATCAGTTCAGATTATCTTTGGTGAAATTTCGGGTTTTGATGAAGTTTATTTGTTGCTTCATTTAGGTTGTGTCAATTTTTAGTTGAGATCATTTCATGTTATGCCAAGTCATTTTCCAGTTTGTCTAGTTTCAGGTTCGAACATTTTGGGTCCGGTCTTTATGTTTTGGTTGAGCCATGTGCATGTTTCGTGTCAATTGGATTAGTAAGTAAGGTCATTCTGGGATTGTATTCTAGAAAATTGTTTTAGACTTGCAATTTTCTGGCATTGGTTCAGTTTGTAAGTTGCACTGCTTGGATTTTGATTAGGTGGGTCATGTTCTGTTTGTGGATCACTTGGGTTTCAGCTTGCTCAGGTTTGTGTGTAATCAGGTTCTTGCTTGGGCTTGTAAGTCCTGATATGTTTCCTTCAGCTCTTAATGCAGTTTGATTGGGTTCTGGTTGGGATTACGTCAGATTAGTGTAATTTGTGTCTGGTAGTGGCCCTTGGGTTGGATCAGATTTTCGCAAGTTTTATGATAAAAGTTTGCTGGTATTACATTTTATTTTTATGGTGCAGAATTAGCTGAAACTGATTTGGAGGATGCTCATACTCTCATAGTAGCCCTTTGTGCTGAGATCATGGATCTAAAGGTAATTCCTTATAATTTTGTATTAAGTTAATGGAAAAATTGTTCGTGCTAACCTGGGAAAGATAAGTCGGCTAAAACCATAATCCAGATATGATTGAGAGACACTAGTGAGTGGAAATTATAGTAAATAATAACCAAAGTAAACATCAGTAAGTACTTGTCATACGATGTCTGGATTAGGTACATGCTTATGCTTAAACCATTTGTCTCAAGATATTACCCTCTTGAAATGTCATTTTACCTTATGCTAAGTATTATTATTTGTTCAACATCAAATACAGAACAAACTGAGCAACGGAGAGACATTACGACCAATTGGTGCATGCAACAGCACAGAACTCAAAGACCTAAGATTGGAGATTAGAAAACTGAAGCATGCATATAAAACCCTAAAATCAGAAAAAGAAGTCCAACTCTCAGAAAAGGAAAGCCGAATTGATGCCCTTGTTTGTGAAAAAGACTTTGTCTGGAATCAATTAAAGGTTATGGAATCTGAGCATGTTGCCACCCTTAAATCAAAGAACAGTGAACTGGGTAAGTCCAATGAAGCAATCAGGATGCTTAAAAAGAATCTAGAAGAAATGGAGGCATCCATTTTGGAGAAGGATAGCACCATCTCTAAGATGAAAGAAGAAATGTCAACCTCGATTTCTGAGAAGGACAGCACAATCTCTCAGCTGAAACAAAATTATCAGGCCTCTATTTCCATGAAGGATGACATGATCTCTCAATTGAATGAAGAAGTTGAGAATTTGAAGAAGATGTCAAAGGAAAAGGATCAGATGATTTTTGGGCTACATGCTGATATGGCCAAGTTTGCTGCTCGTGGGGGCCCCTCTATATGTAAGGCAGTGGATAGTGGAACAAGTAGGACTCTAAGGAGTGGTACGAAAAGAGCACATGAAACAGTATCGTGGGCCCAGCCATCAGCAAGCCAGAGTGTCAGTGTAAGTGGTAGTTCTGTTTAAAGGAAGATTTTTCATGAAACATGCTGACATTAATGATTTAGAAGTTCAAGCTGACTGAACATGATTATCCTAATTTTTGTATATGAGATACATATTATACATTATTTATTTTTATTGTCTTCAGGGGCAGCATCAACATTCAAAAAGGTCACAGGGAAGTGCTTCCGTTTCTACTGCAGAAACACCAAGGTTATTTTCAGCAAATTTCAAGGTTCCGAAATTGAAGAATACGACAATCACCTTTGGAACTAAAAATTCTCATCCAAAATAATTAGTGATGATGTATTATTCCGATGATAACATTGACACTTAAGCTGTCATCCACAAAGAAAGAGGGGAAAGGAGAGGACAGAGTAAACGGTTAACCTCCTTTCCTTTACACGATGATTTGGAGGTTCCAAAATTTGAATAGTCTATATACAGAGTTCACTTCCCCTCTCCCTCTCAAAATCTAATAGTATGGAGCAATTAAACAGGTTTTGGTCACCCTTTCTCTCCCCTCTTCTGGAGCAGCACCTTAGGGTTTTGCCATGTATCTCTTTGGCTAGAAGACATTGGTTAGAATGTTTTTGTTATTAATTATTTGTTATGTGATTTCCTAATGGTACTAAATGTACTTGTCAATTGGATTGATTGAATACTTTTGTAATTTTTATGCTTTTTCTGTGCATAGCCTTGCTAGTTGCTTCTATTTTATGTGTTGGCGTGTTGCCTTGCAAAAATTCATGTAAGGCCTTTAATCTCTAGTAGGGTTGTATTTGGATGAGATTGTTTACTGAAAATTCAATTGGAAACTCATATTATATGCTGAAATAACATTAATAAATACATTTAATCTCCAATTGAATTATGGTTGAAACATGCAATTGTGTCTCCTTTTATAGTTCTTTTTCTCTAATAAGCTTGTTTTGTTCTATGTAGCTCTTGTTAAGGTTCAAGGTGAGATTCTAAGTAGAATTTGTGCTTTAGTTTGTTTTACATATTTCATGGTCCTTTTCTAAAGTCTAACGAAAGGTTGCTAACACGTTTCCCTTTATTGCACATGTTAGACTATCAGCAAAAAACCAACCCTCTGAAAAGAGGAAATCATTGCATCTAACAAGAAAATAATTATAATCGAATGCATGCAACTTCGTTTTACTAAAAAGAAATTAAGGCTAACCAAACATTGTAATTGTATATTTCTTCTTAGTTTACTGTTTTCAGTGTCCTTGTCCGAGAAAGATTTTAACGCTTGTTTAATTCTTTTTGAAACTAGGCATGGATTTGACAATTTTTGTATGGTTGAGTGCCAGCATCCCCTAATCTGTCTGTATAGAATGGAACCTTGAAATGAAATTTACATGTCGAAGGTTCCTTTCTTCTTGTTGCAATTATGCTTTAACAAACTCTCTTTTCGCTTTTATCTTTATCCACTTTGGATCCGCCAACAGAAGCGCACCGCTCCTGAGCTCTGGCATCTTTGTGCAACATGTGGTGTGGCCATTCGTGTGACTGTGTAAAGAATAATTGTGTCTAATTTGCTGCAAAAGTCGCTTCAATAGGAACAGATCCTAATTCAAGCTGATGATCAACTTTTTGGGTTTGTAACTTTGTATAGCGTCCTAATGAAATTAAAACAGAGATCGGAAATTGTACAGTAGAAATTTCATGCCGACACTTTTATACTAGACTGTACCTTTTTTTTATTTTATTATTCTTTTAGCGATTCCTTGCGTAGTGATCAATACATCATTTGTAAAAATGAAATAAAGTTCTTAGAAAGAAAATGTATATCCCAGTACAAAAGGAATTGTTGATGCAAATGCCAAGATTTGATCAATTAGTTTAAAATTTGATTGATAATATTCATTACATGTTGTTATAATTCTATCCTTAATTATATATTTTAAATTGTTTGATACAAGCCTAAACGACTTATAAATTAGGCCGAATTTGATAGACTCCTTATTTGAATAACAAGAAATACATATCTATTATTATGATTTTTATAGTTCCATAGTATTTCAAAAGTACCAAATAAATGTACAATAAAATTAGGTGGAGTATGTGTAGAAGGTCGATTAATTGTTAATGTATAATCGGAGAAATAAGATTTCATTCAGAAAATATTAATTGGATTTTTTTGTACCTGCATATTTCCATCGGATTGATTAAACTATTTTATATCTACCCCATTACATTTATGTTATTCGAACTATATCTACAGATAAAGCATTCCAAAATAAATAAGTTTAAAAAAAAGCAGAAAACAATTCTATATTAAAATATACTTTATTTAGAGCAAATAATTATATCAATAATATATAATTATGCCTACATACATATTAAAAAAGTAACAATAACATATATTACAGATAAGTCCGAGAAAGAAAACGATCTTAATTAATTATAAAAAGAGATCATAGCCTCCACATATTTTGGAAAGTAGAGTGGAAGAATGCCAAGATCAAAATCAAAACCACCAAAGCTGCTACACCCCATGGCGACGAGCCTCCTTCATTTAATTGATCACAGTTCATCGGATGGCGGCGGTTGTTGTGATAAAACCCAACAATACCATGAAAGCTCTCGATTGAAGATAACCATCGGATCAACAGGATGAGTACCAGTGGCACTACCAGAAGAACCAAACTAATTTTCTCTTCGGCTGCCTCTATGAAATCTCCAAAAGTCAAAAAGCAAGAGATGGCAAGGAAGAAAAGCACCATTGCTAGGATTAGTATGATAGGGTAAGGGAGAGGAGAGAGTGTAGTGAAGGAGTCCAAGATGGAGGATGGGTGCCTTCTATCATTGTACGCCATTGTTTAGAGAGAAAGAGTGTGTGCATGAGAGTAAAAGAGTGAGAGATAGAGAGCCCCAGAGAGGTATATATATATATGTATAGAAAATTTAGATTGGAGTTCTTTTAAACACTCAAAATTTCACTACGCAATAATATTTTTATGTTTATTATTGTAATAACGATTCCTTTGTTCTCGCTATAATAGAAATGTCATCAAATTTATGCATTAATAAGTTACAATTATAATTAATATCGAAACTTTTTTTCCGGTTAATTGGCAAAATAATATTATTTTTGTTCTCTGAAATAAAAATGGGCCTAACTATGGGCCTATTGTTGTCTTCTATTTAATTTCAGACTGGAGCCGTGTTAGAGTAAATTGGATTAGATATAAATGGTAACGGGCTCTTTTACCGGGCTATTATAATCAACATAACGCAAAATTTTTGGAGCTATACATGAACTCTATAAATCCGTCGTAAACGAGGAAAAAAGTGTTATACTCTCTTAATTCCGATCAAATACATTACACATGACTGAAAAGTTATAGCTAATTAGAACATCTACATCCTTACAACTTAAATGAGTTTTAAATAACTACGAATTATGTTTTAAAAATTAAGACTATCTAAATCACTACATGTCTAAAATTAAAATTAGAGTTTCTTATGTAATTACCACATCAACGAATAATTGAAAATCAATTTATTTTTTTCCGTTGCAAACTTCCATTCATGACTATTTTTTGTTTGTTCTTCAACTCATTTTATATATATTTTTTCCCTTCCCCACCCTCATTTCTTTTCTCTTCTCCTTCGTTGAGAGAGAAGAGAGATAAGAGAAGAGCGACTTCTAAGAATTATGAGAGAGAGAGGAAGGGACTTCTAAAAATTATGATACCGGTTGGATCACGAGAGAGCGTTGAAATAATTATTTGATGAAAATACAGAATTAATGCGGTCGACTACATTAATTCTGAATATTTTAATGCAAGTGAAAAATAACTTATGGCACTTAACATGTGATGTCTATGGTGAGAGATCCTCACATCTCATAAACAAAATTGCTTATGAAAAAGAAACCAAATTTAAAACCAAAAAAAAAAAAAAAAAAAAAAAAAAAACATCTTAGCATTTGAGAGCAAAGTTTGATGAGTACGGAAGTCGTCCGATGCACTTTAAAATTAGTACCTCCTCTTCTTTGAAATTTGTACAAACAAATCTTAAAACGCATCAGATAGATCTTGTGTTCATCGGATCCGAAAACATAGATCCAAAATCCATCGGACTTACTCTACTATCATATTTTGAATGGAGCTATTATGGCTTATCGAAAAACTTAAAATTAAATTAAAAGCAATTTTTAACTCTTAACTATCCAGAATTATGAAGAAAAGAAGTGAAATGGCAAGATAATCTCCAGACTCCAGTTCTCATTTTTATTATTTAAAAACAAAAAACACTCACACAAACAAGAGGGTTAAAATACATCCTCTTTTTGTGCTCCTAACGTACACCCTCTCTGCATATTTTTATTTTCAAAGTTCAAATAGTTGATTCGAACCTTTCAATGTGTTCTTCATATTAAAATGTGCTTGAAGATCAAATTTTACATTTTTTGGAAATTTTTTACTATTTTTTCAGAATTTTTGACTAAACTAAATAATAATAAAAAATTCAGCAAAGTGATGATTTTAAAAAATTCTGAAAAAATAGTAAAAAATTTCCAAAAAATGTAAAATTTGATCTCCAAGCACATTTTAATATGAAGAACACGTTGGAAAGTTCAAATCTACTATTTGAATTTTAAAAATAAAGATATGAAAAAAAAATACACATTAAGAGCATAAAAGAGAGAGTGTATTTTAATCCTCCTCCTCAAACAAAATACATTACAATTCTTTCTTGTGAAATCTACTTTGCCAGCTAAGCTTCCAGAAAGGTTTTAGATCTCCATATTGTCCTAAGACTTTTATTTTCAAGTGAAGCCAGTGCTGACAACATAGATGATGATGGCCGCATAAAATGCAGGACCAGCATGTGCATTTTTTTCTTAAGGAAATTAAACTATAAAAATAACAAATATTCATTCTTTAGAAAAGAATTAAAGAAATTAATATTTTTATATTTGTAGTGAGAATCGGTGTGAAATGCAATTCAAATAGGGTCGTCTGAATGTACTACTTGCTGAGAACTGATAGATTTTTGACTGAATCGATTATCATTATATCCTTACATGTTTGATTTTAAACTGAAATTGTGAATATTCCAATTTCAAAAATTGTCAGCCATATGCATGATCTGGGTTGTTAAATATCTTACATGTATACATGTGATCGCCTTTTGCGTAGGATTAAATAATTCATGCATCCTTAACTGGAATCTTAACTGAAACTATAAGTAATATAGTTTCACAAATTTATCTTTAATATTCATGAATTAGGACACATATGTGACACATTGAATCGATAAATATTATTATTGCTTGCAATGCTTAATCAGTTTCAAATTTATCAAACTTCATTGATTTGTGACTTACAAGTATAACTTTGTTACATTTGACAAACTCACAAAAAAATTCACTTATAGTTAGATTATGCCAGCATATTCTCGTGTGAATTTTACATGGATGTTCAGTTTTACATGGTTAGCTTGACAAATCTGAAGTGAGATAACTCTTTATATAGTGGTGAATTCAGATTTGCCAGATCCATTCTAATGGGAAGTATGAATATTGAAGTTAGGATTTTTGCAAATTAACTCAAATTGATATTAGCTGTTATGAACGTTTATACCCGATCAGGATGGTTAGTATAATTCATCCCACAAAACTTGATACGCGTTCCATACGGATGAGGATGGAATGAAACTAGAACTTTCTGTCTTGTTTCATTTAAATATGTTCCATATGATTTTTTCCATTCAAGGCGGATGCTCCAGAAATCAACAAGCTTCAAATATAATTTACTTAACTACTTGATTATTACATAAATCTATATCTTTGTAAAGTTCTGTTGACTTTTTAGGTTCATCAAAAGAATCATGTAATTCAACACTTCATGAACGTTGGTTCTTCATCATAAATATTATAATTAAAGCCCTGAACCTATCTTTGATTTTTCATTATAGATCTTGAAATTAAAGTTTTCAACATGCAAACTCACTAAATCATATAAATGGTTAAATTCAATTAATGTATATTTTGTAAATTTAGTCAAACAAAGTATTAGAATATTGAATATAGCCAACAATCTTCTCCTTTTAACGATTTGCAAAATATACACATAAGCAGGTGCATAAATCAATTTAACCTAAAAATTCTTATTTGCTCAATGTTGTGTTTGTGTTTCTTGCACTTTATCCCCCTTTTGAAAATTGACGAAAGATTAAATATTCAGATAATTAAAAGAGTGTTTCCCCTCAATTTATGCACTCTTCCTCAATAAAATAAAGAAAGTAATTCAAGATATACTCTGATTGAATAATTGAGGAAAATTAGTATCTAATCACATCGGTATAAATTGAATCCAATAGACAAGATGGATTCTTTTAAACAAGTTAACAATTCCAATATATGTGAAAAGTTGTAACGGTCCAATGACCATTGCAACGAAATAAATAAATTCTCTGCAAAATTGTTGCAACGGGATAAATAAATCCTCAGAGGATTTTCGTGATAGGAACTATTGGTACGGTCATTGACTGTTATCAATAGTAACCACCATTACACTCCAAACCGCTCAGATTAATATACCGTTGTAATGGTCCCCTGTACAACGGTTAGCACCACTTACTTCCTTTTTATCAGCTAGATATAAATAAAAACTATACCAAGGTTTGGAGAAGAACTCTAGCCGCTCCAACTTCAATATTTTGTATTTACATATCTAGAGAAAACTGTTGTTGCTTGTGCACTCAAACTTCAATATACACAATCAATCTCAAGCTTATTCAATCAATCAACCAACTCCTAGAGTGATCATGCGTGATCGAATCATTTACTACTTCGAGCCTTGTACTCACCTAGCAATCCTTGAGTCATCGCGAATCGGATTGTCTTGTTAGAGCCGTGTGACTTCCCAGAAGATTGTAAGGGCTCACCGGTTTCACCTTGTAATCATTTCTTATTGGGTAAAGAAAGGCGCGCCATCTAGAAAGTCGTGAGCTCCGGAGACATAGGCGTTAGTGCCGAACTCCATAAACAACTCTTGTGTAAAGTGTCTCCAAACTCTACTATTTACTTTATTTACATTACATTTAGTTTAGGACAAAGTTATTCTTGGCGGAATTATTTTAGTTTCCGCCAAGAATAACTTATAGACTCGCTAGAACATTATTAAATAGACAAAATATAAAAATACCTATCCACCCCCCTCTAGGTGCATTTGGGACCAACAATATGCGTACAGAGGACATTATTGCTAGACTCTTATCACTCTAATCAAGCAAGGATGATCAATTTGCGTTTACAAGATGCACATACCCCTGTGCGTTTTTTGTTTTGTTTAGCTGTATGTTTTTCACAGATACTAGTTATAATTAATCTTATGTAACATCTACTTTATAACTTTTTTAATTAATAAAATCGCCTATGGGTTTTCAGAAAAAAAAATCTGAGAATTTAAATGTCATCCATTAATTATTTTAACGGATTTTAAATCGGATTCAAATTATACATAGTTAGTTAAAATGTCTAAAATTGGCAAAATAATTATATACTACGAGTGAATATATTATTTTATATTATAAGAGTGTGGCTATGGTGATATGCATTATTTAAGTTATATCTTCGTTTTTCAATTACAAACAGTCAAACTAAATTATTTAATATGATCTTCATATAAAAATTTAAGTCAAATTTTCATTTTTTTTTTTAGTTTTTAATTTTTTTAATTTTTTTTATATAGGTAGAAAATCACTTGATTTAAATATTTCAATCAAGTGTTTCAATGATAAATATTCACAAAAGAATTTTGAATTGAATTACGAACATAGGTTTCCTATACAGAGAATATTGTTTTTGGTTATTAGGTAGCAAATATATTCTTAAAATATTAATCTTGTTTCCATGAGCAAATCAAGCTTACAATTGATGTAGGTGGCCAATTCAGTAATTCATTGATGGATTCTTTTAATTTGAACCCAAACCTAAATAACATTGTCAAGAATACCGAATTAAAACACACGAAATTGGCTCTACTCTATAATCACTCATTAGTTAACGGTGGTGCCTTCTACTGTAATTGAAAAAAATTAAACAAAAAGATTTGACAAATTAAAACACACAAATTTATAATTTGAAACCAATTTAATGAATTTTAAACTTGAGTTCTTTGGTGAACATAAAAACACTTTAGTCTACTCTTTAATCATAGTTGTTGACGGATCACCTCACCATTTTAGCATCGAAAGACTTGCGAACATGTTTTGGAGACCTCAGGGGACTGTTTCTTTTATTCAATTTTCTTTAAAGTAACCAAGGAGGCGATTATGTCAATGAAAGCAACAGCACAAATCTTTGGAACAGAAAGCAGGTAGATCTCATTGAATATACAACTCGTAAGAGAAAGAGCAACTCTAAAGCAACTCTAAGAAATTATTTCAAGCAATATGAATTTATAGAAATTAGATGGTACATGATTCGCATATTGACAAAACAAAATGATGATAAAAACAGGTAACTGTTAGGTAAGTCTCCGGATTGCACGCAAGGGATCCCAATTCCCAACTACATAACCTTTGCTCACTTTGGAGATAAAATGAAAGATAAATTCAATATATATTAGCTTCCGGTATAATTATAACTTGTGAATATATAAAGGAGTTAGGCTAATATGACATTGGTGTTATTTGAAAATAAATAACACCACATCTTAAATCCTTAGATCTGCTTTAAGATTCGTAATATCTGCTTTTACTGTTCAAGCACTTTATTTTGTACGAATTTTAAAGCAGATCTAAGAATTTAAGATGTGGTGTTATTTATTTTCAAATAATACCAATGTCATATTAGCCTAACTCTATATAAAGAATGATAAATTTCTGAGCTCTTTAGTCACGCTATCACTCATGTTATTATTACTTCGATTTTTTTTTCGCTTCCTAGTTATTTATTTATCATGATCCTTGTATTTATAAATTTCTTGTATTTAACATGAGTATGGTAAAATAAAGACTTTTATGTATGTATGAGTAGAACTAGGGTGTTCATAAGTTCATCAAATTCCTTTGTGAATTTTAACTCTAAAATTTATCGGATTAGTTTTAATAATGAATATGAACTGTTAAAATTCATTTACCTTACTAATAATGAGTCTAGATACAAAAATTTTAAACTTACAAATTAAGTTAGTATAACGTCAAGCAATCAAAATTAGAAAGTTTATCAATTAATTTTAATGCATTCATTTTTCTAATATTTGTTTTATCACTTGGTTCTATAGAATATTGGTTTGATTTTTTTTTTGTATGTACACACATCACTTGTAAGGTATATATATGGAATTCAATGGTTAGATTCGTAATTTGAAGTCAAATTCGGATATGTTTTATAATTGAGTTTAAAAGGAGACTTGATGAACTTCAAAGCACCGTAGTTCTACTCATATATGTATGTATGTAAATTAATAACCACTGACAATTTATTTTAATTTTTCCTCCACCATTTCTCATAGATTGAGAAACAATCCATCTGAACCGTTCAACTATTTTTTAAAACATTTTAACTATTTTTTAATTAGATAAAAAATCAGTTGATCTAAAAAAATTAATTCAAAAATACAGATTAATTGTGCTATACATAATACCGTAGCTTCACTCATGTGTTTACTTACTATGAAGCTCCTGAAAACTAGAAAAAGGGGTCCCTGTGTTACGTTACTATCTCCATTCATAATCAACATCAGTAGCATACAATTTTGCTTTCTTGAGGAAAACAACGTGTCTAGATAAGGACATTGCCAATGACTTATCCGATAAGAAACAGAGATGTATAGCTTATTTAATTCCAAATCTTCTGTTACATACATTTATTATGGAGTTAGGCTAATATGACTCTAGTGTTATATCAAACTAAATAACACCACATCTTAAATTCTTAGATCTGCTTTAAGATTCGTAATATCTGCTTTTACTGTTCAAGCACTTCATTTTGTACGAATCTTAAAACAGATCTAAGGATTTAAGATGCAGTGTTATTTAGTTTGATATAACACTAGTGTCATATTAGCCTAACTCTTTATTATGGGGTGAAAACAGAGCGGATTCCGAGCGGATACGAATACGGATATCGATATGGATAGTAAATATATATTAAAATTTAAAATCAAATTTGCTTTAAATAGATACAAATACGGAGCGGATGATCTATGAATATAGATTTAAATACGAAATGAATAATTGTCGGATAATTGAGTTATACATTATAAGATACAAAAGAATGCTTTGTTGTTGTTTTGAAACAAGAGCTAAAACTAATTTAACAGAGGTTATCATATTACATTCACGGACTAAAGTCTTAAATGAAAAATAATGGAGAATGAAGAAATAGAGATAAAAAGGAAAGAAATAATGCTATTGTAGCACCAATGTCAACGGAAAAGATATTAAATTAGAAACCGGATTGTATTATCATTTATCCCACAGACCACAATTAAGACTGAAATAAATATGAGATAATTATATAACAACTTTTATCCGTAAAGTTAGAGCCGATTGAGAGCAATTTCAAATCCGGATACATTCAAATATCCGCTCCGTTTAAACCTTCATAAAATTATCCGTATCTGTATTCACCATTATTTCACCATATATAAAAAATATCCGTATTTGTAATTATTTGTATCTGTTTAATCCCCCTAAATTTATGCAATAGATTGTGTTTCAGGAAACAGAATAATTTATTGATCTGCCACTAAAAATTGGGTTTGCAAATAATAATAGTTCATGGGGCATAACTGCAAGTAATTTGTGACATGCTCTGTTTTGTACATTTTCTGGAACAGAGGATCCCAATTCAAGTTCTGTTGTCAATTCCTTGCATCTCCTCACGCTGTCAATGTTGCTAATTAACCGATATATCTCCTCATGTCAAATCCTGCTTTTCATTCCTTCAAATATTAATAGGAAGTTAAAACCGCTCAATGATGTATTTAATTTGTAATGAAAAGGGATTTAGGCAATGGTGAGAAGACCAAATTTTGGTTTTATAATTGGGGACACGGAATTCTTAAAAATGAATTACACATACTGTTTGCGGAATCAAAAGATACTGAAATCTCAATTTAGGAGGCATATCGGACAAGGGGCATAACAGACCTACTCCAAAATGTCAGTCACTTACAACAATCGATTCATGGCAATAGACAACTTTCTATTCTGCAAAAAATCCTGTCGCTACCAACGCCGGCCAATGGAACCCAAGATGACGTATTATGGACTCTCACAAACACAAAATGCTTCACTGTAAAATCGGCTTATCAGAGATTGAAAGACACACCTGAATTCAAGGAGTCAATTCACAAGGTCTGGAAAATGAAGGTTTCACCGAGAATCAATGTCTTTGCATGGTTAATTTATTACGACAAAATTCTGACTGCTGAAGACTTGGAGAAGAAAGGATGGTGCCTTCCCAGCATGTGTGTGCTATGCAAATCAGCAAGAGAAACGATACACCACCTATTCTCTGAATATATCTTTTCTCTACAATTTTACAATAGATTAAATACTGTGGTTCCGTCTACAATTCATAACTGGAGAGACATTTTACAAAGGGAAATGGCTCAAAGATGGATTGTATGTAAAACGGGAGAAGAGAAATCAAGGGAGATTCTACTATTGGCAATGTTTGTTTTATGGCGTGAAAGATGCTCAAGAATCTTTACAGATGAGATCAAAACATGGAGGAATTTAACATATGAAGTGCAAGACATGTGGAGGATGCTTCATTAAATAAAAGAAGAGTTTTACTGTTATATTAGTTTTTAACTCAAAAAAAGATCATTTTCATTTCGTAAGAAATACGAAAGGAAAACCCAAAAATAAAAATACATTGGAAAGTACAATAATTTGCCTAAATATAATTCTTTCGCTGAAATAATAAATGTTTTCTAAGAAAGAAATAAAATGCACATACGTTTTCTCTCCAAATTTAATATAATTTCGAAAGAAGTTAGTTACTCCAGTGATTTTGAGATTCGAAAGTTAAGTTGTTTTAAGCTTGACACAAGTGATAAAAACATTTCGAAATTCATCACATTTGACATACGTATTTATTGGAGTAAGGATGAAATTAGGTGTAATTTTTTCTCCATTTTAACGATTTTATATATATATATATATTAGCTTACAATTTAGGTGTCTACGGTACAAAACGGATAAGGTGAAAACTTTTTTCATATTCTTTAACAAAAAAAAAAAAAAATTAGCAGTATCTATACCCGATAAGTTGAACAATAATAAAAAAAAAATGCTTATCTGTCTTATCCTATTAATACTGTATTGGTCAGGTAAACGGTAAAAAGATATAATTGAATAGATATATGCGAGCCATAAACGAAACTCTATCATATGAGTAAAATTAGAGTGTTCTTAAGTTCACTAAATATATTGGTGAATTTAAGTCTAAAACTCGTCAATCGGCTTTAAAATACGAACCAATGAGATCCGCTTATCTTACGAGTGATACGTCTATATGTAAAAATTTTAAGCATTCAAATTAATTTATTATAAAGTCAAGCAGTCAAAATTAGTATCTTAATAAATTAATTTTGATGCATTCATTTTCTGAACATTTTTTTTACCGCTTGACTTTATACAAAATTAATTCAAATGTTTAAAATTTTCACATGTAGACGCATCACTCGTAAGGGAGGTAGGTTTCAACGGTTCGGATTCATCATTTGAAACCGATTCGACAGATTTTAAACTTGAGTTCACCAAGAGATTTGGTGAACTTAAGAACACCCTAGCTCTACTCATATCATATTATTTGTCATCTTCATATAAATGATATGATAGGAGTAGAACTAGGGTGTTCTTAAGCTCACCAAGGTGTTTGGTGAGGTTAACTCCGAAATCTATTAGATTAGCTTCAAATAATAAATCCAAACCATTGAAATTGAGTTGCTTCACGAGTGATGAATTTACATGCAGTGTTGTAAAAAGGGCCTAAATGGCCGATTAATCAGCTGTTTTACCGTTTAATCATCCATTTATTCCCGTTTATTCCAATTTATTTCAGAATTTTTTTTATATGATAGTGTGTGAAATCAGTTTTATAAATCATGTATTGTTGTTTTGTTTGTACTTGGACATACATTTAATATTTTTTATATATGTTTTTTATTCTTACTTTAAAATTGATTAATTCTTCTTCTATTTATTCATCATATATTTTCTTACTAATTGCTGATTTATTTTTTTTCAATTAGTATGACATATTAAATTTATGAAACTAAGTTATTATTATAAACTAAATTTAGTAATTTTATGTTAGAATGTTTCATTTCTTTCACTATGTTATTAGTCTTTGAAAAAAGTTTAACTCTTGAATTTTTTTTATTAAATAAATGTGTTACTGATACATGTAAAGTGCTTATGCGTTAAAAAAACGATCCTGATAACAATTCCTGTAGCCTCAACCCAGCAAAAAACTCCGCACAAACTGCCAAAAAAGTCATGGGGGGACCGCTCAGTCATTAATACTTCGCAAAAACTATTAGTATTTAACTTAAAACATTAAAGTATTTATCTTAAATTTGCAAACTATTAATCCCTATGCAATGATCTCTATTTAGGAAAGAATAAATCAATTCATTAGTTGTCCCCGCACAAATTTTTTTTTTTTTGAATCATCCCCGCATAACTAGGGACCATTAAATAAACAATCCCCTCATAAATACTTGTCATTTATCCCTGTACAAATTTTCCTTTTTTTTTTTGGATTGTCCCCGCACAACTGGGGACCATTAAATAAACTATCCCCTTACCCAATAATAAATACTTCTCAGACATAAGAATAAATAGTTTATGATACATTGATAAATACTTTATGTTACATGGATAAAAACTTATTAGACATAATTGTAGCTTTCGATACAATATCAATGATAAATACTTCTCAGACATAAGGATAAATACTTTATGATACATTGATAAATACTATATGTTACATGGATAAATACTTATCAGGCATAATTGCAACTTTCAATAAAATATCAATGATAAATACTTTATGTTATGTGGATAAATACTTTATGTTACATGCATAAATACTTCTTAGACACAATTGCAACTTATAGTAAAACATCTGTGACAATGATAAATACTTCTCATATATAATCGTAAATACTTGTCAAAACAATGATAAATACTTTTTTGAATTTTGTTCTTGAACTTGTCAATAAGTAATGTTTAATTAAATCAAAGTATTATCATGTCAGGGACAATGATAAATACTCCTCAGACATAAGGATAAATACTTGTCAGAATAATAATAAATACTTTCTTGAACATCAATAAACAGATAAATATTTATTAGCAGGAATTGTTATTAAAGGACAGTATAATTAATGTGGGGATTGTTAATTAATGCGGGGATAAAAGGAAGTTAAGGGAGTTAATTTGAAGAGAGAGAGAGTGCGGGGTTAAATGGAGGGACAGGGGTGAGGGGATCAAGATAATTATTCTAAAAAAAAAGTGTAGTGTCATATTATAATAGTTAAATTAAATTAAATTAAGTTTATTTGATAAGTTTAATGAGTTAAATAAATTACAATATATATACATAAATTTAATAAAAATGTTAAATTGTCTGCATAATTTCAATTAATCGGCTGCATACCGATTAATTGCTTAGCAGTACCCCATCCGTCCGACGACCGCATACCATTATTTACAACACTATTTATATGTAAAGTTGTTAGAATTTTGAATTAATTTTGTATAAAATCAAGTGGTAAAAAAATGTTAAAAAATGAATGCACTAAAATTAATTTATAAACCTTCTATTGATCACTTGACTTTATACTAAAATAATTCAAAAACTTAAAATCTTTACATGTAAATTCATCACTTGTAAAGTAGATATATTTCAACAGTTTAAATTTGTCATTTAAAATAGATATAATATATTTTGGAGTTAAGTTCATCAAATATCTTGATGAGCTTAAGAACACCCTAGTTTTACTCAATATATATATAGGACTTGGCTACGGTGCTATGGGTAGCTAAGAGGCCTCCCGTGCTATGGCTCAATATTCGACTTTTTAAAATTTTGACTGTTGATCCGAAGCGTTCATCTTGTTCTTCATATTAATATGTGCTTGGAGACCAAATTTTACATTTTTTGAAATTTTTTTACTATTTTTTTAGATTTATTGAAAATCGCTATTTTTCAGACAAATCTGGACCATAAAAACAGCGATATTCAATAAATCTAAACAAATAGTAAAAAATTTCCAAAAAATATAAAATTTGGTCTCCAAACACATTTTAATATGGAGAACAAGATGAACGCTTCGGATCAACCATTAGAATTTTGAAAAGTCGAATATTGAGCCATAGCACAGGAGGCCTCTTAGCTACCCATAGTATATTAGCCAAATCCTATATATATATTTATATAATTTTATAATTTTTATAATTAATTTTTTATAACGAAAAAATATCTTCATTTTTATCCGTACCGATAAGTTAAATGAAAAGAAAAATTGTTTGTATCCAATACTGTCTTAGGGCGTGTTCGGCCGAATCACTGTTCACGTGGGAAAAAAAAATTCAGTTCAATTCCCATTGTTCACGTGGGCGTGTTCGGCTGAATCAACTGAATATTTTTTTCCCACGGAAATAGTATTTTTCAGTTCAATTCCCGTGCCCGTGTCTATTCTCATTTGTCGGTCGAACAGGTTCTTATTGAATACGGTATGGATCGGATAAAAGAGTAAAAAGTATCATTCACGAGTGTGTATCTTCTCAGATATCTCATATTTTGTGTGACCGACGTGTTTGGTGTCTATTGGGGGTTAGCGCAGGGGACAGTATTAATTGAGCTTTGAAATTTGTGCAGAACGTATTTTAACGGTTGTGATTTTCCAACAAGCCACGCAAAATATGAGATATCTCAGAGGATGCGAAATTGTCATTCACACCCTAGCTGACAGTTCTTAAACAAATCCGACAATTAATGAAGTATCAACACGTGTCATCCCTAAAAGTAGGAATTCGCATCCTCTGAGATATTTCATATTTTGCGTGACTTTTTTGAAAAATTTCAACCGTTACAATACGTTCTGCGCGAATCTCAAAGCTCAAATAATACTGGCCCCTACGTGACTTCCGAATAGGCACCGGACACGTCGGTCACGCAAAATATGAGGTATCTCAGAGGATACGCACTCGTAAAGTAGGACGGCCCTGTTCTGCATTGAATAATACGAATTCATATCCTCTGAGATATCTCAAACTTTGCGTGATTTTATGGAAAATCCCAACCGTTTGAGAACGTTCTGAACAAATCTCAAAGCACACAAAATACTGACCCCCTACATCACCCCCGAATAGGGACCGGACACGTAGGTCACGCAAAAGTTGAGATATCTCAGAGGATACGGACTCGAATACTACTTAATCAAGATATTTTCAAAAATTAATATAAACATTGAGATTATAACTTTTTTCCTTTTTATTACGCTGTCATTAGCATTCCCCTCATTTTGTGCTACAAAGGTCACTTGAGTTGACAACCAAAAGTTATTAACAATTGGGTTCCTTTCATACTATAAAACCTCTTTGAATTCTCGGCCAACATAAAAAGAAGTAATAAGTACATAGAATAAGCATCCCTCAAGGGTTTGAAGAAGAGGAGGAAGAAGAAGAAACTAGAAAAAAAGATGGCTGATGAAGAAATATTGCTTGATCGCCTTCATGCAACGGAGCAAAGTTATAGATGTTGTGGTTTTGGATTATGTTCCCAAGCAGGAGCTTCTTTTATAAAAATGGTATGGTATTGCTAGTTTTGTTTCATCAAATAAGTTCATATTCTATATACCCAACTTGTCCTTGAATTATTTTGATACAATGATTTTTTGTTTTTTTTTCTTGCTGAAACAAAAACATAGGCGCCAATATAGATTTTAGAAATATAGTACACTTCCCTATCTTGGAAGATTGTCTTTGGGCCTGTGAGTTGTTCTCGTCTTATAATTGAGACGAAGCAGATAACTAGGAAGTACATAGATGGTTTTATCAATTTGTTTATTCCTTTATGTCATAATCAATTGCCAAGTCTAAAAATATATGTTAATAAAACCATTTGCAAATACCAACTTAATTTTGTGCTACGATGGTTAATTTACCAGTTCTCTTTGGAGTAACACATCAAATTAAGGTTGCATTTGCTCAAAGTAGTGAACTTATATACATTATCAGATTGTGGCGGAGTTCATCGGAACATTTATCATGGTATTTGGAGCAGCCGCAACTCCGATAGTAGATGCAAAGTACCCAAATTCAGAAACTCTAATTGGTAAAGCTGCTTCATCAGGTATAGCAGTAGCAATCGTCATTTTCTCGATCGGTCACATCTCGGGCGCACATCTGAATCCGGCAGTCACCATCGCATTTTCTCTGTTCAAAGACTTTCCATGTGTTTGGGTGCCTTTTTACATATCAGCTCAAGTTTTGGGTTCTTTCGGCGCATCATTGGCACTTAAGATCATTTATAGTCCTTTTGAATATGGTGGGGTCACTGTACCGACCATCAGTACCGGCCAGGCATTCTTTCTCGAGTTTCTGATCACATTCATCCTGTTATTTGTGGTTAATTCAGTGTCATATGGCCCCAAAGCTGTTAGTTTAACAAACTCTATGCTGATTTTATTTCTATAACTTCTTTTTTTACACTTGTTAACTATAATCTCTGTTTTCTTTTTTGTTTTTCCAGAACAAAAAGTTGGCAGCGATAGCAGTTGGCTTAACAGTATTGCTGAATACCTTGATAGCAGGGTAAGTTAGTGCAAATTAACAAAGAACAAATTAGCTTTTAACTCAATTTGATCATCTCTGTGTAAGAATATAATGTTACATCATTTCTGTCTCTCTGTAGACCATCAACTGGTGCTTCAATGAATCCTGTTCGCACACTAGGACCAGCACTAGCTGCAGGAAATTATAACAGAATATGGATATATTTTGTTGCTCCTATTTTAGGTGCAATCTTTGGCACCAGTGCACATGATTTTCTGAAGTTGGCGTAGATGTATTTTTCCTCTTGGGATTTTTTATTATTTTTTATTTTAAGGTTTAAATGCATGCCGACTGATGCCTACTTTCTAGTTTGAACCAGAATGATTGGCATCGGCTAATTAAATGAGAAGATATATACGAAGATATATTTTAAATTTCAGCTTGTAAATATGCAATACTACTGCATATATTTGTATGTTTAAAGGATGTGTTCATAGAAAATCAACAAAAGTGAAGTAAGATTTAAGCAATTAATTTAATTAACAAGACATCGTGTGACTGGACATGGGCCTCACAGTCTCACACCAGCAGGAGTTCGAATTCGACACCAAGGAAAGTAAAGAAAATGAAAAAATAAAGAAAAAGACAAAAAATGGAAGAGAGAGGAGATCCTGGAAGAAAGGTATCTTTGAATAGTTTATACATGAAGTGTACGTGTAATATGTTGACTCGCTTAGGAGATACAGGAAACAAATCTGCTGTGATTTTTGAAAATCACATGACCCTGATACTTTCTATGTACAAATTTCAATTTCAAAACAGATGAAGAATGAATGAATTTGTAATAACAGGATCATGTAATTCTTAAAAAAATCACAGCAGATGTATTAGGTACGGAGTTTGACTCAAAGCAGCAATGAGATGAGAGAAACTTTTTATTTAAACTATTTTCTCCACGTTTGAAAAGGGAAATTAATAAAGCAGTATAGTAACGGACCATCTGCATTAATGGACTATAATGAAAATTTATTCTTCAAATAAATTTAAAGGTATACATGCTAAAATTCTGAATGTTGTATTACCTTTTATTGTTAAAAATATATTTACAGCCTTTTTTTTTTAATTTTGTAATAATGTACTTTTATAGATTTTGTAAAATATGCACTCTAAACAATAAATTATGAATTTTTTTTTTTTGCGAGCAACTGGATTAGCATCAAATAATTATCAGCACATTTTTTTTTATTTAGAATCTGCAAATTATGCAATTATGATCCAAATAGAAAAAATATATAAATATTTTATTTTTTGAGTAATTTAATTATTCAAATTCCTTCATCCCCCTTTTTGCCCTTAATTTTAAAATGACAATTAATCCTACGTGTCCATGTTATATTTTCTCTTTCAACTAAAAGCACACCCCGCACATCACAATATTTACCATCTCTACTACATTGTAAAACAACATATTGCTCTGACTTTGAACAACAAATAGATAATTCATATCCTTTAACTAAGTAAATTACTCTAACGCCATTGAGTAGTTCGTCGTGAGTTTCGTACTTGAAATTGAATAATTCAAATTTTTTGGCCTCGATCTTGTTCGAATGGAATTGTTGGCTCATCGATATTCTTCTATTAAATAAAAAGTATGTAAATAAATAAAGGAAAAATAAAAAAATAGTTAAATCTTATAAACCATTTTCAAATGTAATATTTTTTTTTGTTTCTCATCATGTCATATTATAATTTTATTACCAAAATGCTAAACTTTAGTTATAGTTTATAAGATTGTCCGGTATCCGAGGTGAAGAAAAACATAACTAATAAATTTGCTAAACTGTCAAGCATCAAAATGCTAATCGTTAACGTACTGATTTTTTATTTTTTATTTGTGCTCTAGATTGTCAAGCATCAAAGGATACCTTAATTTGCCCACAAAGAATCTATCGTACAATTTTGAGGTGAGAAAATGACCTATACATCTTACTTTTGAAAATAAAATTGAGTAAATATTTTAAATTATCTTTGTTTAGATAATTGAGAATTGAGAACACTCTTGTTGAAGAAATAGAAATGGCACACGAAATTCAAAGCAGGAATTTATTTTATCATGCATTAACTTCTCTCTTTTTTTTTATTGCCGAAAAAGGCATTTAGGATTGATTGTGAAGTAAAGAATGAATCATCAAATCATCAATTGATAATATCTTATTAATAGGTGTCTATTGAAAAACTAAACCATTACTTTATTAGTTTTCTCTCCAAAACGTGGACAAAATGGTCCAGATAAGATTTTTCTCTCAATCACCTCTTTGCTACTTTGAGCCAAAAATTTGCTCTTAAAATCTACACCCGATATATTTCCGGCTCACTCAAAAAGATTGTTCACTAAGTACACCCTCGTATCTTACGGAAATAAATCTGTTGTGATTTGTAGGAATTGCAGGACCCTGCTATTCCAAATCTAACATTTCAGTTTTTGAAACACATGAATCTCATTATAAGTTGTTTATTTGTACAAATCTCAAAACAAATGAAAGGTTAGATTTGGAATAGCAGGGTCCTGCAATTTTTACGGATCACCGCAGATTTATTTCCCGTGTCTTACTAACCATCAAGTTGAACAATTTCTATTGGTTAAATAATAGGGATTGACTAACAGTCCCCCTACTTCAGTCCCCTATCTGTCTTTCGCATTAAAAGACAAAAAAAATTAGTTAAAACGTGCTAACTACCACCAAAGAGCAAGATTAATAGTCAAAACGTATAGTATTCATACCTACGAATTTATAGTATTCATACTTATTATTAGAACCATTCGTTATATGTAAATACAAGCTGGAGGGGACCAGTAACGACCAGGGGAACCGCTAACGTCTTGTGACAACCTGGATTGGGGACCACAATCGTCTTAAAGCGACATTTGCCAAGATTGTGGACTACTACAGCGAATCTATATATTCTTCATATCTAAATAAAGAAGTATTCATATATAAACAAATGAAGTATTCATACTAACGATTACAAAGTATTCATACATGTTTGAAATAATTTATACAATTCAAAATTCAAAGTCAGATTCATCTCTCTCATCCCATTTCTTTCAAGAAGTATTCATACTGATAATTACGAAGTATTCATACATGTTCGAAATAATTTATATAATTCAAAATTCATTGTCAAATTTATCTCTCTCACCTCACCTCTTCCAAGAAATATTCATATCTAACATGAAGTATGCATATCTAACAAATAAAGTATTCACATATGACACTAATAATATTTACACCTGCTTAAATTGGGACAAAAAATGAAGGTTGTTAGGGAGACAAAAAAAAAATATTGAAAATTGTGGATTTTAACCACATGGGAAACAAAAAAAAAAAGTTGTTAGAAGAACAGATAGGAGATAGATTCAAGGAGAATAACATCTTTACTCTAAATAATAATGTAGTTTAATTTTAGCCAGTGATCGGTGAGGCTGTGACCAGTGACATCCTCTCCTGCGCCTCATTTGTAAAAAAATAAATTATGAGATGTCAGCATAATGCGGGGTTATTCTCTGCATTAACTCAAACTTTGAGTTAATATAGAATAAATCAGAACCATCTGATCCATATTGACATGAAAATTAAAGAGATCTCGTGTATTTATTCTTAACTAGATTGATTCGGGTTCTAATTGAATAGCCGATAAGCATTGACTCAAATGATAAGTTATGCAGAGGATACATATCCATATGAGGTCATGAGATAGCTGATGGTTGTACTGAGTGAAATTAGTCACGTCGTTATCACTGATATTATGTCACATTACGAGCACGTCACAACAGATCATGTTACGTATATCAGATCATGTCACATTATGTGCCAGCCGTCTGATTAATTAGGATCAAAGCCAATCCATCCCCCCACCTATGAGCTTAATATTATGGCGGATCTCAATCGGACGGTCCAGATCTATTAACGTGTGGTGAGTTAATATAGAGAATACAAATTTGTCACGTTATACAACACACTATACATAACTAATTAATTTTTTAACATTATTTATTAACTATAATTATTGTATAACAGTTTTTTTTATTTATTTTTAGTATATTTGTTGAAAATTTAAAAACAATAATTAAATATGACTTGTCACATCACGTTTAATTACAGAATAACCACAATCATTCACATAAAGTAATTATTTCTAATCACATCACATCTAAAAAAATAATTTAGATATCATATTAAAATATAATCAAGTTAGGACATATTAGTTACGTCTATGTTTCTTTTCTCTTAACGCTAAGGTTCTCCTCGGTTGCACAAGTACGAACAGAAATGAATATGGGAATCAAAAATTTTGAACTGAAAATTACTGTTTACGTGAAAAATAAAAATTCAGTCTAAATAAATTTTTATTTTTTCACGTGAACAGTAATCTTCACGGTGCAGCCAAACAGGCCGTAATAGAGTAATAGGTACGCCAGATTCTCAATTCTTCCACATATTCTGCAGCCGTGTGTTTGGCAAATCATGAGGTGGAAATGGAAACCAATTAAAGCTAAGTCATATAAATATGGGAGACCAATTTCATGTAAGAGAGCGCATTTGTCAGTGATTTGTCATATTTAATTGATAATATGTCTACAAGTCTGTCGGAGGATTTGGATTTTCATAGCGCCACTTTTGTGTGGTTTCTTCAATCTCTAAACAAACAAACAAACAAACAAACAAAAATGTTTCTTCAATCTAGAATTTTTTTTTTTTTTTGGAGAAAGCAATCTAGAGATGCGAAAAATTAGAACATAATTAAAGAACCATTACTCTAGACCTCTTAGTTCATCAAATTGAACGTACCTCTGGAATATTATATATATATATATATATATAGATGGGCTATGGTGCATTGCAATGCATAGACCCCTTTGTGCATTGCACTATAAATCATGGATTCAAAGTCCAAATGACCGATCCGAACCATTAGATGTTTAATCTATATTGAAATGTGCTTGGAGACCAAATTTTACATTTTTTGGAATTTTTTTACTATTTATTAAGCATTTTTTAAAATTGCTGTTTTGCTGTGAACAGTAAAAAAACAGTAAAATTTTCTGGACCATCAGATCAGCGACTTTCAAAATTGCTTAATAAATAGTAAAAAAAATCTGAAAAATATAAAATTTGGTTCCCAAGCAAATATTAATATGGAAAATAAGATGAACAGTTTGGATCGGTCGTTTCGACTTTGAATCCGTGATTTGTAGTGCAATGCACAAAGGGGTCCATGCATTGCAATGCACCATAGCCCATCTCTCTCTCTCTCTCTCTATATATATATATATATATGTTACTGCTTTTACAATTAGTAACGCATGAGTGGATATATGATTATGATATTTGTGTATAATTAATTTATGTTAATTGTTGATATTTTAGGGTGCTCCGCTGACGATGATTTTCTCACTGGAGCAGTAGTATCAAACTTTCCTGTTCACAGCAAAACAACAATTTGTGTATAATTAATTTATGTTAATTGTTGATATTTGTGTATAATTAATTTATGTAAAATTTGTGTCAATAAATGACTGACCACCACGTTGATATATTCATGTAAAGTATCAAACTTTCCTGTTCGTATTTTTTTAATAACTTGATGTTCATACCACTACAGCAAGCGAGGAGCATCAGTGACTGGTATCAACAACCGGTGTTGAAGCCGGTCGCTAGTACTCAATTTCTCCCAAAAAAACAAGATTTTCACTCAAATTCAAGTGACCACTGTATCAGTAATCGGTGTCAACACCGGTCGTAGATAATAGGATCTGATGTAGTGTACATTATATTTATTTGATGGAAATTCAAATATTTCTAGTTTTAACAAATCTAACCTAATTTGAATTATTTTTAAAACTTATATTGACATAATTTTTATGAACTACATAAAATATTAACATATTTCAATTTTGTTTTCAAAATATGTGCGTCAAGAACTTGTATATAAATATTGATATAGGAATATTTTAGAAGTTGAATTTGAAGGCCTAATTCTCATGAAATAGTTGTATGTTTATGCAGAGAAAATATTCAAATGCAATGGTTTTTTTTATAATTTTATTTGTAAAACATAAGAAGTATGGGCAGAGCACAGCAAAAACTGAAACTTTTATTAATACTATTGTTAAAAAACAAATACCACAAATTATGAGGAATTTAAAAAATATCAGGGTCTTCAAGTTAATATGCGGCCCCATTATTATTGAGGAGGGGGGACTGAAGATTGACTTGATTGACTTGAATGTCCCCCCCCCCCCCCCCCCTCGGGTTTTGAGGAGCAGGATTTTGGAAAGCAAATCTAGCTAGAAGTTCCATAAAACAAGCAACTGCTTACATTTGAATTTTGAAAACTAATTATCATACTCGTATATTGTAGGTTGGCTTGGATTTGGATTTTGTTTGTCCCGGATTGAGTCTCAGTCCTTAGTGAAATCAGTCGAGTCGCTATAAATTTAGTTGAGCTTTTCATTTTTAGTAATAAAATGAAAATGAGAGTAGAAGAAGGATATGCAATAAGACTTAAAATAAGAGGAGCGTTCAAATGCTTCTATTATGCCTCTATCTTTAAAAACTTTAATAACTCAAAGTTTAAAACTTAAAACTTAAAATAAAACTGTTAGAAAATGGAGACATTTCAACTCTCCTCCTATTTTTTTTTTACTTTTATATAAATTATTCAATTATCTTTTGAGATTCCACTATTAAAAAAAATACCGAATTTCAAAAGAATGATGACTATGTTTTGCTTCAAAGTAAAATTTAATACTTTAGATTATTTTTTTTATCTTAATTTAATTTTGCAAAAAAAAAATTCCGATCTGATTGAACATTCCTACTTGGCTCCACAATAAATAATGCAATGAAATATCATTAATTAAGTCTTTATAAATCATCATATCACCATAAATTAAGAAGAAAAACATGATAAGACAACAGAAATTGATATTTCAGCAATTCCGTTTGGAATCCAAATACATGCTATTTATTTTCCAGAGTAGATGTATGAAAGACAGATGTGAGTTTGACATGTAAAAAATAGATATCTCAACCGTTAAAAATTCATGATTTTTCAATTTGATTTCACTCTTAGTTATTTTTCTTCCACACGTTCCAATTGTATCAATTTCTACTGACGTACCACATGATAATGAATTTTTTTTTTTCCATTTATATAGTTTTTTTTAATAATATAACTGATCCAAATGCGCACGATACTTTCCTTTGTTTCATATAACACACAACAACAAAACTCCGGGTGTCAATGATATCCTTTTAACCAATTTACTATTTATATGGTATTTGATAAAATAAATGTGAATAAGATTTTTATTTATTAGCTTATCGGATATAAATATGAATAAATATTTTTTCTCATTCGCTAAACAAGTAAAGTACAAGAACTATGTATTTATTATTGTATATAAAAATATATGTATAATAATGTTTGAGCAATACTTAGTCATGGTGAAATTTATTTGTCTAATATTTCATATGATAATATTTGAGCAATACTTAGTCATGTATTTTCGTTATTTTGTATATGTTTTTAAATATAAGAAAAATGTTAAATATATTACTTTTAATTGTATGTCTTGTTATTTAGTTAAATAACTGAATTTGTACAAAGAGATATTCGTGCTTTTGAATTCTATTGCTTTATATATATAAAAAAAAAAAGATAGTTAAAATTGATTTTGCATATGTTTTTTTTTGTTAGTTATGTGATTGTATATACGTAAAATGAATGAGTTTTAATATTCTATTTGTAAAATATAATAAAATTAATTATTATATTAATATATATTATCTGTAATTCACCCGCTACCGTTTCATTACCGTATAATTTAATGAGTAAAAGCATAGTATGATAAAATTAATTCTTAATAAATAAGGATAAAATATGAGTAGATCAAATCTTAGCGACTATGTATATGAAAACGCTTATATTGTAGCCATTGACACCCCTAAACTCAAGGTACTATCTCGTTTCTCGGTACACAACTTAATATCCTGAATTTCTTTTTCTTACCATCTTCTAAAAAGAAAAAAGAAAAAAAAAAATCCAATAATCAAATTTTGTTTTGAGAAAATTTCAAAGTTACCAGATGTGCAGATATAATATGTTGGTTGCGCATGTACAGTTCTGTACAGTACAACCAAATATGTCTGTGCAAATATTAATTTCACTGGATTTCACATCTTTTAGTCGGTTGGTTATACAGATTATATCTACGAACACGATAATTATATAATTTTATTTAAAAATAGTGACTATTGGATTTGCTTTTTTTTTATTCAAAGATGGTAGGAAAAAAAAATATCGCTTTTCACCACCAAACGACAAAAAAGTTATAATAATGGTACTTTCATGACACGATAGAGTGGTACCTGTCAAATAACTGCAGCACCGTTTCTTTGAAATTAAGATTACTATGTACCAATTACCAACAGACACGTTCCATCTTAGCTAGAAGTGACGACACATCTTAGCCAACAGAAGTTGCGGATAATGGAGACGGGTAACGGGCTCACCTCCAGTTTTAACTGAACTGGACGGTCCTGATTGTTGTGGATTTTTTTTTATTTGAAAACTTGGTAGTAGCTACTAAAATTCGTGAGAGAGAATTGAACTCTCGATCTTTGAGTATAATAACTCTAGGACATTTTTTTAGCCAATTGTATTACCTCCCCTTTTTTAACTGTACCAATTACCGCATCCTCTCTTGCTCGGTTCACAACTACCATTTGTTGTGGATTTTGAAGTCTGTATCCTCCAAAGTACCGAATCGAATCTAGTTAGATTAATTTCCAACCTAGTGATTGAAATTTGGTATCAAATTAAACATAAGAGGTCTGGTTTTGAGATTCGTACTGTAACTAAAGAACAATTTAAATTTAAAATTAGACAAACCGGAGGAATTCATATTCTCTTAGGTTACATGATTGAGTACAATTGAAACGGATGATTCAAGACTGTCTTTTTTAACTTGGCACGAATCTCAAAACACAATAAACTGGTCTCCCTGTGCTATCTGAATAGGCACTAGCTGAGAGTAAATTGAGACTGTCTATTTCAATTGTCTTAAGTCAAGTACCTAAGAGGATACAAATTCGTACCGTGGATGATTCAAATTCTCTATTATAGGGTACGTTTGGATGAAACAAGGAATATAGTAATAATAGAGCTAATCTCAAGTTTAAGAATAGTAGCTAACTCAACTTTTAGTTGGATTAGTAAAATAGTGAGCTAATTCATATAAGATAAACAAAGAATAGTGGTTTAGTGCTATTTTGCTCCATCCAAACAGCGAATAGCTAAAAAGAATAGTGCTATTCTCGGATTAGAGCTATTCTTGCTCTATCCAAATCCACCTATAGGTTTAGGGTTTTTAGAACTGTTCCACGTTTTTCATTAGCTCTCTGTTGTCTTTAGTGCAGCCTTATTTTTTATTTCTTTTCCTTTTTTTTATTCTCTCTCTTTTTTTTTGTGATTTTGACAGTTGTTGTTAAGTATAATTTTTATTAAATAAAATAAAATTACATCAATCCTTTCATATCCATCTACTACAACATCACCATATTCAAATCTAAAAAACATCTCAATATCTAATAACACATCATCTAAATCATCTAACAACACAACACAATACAATAACATCACAACATTTAGCAAACCGACTCCAAGTGGTCACCAATTTTCTCTCTCACCTTTTTGCTCTTTTGTTGCACTAGTTGACCAATGACAAGAAGGATAATGCATCTAGAACATATATATATTTTTTTAGGGTGGTGGGTGGGCGATGTCGGCGCGGAACGTAGCCTCCCCTAACATCGTTTAGGATTTTGGGGTAACCGGTTTAGAGGTAGGGAGAATGTAGGGGTTAGAATTTAGAGATGGATTTAGGGTTAAAGACGACGGTTTAAGGTTTAGAGACAAAAAAAGTAAACAACGGCAGGACCCAGCATGTAACAGGGGGGCAACTGCCTTCCCCCCCCCCCCCCCCCCCCCCCCCCCCCCGCCCCTGGATTTTGAGTTCTAGTGGTGATTTATTGGTACTAATCGACTTTGTCTCTTCCTGAAAATTTTTATGCCTCCCTCTGAATGTTTTATTTGTAATTCGAATTAAATTTAGTGTTAAAATAAAAAAAAATATTTTTTTTGAATTATAATTGGTAATTAGAATTATAAGTTAAAGTATCAGAAATTACAAGTTAGAGCATTGAAAAATATAAGTTAAAGCATAGGGGTGGACTCAGAGTATAACAGGGGGCAGTCGCCCCTTTCTGGATTTCGAGTTTTAGTGGTGATATATCAATCGATCGACTTTGTCCCTCCTTGGAAATTTTTTTGCCTCCCTTTAGATGTTTGATTTGTAATTCGAGTTAAATTTAGTGTTAAAGTCAAAATAAATTTATTGAATTATGATTGATAATTAAATTTATAAGTTAAAGTATCAAAAAATTATAAATCAGAGCATTGGAAAATATAAGTCCAAGTATTATTTTTTTATCAAGTACCGAATTAGTTAATTAGTTTAAATTCAATAAGCTATTTAAACTTGGTTCGATATTTTTTTTGTCCCTTAATGAAAATTCTGAGTCCATCTCTGTTAAAGCATTTTTTTTATTAAATATTTAATTAGTTAATAGATTTAAATCTAATTATCTGTTTACATTCAATTCGATATTTACTTTTAGTAGAGGAGGCGGCGGCGTAAAAGACAGAAGAATGGAGTGCTGTGTTAGCGAAGAATGCTAGGCTGTACTGACGGAGGCAGAGAGGTGGACACGTGGATGGCTGTACCGACGGAGGCAGAGAGGTGGACGCGTGGATGGGTGACTAGAGTTTCAAATTCAGAGACGCCGTTAAAGAGACGCTCTCCTTTTAACCCTATGCAGAAATAAAACTCCATCAGAGCCTTACTTTTGTTTTCGAAGATGTTTTTTTTAACGGTCCAACCTGAAATGTCTAGAGTAGCAATTTTTTTAATGTATATTTGTATCTATAAATTAAATACTTAAATAGTTTTAATAATTTACGTTGTAATTTTTGAATCGAAGGCATATTATAGTATAGATGACAATACAAATATGCAGATTCAATTCTTACAAAAAAAAAAAAAAAAACTATCGAAAAACAATAGATGTCAATATTAACGGATATCTTTATTTCAAATAAAGTTTTCAATAATAAATTTGTGTGTGTGTGTGTATATATATAGTAATTGAAAATATAAATTTGTAGTTATTGAGAACTCATCTTTGATTTAGTGACAATGATAATATCTTTCAGTTGAGAAGTTGTAGATTTAAAGTCTGAATGGAAATTTTTTTAGTGAATATTGAATAATTGAGCGACTTAATCTTTAATATTTACTCAAATAAATGTGTGATTATTGTATATATTAATTTTAGCTGGTTATTTTTAAAGGTTCTGTTCAGACGATTTTGACAATTATATCGGCTAGCTAATTTTTCTCTTAAAAGTTGATAACAACATCAAAACTTGCAGTTTTGTTAGAATGACCTCTAAAATGGATCTTCTGGACTAACGGGTTGGGCCCGACTGGTTTACACCAGTATATTGTGGTCTCAGCGCTAAGCCCTATAAAAGGAATCACGTAAAACTTTCAAATTCGGACAGATGTGTATCTTCTTATAATTTTAAATACGGATTCAAATACAGTCAGATAATATCCGATCCGTTTGCACCACTATTTGAAGGTGGCAGAACCGCAGAACAGATCTAAAATTCGGGAAAGCTTTATAGTAATTTTCTTTTTTCCAATAACTCCGTCTGAAGTAGTAATTGGGCCTTGAAGGCCCAATTGTGCTCTTGCATTCCAGGATCGAAACAAAGTTCAGATTTTTACGAAGTTAGGAACACATTTATTGAAGCCCCAAATGTGTTCGCACTCCTGAATTTTGTGTAAGAATCGGAACAGTTTTTTGTTTTTTTTTAACCTGAAGTTCATAGCAAAATTTATCCTGAACTTGTACAGATGTGTATCTTCTTATGATGCGATTCTTTAGATTCGAGGCCTTCATGTAAAACTTTTTCAGTATTGGTGGGAAAAAAATAAATCATAATCTAGATCATAGCTCATCCACGTATTGGAGCAATGGCATTAGCAGCTTTAATCAAGCTCCAATAAATAATAGACAATTGACATAGATTTCCAGCTTGTATTTCTAATTGAGGTTGGGGCTGTAAATGAGCCGAGTTTGAGCGAGTTACTCTCAACTCGAACTCAGCTCGTTTAATAAACGAGCGAGCCAACTCGAGTTGAGATGATAATAATGAGTTATAGAGTCAACTCGAACTTAGCTCGTTATCAACTTGAATTGGCTCACAACTCGTTTAACTACAGTACAAATTCAAAGTCAGCTCGTTATCAACTCGAGTTGGCTCACAACTCGTTTGTAACTCGTTTAATCAGTGATAGTATTACAATACAAGTTCAAACATATTTTACATGAATCTCAAAGCTAAATAACAGTCTAGAGATTCGGGTTTGATTATTTTAAAATTTATTGTGACCAATACTATGTGACTTTATGTAACTCGAGTTATAAATGAGCGAGTTAGAGCCAACTCGAACTCAGCTCATTTATTAAACGAGTTAGCCAACTCAAGTTGTAAATGAGCCGAGTTAAACGAGTTGTAAATGAGCGAGTTACGAATTCGAGTTTTTTTGCCCAGTCCTAATTGAGGTGATGAACGACGCCGCATGAACAAGACCTTGTAGTGTTGCTTTGTTCTACAACTACAATTTTGCTCATCTTAATCCAACTTCCTGCACCTCAATCCATTTTTTTTAACCTCAGCACAGAAGTTCATGTTTCTACGGATATCATGCGCATCCAAACCCTAAAATAAAATAAAACAAAAGGATGAACTAGTTGCCCCCAAAATCCAATATCTGAAAACACCTCAAACTCTTGTTTAGTGCCTTATCCGACGTTCATATCCAACTCTTTAAAGCTCTGTTTACAATCCTTCAAAATACAACTAGCAAACCTTTAAAATTTTGTATACAAGTCTTTAAATTCTAAAATCCAACTAGTTCAACTCTTAATTATTTTTGTCTCCAAACAAAAAATAGAAAGATTCTTTTCGCTCATTTTTTTTTCTCCGATAATTTTCATTTATTTTTCTTATGATATGTGATAAATTTTGCAAATCTAAAATCACGGACATTTTCTACTTGTTTTTCTCTTTCAAATGAGAACTATAACTAAAATACTTTTGAGTTATATTTGTGTCGCTGTTTTTTTTTACAATAAAAAATCGGAGGCACTTTAAATTTTGTTTCTCAGCCTTTAAATATTTTTCTACAATCCTTTAAAATACTCGTGGCAAACATTTAAATCTTACAAGTAAATTAACAAAAACACATTACAGTAAAAGTCTATTGCACTTTAAATTTTGTTTCTCAAGTCTTTAAACCTCTATCTACAACCCTTTAAAATACTTATATCAAGCCCCTTGAGCCATACATGTAACTTATCATTTTTTTTATAGTAAAAATCCATAGGCACTTTAAATTTAGTGTTTTTTAAGACTTTAAATTTATGTCTACAATCTTTAAAATACTAATGTAAATCATTTAAAATTTATGTCAAATTGCAGTCTTTATACATAGCATATGAAATCTTTAAACTTAGTATAGGAAGCCTTTAGACCTAGTTCCAATAAAAAAAACTGCAACACAAATATAGTTCAAAAATACTTTATAATGAATCTCATTTGAAAGAGAAAATCGAATAAAAAACGTTCGTAATTTTAGATTCAATATTCATCATAGATCATCAAAAATAAGTAGACGAGAATAATTAGGGATTAAAAAAAAAGTGGGTGTAAGGATTATATATATATATATAGAGAGAGAGAGAGAGAGATTGACTAATATGCTTTCAGTAGCACTTCGGCCGAAGTGCTACTGGTCCAAAAATTTAAAATTTTAAAATTTAAAAAGTCGATATGAATCGTTCATCCTGTTCTCCATATTAATATGTGATTGGAGACCAAATTTTATATTTTTCTGAATTTTTTTACTATATATTAAGTCACTTTGAAAATCGTTGATCCAACGACAGCACTGTTTTGTTAAGCCACCGTTGGATCAACGATTTTCAAAGTGACTTAATAAATAGTAAAAAAATTCAGAAAAATATAAAATTTGGTCTCCAAGCACATATTAATATGGAGAACAGGATGAACAGTTTAGATCGGCTTTTTGGATTTTGAAATTTTAAATTTGGACCGGTAACACTTCGGTCCATATGCTACCAAAGCATATTAGTCAATCTCTCTCTCTCTCTCTCTCTCTCTCTCTCTCTCTATATATATATATATATATAGGAATATGCTAGCATGCTATGCATAGCATAGAACCCCTCCATGCAACGGCTTGGATTTCGAGTTTTCAAAATCCTAATGGTCGATCCGAACCGTTCATCTTGTTATCCATATTAATATGTGTTTGGAGACCAAATTTTATATTTTTTGGAATTTTTTTACTATTTCTTTAGATTTATTGAAAATCGCTGTTTTCAGCAAATCTGTACCATAAAAAAACAGCGATTTTCAATAAATCTAAAGAAATAGTAAAAAAATTCAAAAAAATGTAAAATTTGGTCTCCAAACACATATTAATATGGAGAACAAGATGAACGGTTCGGATCGACCATTAGGATTTTGAAAACTCAAAATCCAAGCCGTTGCATAGAGGGGTTCTATGCTATGCATAGCACGCTAGCATGTTCCTATATATATATATATATATATAGGCTGTGGCTAATTTGCTGTCGGCGGTGCTGCCACTGTTGTTTCTATTTTTTGTTGTTCAAACGACAAATCTAAACCGTTAGATGTTTAATTTATATTATAATCTACTTAAAGACCAAATTTTACATTTTTTGGAATTTTTTTACTATATATTAAGCTGTTTTGAAAACCGCTGATTTCAATGCTGCAGAAATTATTTACTGAAATCAGAGGTTTTCAAACCAGCTTAATATATATTAAAAAAATTCCAAAAAAAATGTAAAATTTGGTCTCCAAGTAGGTTATAATATAGATTAAACATCTAACGGTTTGGATTTTTTATTTGGACATCACACGGCTAAATATAGTCCCGGCAGCACCTCTGCTGAAATGCTGTCAGCAGCAATTTAGACAAATCCTATATATATATATATATATATGGATATTTGAAGACAGAGTTAAACTAAGGATAATCCTCAAGGGCTGTGTTTCTTTTATTTCAATTTTCTTGTAATGAAACCAAGGATAATGCCTTGAGGCGTTTGTAAACAAATTTCTTTTAACTTATCAATAGAATTATTAATGATCATTTTGCTCACTGACCTTAACAAAAAAAAGAAAAAAGAAAAAAAAAGGACAATTTCAATGAAAGCAATTCACATCACACATCTTTGGAACAAAAAAGAAGTATAGGTCGTCAGATCACATTGAATATACTACAAGAATGAAACATTATCTTGAATATACTACAAGAATGAAACATAAATCACCTTTAATATTATTACTTCATTCAGAAAAGAAGGAGCAATTAATTCTAAATTAAAGCAACTCTAAAAATTATTTCATGCAATATAGGTTTAATTGGGTGTGCTTACTTCATTCTCATTTTGACAAACAGATCGAATTAAGTTAATTAGTCGCATTTACTTATGATTTAAAGTCTCCGATTGCACGCAAGGGACACCAACTACATAATTAACTTAGTTTTGAAATAAGGTTAACAATTAACAAACATATCCGAACATTTATTAAAATTGAAGAAGTAAAATTATTAATATATTTTCTGCAATTTAGACTTGTTCTGTAAGTTGAATAAAGAACACAATGCCAATTTGAATAAATTAAATCAAACTTTACTAGCTGGGATCATAAATTAAAATTAACCGGCCAAATCGAATATAATAAAAATTGAGTGATCTCATGAATGATGAGGCATTTCATAAAATAAAAGTTAGGCGGCCAAGCATTTATTAAAAGTTGAGGGATCTCATAAATGAATTAGATGTATATATAGATTAATAAATATGTTGAATTAGTATCTTGTATCTAGATTTTTCTTTAAAAGAAAAAGATGAAAGTCTATTATGGTTCTAAATTATAATATTCATAAAGAACCTCATTTCAAATTTGCTCAATACCAAGGATATTTTTTTTTTTTTTGGCGCAGCGAATTAATTAATTTTGTCAACTTTGTCAAGTAGTAAAGTTTAGAGAGAATTCTGAATTCAAAATGAATTATATATGCTGAATGTATTACATAATAGCTAGCTTTTCTATCGTAAATAAATTTTTAGGTTAATGATGATGACATATTAGAGTTTACTTATTTTTGTCTTAGTGTGATGTTAACTTTAAGATAGTAAATTTTAGTGATAATTCAGAATTCAAAATGAATCATGATGGATGTATTACCTAATAACTAGTTTTTTTTATTGTAAATAAATTTATAGATTAGTGATGATGGCAGAGTAGAGTTTACTTATTTTTGTCTTAATGTGATGCAAACTTTAAGATAGTAACATTTAGAGATAATTCAAAATTCAAAATGAATCATGATAGATGCCTACATGTACTACATAATAGCTAGATTTTATTTAAATAAATTAATAGGTTAGTGATGATGGCTGATTAGAGTTTACTTATGTTTGTCTTAGTGTGATGCTAACTTTATGATAATTCAAAATTCAAAATAAATCATGTTGGATGTATTACATAATATATAGCTAGTTTTTTTTTTATTGTAAATAAATTTATAGATTAGTCATGATGGCATATTAGAATTTACTTATTTTTGTCTTATTGTGATGCTAAATTTAAGATAGTAACCTACAGAGAGAATTCAGAATTAAAAATGAATCTGCATGTTGGATGTATTACATAATAGATAGTTTTTTTTTTTTTATTGTAAATAAATTCATGGGTTAATGATAATGGCATATTAGAGTTCACTTATTTTTGTTTTAGTGTGATGCTAACTTAAAGATAGTAAAATTTAGAGAGAATTCAGAATAAAAATGAATCATGCTGGATATATGATGGTAGATAGAGTTTACTTTTTTTTTGTTTTAGTGTGATGCTAACTTTAAGATAGTAAATTTAGAGATAGAATTCAAAATGAATTATGGTGGATGCATTACATAATAACTAGTTTTTTTCTACAATAAATAAATTCATAGGTTAGTGACGATGGCATATTAGAGTTTACTTATTTTTGTTTTAGTGTAATGCTAACTTTAAGATAGAAAAATTAGGTAGAATTCAAAATTCAAATTGAATCATGATGTATGTATTACATAATAGCTAGTTTTGTATTGTATATAAATCCATAGGTTAGTGATGATGGAAGATTAATTGGAGGATACTTATTTTTGTCAGACTAGCTTTAGGATGGGTATCTTTGGTATCCCCATTAGGTAAATCAGTGAGTTCACTGTATAGGTGTCAATGATATTCTTTTAACAGTTTATTCGAACTGTATCGTATTCGATAAGACGGATATGAGTAAGATTTATTTTTGTTAACTTATTGTGTATGAATATGGATAATAATTTTTTCCATTTGATTATTATGTAAGAGTGAACTAGAACTATTTCGTACATGTTATCCTATAGGTTAAGAAAATAATTATATAAGATAAATTTTTTTATTTATACATATAAATATATAATTTTATTATTATAATTAGAGTGATCTATGAAACATGTCATATCATTTTTTATTTATTTAAAATTTATGTTAACATTAAATTATCCAACATTTTATATATTCTATTGTTATTAATATATGATAAAATTGATTTATGCAATATTTTGTCATTTCATTCAATTAATAATTTATATCTTCAAAATAATACGATGAAAAATTATTAAATTTTTTTTATATTTTGTGATATTAGATACATGATGTATCTAATATATTTATTTATTTGCTATATTTTTAGATTTTTTTTTTATAAAATTGGTGGCAACGCTAATAAATATAGTGATAAAAAAGTTTGTTTACACAAGGTTTTTAAGACTGACACTAATTGCATATTATTTACACATAATTTCTGAAACAAACTCCACCCATTGGGCAATTTCAATTGTTGTTTCATTTATCAGGAAATCCATCATTTTATGCTTTCCGGAAAACACTATTATGTTTCTCTCTCGCCATAATGCCCGTGCACCTGCTGCCCATATGATACTCCAATGCACCCTCTTATGCATCGACAGGGTCAACAACCCTCATATCTCCATAGCTGTAGTATGCCATCCCACCCTCTTGCTATCACATTATGATGCACAAGTAGTCCTCTCCAATACCTTTGTGCATATGTGCAATCCCGCAAGAGATGGTCATAAGTCTCTACTCTATCCGACATACATAGGTGACATCTAGGCTTTAATGTTACAGCCGGAGATTGAAAGCACCTCCTGAGTCAAAATTTTATCTTCCAGCATTAGCCAAATAAACACTTTCACTTTCATAGGTATCCTTATTTTCCAAAGGACTTCCTAAGTTGTAGAAAGGATGCTCGTATTGTGGATTGCCTTGTAAGCTGATGCACATGAAAAAATTGCGTGTAGAGTCCACCACCAAGCTACATTATCTTTTTTTTTGAGAAAAAATATGGATCTAGCCCACATTAAATTCCATTGATATGGTAAATTACAAGAGTTTTGTAATAAATTAAAATACACAAAAAGGAAATTATACGCTCAAACATCTGAGGTATAATATGCAAATAATCTTAAGGATTAGTTGACTAACAAACAAAAATAAAGCATAACTTAGCAAAGACAGTTTCAAAATTTTGCAGAATAGGGCCGTACTGTGTCCCCTTCTTTTCACTGTACCAGTGCAGATTTTACCAGCAAAACATCCTCCTTCTCCTTTCCTCTGATGTGACTTTTCCGCCTGTGGTACTGAAATAAGGTGATAATTTCCATAACAGGTCCTTAGTCCTCTCTCCAGCGTACCAGTTCGCTATGGTACCAATTAAGCTTTGTTTATCTTCATCCGCCGATCTTCCGCACTTTTCTTCTTTGTCATTGATAGAATTGGATTTGCCACTCTATCTCACGAATCAATTCTTCTGGATTTTTTTCTGTTTCCGCAAAAGATCTTGCACATCTTTCCCTCCAAATTATGAAATGCATGATTAATAGAATCGCCCTCTGTGCCATCGTTAGCCTTCCACCTTGGTTAGAATCTGTCAAATTGATGAACGGTTCTGATGGCCAATTGGATGATGGTTTAGTCACAATGATTCTTCTATAAACCTCTCTAGTGAAAGAACACACATTGAATAAGTGATAAACCGATTCTGTTGCTGTTTTACACAAGGTGCATCTTGAAACAATGATACAACCCCTCCTGTTGAGATTATCATGAGTGAGTATTCTATTTCTTATTGCCAACCATCCAAAAATAATCATACGAGGTGGCGCCTTAATTTTCCAGATACGACTCAAGTTGGATGGTTCACCATAAGATCTCTTAATGCTTCTATAAGCTGAACTGACCGAGAATGCCCCTGTGGTAGCATCAGCCCACTGTATATCATCAGGTTTGTGTTGAATTAGCCTTAGCTGTTGCAATTTCGCTCCTAGTTGTTGAAATTCAGCCATCGCTTGGCCTGACATGTTTGGTCTAAAGGAACCTGTTAGCTGGTGGTATGTCATCACCCCCTGATATAGGGAAATATCAGAGTTGATGACAAACGAGTACAAAGCTGGAAATTTGTGTTTCAAGATGTCTTTCCCCCAATCATGTTCCCATAGCGATATGTTCTTCCCGTTGCTCGGTAAGAACTTGACACGGTCATAGAAGAGGTCCAAAAAATCCCCCTTGAGTTGATTGAATACCACTGCATCCGGTACATACCGTATTCTTCCTGTGGTGTTTTCCAAAAGCGGTTTCCATAATTTTGTTTCCGGTTTGTACCACCACCAGAACCACTTCATTAGCAAAGAATTATTGAATTCCCTTAAATCCAAAACACCCATTCCCCCTTGACTTTTTGGCGTGCATACCACTTGCCAGTCCACTAAATTGAAACCCTTTTTCTGATCTCCCGCCCCATGCCAAAGAAAAAAGTGTCTGATTTTGTCAATCTTTCGTATGACCCATTCGGGTAATTTCAATACAGACATGTAGTGCACAGGCAAGGAAGAGAGTATTTGTTGTTCGTACAATAATCTTTTACGTCTATTTGACTAATTTGCAAAAACATACAATTATTGAATTTTACGATTTCTTCTATTTTGAGAATATGTAGGTCCAAGAAGAGTAAGAACTGTTGAATAATAAGCTTGGACTGAAGAAATCATGAAGACCTTTATCAAGAATACATATTGTAAAATCAAATGCTTGGTAAAGTATGTGTGAGGTTGATTAAATTGAGATAAAACGTTATGAACGTTTTTAAAACGTTAGTAACGTTTTATAATAATCAGAAGCCTCAAAAGAATCAAGTTATAACGTTATAACGTTATACAACCGTTATAACGTTTGTAAAACGTTATAACGGTTATAAAACGTTATGTAACGTTTTCTAAGCTGTCAGAGAATTAAAACCCTAAATCGTATTTGAATAAAACGTTGGTAACGTTTAATAAAACGTTGGTAACGTTTTATGTCAAACAGCTCATTTTTGAGCTACCACTATAAATAGACTGAAGGGATCACTTTCAAATCTATCTCAGCCGACCCTAATCATTTCTAAAGCGATTTTCTGAGAGCTTAGCCTACTCCATTGTTGTGAGAGCTTAAAACTTCAAAATCCCTCAAGCAACCTCAAACCTACTTCACTAATCTTGATCTAGATTAGGTTAGAGTGATCTATTGAGTGTTTCTCTTGTTCTTGAGTAGCTTGTGTGACTTCCCTTGTTTGTAAGGGCTTGCCGGCTCAAACCTCGAGTTGCTCGTGTGACTTCCCTTGGTTGTAAGGGCTCACCGGCACTCATCTCTCATTGGTCGTGACTTCCCATTTTGTAAGGGCTCACGGTTCACAATTGTAATCCTTTCATATTGGGTAATAGAAAGGCGCACCTAGAAAGAGGTTGCGACGCCCCGGAGACGTAGGCCATTGTTTTGCCGAACTCCGTTATCATCCCGCGTGTCAATTTCTCTAAACTCATCTATTTACTTTCAATTGCAATTTATTTTCAGTTTTTGTTCAATTAGAGGTGCCCCTAAGTACAACAGTATTGAGTTTATTAACACAAGTCTTCCCGCAAGTGATAAGAACTTGGCTGCCCAACCCGCCAAGCGTTTGTTGAACCTGTTCAGGAGGTCCACATAAGCTGTTTTTGGCAGCCTTTTGTCGGAAAGTGGTATACCCAGGTACACAATAGGTAGTTCTGACAGTCTGCAATTGAGAACCCCTGCTAATTCCCTTTTGTTTTCTTGATCGCTGTTTGTTACTATTAACTCTGATTTATCGAAGTTTATTGCTAAACCCGATATCTGTTGGTACACCATTAGTGACAACTTGATAGCCTGTGCTTGATTAGGATCGGGCTTTAAGAAGAGTAGTGCATCATCCGCATAAAGCAAACAGGGGCGCATCTCTGCATACGGTAGTCTAATTGCTCCAATTGATGTTAGTTTGTGTAGGTACCTTGCAAAGAAATCCATTGCTAATATGAAGAGCGATGGTGACAATGGGTCGCCTTGACGCACTCCACGTCTGAGACGAATTTTTTTTCCCCTTAATCCGTTGATGAGAACTTGAGAAGACCCTTGCAAGATTGCATTCCTTATCCATTTCATCCAAATTTCACAGAAGCCCAAATTTTCCATCACCTTGAGGATGAATTCCCAATTTATTGTATCAAAAGCCTTTTTTATATCTAACTTTAGCATTGCAAATGGCAACCTTTGTTTTCGTGTTGTGTGTAGCAAGTGTTGCGCATATACATAGCTTTCTACAATCTGATGCCCCTTTTGAAACCTCGTTTGCACATCCATAATTAGGTTCGGCATTGAGTGCTGTAGCCGGTTCGCAAGAATTTTAGAAAAAATTTTCTGAACTCCGTGCAAGAGGCTTATTGGCCTAAAATCTGCTGTTGTAGTTGAGGAATCTTTTTTGGGCAGCAGCACTATATAGGAAGTGTTGAAGGGATGAAGGCTGCCTCCTGATTGTGTAACGCTATTGAAAACCTCTAAGAGGTCCGGTACCAATATCGATGCGAAACACTTGTAGAACTCTCCTGACAGACCTTCCGGACCAGCACTCTTATTATTCGGCCACTGTGCTATAGCCTGTAATATTTCTTGTGCTGAAATCATGTTTGACAAGTGTTGCAAGTCATGCCGCTGTTGATACAGATTCTGCCAATGTACCAACGGCATAGGTGGTGGTGAAGTTCCCATTAGAGCAATGAAGTGGTCAGAAAAGGCCTTTGATTTTGTATTCTGATCAGAGTATAGAGTCCCATTTTGCTCTATTTGCGCTATCACATTTGATCTCTTTGATTGAGAAGCAATTGCATGAAAGTATTTTGAGCCTCGATCTCCCTGTAGCTCCCATCTCGTCCTCGCACGCTGCCTCCATATGTCTTCCTCTAACACCGCTAGTGCCGTGTGTCTTTGCCTGATTATTGCCAGCAATAGCCTTTCTAGCGGTGTAGCTGTTCTTAGTTCTTTTACCTTGTCTATCCAACACATAAAATCTCTGCAGGTTGTTATCTGAGACTTGATATTTCCTATGTTTTCATTTGACCATGTCTTAATGAGCTGTTGCAACTCATTGATTTTGGTTTGAAGCTGTGCTGGATTTTTTGCAGTTGGTGATGTTTGTCAAAAATTTCGGATGAGATCCTGAAAATAAGGGAATCTCAACCACATATTCTCGAATCTAAAAAACCTCGTCTTCTTGAAACCCGCGTTAGCTGTAAGAAGCAACGGACAGTGGTCGGAGGAGGAATTTGGCAGCGCACACTGCCTTGAATTGGGGAACCTTGTATTCCAATCCGCCGAGATTAAGAATCGGTCCAATCGCGCGAGGTGCGGAGATTGTCTGTCATTTGACCATGTGAAGCTTCTACCCTCTAACCTCTGATTGAGTAATGTGAGTTCTGAGATTAATTCCGCAAATGCCATGGTTGCTCTCCAGTTGTTGCTGTTGACATTTCTTTCTTCTGGTGCCGCTATGACATTGAAGTCACCGGCAATTGCCCAAGGTATGTTGTTGCCGGGCTGTGCCTGACGTATCTCCTCAAAGAATTGTTCTCTTTGTTGCTGATTTGATGGTCCATATACAGCCGTGAAAGCGAATTCCTTCAGATCCTGACAATTTCTAAAGGTAGCTGTGAGTGTATATTCTTTTGTTTGTGACCTTACTAGCCAATACTTGCATTGACGCCAAGCTAGCAGGATCCCCCCTCTTGTTCCTTGTGCCGATAACTGCAAATACTGATCCACTCCTCTCCCACACATTTCTCGAAATTGTGCTGTGTTTATTTGCTCCATCTTTGTTTCTTGAAAAGTTATTATGTCGGGTCGCTCCATTAAGATCGCTTTTCTCACTGACAATCTTTTATCCCTCTCGTTTAGCCCCCGCACATTCCATGAAAGGATTTTAATTTTGATGTTGTAATTCATTGATGAAACATAAAGAACTTCCATTGATCTGATAACCATGCCCGATACAATAGTGCCCTAATGGCACTTACAATAGTAAAACTATTCTCCTGCCAACCGCTAACCATTATAAATCCATCCAGCTTTCCCAAAATAAAAAAACTAAATTTCTGAAATTGCAAATACATAAAAATTGTATCAGTCTACTGGCATGGTATCCACTTTCCCTTCTAGTTGCCACACGGCTCTGGAGAGCCTCCAGCCGAGCACTTCAATGCCTCCTCCATTTGGTTCTGTAGTTCAGTTGTGGCCACCAGTCCTGTTGCCGCAACTAATACCTCTGCATGCTCCTTTGTGATTGGGTCATATGTATTGAGATACTCCAAGGTCGGCTTGGCCGACTTGTTCTGCTTGAGCTTTGGTTTAGGGCGTTGCATGATTTCTGCTATGCTTATGAATCCCTGACTTGTTCTTGCCTTATCAATCGCTGAGATATAGCGGCCTGAATTTTTTGCCTGCAACCTCACGCTTTGCTTAATTTCTTGGAAGGGTATCTTCTCCCCTTTCTCCTTGTCGGCTCCCTCTATGAGCTCTGCATTTACCTGTTGAGATTTAATGAATTTCGGCGACCCCTCAAAACCTGGCGGAGGCCCCTCCAGATCTTCTTGATTTCCTTCCCCTATTGACGGGCCATTGAAAGGCCCATGAAGAGTGATATTTGTTGACAGGCCCTCAAAATGTCCTTTTTCAGCATTCTCTGATGGGTTGGATCCATTTACGGCCTGATCCGTTGTTGGGCTAGAAAACAGAAAAGATTCAGCTTCCTTTTGCCGCTCTTCTGGAAGCAGGTGCTCTTTTAATGCTAGAATCTCGTATTGTTTGCTCAAACAGTCAATACTCGCCTCCCCATGCGGTTTGTCCTGATTGATTACTATTCCATCGGGTTGTGGAGTGCGTATCTGCCTTGAGTCCTGTGTGGTTTCTTTACCTGACTTTTGACCGTTTGGATTAGTGTGGTCACCTCCATTTGAGTGAAGAACTGGAGCCTCCATTTGACCATCATTTGCCTCCGTGCTGTTGAGAAGCACCTCCCTCCCTCTTTGTTGTTGTGACACGCATGCATGACATCCTCCATTGTATGCCACCTGTCTTCTGAGTAGGTTTGGTTGACTGTTTCTTCTCGGCAGAGTGTTACCCGTGCCTGGTTGGTAGCGGTCATTTCCGTCGGCCAAGTCGTCTGAGCTTGTATCATCTGAGGTATCACCTCCGTTAGCTGGTGGGTCTAATGGAATGTTAGAGTTGTGTATCCAGCCCTCCATCTCGACGTGTACTATCCTTGAGTGAGGGTTTTTTTGTTAACCAAAGAGACGGCGGGATGTCAGCTGGGTCATGGCAAGCGACAAGAACCTGTAATATCTTAAAATTCCCATTAGTTACTACCTTTGTCATTCTCTCGGCATAGCCGAAACCAGAGATGAGGTTGTTGACTTGAGGGAAATTCCAGTATGTGAATGGTAAACCATGCAGACGGATCCTAGCTTTGTATGTTGTTGGATCCCTAACCATAGCCAGGTTCGGAGTCCACTCTCGCAGCTGGATTTGCACTCCTGGTGCTATCATGAAGGCACCTACATAACATGCTTGGTTCCTAAGCATGTTTGAAGTGAAGGTTACAAGGTATTCTCCAAATGCTGGATCTGTTTCACTGACAGTGAATTCTCCGGGATGCCTACCCAATGACGTTGCCAAGGAGGTGGCTATGCGGTGAGGTATCTGCCTCAGTTGCACATTAGGCCCAAGCAACACCACTGCGGATCTGTGCAGAAGAGTGTTAGGAGGCCTTATGTCATTATTTGGTGGGAAGAATATTTTGAGAGGTGGTGCTCTGTTGATCTCTGCAGGGTTCTCCATTGGCATATTCTCCCAATTTTCAAGATCCATGGCTGTGGGTTGTGGTGTGTGTTGGAGGTGAGGCTCGGGTGGGAGAGAGTTGTTGGTTCGCTGAGGGTTTGCTATGTATGGAGGTGGCTTGGTAAGCTTCTGTTGGTGTGGTTTTGTAGTGCACATCTTCGCTATGTGACCTATCCCTTTGCACTTAATACAAGTTACACCATTTCGGCATTGAAACTGCGTATGTCCACGTTCAAAACATTTAAAACACCTCCTCTGCTCCATTAGTAACTCTATATGCTTACTACGTGTCGGTTTCAGTTGTCTTTTGGTTTGCAGACCTCGTGGTTTGCGTCGAGAGACTAATATCCATGGGTTTTGATTCTCTTCTGGTCTGGTGAAGATTTGGTTTCGTGTTTGTTGGTTTGTGCCATTAATGGTGTTGTCCTGTGGGTGGTTGGGGGTTTTGAAAGTCGGGAGGGCAATAACTCCAGTGCTGTCTACGTGTGTTGTTGAGTTGGTTTTTGGTTTGACTACATCTGCATATGTAGATGATGCTCCATTTGGCTGTCGTTTTTGCCGTTCTTGAATGATCTTCAGAGTCGCCATTTTGTTCGCTAGTCGTAGGGAGAGGGAAGCCATCTCTACAACGAGAATGCTTGTTTGTCTGCTCCAAGCTACATTATCTTTGTCTAATATACAATCAATTTATGTGTTAAATATCATTATTTATTTTGTTATTTGATATTAATGAGTAAGGATAAAGTATGACTAACTTAATATTTAATGGGTAAGAATTGAATACAAGTAAAATTAATTTTAAGTAAATTGAATATGAAAATACCTCCAGCCGATTTTTGTACCCCTTACCCCTAATTTTCTCGGTGATTAATTCTACAACAATGATCTTGTACCGTTTGTTACTTTATATTTCCTTCCTTTAAATTTTCAGAACTTCTACTGTTTCTAAATTTTTCACTATTAAATTTGGTATCATGTGTGGATGTATAGTGCAAACCAAAGCAGACTCGAGATCGAATCTTCTTCAAGAGAAAAATATGGTGCACCATATTAAGATGGTCAGATTTGGCAAGAGAACATAAAAAAAGCCAATTAAAAAGCATATGATGCTTAGTAATGAAAAATTCAAAATGAAGCTTGCTTAATGTATTATCATATTCCAAAAGAGGAATTTCACGTATACCCCTCCAAAACCTCAAAATTACGTATTCCCCCCTCTAAACTTTCACAATTATGTATTTTCTCTTCTATACTTCCTAATCTCACAAATTTACTCATTTTATTATGTTTTATATTAAAACTCATTTTAAATTTATAAAATACTCAATTTGCCCTTCAATAAAAGCATAAAAATTTGTAGCTTATTTAAGAAAAATGTTGATCTTATAAGATACTCATTATAACATTTATCCTTCATAAAATACTTATTTTGCCCTCCAAAACTGATCAAATATAAGACCAAAATTTTTCTTAAACCATCTATAATTTTTTTTATGCTTTTAATGAAGGGTTAAATGAGTCTTTAATAAATTAAAAATGAGTTTTTATATAAAAGACAACAAAATAGATAAATTTGTGAATTTTGAAAGTTTAGAGAAAATATATATAATTTTGAAGTTCTCGAGGGGTATACATGAAATCCCCCTTCCCCAAAATCTCTGTTACATACTTACATATATATATATATATTTATGCAGTAAATTGTGTTTCATGTCACAAGAGTAAGAGTAATAGATTCAACCACCACTCATTTTTTTTTAATTTTATTCAAAGAGTGAGGTTGTAGTATTATGCATAGCGTAAATCAGTCGATACTATGGATATATATTTTTATTTTTAAAATTTGAAAATCGATTCGAATTGTTGAACATGATCTTAATACAAAACTATATATACTTGGAAGCCAAATTTTATAATTTTCAGAATTTGATTTACTATTATTTTTTATAGGTGGAAAATCACAACTTTGGGATGATCTAGAATTTTTAGATCAAGTGATTTCTATCTATCTAAACAAATAGTAAAAAAAATATACAAAAATGTAAATCTTGTGAATGCTTATTTATCGGGATGCCTGCCTAAAATAGAGGCAAAAATTAATTTGGCATCAATATACATTTTTATATGAAGATTATGTTGAGCGGTTCGGATCGACTGTTTGAATCATAAAAATAGAGATATAAATCCAGAATGCAGACCGATGTGAGTTATGCATAGTATCGTAGCTTTACTCTTAGTGACAGAGCTACATTGAACTAGACTATGAAAACCGATTATAGGTCTATGTATAATCGGTTGTTATCTACTCCTGTAGAACCCAACTCAAATATTAGTTAATTTACGGCAGCTAGCGACCTGCTAGTCGTATCAGTAAAAATATTACTAACCACTGATAAATATTTTGACTATGCCTTGCTTACTCTTTTGCAAATAAGAAACGTTCAGGGGGGCGTAACTGTAAGTGGTGGGATGATCTGTTCTGTACATTTTCTGGAACAGAGAGGATCCCAATTCAAGTTCCGTAAATTGTGAATTTATTATACCGCTTCATACTGTCAACATTGTTAACAGGGATGTCAATGACACCAGTTTACTCATTTAATCTATCCGTATCGTATTCAATAAAGTAGATGTAGGTAAGTTTTTTTTTTTATTAACTTATTGGATATGGCTATAAATAAGAATTTTTTTCATTAGATAAACGGATATGGATACGAGTAAAGTCTATTTTATATCTGTTGGATAATGGATAATTATATAAAAATGTATATATATTATATTTGATTTATTTATTTTCTTGTTTTTCATATCGATATTTTCACACTAATCCATTGTTGTATCCACTCTAACTAAACTCATGAGAAAATTTTCTTCCTTCGTCGCAATAATTAGATATTATTAAAAATGATATCATGAAAAAATGTAGTCTTTTGTTGTAAGAAAAATACTATGTTAATCATATTTCTTTTTTATTTGAATATTTTGTTATTTAGTTAATGAACTGAAATTGTTAGAAGAGATATTTATTTTATTTTATTTTTTTTCTTCTTTATAAAAAACTATTAGTTATAATTGATTGCATATTTGTATTTTGATTTTTATATTAATAATTATGATTGCATATGTATGACATGATGTTCTGATGGTATATTTGTAAAAACAATAAAATCACTATATTAGTATTATTCGTTATTTGTCCATTACTGTTTTTGTTACCTACTAATTTTAATTAAAGGGTATAAGTAGGGTAAGATAAGACAAATATTCTTAACAGGTAAGAGTAAGGTATGAGTAAGATCAATTCTTAGTGAGTATTGATATGCAAATACTTTCATTCTACCTGTATCGTACGCATTGATACCCCTAGGGGTGCGTTTGGATGCACTAGAGAATAGCGAGAATAGCTACTGTTGAGAATAGTAGATCAAAAATAGTGAGAACAGCTACTATTTAAGAATAGCGCTAACTCAAAGTTATTCGGAAGTTGTTTGGATTGAACATTTAGAATAGCTACTGTAGAGATTGAGGCTTTGAGAGAGTTCATTTGCTATTTCATGTTTTTGTAGGAATAGCGATAACAGCGAGAACAGTGCTATTCTCGTTGTTCCTGAGTATGTTTGGATGGATCAGAACAGCACTATTCTCGCTGTTCTCGCTATTCTCGCTGCATCCAAACATACCCCTAGTTGCTAACCGATAAACCTCATCCTGTCAAATCCTGCTTTTCATTCCTTCATATGTATTAATATGAAGTTAAACCGCGCAATATAACTTTTAACTTGTAAAATCACTTTTGATTCCGTCGAATTATTTAGTAAGACAAATGTTAAGAAAATAAAGAAGTGAAATTGTATTTCCAAATGCACTTTTTTATAATTCTTTGGGTTGAAATAAAATATTTTTGTAAAGACATAAAATATAGATACGTTTTCTCTGATCACTTGTAGATTTTTGTATCACTTATGCATATAGTGCTCAAAATTTAACACGATTTGTAAAGCAATAAGTTATTCATCAAGTGACTTTGAATTAATGTCGATGGTAAAGTTGTTATTAGCTTGCAACAAGTGATCAAAAGATTATTGAAATTCATAAAAAATGTAACATATCCATGTCTATTTGAGTGAGGATGAAATTAGGTATAATTTTTTTTTTTTTTCGATTTTAATGTTATTGTTGTTTTTAATATATGATTGGCTGACGTTGCTCAAACAAATCTGCTAATGAAGTATCGACACGTGTCATCACTAAAAACACGCGGAAATGTAGCACACCTCTTTTCTTCATTCAATAATATACCTTCTATACTTGATCTATATATTTTCAAAAATTAATATAACGATGAGATGTTTGTCCTAATTAACTTTTTATCTTTATCTTTTATTTTTTATTGTGCTGTCATTAGCAATACCTTTCTTTTTTGCTACGAAGGTCACTTGAGTTGACACCTGATAATTAACAATTGGCTTCCTTAATTTCATATGGTAAAACCTGAATTCTCAGCCAGTATAAAAAGTAGTGCGTACATAGAATAAATTAGCATTACATCGCTCAAGCGTTTGAAGAAGAAGAGGAAGAAGAACAAACTAGAAAAAAAGATGTCTCATGAAGCAATGATTGATCACCTTCATGAACAAGAGCAAAGTAATAGATGTTTTGGTTTTGGATTATGTTCCAATACAAGAGCTTCTTTTATAAAAACGGTATTATTGTATGTTTTGGTTCATCAAATTATTTTTGTTTCAATTTGGATGTCTGAAATTCATCCTATATATATACCCAACTCGTCCTTGAAAGATGTTTATACAATGATATTTTTGTCTTTGTTGCCAAAACATTTTTTGCTGCAACAAAAACATAGCTAATGATATAGAATTTAGAAATAGTACTACACTTATCTTGTTTGATTTGTTTTTGGGCCTATATGTGTTGCTCTCGTCTTATATTTGAGATAAAGTAGACAACTAGGTAGGAAGTACATAGAAGGTGTTATGAACTAGTTTATTCCTTTATATTACATGTCATGATCAATTGCCATTTGCCAAGCCTAAAAATATATGTTAATAAAACCACTTCAAAACACCAACTGTTGTGCTCCGATGGTTTTCCCTGTCAGTTCTCTTTGGGAATAACATATCACAAGATGCATTTGCTCAAATTAGTATACTTTTATACATTATCAGATTGTAGCAGAGTTCATTGGCACATTTATCATGGTATTTGGAGCAGCCGCAACTCCGATAGTAGATGCAAAGTACACAAATGTAGAAACCCTAATTGGTAAAGCTGCTTCATCCAGTATAGCAGTAGCAGTCGTCATTTTCTCGATCGGTCACATCTCGGGTGCACATCTGAATCCGGCAGTCACCATCGCTTTTTCTCTGTTCAAAGACTTTCCATATGTTTGGGTCCCTTTTTACATATCAGCTCAAATTTTGGGTTCTTTCAGCGCAATGATGGCACTTAAGATCATTTATAGTCCTTTTGAATATGCTGGAGTCACTGTACCAACCATCAGTACCGGCCAGGCATTCTTTCTCGAGTTTGTGATCACATTCATCCTGTTATTTGTGGTTAATTCAGTGTCATTTGGCCCCAAAGCTGTTAGTCTGACAAACTCTATGCTGATTTTATTTTCATAACGTTTTTTTTTTTTTTTAATTGAACACTTATCAACTATAATCTCTGTTTTCTTTTTATTTATTATTTCAGAACAAAAAGTTGGCAGCAATAGCAGTTGGCTTAACAGTATTGCTGAATACTTTGATAGCAGGGTAAGTTAGGGAAAATAAACAAAGAATATAGATTTTAACTAAATCTGATCATCTCTGTATTTGAATTCAATGTTATATTAATTTTCTCTCTTTCTGTAGACCATCAACTGGTGCTTCAATGAATCCTGTTCGCACACTAGGACCAGCACTTGCTACAGGAAATTATAACAGCATATGGATATATTTTGTAGCTCCTATTTTAGGTGCAATCTTTGGCACCAGTGCACATGATTTTATAAAGTTGGCGTAGAAGTATTTTTCCTCTGCTGGCCGATGCCTACATTCTAGTTTGATTAACCAGAACGATTGGCATGGGCTAATTAAATGTGAAGATATGGAGATATATTTTTTTCATTCAGAATGTAAGTATGTGAACTATTGTATACCATGCATGTAATAAATATGTAAAATATTGTATGTATACCATGCATGTAATAAATATGTGAAATATTGTATGTATACCATGCATGTAATAAATATGTGAAATATTGTATGTATACAATGCATGTAATAAATATGTGAAATATTGTATGTATACCATGCATGTAATAAATATGTGAAATATTGTATATATACCATGCATGTATAATATGTGAAATATTGTATATATTGATATGTTTGATGGATGTGTTCATACAAAATCAGTAAAAGTAAAGCAAAATTTGAGCAATTTAATTTACAAGAAATCGTATAAATTAATAAATCCATTAAATATGGCTAGATCCTTATTTTTCTAATAAAAATGGGCCATCTTTAATTAGATAGAAAAGAAAGTAAATTTAACAAAATTAGATGACGGAGGCATCTTGCTAAGATTTTTTTTTCTTCTCTAAAAATGCTAGTACTATATCTAAGTAAAAATTTTATATTACAAGATAATTATTGTACTGAGAATGCATACACTAAAAGTATAAAAACTAATAAGTCGTCATATATTGCGTATTAGTATGCTAATCAGCTCATACCAGTATACTTATCAGTCTTTACCAGTACATATATGCTACAAATGGACCCTTTGTAACATAAGTAAATAAGAAAAAAAAAAAAAACCAATAATTGACACATTATAATATTGAGTCGTCAGTTCGTGTTCAAATGGAGACTTATTGAGACATCGGCATCTTGCTAAGTTGCTATTACATTTTCCCGGACTTGGGCCTCACCGGGAGGAGTTACTAGACACCCCGAAATTAAAGAAAAAGACAAATTAAAAGTACAGGAAGAGAGAAGAGATCCCGAAAGAAAAGGAATCTTTAATTTGATTAGTACAGGGATTGTACGTGTAATGTGTTGACTGAATTCCTGTATAAAATCTGTAGTCCAGCATGTAGAGAGATTGACCCAAAGAAAGGTGAAAAGCCCGTAGACCTTACAAAGTTTTACATGCTATTGAAATATAAAAATATTGTAACTTAACATATATATAGTAATCAATTAGTTCAAAATTAAATTATGCTATTCTGAAACATAGGATACGTAAACCCTATGCTATCACATCTTTGAATTCTTTCAGTTTTTGCCAATATGTTTGTCAACTCATTATAACTTCTATCTACATGTTTACATGAGATCGAATCCAGTATGTTTTTTCATCAGCTGCCACGTGGGATGCACCTCATGGTAATATTGGTATGCCCTCCAGTCAGCTTCAAGAGGTGGTTGCGCATTCGGTATCAAATTAATCTACAAGGTTTTTGCAATTACAATGAAAACAACATGATTTTATTCCCCATTCAACATGGTATTGGTATGCCCTCCATAGCTTTTGACTTGTAAAGCCTTTTGTAAGTATTATTCCAATTCGTGCTTGCCATCCATGCATCTAGGAGCCATCAATTTCTATTTACTATGGTTTACTGTTAGTCAGTCATTTGGGACCTTGCCTTCTGTGTCTCAGATCGTTGTTTTTCAGACAAATTTGCACTATAAAAAATGTAAAATATGGTCTCCAAAGACATATTAATATATGGAGAACAAGATGATCGAATGGTTTGGATCAGTTATTTGGAGTTTGAATCCGGTGAATTATAGTCCAATGTACAAAAATATCTATGCATTACAATGTATGATAGCTTTATTCAGAGAGAGTTGGGCTATGGTGCATTGCAATGTATAACCCCTCTTGTACGTTGGACTATAAACCGTTGAAGTTGAAGCTCAAACAACCGATCCAAACTGTTCAAATGGATCCATATTAAAATGTGCTTGGAGACCAAATTATATATTTTTTTTTTCAAAATTGTTTGCTATTTTTTTAGAATCATTGTTTTTGTATGGTCTAAAAATTTCTCAAAAACAATGATTTTCAAAAATTCTAAAAAATAGTTAATTTTTTTTCAAAAATATAAAATTTGGTCTCCAAGAACATTTTATATATGTTTATTTGATGAAAATACAAACTCTCTACTTTTGACATGTACCTCTACCATATTTCTATTTTTAATACTAATTAAATTGGCATAATTTTTATCAATTTCCTTAACCACATAAAATATTAACATATTTCAATTTTGTATTCATATGCGTCAAGAGTTTGTACAAATATAATGATATAGGAAAATTCTAGATGTTGAATTTGAAGTCTTAATTAATTAATTTCCATGAAAACAAAGTTATAATGATGTGCATAATTTTGTATGTACGTAGAGAAATTAAAATATATCAAATAATAGCTTTTATAAAAAATTCCCCAAAAAATTGTAAAATATTGTGACTAAAAACATAGTTATAAACTTATAATAAAAAAATATGTGAGTCGTTCTCTAATTTATTTGTTCTAAATAGAATACTGAATATACTCAATCATAGACAGTGGGGAGCCACACTCAAATAAGAGGAGCCAACTATTTACTTTTGAATTTTGAAAAATAATTAGCAGATCTATATATTGCAGACTTGGATATGGATTTTCTCTATCCTAACGAACGTTAGTTCTTCATGAAATTGACCGATTCGCTACAAATTTGACCAAACTTTTTATTTTTGGTAATAGAACAAAATGGGAGGAGAAGAATAGTCTCACAGTAGAACTAATAAACCTCTTTTTTTTTTTTCAAAGGAATGGAACAAATTATTTTATAAAGGAATCAACCAAACTTTAATATAAAGCATGCATTAAATTAGTTTTTGAGATTCAATTGTTCAAATTAAAAGAGATACAATTTCAAAGGATAACTTGCAAAAAATAAAATTTGAGTTTTCGATCTGATTTATACAATTTGTACCGATTCTCCCGATTCCACTTTCTGATGAAAATTAATAATAATATTTATTATAAACTAATGAAAAATTAATAATATACTTTTTGTCTACTCATAAAAAGTAATAAAGTTCCTGACTATACCTAAAAAAAAAAAAAGATTTCTTAACCGGTGAAAATCCATAATTTTCAATTTAATTTCACTCTAGATTCTTTTTTTCCTCCACACGTTTCAATTGTATCAATTTCTACATGGACATATGATAATGAATTTTGATTCAAATACGTACTTTCTTTTGTTTTATATAACACTGTATAAAGTAGAGAATAACTCAAGCCTCGACGTACTATCTCGTTTGTTTATTTTTATTTTTATTTTATTTTTATTTCACTATCTCGTTTGTCGGTACACAACTAAATAATTAATGCTGCTCTTCAGTCTTCACCGCCAAAAGAAAAATAAAAGAAAATAAAATAATAATGCTACTTTCATGACATGATACATGATGATAGTATGATATGATACCAATCAAATAACTGCAGCACCATCCCTTTGTTATGAACCAATTACCAACCGACACGTCATATCTTAGCTCATAAAAGAAGCGGATAATGGAGACCGGTAACGGGCTCATCTCCAGTTTGGAGAGAACTGGACGGTCCGTGGCCATCTCTCATCTGGCATTCTGATTAGAGAAAAACAAAACTCTAAGCACGCAGTTAAGAAATACTTCAAACTTATCAGAAATAAAATATTAGGTTTCTGTTTCACTCTTATTTTTTCAAATTTAAAAATTCACATATTATATAGTTATCGTTGTAATTGAATGGTTACGTATTAATATTTATCGTTGTTAATTAGTCTGGTAGATTAAGTCTGAGTTTCACCCTTAAATGAAATGCACATCTGAGTTTCTACTATGTTTGGAGTTTTTTCCAACTACGGTACTTTTAGAGTTTTAATTTGATTTTATGCTACAAATAAATAAATAAAAATATCGGCATAAATACTCTGTCAAAAATTGCCTGTAAATGATATGCTCTTTTATGAATTTTATAGAGAGAAATATAATATGCATTTTTAGCATAGCAAGGAGCAAGTACATGTTCAATTACAAGACAAAAAAATTGGCAACATGTTGATACTAAAGAGCTCCAGGACTTCCCCATTTCTATTAGAAAAGCAAATACATAATTTACATATGTGACACAATTGAGAAAATCAAACTGTTGTTTCAAAGGTGAGGAAGGAATAAAAAAAAAAAATGAAATATCTAATTAAGGTACACAGAACTCAATGAACAACTGATTATCAGGCTTCTAAGAAAGAATTAATTACAAAAAAGAAGTAGACAAACAAAATAATTGCAAGTAATATTCGCTTAATTTCATGATCAACCATGGATATGAGTTCATTAAAACCCAAATGAGCCCAAAAAAATTTTAGGACTTGTCCACCTGTCATGTGATGAAAAATGTAACAGTAATTTTCAAAATTTGCCTCGGAAACTATAAATCTTCTTCGCGAGCTTGTAATAATTTTGTTCATATTTACATACCTGCAATTAATACATTTTGACAAATTTAATTAAAAAGTAACACAGTACATTTTGTATCGCTACAATTAGAATTAATATTATTATGTCAAAGTGTAATTAATTGGCAAATGAAATGAAGATGCTTTAAAGGTAGCAGAACAGGTCTTTAGAGTGATTTCCTCTTTCCAACAAGTAGGTCTTGAAGGCCCAATTAGGCTCTTGTATATATTCCCGGACAGGCCCGGCCCTGACTCAGGGTATCCAGGGCGACAGCCCTGGCCCCAAAATCCAACGGGGCCTTCAAATATAAAAGAAAAACTTGTGTATGTTAAATTATTATGGACTGAACTTGATGCAAACAAAAAAGTCATTTTGGGCTGAACTTTACAATTTCTTTTTGTCGTGACCCAAACAAAAAAGACATTTCTTCATACTTTATGACATGACAAACAGGAACATAAAAGACATTTCTTTTTCTTTTTTGCAATTTAAAGCCCGTAGGCATCCCATTCAACAAATTGGATTACACAAGAGTGTTTTGTAGTAAAAGACTCCATCTCATACTGACAGACAAGAACCTCATATCATTTTACCCTTTCGCCCTTCTTTTAATTGAAATCTTAAAAAACCTCTATAATAGTAAAAATTGAAAACTAGAACCTAGAAAACATCCAAAAGGAAACAACCAAAAACTTATATAAATCAAAATTAAACAAGGGGTAAGTGTAGGCTATGATATCCCAACCCTCTTTGGTTTCTTTTCTTGCCAGAAGGTTAGCTAACACATTGTGGCTTCTTAGCAAGGAATTTGCATGAGTACTGTTGATTCCTCTTCAGTCTTTACTAGAGTGTGGAATGTGGAATGATTTAGATTCAAAACTGAAATATTTGCTTGTTGAGAATGATTATATTAAAGATTCTGATATTAATTTTTCTAAGAATAAGTATAATAGGAGTTTCTCCCATCAAAAATTAAGAAATAAAGAACTTATTGATAGAAAATAGTTGGTTTACTCAAAATATTTAAATAAAGTGTTTTATTTTTTGTAAAGTTGTAAAACATATTCGTTCTAATAGTAAAATAGCAAATAAAGTTGTAAGACATGTTCGTTTATTTCCTCTGTTATATTGCATGATATACCTAGATTTGATCCAAACCGATGGAAAATAAAGCATACCCCCTCTGTTATTATATTACATTATTTACCTAGATCTGTTCCGACATGCATATTAGTACCATGGAAATAAATCTGCTGCGATTCTTTGGAATTGCTGGGATCCTGCTTTTCCAAATCAAACCATCCATTTGTTTTGAGATTCGTGCTTAAAACTAATATAGTTGGTTTGCTTCTTATACTGTTCAATTTGAACTTGTATATTTTTTTGGCATTATGTGCTTCTTAATTAGCACCACTTTTGTATGCTACTTTTATCTATGTTTACTTCTTAGCACTACTTATGCAACAAATTTCCAGGATAATAGTTAACTTAAGCTCCTTTTATCTTTGGGTTTCTCAGGATTTAATTTCCACTCATAGAAATCAATACTCTCTCTCTTGCTCTCTACTCTGTGGCTTAACTTTTATGTAAATTCAGAAGAAGAAAAAAAAAAACGAATGTTATTTTAAACTCAAGCCGCCTGAAAAAATTTAATGCAGTGTGTATTGAAGAAACTATCTGACATGTTATTATCGAATCAATTTGACTTCAATAGATTTTACAATAACATTAACGCCAAGTTTTGGAGCATTTTCAATTATCCTTTTTCCATTGTGTATTGATTTTTTTTGTTTGTTTGTTGCAGTATCTCAGAATCTTACTTTTCTAACTGATAGATTACTACAAGATTACCAGGAACTAAATTCTCTGATTTTTTGTTCCTGAACACTTTTTTTTTTCTTTTTTGAAGAGAAAGAAAAGGGAAAAACAAGTGAATAGCAGTATTGTACTAGTGCATATAATGTTGGATTTATTTTCTTTTTATATCATCTTATATAGAAAAATGGTTAATTTTACTAACCAATCAGCTCTTAGTTTTGCCACATAAATTCTCCATATTAATGAAGCAACGATAATAAAGCAAGCAACATAAATATGACAAGCATAACATTTGATTTATTTGTGATTCATATTCAATCCAAAAGTTCATTACTGCCGTTGCTCAACATAAAATGAAACAAGCAAAATTGGTACATTACCAAAACATATATCATTTCTTTTTCCATATTGCATGGCTTTGAAATGGCATTTTCTATACAATACAATCCTTACAAAAAATCAGAGTTACAGGAATTTCAAGACTGAAATCAAAGAATTCTTCTATCTAAACTGAAACAAATGAATTGATCCTGTCATTATATTGCCTCCCATTAATAAGGGAAAAAAACTTCTCACGAAATCTCAACAATGGGCATTTCTCTACCAGATCTGAACCTTCATAACCCTCCTTTAGAAAAACCGTGCTTCTCTCTCCTTTATTAGTGAGATAAAAAATACCGTGATTTTTCAGTAGACATAGCAACAGCCGACATGGCAACTGATATTCATCATGGAAGGCATCAATTTTATCAGAAGTCAACATTTTCTCCATGGTCAAACTAAGCAACTCATGGAGCACTGCCACGGCCCGCTTTCGGGCTTGAGGGGTGGCGGGCTCCACCTGTCTGGCATTCAGATAAGGTGAAGGAAATGCCATTTTTTGCCACCTCACCACCGCTTCTAGGTAATTCTTATTGGGTCTAAAATCAGGTGGGAATTTGAGCTTGAATGCAAATGGGCCCACCAAGTTCCCGTCTTTTGGGATTATCTTAGGGTTTATACTAGGGGCTTTTTCCAAATCCAATTTTTCTTCCCTGACTGTGATTGCAACTGAAGAATCCCAACTTTCCAAACAAAGATACTCCTGATTTTTCAATATTCGAACAGAGAAAAAATCTCGATATTTGGGGACAAGGTCATTTTTGTAATTTTCAGGAAGACCGAGCTCAGATTGGATTAAATCGATTTTTTCAAGAGGGATTTGGCAATCCATTGACATCATAAGTAGTTTCTTGAGGTTCTTCACCAGTATAGGCTCCATTATCTCTCTTGCTTTGGCTTCTTCATTTGATACCTTTTACATAAAAATTTCAACTTGAGGATTTGCAGATGTAAAAAATTTGCACAAAATGAATTGGAAGTTGAAACAGCATTGGTAACATGTCAATGTACCAAAAAGTGTAATTTCAATAATGTTTTTTACTGAGTAATTTCAATAATATACCTTATCAGCCTTGTCAGTGAGTTTGACAGAAACAGGCCCACCGTTCAGACCGCCAGTGACCTTAAAGACAGTTGGGTGCTTCTCTACAAGACTCAGAAAATTCCACTTCTTAACGAAACCCACTTCTTTCTCTAGGTCCCGGAGCATGATGGACCGGGTCTTGCTGGAGACAATGAGAGAGCGGAGGCGGAGCAGGAGCAAGGGTGCCTTGCGGAGGTCCATGGCCTTGTCTAGACCCGGCTCACGGTGGTACACCTTTTTCTTCGGGCGGCGCCCTGTGGACCGCGAGTACGTTGACATGGCCATTGATTGGATCACTGTGAAACGGAGGAAGGATCTTTTTGAGAAGCTCATTTCTGCGATTCTGATGGGAAGAAAAAAAACAGTGATTTTTCAAAAATTCTAAAAAAATAGTACAAAATTTCCAAAAAAAATGAAAAATTTGGTTTTTAAGCACATTAAAATGGAGATCATGTTGAAAGGTTCGGATCAAATATTTAAACTTTAAAAATGAAGACATGGACGGAAAGTAAAACATGCACTTTACTTCCCAAAGCATGATAGCCCACCTCATATATATACAAAAACTTGAGGATTTCAACATAGATGCAAAACTAAAGTTGATTAACCCCATGGACCTCCACCAGATTGTGTAATTTGTCTAAAATATTTACAATTTCAGTTTCGATTACCCTTTTATTGTGCAATTAGACACAAACTAACCAAACAAATAAAAACAACTAAATTAAAACAATAAGGGACGAAATACTAAGTTTGAAATCATCCTGCTTCCTGCTACCTGCTACCTGCTACCAGTACTGATATTGTAAATAAAAAACATCATATCTAAGTTCTTCCTAACAACAGTTCTCCTCTTGCAAGCTAATGAAGTTTGGTTGCCAAGATTTGGTGCTAATGATAAAAAATAGGGTTTGAGCTTGTAAGAATATAGAGTTCCCCTTTCAGTCAAATCAGTAACCAAATAGGGAGGGGAGGGGAGGGGAGAAGAACAGAGAGATTACCAGGTATGGAGATGCCCAAGGCAGTAGGGGGGTGGCTGGACGTGCAACCGGCTCTCTCACGCGCCACCTGGACCAGAAGAGCCGAGAGAGGAGAGGTCGGGAGCAGATACGAGAGAGAGGAGAGGTTGGAAGCAGAACCGAGAGAGAGGAGAAGACCTGGCGGTAGGCGCCGAGAAAGAGGAGAGGAGCGGGAGGAGGAAGGGATAGGGAAAATTGAGGGAGGGAGGGAGAGGGAGAGGGAGAGAGTTCGCTGGTTTGGGCCTTTTGGATGGGCCGATGGGGGAGGGAGGGAGAGGGAACTGAACACCTCCAGTAATTGAAGGAGCAATCCAGCGAAAATTTTGGATTGTAATCACTAGTAGGGCTGAAGAAAAATTTTCCAATCGATGGATTTGTATAACTAATACTTCTCAATAAATATTATATAGTTAAGTCCAGTATTTGTTTTACTGCTCAAAGGAAAACAAGGTTTAACGCCTTTAATGTATTTGTATAACCAATACTTCTCAATTTAATTGTTACAAAAAATTATTATTTACAACATTGTTGCTTTACTTTACGATGCTAACCATCAATTAGCTTGGTTAATAATTTTGTAGAATTATAAAATATTGATACATGTACGATATTGTTTAATTTATTATTTATTTACATATATAAATGCACTTGCATTTCCCTGTATTAGACACATTTAAAATGCATGTCTATATCATTTATTTCTGAAAACTAGAAAGACACTGATTCAAAGATATATGCGAACCGATGCCGAATTTTTTATTAATATCCAAATTTAATATAAAATTTCAAAAAATAACCGCATGGCCGGTTTTTTTCGAAATGTACCCATTCCGGAAAAATTTTTTCCGAAACCAAGCTCTATATCCGGAAAAATTTTATCCGGAAACTCCCTAACCCCGGAAAATTTTTTTCCGGAAACACGCTGAAACCGGAAAAAAATTTTCCGGAAACGTCCCACATCCGGAAAATTTTTTTCCGGAACCGGGGCTGCGGTATAAACTCGGCCCACCACTGGAAGAAGGAAATCAGCGGAGCCGTCCCTTTCAGCACTGTTTAAGAGGTAATTTTTATTTATTTATTTAAATATTGAAATCTAGATAGTTTAGAATAATATCCCAAAAAATTAGAAATTTAGAAATTGTGTAGAATAATGTCCAAAAAAATTAGAAATTTAGAAAATTGTGTAGAATAATGTCCAAAAAATTAGAAATTTAGAAAATTGTGTAAAATAATGTCCCAAAAAATTAGAAATTTAGAAAATTTTGTAGAATAATATAGGAAATACCGAATAGTTTACAATAATTTAGAGAATACCAAAATGGTTTAGAATAATTTATAAAATACCGAAATAGTCTAGAATTGTTTAGAAAATACCGAAATAGTCTAGAATTGTTTAGAAATTATCAAAATGGTGTAAAACAATTTAAAGAATACCAAAATAGTGTAGAATAATTTAGAAAATACCAAAATTGTTTAAAATAATTTAGAAAATACCGAAATAGTCTAGAATTGTTTAGAAATTACCAAAATGGTGTAGAACAATTTAAAAAATACCAAAATAGTCTAGAATAATTTAGAAAATACCAAAATTGTTTAGAATAATTTAGAAAATACCGAAAAAGTCTAGTAAAATTGTTTAGAAATTACCAAAATGGTGTAGAACAATTTAAAAAATACCAAAATAGTCTAGAATAATTTAGAAAATACCAAAATTGTTTAGAATAATTTAAAAAATACCGAAATAGTCTAGAATTGTTTAGAAATTACCCAAATGGTGTAGAAAATTGTTCGATTAATTTAATTTTTTTTAGGCATCTGTTTTCCTTTCGGAGCTCTGATTGTCTGATCGATCAGATCTACGATTCAGGTTTTTATATTTGTATTTTTTTAATTTTAATTTTAAAAATAATTAATTAGTTCATTTTAATGGTTTAGAATATTGTCTGATTAATTTAGAAAATACCAAAATGATGTACAATAATTTAGAGAATACCAAAATGATGTACAATAATTTAGAAAATACCAAAATGGTTTATAATAATTTGAAAAAATTTAAGGTGATGTACAATATTGTTCGAATTTTGCAGTATGGCAGACCCAGTACTTAAGCATAGATTTAGCCCCCTGTTGTGGATAGCTCACAGTAATCACAGGATATCTGAAGCGTCTAAGGAGGTAAACATTTACTTATTTCGTTTTTCATAACTCTGTAAGTAATCAAATAAATATTGTAATTAATTTTTTTTCTTATTTTAGAGTAAAGAGATTTTAACCGTGAGACATTATCGACACAAATGTGAGTATAATGAGAGGTATGCACCATTTTTAATTCGAATGGGCTTATATCAGCTCGCGATATTGCCTGATATCGCCCTCGATGCGGCCCTCATTCATGGACTTGTCGAGCGGTGACGTCCGGAGACACACACTTTTCATCTTCCATTCGGAGAAATGACAGGTATTAACTAATTTAAATATATATTTTTTTTATTCCTTACTGACAAGTCAAATATATTACAGTTACTCTGGAGGATGTGAGTTGTCTCTGGGGTTTGCCTATTACGGGGGAGCCGGTAACGGGATTTACAAACTCGGCGAGTTTTCATGGCCGACTTTATGACTTACTGGGCGTGAAAGATAATGAAGTGAAGGGGTTTATGAAAAAGAGGGGAAATGATACGTACGACATGCTTATCGCTAAAAAAGCTGTCCGTGAGCGCTTCAAAAAATTACCAACAGATGCGAACGACCAACAATTGAAGTGGTTAGTATTTTTTTTATTTACAACTCTATTCGTATTTGATATTTTGAATAATGTACTCACATTTTAAAATTGACGGTTAGGTATGTCCGTGGATTTCTCCTCGACATGCTAGGGAATACCATGTTTGCTGACAGTAGCGGGGACGGAATACCACTGTGGTATCTCGGCATGATTGAAAACTTGGACGAGCCGAGGAAGTACAACTGGGGCGGAGCTGTTCTCGCCTATTTATATAGAAATCTGTGCCTCGCATCCAGTCCTTCATGCCACTCCATGCATGGTCCCACCATGCTTCTGCAACACTGGTCGTGGACTCGATTTCAAATTCACCGGCCGTTACCGGGAGCTCAACCGAACTGGGGCGCAGAAACAGAAGAGACATGCCCCGCCTTTGCTGACTTATGGAAAGGCCCACACAATTGGGAAAACTCGTCCCATGGTGCAACCTCCGGTCCAAGTATCCCTCGCGACCAGATTCAGAAACTGACGGATAACATGGTCAATTGGCAGCCATATGCTTCTGTTTACCACGACCTTTCGAAAACAACCCGGGCGGACCAGGTACATTATAGTAAAAACCTCTTTCTTTTATTCATGTCATCACATTTATAATTTCTACCTAACATTGCAACTCTAAAATTGACAGCCGTTCTACCTGTACCGCGGTCCTCTTATTTTTTATTGGATTGTTGAGCATCACAATCCTGATCGCTGCATGCGACAGTTCGGAAGATGGCAACAGATAGAGCCACCGCTTCCCCAGGATCCGCTCGAGCACCAAGAGCTGCACAAGTAATATTCACAAATCATATGTGGTTTACTTATTTTAAAGTACTTATTTACTTATTTATCATACTAACCTTGTAAACAGGTTGAAATCGGGCTCAAAGAAAAATGCCAACTGGGCGCAACTGCACCGTCGGCATGTAAACGAGGCGACACATTATGCAGATCATGTGTACGAAGTAGGTCGTCCGTGGGATATAAATGACCTCCTAAGATATCGTAAATGGTACCAGGAGAACTGCATGGCATCCGTCTACCTGTTTGGCCAGCACGTGGTGGGGATGGATCGTAATGTTCCGATTCCAAGAGACGAGCACTCCAAGTCTGGATATATTCCCAGTGGATCGACATTTGTTCGAACTGTAAATATTTCTAACTCTGAATTTTATGATTGGTTTATTATATATCATTTATTATACTCCAAATATATGTACAGGCTTTGCGTGGGATAGGAGAGTTAGCACATGGCACACGGGCATTTTTCACGAAGGGTCTCCGTGCAATTGGCAAGGGCAAAATGAGACTAGGTTTGTGTCTCTGCAGAGATAATGGTTATGGAGACCGTGCTATTGCCATGTTGGAGGATGCGGGGGTTCCACCTAACTGGGAGGAAATTCCATCCGACGATTCTTATCCTTTGGGAACGGAGCCGATGCCAGCTGGCCCCGTATTTGAAGGCCCAGATCCAGTGACGGGCTGGTTATATGATGGCTCACAATGGAGGGATTACATCCGTCCGGGAGAGTTCGCAGAGCATAATCTATCATCACGTGCCAACGCTGGCCAGGTATAAATTTAACTTACAAGATGATTCAAAATTTAGTTTGTAGCTAAGAAAAAATATGTATGAACTAAAGGTGCCGATGCAGACGCAGGAGCCGATGCAGACGCAGACGCAGGAGCCGATGCAGACGCAGACGCAGGAGCCGATGCAGGAGCGGGAGATGACTGGTGATGAATGGTTGCAAGAACTATTCGGCGATGAATTGGGCCCGGTATATAATACTTTAATTGAGATAATTTTGTTTTTTAATTTACAATGAACAAGTAATAAAAATTTTCTTATGAAATGCAGATGTCTCAGGATCAAGCAGGTTATCGTTACTATCCAGGACTGTCTCAGGAGCAGGCGAACGAGATGGAGCAAATGCAATTTGACCAGGCAAGACACGAATCAATGATGGCTCATATGGAGGCACCTCCGACTCCATTCTCCGGCCATGTATTCGGTGATCCTGGGGCGTCGTCATCTTATCCATCAGGTGATCCTGAGGCGTCGTCTTCTTATCCACCTCCTGCAGAGGATCTGTCTCAGACACCACATGCAGTGGATCCCACTGACGGACCGCGCCGCTCACAGCGTTCTAGGGTTGACACTTCTCGCTTCTCACATTCGCAGTATCCGGACCACCATGTATATTCACAGCGTGGCCAGTAGGATTTATAGATTTTATCTTGTTATTTGCGTTATATCTTGCTATTTTTTATTATCTTGTAGGACTCCTCGTATATTTTTTTTATTTATACATTTGTGTTATGTTTTGTTATTTTTGATTTACCTTGTCATGTGTGTTGCATCGAAACCATATCCTATAACTTAACAAAATAAAATAATTCTCAACACGTACAAATAAAATAATTCTCAACACGTACAAATAAAATAATTCTCAGCAACATTAGAATCAAGTAGTTCTTAACACATAGAAATAGAAAAAACACACAAGTTAATTTCTACGACGCAGACTGAAATGTTGTCCGAGGGTGCGCCAAACGGTTGTACTTGTCCTTGTTGGTTGCTCTGCCGCTGCTTGCGCCTGTCTTGCTGCCTCCTCTACATGTAGTGTAGGGCATGCATTAGATTGTGAATTTAGTTAAAAAATCAACAACAGTTGGTTGATCAGTTATACCTGCAGCATTTCTATCAATTGTCTCACGATGAGCCTGGTGTCCGAGTCTCCGACCACGCATTCTGTCCATTTCCATCGGTATGCGGTCGTGCCGTCTCCTTCCTTTTTTGATCAGTCTCGACTCAGGTTTAATTTTCGGGCCCTCATACGCAGGCCATTCACATTGGTTGCCTTTCGGTTCCCAATGTCCACTCCATGTCTGTGCCACTATTGACATACGGTACAATGGGTTGACGTATAAATTTTCATTATATCTCATTTCACGGACAACGGCCATGAAATGAGAACAAGGTATGCCGGTCAATTGAGGTTTCTGACATTCACATTCAACCTTGTTGTTGTCCGTAACAACAACCCTATACCCGAAATCCCTACGAGTATACTCAAGTCTCGGTTGATTACGCCTTGCTGGTATTTTTTCACCCTTAACCATGACCTCAAAAAGACCATGTCTTCCACGGTAAGGAATCACAGTCATGTTCCTTCCTTTTTCAATTCGCTTTTGCAATAACTTAGTTACCCTATCGGACCACACCTGATCATGTTGACATGACATTTGAGCTTTGTTACATCGTTCAAAAAACCACTTATTCAACTTATAGAACGTGTCCTCCACGACCGCTGCAACCGGTAATCGCCGACTAATTTTGAACACGGCATTCAGTGACTCTGACCCATTTGTTGTCATTATCCCCCATCGGTGGCCTCCGTCCAAAGCTTTATATAACTTATCTGGACATGGAAGCTCGTCTTCATCGTTAGGGTTCCTTTTACCCACCTTGTTAAGGTAGTCGATAGCCTGCGGACAACCAATTTCAAAGTCTTGTAACATCTCTTGCAACCTCCTAGGTTTGCATTTGTTCACTCCAGCTATGAATCTGTCGCTAACCTCTCTCTTACGGCCTACGTGCTTGTAGAGATTTTCGGCGACATGTTGGGAGCAATACCGATGCACACATTGATCGGTAGACTCATCCCATCCGAGATTTGGATCCTGAAACACGGCTTTAATTCCCAAATGTCTATCCGATATGACACAGAAGAATCGATTATCTCCAATTACTTCCAACCTTAACCATCTCATAAAAAAACCCCAGTTGTCAGCGCTTTCTTTCTCCACAATTGCAAAAGCTACTGGAAGCAATTGGTTTTCAGCATCATACATACAAGCCATTAGCAGCCTACCTTGGTACCGTCCCGACATGAAACATGCATTGATACTAATCACTGGTCTGAGGAACGGTATCGCTGCAATACACGCTCCGAATGCCCATGCCGCTCTGTGGAAGTGCCTATCGGTTTCTTTCTCAATCGGTTTCGAGATCACACAATACTTAGTTCCTGAATTGTTTCTCTTGATGGCTTCCAATAGTGGAATAAGTAAGTTGTACGAGTTCTCCCAACTCCCAAATAGATTTGCAATAGCAAGCTCACGGCCTCTCCATAATTTGTTGTACTTGGGGGTTTCCTTATCATATTTCATCATGACGATATCTCGAATATGATTTATAGAAGAGCACACGTCTCTTCTAATGGTTTTATCAATCGCAAGGGCAACCATCTCTGCTGTCAGCTGACAATGATCAGTACGTGTTGCCGATACTGTGCACGTATGGGGAAGTGCTTGTTTGGTAATAATCCAAGATTCTGAAAGAATGTTCTGCTTTGCGGACACCTTAAATTTACAAAAAGCATCTCTGCACCCCACCTCGTAACGTCTAGGTTCGCTCCTAAGAACCCTGCACTCACAATTATTTTCAAGATGAAACTCATTGATTGCTATCTTTAGAGCCGTTTTCGACTCATAAAATACACCTTTAGCCAATGGATTATCAAATGTTTTTTTTGACTTGCCGAAAAAATCGACATCCGCAGGCCGAAAACTGGATATGTCATTGAAACTGTCAACCGGATGTGTCATATTTTCCCGACCAGTAATCGGGTACTGTAATTGACGGGATTGTATTTGACGGAATTGTGGTTGTGACTGGTTGGGCTGTCTGATATCATCATCAGAACCTGACGACTCACCGGAGAGCATCTCATCTCCACTCGCCAAACTATCAGAATCAATTGCATCCACAGGTACATGAGAATAATCACGTACATGTCTGCGGACCGCACTGGGACTGGGTCGGGATCTCATTGGTATATCAACAGAGTGCCGACCAGTATTAGGTCGGGATCTAACTGGTATTGGGTCTTCATCGACATGATTATGACTGCTACTGGGTCGGGATATAACTGGTTCATTCACAGAGTTGCTACCGATACTGGATCGGGGTCTCATTCTTACATCCACAGAGTACCGACCGGTGCTAGGTCGGGATCTAATTGGTATTGGGTCGGGTTCCACAGGAATCCGACTGGTACTGGGTCGGGATTGAGGTTCAGGTATATGACTGGTATAGATCGGTTCCAATTCTACATATAACTCCAGAACCGGTAACCTTTGTGAAAAAGACAACACAATTCCTACAATCATTTCGAATGATTGTTGGTTCATTACCGGTACTAATTGGTAGTCACGTTGGCCATCAGTGGACATGTTAAATCTGGCCTGGATTTCCAGATTTGCATTGCTAGAATTGTACCCAACTAATTTATAAATCTCATTCACAAGATAATCAAAACTGTGGTCCACGGTTAGCGGTAATGAGTATTTAGCTCGGGTACTGTAATAGACCCCGTCATCATTATATTGGATTTCCCCTCCAATATACATTTTCACACAAATAGTTGTCATTTCTAATTTCGATTGGTCTGGCAATTTCAAAAATAACAACATATAAGTAATTAAAATTTGTGTTGCCATTAGTAAAAATATTCTACACAATTTTCAATAATTATTCTACACTATTTTGGAATTTAAAGAAAATAAAATTACCTCAATCGAAAACCAATCGATCTGATTGTTAGAGCTCCGTAAGGAATCCGAAAAGCAAAAAGTTCCTAAAACAATTCTAAATCATTTCAGAATTAATCAAAATTATTTCAGAATTAAAAAATTATTTTAGAATTAATAAAACTTTTAAAATTATTCTGCAGCATTTTTAATCTTTTTTCAATTAATATGACAATATTCAGAATTTAAATAATTTCACATTAAATAGTTACATATTTAAATAATTACAAATTAAATAATTTCACATTAAATAGTTACATATTTAAATAATTACAAATTAAATACTTCTAAATTAAAATTATAAATCAAATAAATTTAAATTACAAACAAATGAAATTAAAATTATAAATAAATAAAGAAAATTAAAATTATAAATAAATAAAGAAAATTAAAATTATAAATTACAAATAAAGAAAATTAAAATTATAAATAAATAAAATTAAAATTATATATTAATTAAATTTAAAATATAAATAAATGAAATTAAAATTGTAAATTAATTAAATTTCAAATATAAATAAATTAAATTAAATTATAAATTAAAACTTACTGTGAGAGAGCGCACCTGGTGAAAGCAACGACGCACCTGGTGAAAGCAACGACACTCTGCAGTTTTAACAGAGAATTGAATAGAATTCCGGAAAAAAAAATTCCGGAAATAGAGAATTACCGAAATTTTTTTTTCCGGAAATGGCCTAAAACCGGAAAAAAAATTTCCGGAATTTCTCTGTTTCCGGAAAAAAAATTTCCGGTTTTAGATCCCATTTCCGGAAAAAAATTTTCCGGAAAGGATACATTTCAAAATCAACCTGCCATGCGGTTATTTTTTGAAATTTTATATTAAATGTGGATATTAATAAAAAATTCGGGAACCGATGTAACATTTAACTTTGTCTGTGAAGAGTTCATACATAAGTTATTAATTAAGTAGTTAAGTCCATGTGCAAAAATATTAAAACCGTAAATATATGTGTTGACTAGCATTGTCTATTTGGCCTATATAATTTTTTTCTTCTTCTAACAAATAAAAGAATAAACTGTGAAATATATACTCCGAATTTACTTGACTACAAAATATTAGAGGATAATCAATAAGAACTATGAAATTAAAATTGAACTCCTTAAGTATCCGTCTTTTCAAAAAATTTCCGTAAGATGTTATGTTTTGAATATTTTACATTCTTCATTTGTTTTCTAACTTTTTGTTATAAATTCTTAGTTAAAAGAGAAGGGTTCTAAATTATTTTTCTACGAGATCTATTTATTACTATAACATTCAATCTCAAATTGTTCTGATTTATTTCATTTAACTAGTTTTCTTTTATATTTTTTTTATAAATTAGGTTAGCAAAATATTAGTGGTTAGATTGAAACCATCTTTCATGAAATGAATTAAAAATTTGAATTATATTCTGATTTTAGTCTAAATTGTTGTTCTTATTTTACAACTGTTAATATTAATGTTGAAAAAATTATCTCATTTTGTTGGATTATATTACGATAAATAAAATACATATTTCAATACAAAAACTTCTTAAAAGATAAAATCAAATATACAATACGTGCTTTGTTGGTACCATCGTGGTGCTTTCAAACATATATGGTAAAAGAGTTACATTCGATCTAAAACAAAATGAATGGATAACCTGAAAAAATATCCATAGAAGCATTTGTCATAAAGTTTTTAATTATGTCTAGTTTGTACAAACAACAACATAAATAATTTTAAGGGTAGATTTAGGAGTGCCGATGGATACGGTGTGGATTGAATGAAGACGTTTTTATACATTTCTAGATATAATTGTTTATCCATACTTATTTTCATGTGTGATGTTTTAATCTTATCTATATTTTATTCTTATTAATTAAGGTAATGAGAAATTGAACGAATAATGAAGAATCATCAAATAAATTAATATCTTATATATAATCTATATTATAATAAATTATTACTATATTAAACATATCATAAATATTAGGAGGGATCAAGTTACAACAAGTTACCACAACTCTTTTTTTTATATTTTCAAAGTTCAAATTGTCGATCCAAACTGTTCAACATGATCTCCACAATAAAATGTGCTTGGAGACCAAATTTATATTTTTTTGGAATTTGTTTACTATTTATTAAGATTGGTACAAAATTCAATGGTTTGAATTTAACTAGTTTTTATACCCATCTTAATAAATAGCAAAAAAATTCCAAAAAATGTAAAATTTGGTCTCCAAGCACATTTTATTGTAGATATCACATCTAACGGTTTGGATCAACGATTTGGACTTAAAAATGTAGAAAATAGTTGTTGTAACTCAAAAATTGTTGTAACTTGGTCCCTCCTCTATATATATAATATCATGAATATAAAAATTATAAATTATTATCGAATATGAATATAAAATATTGTACAAGTCAATTTTATCATAATTACTAATAAAAAAAACTATATAAATTGTTCAACAATTTTTTTTTTTTTGAAAAGTAGTGGTATGACCACCGATTTCATAGAAATCAAGCATACTTGATTTGGTACCCAAAATGGGTACCAAAATCAAATATGGTAAGTCTTATAACAGTTCAACATCAAAAGACATAAAAACATACAAAAAAAAACAATGTCACATCAAAAGCTAATCTCCCAACATAATGAATACTAATAAAGCAAAAGCTTAAAAATCAGTCATATCTTAGAAGACTAATAATCCAAGAAGTCATCATCCGTCAACTCGTCTTCAGACATTTGACTTTAGGGGCTGCCAGCTCCAACAGCCTGGGTTGACTCCTCTCCCCCCTCCAGTATTTGATCTGGGAGGTCCTTAATATCACATGAAACCATTAGACTTAATTTTAAGTATAAATTTTCAGATCTAGATTTACACCAAAAATTAGCTAAAGAAATTATCTTAAATCCTAATGATTTAGTGGAAATGGGAGTGGTATTATCATTAAAAATAATTCTATTTCTTTCTAACTATACAGTTCATAAGATAATGCCTCTTAACAATTATACAAGTAATTTATCCTTTAAGGGGATAAAAGCATTAAATAACCACAAATTATCTAAAGAATTACATCATTTAAAATGTCAATAAATCAATATAATAATAATAATAACAAAATTTATAGTTATAAAAATTATCATATATAATTTAGAGTAATAAGTACATGAGTCTGGCTAAATTGCTGTTGGCAGCAGTTCTGCCCAAGTGCTGCCGGGGCTATATTTAGTCGTGTGATCCCCAAACAACAAATCCAAACCGTTAGATGTTTAATCTATATTATAATCTACTTGGAGACCAAATTTTACATTTTTTGGAATTTTTTTACTATTTATTAAGCTGGTTTGAAAACCGCTGTTTTCAATGTTGCAAAAATTTACTGAAAACAACGGTTTTCAAACCAGCTTAATAAATAGTAAAAAAATTTCAAAAAATATAAAATTTGGTCTCCAAGTAGATTATAATATAGATTAAAGAGTAAAACTAATATACACTTAAGTGTACCGTACACTTAACCCTAGGACAGTTGGATTTCTTTAAAAGTCGTGTAGATTCTTTAAAAGTTATGGAAGCACGAATCTCAAAGCTAATCGTACAGTCCTAGGGTTAAGTGTAAGGTTCACTTGATACACTTAAGTGTATATTAGGTCTACTCTAGATTAAATATCTAATAGTTTGGATTTATTGTTTGAACATCACACAGCTAAAAATAGCCCCGACAGCACTTGAGTAGAATTGCTGCCAGCAACAATTTAGCCGGACTCTAAGTACATAATAGCTCATCTATACTTTTACCTGATAAACTGATAAAAAAAAATATATCCATGGTCATCCTCATATTTATTAAATTAACGAAAATAATCCTTATCTATACTACTTGCTTTATCAAATACAATTGAATAAACGGCTAAAAATGATTTTGTTGACAGCCCTAGATAGAAAAGGTGGTAGTTAAACCAGCCCCCCATAAGCTATTTCAAGCAATGTACAGATGGACAACACAAAGGACATTATATAGTTGTTGCAAGATTAGAGCTAACCGCTCTAATCTAAAAACCAGACCAGATACGGAGCTTCTTTTCTAAAAACCCACCATGAATTTTCACACCTCAAAAAAGATGTTCTTCTTGGTGCTTGTTTCAATCTTGCTGTTTGCTTTTATCTCTAATTCTCAAGCAACCCGGCTTCCCAACTCTTATTCCTCGCAGAAAGGTTCGCAATTTTGTTTTGTTTTCTCTATGATTATATTGGTTGTGTTAAAACTTAAATTAAGAACTTCAATTGTTAATATTTAGAAAGTAGAGCTATTTACCAGTTTCATTAAATACGAGATGAATAATAGGGTCATTAGAAATAAAACTAATTACAATTTCTTACCCCTTCTAAGTAAATTGTCTCTGGTTAACACTTTCTTAATTTCATTGTTAAGAAAAACAAACTCTCAATGTAATAAAAATGTAGCACTTTTAACACCTTTTATAATATTACCAGTAACTAATAATATCAATCATATTGAGGACAGGTGAAACAGAGAGCAATTGGTGTTCTAAATCATGTCAATTTTATCGTAAATGAGAATGATTAATTCGAACTGAACTGTTGTTACAAGCGACTAAATTGATGCTTGATTAAATTTTTGTCAGCAAAAAGTTACCCTTTCGAGTTTTACTGTGTACAAATCTTACTCCGCCGCCTAAGACTAAACCGATCGAGACTATAGTTCTGTAATGAGATGAAATTATTTTCTCGTTTAGTCTTTTAATTCAATTCAAGTATATGTACATTTGATGAAAATAAGATTGAGATTGAGTATGTGTAAATAAATTAAGAATAATTAAGAAATTTTAGTAAATCTTTGGTAGATAATCAATGTGTAAATCTTTGATAGATAATCTTTGTGTAAAAAGTTAAAAATGATTCTCTAATCTTTATCTATTACCTTAATTAATAGATAAAGATAACAGGTAAATCAATTAAAAATTAAAAATGATTCTCTAATCCATTAAACATTTTTAATACTCTATTACTTTACCTTAATAGATAAAGATAGAATATGGATTGATTTACACATTACTCTAATCTTTGGTAGACAATCTCTATCTTTATCTTTATCTTTATTTTTATCTTTGTCTTTGTCTTTGGTAGATAATCTTTGTGTAAACAATTAAAAATGATTCTCTAAAATTTAGTAAAAAGTAGAGTATGTGTCAATCAATCCATATTCTATCTTATCTATTAAGGTGACAGGTAATTAAACAAATAATTAATAATTATTGAATAAATTAATATCTTCTAAAATTTAATCTAAAATATAATAAATAATTACTATATTAAACATATCAAATATATTAGAGGACGGTTCCAATACCTCATATTTTTCATATCTTATATTTTATATATTTGTTTTCAAAGTTTAAATTATCGATCCGAACCGTTCAACATAATATTTATACTAAAATATGAATGGAGATGAAATTTTATATTTTTTGGAATTATTTTTTGAAATTTTTGTACTAATTTTTAAGATAGGTATAAAATCATTGTTTTTGAATTGTTCAAAAAACAGTGATTTTCTACCCATCTTAAAAAATAGTACATAATTTCTAAAGATTCTAATGGTTGATCTGAATCGTTCAACATGATTTCTATATGAATATGTACTTGCAGATCAAATTTTACTATTTTTATATAGGTAGAAAACTACTGTTTTTGATGGTCCAGAATTTTCAGATCAAGCGATTTTCTATCTATCTTAAAATATAGTAAAAAAATTTAAAAAATGTAAAATTTGGTCTGCACATACATATGAAAATCATGTTGAACGGTTCAGATCAACTGTTAAAATTTTGAAAACAAAAATACTGATCTATAGTACGGACCCATCCGTGATATGTATAGTACCATGGACTCACTCAAAAAAATATATAAATGTTAGACAAATTAATTTTATCATAAATTACTAAGAAAAACATCATTTAAAATGTTGATAAATTAATCTAATCATAATAATAAAAAAAATTATATAGTTAGACAAATTATCATATAAAATTTAATATTTATAATTTACTTTAGAGTAACAAATACACAATAGCTTACCCTATACTTTTATCTGATAAATTAACAAAGAATATTACTCTTACTCACAGTCATCCTCATACTCATTAAATTAACGAAAATAATTCTTATCCATACTTATTTTATCAACTACAATACAGATCGAATAAACGGTTAAAAAAAATTGGCCATTAGTTAAACTGGGCCCCACATAAGCTATTTCAAGCAACTTCAAAAATGTCAAAAAAAGGAGCAATATACAAATGGACAACACAGAGACTTTATATATTTGTTGCAAGAGCTAACCGCTCTAATCTAAAAAAGTCAGACCAGATACGAAGCTTCTTTTCTGAAATCCACCATGAACTTTTACACCTCAAAAAAGATGTTCTTCTTGGTGCTTGTTTCAATCTTGCTGTTTGCTTTTATCTCTAATTCTCAAGCAACCCGGCTTCCCAACTCTTATTCCTCTCAGAAAGGTTCGCAATTTAATATTTTGTTTTGTTTTCTCTATGATTATATTTGAAACTTAAAGCTTAAGAACTTTAATTGTTATTTTTGTTTAAAAGTTCAGCTAAATAGAGTCATTAGAAATTAAACTAATTAGTAACTACAATTAAACTTCCTTTCACTTAACCAAACAGAAAAATCTTTTGTTATTAAGGAAAAAGAAATTCTCAATGTAATCATAAAAATAAAATAGCACTTTTAACACTTCTTACTTTCTTAGAATTCTACCTATAATATCAGTCATACTGAGGATATGAGAAACAGAGAGCATGCCAGTTTTATTTTAATGTACCAGCTAATTGTCTTTTAGAAACAATCTAAAATGAGACTACAGGAACTACAGCGATTGATTTGAACTGAACTGTTTTTATAAGCGATCAAATTGATGCTTGATTAAATTTTTGTCAGCAAATTAACCTTTAAAGTTTTGTTGTATACAGATCGAGAAGCATTGCACAGAGTTTTACCGGAGAAGGTGAGCTCGAAGAGGGCACCAAGTCTTACGCCTCCTTCGCCTAAGGCTAACACCAGTCCACCTGAGGGCCCACATAATCGTTAAAACAATGAGTGAGTCTATGATACTATGCATATTACGATTTGACACTGTGTTACGGCTCTATATTTGAGTTTTCAAATCCTAACGGTCGATCCGAACCGTTCATCTTGTTCTCTATATTAATATGTGTTTGGAGACCAAATTTCACATTTTTTGAAATTTTTTTACTATATTTTTAGATTTATTGAAAATCACTGTTTTTAGATGGTCCAGAATTTTCAGATCAAGTGATTTTTTAAATATCTAAAAAAATAGTAAAAAAATTTCAAAAAATGTAAAATTTGATCTCCAAACACATATTAATATGGAGAACAAGATGAACAATTTGGATCAACCATTAGGATTTGAAAACTCTAATATAGAGCCGTAGCACGGTAACAACCCGTGATATACATAGTACCATAGACTCACTCTAAAACAATTCTCTCTTTAATTGTCATTGTATCGGCATGAGCTTGAATAGGCAGGATAATTAATGTGCATCTTTTATTTCTAATTAGGCAACAGGCGTATGTAACTTGCCATATAAAAATGGTGGTGCATTAGTAGAGAGGGTATATATATATAATTATGTATAGTCCAAAATACAAATAGTTCAATAAAACGGTGCATTAATTAGTATCTAATTATCATATAGTTTTTTTTTTTTTTGGAGCCTGAAACGAATTTTGGTGTATTATTATCACTTTGGTGTATTATTTTTGTCCTTCACATAAATATAACTGCATATTATATTTGAGGGAAAGCATTGCTTTATCATTGCTTTAAATCAATGTTTAGATGCTACGTACGCTAAATAAAAAGGGGTAAAAGATAGTTACTAAAAAAATTTACAAAAATTATATTCCCGGAATCAATTATGTACTATGATTTTGTGAAGAAAATTGCTTGAGACAGAGAATATCTATTATAAAATTATAGAGAATTCAAAGGGACATGCACCTTCTCAGTATTTAAGAAAAATAAATAGAAGAATTGCCTCTTTGATATAAAGTTATAAACACCATCAACAAGGTGATATACAATGAACAGAGAAGATAAACCGTCTATAGAACCACTTGTATTCTTCATCTTTTTCAAGAAATATTTATTGCTTTAATTTCCATCTTATAAAAGGGAGAAATTAAGCAGAGAAGTACGTAGAAACTAGAAACCCATACTACAAATTTCTACTCGCATTGCTCTCCGTTCTATTATAATATCAAATACTTATCCATGGGCATGTCATTAGATCTCCACACAATGTCCCATTGACACATTAGAAACAACAAGGAGTATAAGAAGAATTGAAAAAGAGACTAGATCACATTTGTTTACAATTTCTTTAGGGATTTCGCCATTTTTGATGTTGGTGGACATGATTGGAGATACTACATAAATGGTTTTAATACGACAAAAGATGACAAACTATCGATATATCTTAGCCATAAAAGCATATCAGAATGTGTAAAGGTACAATTTAGTTTCATTATTCTAGACCAAAGTGGATGTGTCTTACCCATAAAGAAAGCAACAGGAACTACAAGTTTCAAATCCAATTCGGATTGGGGCTCTACTTTTTTTTGGTAAAAGAGCAGTGTTCGAATCAATTATTAAGGATGATTGTTTCGTAATTAAAAGTGTCCTTAGTGTTTTTAAAAAAATTCCGGTGGAGCGAACATCACCAGAAATTGTTGTTCCGCTTAGTAACATACCGCAGCAACTCGGACATCTTTTGGAGAACGGAAATGGAGTGGATGTTACATTTAAAGTAGATGGGCAAACTTTTAATGCTCACAAGTGCATTCTCGCTGCGAGATCTCCAGTCTTTTCGGCACAATTTTTTGGTCTGATGAAGGAAAAAACAGACAACAATTAAAATTGAAGAAATGGAAGCTCCAGGGTTCCAAGCACTGCTTCATTTCATATATAATGATTCATTTCCTGGTTTTGAAAAGAGTGAAGAGAAACATGACACTAAATTAATGGCTCAGCATCTCTTTGTTGCAGCTGATAGATACAATCTGGAGAGATTAAAGATAATATGAAAGAAGATCTTGTGTCATGGTATCAACACGAGCAATGTGATTACCATGTTGTCTTTAGCTGAGAGGCACAATTGCAATCATCTCAGAACAACATGTTTAAAACTTTTAGCCTCTCCTGAAATTCTTCAAGAGGTAGCAGCAACTGAACAATTTAAATTTTTAATTGGAAGACGTCCATTATTTTTGAAGAAATTATCAATGAAACAGCAATATATATAGTTTTCTCCTTCCAGTTACAGTTGTTCTTTTCCTTTTCCTTTTCTTTTTCACCAGAAAATAATATATGTACTACAACATATATGATATGTGCATTGTGTTTTTCAATATAAGAGGGAGGGGGGGGGGGGTGGGGGGGGGGGGGGGGGGGGGGGGGGGGTGTATATGTGTCTTGTTCTTGCAATGTGTAATTTATATATCACAATTGTTCTTCATTTGTTTGGCCATGTTATATATCACATAATTTTATCCTGAGAATTCCTCTAATGGATAATATACTTTTTGTCATATGCTTATGGATTATACTTTGAGTTCTCTATAATATAATGAACATTCATTATGAAAATCTCTTTATTCTTTTTTCCACATTATACCCAAATTAGACTCTTGTAATGATGTACATCCGTATGAATCAAACTATAATTTTTCTGAACCTGATTAAGAGGTTTTAGCAAACGCTGTTTACATGATAATAATATACTCCAGTCCAGCCCTTTCACAGCTGGTATGTTTTTGACATGACCGAGCAAAAAGAATTGAGAAAAACATGTGAAAAACACAGAAACAAAATCAAAGCAGCAAGGAACTTAATTCTTTTCTTGAATAACAGATTTCACATAGCCCCTTGTTTGAATTACCAGTATAATTACCTCATAAACTTCCCTATTGTCAAAAGCACCTTGATAGCTTAACTTGGCCAGTCTTTGTATTTTGATCTCAGTTTTAACCATCTTTTACTTTCTTCAGCATTCATATTTTTTTTTTCTTTCCTTTTTGACACTTTAATTAAATCTACATATATTATGCCAGAATCGGTCAAGATTTTAACACTCTACGGAAATTGTGTTACATGTTGTCATATAGCCTAGCCGGAAAAGAAAACAGAAAAGAAAATAAAAAAAAATAAGTGAGGGTTCATAATTAATTCTCGGTCAATATATTAATTATTAATTCTTGGTCAAAGTTTACTCACCAGGCATTATTGATCTCGCTCGGTCGATATATATAACACATAAGTGATCCGAATTCATTACTCTCGTCTCGGTCAAAGTTTAGTCCCCAGATACATTAGCCGCCTTCTTCTTAGTATATATATTTAAGACCTCTATTATTGCATAGGTTACAAACAACAATAACGCACAACAATGGCAGCTAGCTAAGGCAGATAAGATTACGTTGATCGGCGGATGGGCAAGCCCGTTTGTCATGAGGGTCCGTATCGCACTAAACTTGAAAGGAATCAGTTATGAAATGTTGCAAGAGACGGCTGGGAAGAAGAGCGCGCGATCTCTTAACTTGCTGGTGTCAAACCCGGTTTACAAGAAGATACCTGTTCTGATTCACAATGGCACACCCTTAATTATGTGAGTCCATGATCATCGTCGATTCCACGATCATCGTCGAGTTCATGGGTCAATTATTAAATTGAGGAAAATGGTGAAAGGAACTCCAGAAGCTGAAGCAGAGACTGAAAAAATGACCACGACTCTCCAACTACTTGAAGAAGCCTTTTGGAACTGCAGCTTAGGAAAAAACTTCTTTGGAGGAGACAACATTGGATGCTTAGATATAGCGGTGGGATCAAACCTGGCATGGGATGGATAAAGGCAGTGGAGAAAATAGTCGGAATCAAGTTTCTAGATGAAGAGAAGGTTCCTGGTTTGGTTGCATGGTCGGACCGCTTTTGTGTGCATGATGCTGTGAAAGAAATCATGCCAGATATTGACAAACTGGTTGAGTTCACAGCAGTGCTGATGAGAGCCGCAGCTGCCAAGTGAACTTTGTTCAATTTATTATCTAAAATTTTCATTGATGTTTGTTGTACCTGCTTTTGCTTGTTTACTCTTTATCCATTAGCTCCATATTAGTTATCAGGATATTGCTATTCTTGTACTGGCAAAGAAGATATATACATATATATCAAAGGATGCGATTCTGTTTCATCAAATTTTTGTCAATTTAGTCATCTGGCACTGAAAAAATGCATAAGATAAAACTAGTGGAAATGTCCACCCAACAAATGGGGTATAACTTCTAAAATAATTATACTATATAGAACATCAATTTTCACATTTTACGCATGAACTATTTTGTAAGTTCATATCCAATCCATATGAAATGTTTTACTTTGGATTATGTCTAATTCCCTAATCTTCATCAAGTATCTATTTAATTAGATTAACAATTTCTTATCACATGATCTCTAAAACATGATCATAATCTAATTCAGATACTAATTTTATACCAATAATTAATGTTTCTTGTTAATTATCAAAATTAGAGACACTTTATAGTATTTAATTATTAACTAGTTTATAGAGTTCCACAACCAAGTTATCAACATGAATGATATATTAATATATCAATATGAATGATATATTAATAATAAATTACTCAAGGAACAAAATGATGAATAAATGATCCAATTATATGAATAAAATTTAGAAAACAATCATCCAATAACCAGATGCATATTAAAAGTAACGTTAATATATTTTTATTTGGAAATAGCAAATAAATAATTTCTTGATTATATTAAATACAAATAAAAATAATTATATAACTGACATATTTTTCTCAATGCAATTTAAAGCAACCACACATGCATCTATCTTAAAACAAAATCAGGACGGTATTGTCACTCTTGAATCTACAATGAAATGAGTACAGAATTTGGTGCCAAATTATTTCTCTTCAATCTAGAACAAAAAAGGCCCAGCCCAAATCCAAATCAGGGCCCATAATAAATTTATCATTTCTCACTACAAAGCAGATCGATCTGTTTCTAGTGCGTCTCTCTCCGGCCGCCATGGCTGCTTCTTGTGATAGCTTCCTCCTTTGGTGAATCCTCTTGGAGGAGACGCCGCCACAAGGACTTGAGTGTGGCTTTGTGCACGGCCACGAGGAGCGGAGCTGTAGAAGGTGACAAGGTGACTCGTTCCGGTGGAGCCGTGGCGGTGGACACAGGTTGTATGTCGGAGCATGCCATTGGATAGCAATCTGGACGGAGGCGAGCCGGTGGTGGCAGGTTTGGCCGCCTTAATACTCGCAAGCGTCTTGATGCCGGTGGAGGCAGGCGTGGACATGTGGTGGCTGACACTGTATGGGGCATTGGACCTGGACAGCCGCGGGTCGTGAACTCAAGTTTGATACCGTAGTCTCTGGACTTGGAGGCTTGGGTGAGGCGATGTGATACCGATAAATAGCTATTGGACTATGACAATTGGCGATGGAGTGAGTTGCCGATTTGAGCCTACATTAGAGATTGTTGGGATTAGGTCCAGCCCAATAATTCCCTTCAGGTCCTCTATTTCTTCTTGACCTACGCAAGTGAAGAAGCATGGTTGAGGGGGCTACTTCTTGTTTGCTAAAGAGAGAGAGAGGAAGAGATTGTTTATACTAACAATTGAAACACTCGTGTATCTCTTGTAATTTTTTAATTAATAGTGAAGTTTGTCGGTTGGTTGTCTCCTGTTGGAGTAGGCTTGACCAAATCACCTTATCTATTGTTTGCTTTCTCTTGTGTGTTTGTTGGACTCTATATATCTCGCAGTAACATCTTTCCTCTATTATTATTGGTTTTGGTTGCATGCAAGTTGTATTTGTTGGACCCTTATTGTTACACATAAACAATTCAATTCTATATGCCACTATTGATCTACCTATGTCAAAATAGCCATCATGCAAAATTCATCAATTCTTAGGGAGCAGACGCAATACCTGACTCCATTAGAGTATTTATGCACAGCTTATCTCAAAAGCGGTTGATGAACTTGTAAGACAGCGGCAAGAAAAACTTCGTGCCGATGTAGAGGTTGAAGCGTCGGCAGCCTCCTTAGTGTTAGGATAAAGCCTTCCAAAGCTACAAGACTGCCCTTGTGAGATCGTGTTCACAATTTCTTAATGATCTCACCTCTCTATTCTTTAATGGAGAAGAAGTAGAGAAGGCTACAGAATTGACTAGATGACGGCTAGAAAATTCTGTAACTTTTCGTATATCCTTGTGCTTTGGGGACCAACCTATTTATAGAGATGTAGAGTCGGCATATTGCCAAACCCTAACCCTAACCCTAAACCAATTTTCTGCCACATGCCAACTTAAAAAACGTGCATCAAAACACGTGCAACTGCATCAAAATCCATGCAGAAGCTGAAAATTTGGTTTCCTTAATTGCAAATTTCAGAATCAATCCATCAATGATTTGATTTTTGCCTAAATTGTTCTACACATTTGTGGACCACATCCTAATGAATATATTGATTGTCTACTTCCTTATTTGATCACTTTAATTGACAATCATATATGACAGTAAACAATGCATAATTAGATTACATATATGCTCAATATTGGCATTAAATCCAACGAGGTTGGCAATAAATCCAACAGTATTTATCTCTAATTGCTCAAATCTTGTTGGTATACAGTATATTAGATCTTTTGTGGATTTCTTGTAGTTTGTACCTGTGTACCGGTATTCCGCATTTTTAAAATAACCTCCAACATGAAAGAAGGTTGTTCCCAATTACCAACTTCTTGCTGATAACATATGTTGCTGGATGCTCATTCTTTCTTTAATATCTATTGGGGTTGCTGCCCTTTTACTCGTGCTCGACATACTATGATGCATAACATACCGAATGATGCATAACAAAGGGGTCAAGTGCGGGTATCAATGCTCCTTTTATTAATTGAAAGGTATCCATGAAGGTTAAGATTTTTGCATGGCTCTTCCTAGCTGGACAACAAAATACTGATATCGGATGTATTGGTATCCAAGGGTTGCGTGTTGTCACACAAGAATGTCCGTTCTATCAATCAAATGTGGGCAAGACCCATATTTTTCTTCAAAAAGATATAAATGTCTGTTCTATATTAATGACAGCATGGAAACAATAGATCATATAATGTGGGATTACGCCTATACAACCACACTCTGGATCAAGGTCTATTCACACGGCTTGGCATCCCACCATAATATGGGTGCATGACAACAACAAAAACTGCAACCCCTGCTGAAGACACTGTGGGACACTGCATGGACTGCCAATATGTGGGCAATGACAAGAAAAGAATAGAAGAATCTTCTCTCAAGAAATCAACCAATGTGACTACTCATCAATGTCACAACTATCTGTTGGCAGCACTTCAGGTAGCAGTCCTCTCTAGATTTTTGAGTTTTAGTGGTGATCTATTGGTATCGATCAACTTTGCCTCTCCGTGGAAATTTTTTTGCTTTTTTTTTGATGTTTGATTTGTAATTCGGGTTAAATTTAGTGTTAAAATCAAAATAAATTTCTTGAATTATAATTGATAATATTAATTATAAGTTATAGGAACATAAATTATAAGTCAAAACATTATTTTTTTTATCAAGTACCTAATTAGTTAATGGGTTTAATTATGATTCTCTATATTATTAGATTTGGATAAATTTTCTTATTACTATTAGGGAGAAATAATAAATATGTTGAAGAGTTGGAGAATATATATAATATATTGAACTTTTGAAGGAGAAATAAGAAAGCAAGACAAGTTTGAAGGGCATATAAGAAATTAACTCTTTTAGTAACGAAAGAAGGCTTCAACATTTCTTGTGAAGTAATCATTTTAATTATAAATGAAATTGAAACAGTAATATTATCCGACAAATTCTTTTAATATAGCCGGTAATATTTAACTAAACCTCCACTCTTGTGGGAACAACTTGAGCTTGGGGATGACATATTAATTAGCTCTCAGTATTTATAACAAGTACCTAATGTATTTGGTACGATAAAGAACACAAATCGCCTACGTACCGATACAACTACTAACAGGTTAGTTTTCAGTTCAAACCAGGAACTGGTAGCATTAACTGGTTCACCGAGACGCAAAATATAAAAAGAAAAAAATTATGGTCTGCAAAAATTTATCTTTCAAATCTAATCAGTAAGATGTAAATCTGTTACATCGAGATACATTGAACAGAGAGCAGCTTGTGCAACTTGACCTGGCAATTTGATATTACAATTCTTCTCCCCTCAATTTTGCGTCCATGGAAGTAATCCTATCACTTATCAGCATTTGTTGTTTCCCTCTGTCTGTCTCAGTGAACAGTTCTAGCGAGAGAGATTTTTATCAGATACATACAGTGAAAAGATCTAAAGTGCTGCTCTTTTAGGTTAGATATTTTTACTAGATAAACTTTGAATTTGACATATGAAAACGCCAACTCAAAATATCAACTGGATCCAAATCCCCTGTCAAATCATTTGTAAGTTGTAACCACTCCATTTGTAGTTGTCATGTGGTCAAATCTTTTTTTCTTCCTGTGCGATTGACCCGTTATTTTTTTTTTTATTAAATAAAGGTTACCTAATTATTTAATATTTACAATTAATTTTTTTATTTGAGTTTCTAGCATGTGACTTGCTATACATAAAACACTGTCTAAGTTAGTTGTGAGATAACTAGTTGAGTTAATCAACTGACATGCGTACAAAATAGCACTGTACAAGATTGCTCACTCACCATACAGGATTATACTGTTATATATCGACACATCTGCATCAGGGATATATATCACACTCGATTATTGATTAATATTTCTGAACAACTGTTCAATGGGAAAAAAAAGTGTTCATCTATCCAATGATCTGCCGACATTTTTATTAATATCCAACATAAAATTTAAATATTCAATTATGTCCAGCAGCCAGCATATTTTTCTAAAATACCCAAATCGCAATATTATTTTGTGGTTTGAAATAAAAATTCTAAACCGCATATTATTTTGCGATTTGAGATTTTTTTTTTAACCAATGAGATAAATTCAAAGTTTTAGATATATATTATTTTATTTTATAGTTATTTTTCACTAAAGACTAAAAGTTTAATAGTCGATAGCCTATATTAATTTTTATTACAAAGAAGTCAAATTATATTTATTTTATTTTATTTTATTTTGTGGTTATTTTTCACCGAAGACCTCAGAAGTTTAATCACCGATAGCTCTAAATTAATTTTTGTTACAAAAAAGTCCAATTTGATTAGATAATTTAGCATAATTAGCTTAATTAGCATAATTTAGCGTAATTAGCGTATTTTAGCATAATCCAGTGTATGACAGTATAATTAGCGTAATTTAGTGTAGTTAGTGTATTTTAGCATAATTCAGCGTAATTTAAAATAATTAACATAATTTAGTATAATTAGAGTTATTTAGCGTAGTTAAGCGTAATTTAGCGTAATTAGCGTAATTCAATGTAATTAGCATAATTTAGCATAGTTAGCGTATTTTAGTGTAATTCAGTGTATTTTAGTATAATTAGCATCATTTAGCACGGAAGGTGATGTGTCTCAATTTTCTATGTGATAGAAAGCTCGATCAACTGACTATTATCAGATTTCTTTTTCATTTATAGTAATTAATATAATATAATATAGGATATTAGAATGAGTATAGATTTAGATGTTATAGAAGGAACCGTTAAGAAAAAAACAGCTTTAAAGAATGGATATATTATGTTTTGACACTCAAAACCGAAATAATACAAAAATTATTAGAAAATAACTCACAAGCGGTACATTATGTTTTTATAAAAAGTAATGTCAAAACTATAGTAAATTAGAAAAATTTACTCAATATACCAACAAATAAATATAAATTAAAATTAGTTTTTTTCGAGAACTAAATTAAAAATTGTTAAATATAAGAAAATTATGCCTAACTCAGTTGATTAAGAAAATGTGTTTTATATGAAAGAGCTATGCTCGAAATCAATTAGGTGGTTTGAACCGAATTTAAATAACGGGAGTATATTCCCTTTTATCAACTCAAAAAGAAAAAAATAGTCTACAAAAAAAAAAAAAAAAAATAGACGCGCTCAAATATAAATTAGAAATAACATAAATAAATAGACATAACTTGTAGTCTAAATTTGTATGAGTAAGTAAAAAAATTTACTGTGATGCAACTAGAGTTTGCGGATTGTTGTGTATTAAGTACAATTTTCACTAGAGATAAATAACAGCCTGATTATACATAAACTTATATTTGATTTTCAAATTCATAAGTAAACAGTGTCAATACTTATAAGTACATATATAGTTTCCTTCATCCATTATACACCTATTATCTCATAGAGTCTCGTTATAGATGAATGTTCAATTTTCGAAAATAACATCTAAAAAATATTAAAGTGTATTGGATCCTTTAATAAAAAATTTTATAAAAAGCTCATACGGTTTGCCCTGAGTTGAGGTAGATTTGACATGGCAATACAAATTATTAGGGACGGTTTTAAAATTTTAGTTATTTATATGAAAATTTAATTGAATTATTTGTTTTTAAAAATATTTTATATAGTCTAGCTCTTCTCATAAATATCACATGTTAGTTATAATCTAGTAGTTAGAACTTATTTTATAATGATGGAGAATTTGAATTCAAATTCTATTAATTATAATTTGTTCATTTTAATTTGTAGTTATTTCTATCAAGATTTTCAAATTCCGCTCCTACAAACAAGGCTCTTGTATATTTTCTTTTGGATAAATATATATATATATAGAGGTTGGCTACCCTACTTCTATAATCATATGAGGATATATACTTATAAGTTATTTTTTTTATTTTCAAAATTCAAAAAGTCGATCTGAACCGTTAGATGTGATCTCTATATTGAAATGGACTTGGAGACCAAATTTTACATTTTTCTGAATTTTTTTACTATTTATTAAACCACTTTGAAAATCGCTAATCCAACGGTGCCTTCTAATTTTACTGTTTTGTTAAGCCATCGTTGGATTAGGGATTTTTAAAGTGGCTTAGTAAATAGTAAAAAGAATCAAAAAAATGTAAAATTTGGGTTCTAAGAATATTTCAATATAGAGATTACATCTAATAGTTCAAATTGACATTTTAGATTTTGAAAACAAAAAAATAATTTATAAATTGACATTTTAGATTTTGAAAACAAAAAAATAATTTATAAATATATAACCTTGTATGTTTATGTAGGTAGAGTAGCGTTCATTAATTTTGAATATCAATTCTCAATATAACCGGTCCAGCGGTCCCCACAATGTAAATTTGACACGTGCGCTAATGTTGTTGGTTGGTATTCTCCATTGGTTACCAAGAAAAAAGAGTAGCTCATATCATATGGCAAGTTGGTTTGCCGATATTTTCTGCAGTCAAAGTTTTCTTTTGTTTTCTTCCTTTGCTGTGAAAGAGGCTTACAATAACAAAGAAGATTCCTAATTGGATATTATTTCATCTTATCAGGCGTCGTCTTTTTCAGTGAGATTTGTAAAGATGGAATTTCTATAGCAGATCTTTGAAACAGAGAATTGCTGTTGCTCTGTTAAATCCATAATTTATGGTTCTCATATTTGACTAGTTAACAAATCTTTTAAATGATAAGATGAATGTTTTGGTACGATTTGTAGCAAGCACTACTATTTTGCCTCAATAAATCAAATTGTATTATAAATTGATCGTATGATACAACTTTATATATAGTTTATATTTAAACCAAATTGTAGTAAAAAGTTTTGTAGTTAGGGGTGAAAACGGTCTGTGATAAAATTATATCCGTATCTATTTTTATTTTACAGATATAGATATGAATTGGATATATTAGATGGGTACAAATAAAATATGAATCGGATCAGATTGGATATTTTATTAAAAAATATATTAATAAAAAAAAACTGAAGTTCATAATATTTATCTAATTATAATGATCAATACGATAAATTTCTTAATAATATATATTAAAATATTTACTATTCGGATAGGAATAATTACGGATAATTAGAACTTAAAGCCATATCCGTATCTGTTTTCACACCGATATTCGCATACGGATATCCGTATCTAATTTTTCGAGTACGGATTGAATATTATCCGCTCCGTTTTCACCCTTATCTGCAGTGCATTGCTATACTCAGCTGATAGTAACATTATTTTATTGTTGGTCCGGTCATTTGCAGTCTCTATAGCATTAAAAAGGCCATTCAATTAATAATCCAAATTAAGAATTATCAGAAATTGGTTCACTTTCATATGATGCAACCATTTTTGACTATTCTGAAACAAGAGGAGCAATAAGTACAGGCAATGCTTAGGCATTCGACATCTCAAATTTTTCAAGGAGAAGAAGAAAAAATGTCTGAAGAAAGGCTTATCTACCACCTTGCACCGCAGTGTGAAAGTCGAAACTATCGGCTTTGGCCCGACCAAGGAACTTCGTTTCTAAAGATGGTACTTGAACTCATATCTTTTGCTTTTATTCTTTAAATCTTGATAATTTATTTTCTAAAACCAGAGTTTTTCTTATAATTTGTTCATATTCTAGAAAGTAACACTGGCCTTTCAACGTTTTCAATGTATCCAAATAGTTTACAAATTAATGGTATGCAGCACTCTGTTACAAACTAATTAAAATAACATGAAATAGGAATCATACATGGTGTTTTGCATCTTTTATTTCAACTCTGTTCTTCTTTTGTGTGCAAAAATCTAGTCAAGCATTCATGTTTTACACTTCTCAAATTCTCATTTATTGTTTGCAAATGATAGCAGGGCCACACGGTTGTCCAATCAGTTTATCTTTGTACAAATTTCAGATGGTAGCAGAGTTCATCGGCACATTTATCATGGTATTTGGAGGCGCCGCGACACCAACAGTAGATGCAAAGTACCCAAATGTCGAAACGCTAATCGGGAAAGCCACTTCATCAGGTATAGCTGTAGCAATTGTCATCTTCTCGACCGGCCACATCTCAGGCGCACATCTAAATCCAGCGGTCACCATCGCTTTTTCTCTATTCAAAAACTTCCCTTTCGCTTGTGTGCCTTTCTATATATTCGCTCAAGTTCTGGGTTCTATCTGTGCATCAACAACACTCAGTTACATATTTGATCCTCTCGAAAATGGCGGGGTGACAGTACCGACCATCAGTACCAGTCGAGCATTCGTTCTGGAATTTGTGATTACATTCATCCTGTTATTTGTGGTCACTTCAGTGACATTTGACACAGAAGCAGTAAGTATCAAGAAATTCCTAGTCAAATTTATTTTATTATTTTTCAATTCAATAGTGGATCATTAACTAATTAATGTTTTTTTTTATTTTTCTTTTCATTTTCAGAATAAGAAATTAGCAGCTATAGCAGTTGGCTTAACAGTAGTGCTGAATTCGCTGATAGCAGGGTTAGTGAGAACAGAAAAAACTTATGCCTCAGAATTAATTTGATTTCACTTTTCTTTTAAAATTAAGCTAACATCATTTTGACCTCTTAATGATCTCTCTTTGTAGACCGTCAACCGGGGCATCGATGAATCCTGTTCGTACATTAGGACCAGCAATGGTGACAGGAAATTATGACAGAATATGGATATATTTCGCTGCTCCTATTTTAGGGGCAATATTTGGTACCAGTGCGTATGATTATATGAAGTTGGCCTAGTTAGCATCCTTTTTTCTTTTTCTGTATATTAAAATCCCTTAAGATTTCTGGATTTTGGAAGAATTTCTGAAGGCTTGCATAGTTCCTTTGATGCCTTTCATGTTAATTTGAGCCTGTGACATTCATTGGCTCTGTGCTTATTATAAAATTTGGATATATACGAAGTAATGTAAAATGTCAATGGCAACACATGTATTTATGTATCAAATTGAATTATGGCTTACAATATGGCTAGACATAATGGGTTTTGCTGTGTGTGTGTGTGGGTGGGGGGGGGGGGGGGGGGGGGGGGGGGGGGGGGGGTGGAGGGAACGAAAGCTAGATTAAAAAATATATATATATTAATGACCCAGAGAACCAAATAATTACTAATTATAGAAATAAAATTGTACATATATTTTATATTTCATATAATTAGATATATTGTATGTACAATTTAGTATAATCTAAAAGATATTTAGTTCATGATCAAGTGTCAATAAAATTGAATCATTAATTTTAAACTGCTTAATTGATGATCCATTAGCTCTCAAATTCCATTAAACCTAAGACATGATTATCTAAACTATTTAAAAAAAATATCATAAATGAAATTACTTTCAGAAGTCTTTCGAAAAAATAGTAAAAGGTAAAAAGTAGAAACAAACAGAAAACCAAACTAGATTTTTATGTGTACTGATGATGTTGATTGGACAGATTGTTAGCTAGTGGGATTTGTGGATCTGACTCTCCTGCTCTCCAAATAGGAGAACAGAATTCTATTATTTTAAATTAGATTGTTGAATTTTTTTTTATGTACGGATCTCAATACAGATAAACAGTTCTATTTAGAATAATAAAGTCTTGCTTTTTTATTTGAAAAGCAGCGGAGTAAGTTTCGGTATTTCTTGGATCTTAATTCGTACGTTACATGTATTACAGTAAAAGTTAGAGACAAAATTCACAAATTGGATTGGAGTTAAAAACGTAAAATGCACTTGGATTTAAATTTGAATCTCTAATGTAATAATGTGAAAGTTCAACTACGTACTAAGTAACAATTACACATTTAGGAATACAAAATCATATGAACACTGGAAAATTTATAAAATATTAAGGATAAAAGAGAAGGATTCGAATGCTCATATTTTTTTGGGGCTCAATATCGTGTCTCATATCGGTTATTTTTGTTTTCAAAATCTAAGCAGTCGATATAAACCGATCAATATGATATTCATATTAAAATATACTTGAACTTGAAGATCAAATTTTATATATTTTGGAAATTATATACTAGAGTAGAGCTAGGGTGTTCTTAAGCTCACCGAAGTGTTTGATGAGTTTAACTTCAAAATCCATTAAATTAGTTTCAAATGACGAATTCAAAACGTTAGAATCCGCCTACCTTATGAGTGATGCGTCTACATGTGAAAATTTTAAACATTCGAATTAATTTAGTATAAAGTCAATTGATCAAAATTATAAGGTTAATAAATTAATTTTAGTACGTTCATTTTTTGAACGTTTTTTGACTGCTTAACTTTATACTAAATTAATTCGAATGTTTAAAATTTTTATATGTAGTAGACGCATCACTCATAAGATAGGCTGATCGGTTCAAATTCGTCATTTAAAACTGATTTGATAAGTTTTGAAATTACGCTCACCAAACACTTTGGTGAGCTTAAGAACACTCTAGTTCTACTCAACTCTTTTTTGGTTTATAGTTGTCATGTCTTCACATGATGAAGCTATAGAGTTTGGAATTGCACCAATTTTATATATGACTGCTAATGATTAAGGTTCAGCTCAATGAGAAAAGCAAAATGATTTAATTCTAACTCAGCTCGCTTTTGAAAGAAAAAAGTTCAGTTCAACTCGGCTCATGTAAACACTTAGCTCGACTCAACTTGTGAACCAGCTCATATTTTTACTTACCGGCTTGTTATGAAGAATCAAATATGATAGTTGATTTTTATATGTTAATTTGACCTAATGGTACTGTTTTGAGGTCAATAGCTGTCAGTACGCTAATCTCGATATATTTAAATGTTCCAGATTACTTCGTCCACAAATTAATGTGATCTTCTGATCTATATCATAGTTCAGAGACAGAGATAAAAAAAAAATTGTCCTAACCTTGTTACATTTTTATTCCCGTGATGTTTGTTTCCAAAATGAGACTAAAACCTTAATTTCAAAGTTTTTTCAAATTTCATTTTTTTCCAAAATTTGAAAAAAAAAAAAAAATCGTGGCAGCCCCACACTCAAGCTGAAATTTGAAATTCGAACAAAATTGAAAATTTGAAAAAAATTGAAAATTGAAAATTTGAAAAAAATTGAAAAATGAAAATTATAAAAGTTGTCAGCTCTACTAGACTACTACCGCCAAATTCCCAAAGGCGTGAAAAGAAATCTAAACATTTCCATTTTCCGAAAGAAATATGATACGATAAGTTTCTATTCCTTTTCTGGCTTTTTTGATCTCAAACTACCGATTCAGCTATATGTGATTAGGACTCAATAAGTAAAAATATGAGCCGGTTTGCAAACTGAGCTAAATCGAGCCAAGTGTTTACATGAGTCGAATCAAGCCGAGCGTTTTTCTTTCAAAAGCGAGCTGAGTTCGGATTTTTTTTCAGTTTCGAGTCTGATTCGTTATAAAATATTGAGCCGCTCAACTCATTAATTCGCGAGCCGACTCATTAGCAGCCCTAATTTTATAGGTCCAAAACTTAAATCGGAATAAATGCTACATGTTTTATCCATAAAAAAAAAAATCTAAGGTACTCTTTCTTTTTTATATATTATTTTATAATATTATCTATGAATAAATCTGTGAACAACCGTCATTACTTCTTGCCAATACCAATCATATTGTCTTGTGCACAAAAAATTACAGAGAACTGTTGTGAGGCATTTGTCAATTTTTAACTACATATATAAGAGATTTGATCTCTCATAAAGCAAGTCCACATTAAGCAATCATTTGACCCCTCGTTCCTTATTGTACTTTGAAACTTGCATTTTTTTTTTTTTTTTAATTTCTCCCTCTATCTCCTCCCACATTATGGTCCCATTTTCAGTGCTAGCTTCTATTTTAAATAAAATGTTTTTTACTTGAAATCAGAAAAAAAAAAAAAAAAAAACTCTTCACAATATGTTATAAAAATAAATAGGCGGACTTCATATCCTATTTTTATTCTAATTGAGTCCTCCCAAAACAAGGGTTTCTTAATTTTGTTGTTAATACTTCTCATTAACTAATTATATTGTCATATTAATTAGTTTAATTGTTTATTGTTAAGTTAATATAAACAATGATTTTCGAACCTACATGTGAAAATTTTAAACATTCGAATTAATTTAGTATAAAGTCAAGCGGTCAAAAAACGTTTAAAAAATAAATGCACTAAAATTAATTTATTAACCTTCTAATTTTGACCGATTGACTTTATATTAAATTAATTCGAATGTTTAAAATTTTCACATGTAGACGCATCACTCGTAAGGTATGCAGATTTCAACAGTTTAAATTCGTCATTTGAAACCGGTTTGTTGGATTTTGAAATTAAGCTCACCAAACACTTTGGTGAGCTTAAGAACACTGTAGTTCTACTCAAAAGAGTTTGGATTTGTACCAAATTTACGGGTTCAAAATTTAAACCAAAATAAATACTATAGGTTTTATGCATCGAAAATCAATCGAAAGTACAAAAATTCTCTTGTTCACTTGTTTGGATACAAGTTAAGCATTGGTCTAGGTTAGCCTGGTACTAGTTTGTATTTGTTGGTAACTGACCAAATTTAGTTTTAACTAGAAATCCCAAATTATATAGCATTTAACTATGAATTCGGATTTCATAAAGTAACTCAAAATTTGAGTTTAGATCTGGACTGTCCAATCTGCTTTGGCGCAAATATTAAAGTGGACCGCACATTTCATCTTGAGTCAAATTGTTCCGGATTTTAATCGGACATCTCGGATCTAAATAAAATTTTTGAGTTATTTCGTGGGATTTGGAGCCATATAAAAAATACTATGAGACTGTTTGGCAACACACGGGAGATTAAATATTAGAGAAAATGTAACGTTTTCTGGGCTACAGTCCCTCGAAAATCCCCGCATATAAAAACCTTTCATTTTTAGTTTAGTTCTAACGCGCCTTCAACTGCCGGTAACGGAAGAAGTACTTTTTCAGCCATGTGCTTTCAACTGCCATAACTGACAACGACGCGCTTTCAACTGCCATAATTTCAAGTACAATATGTATGTTAACATAATAATATTTGTATGTTCATAAGATAATATGTGTATGTTCACAAGATAATATATGTATGTTCACAAAAGATGGTCTCCAGTTTAACTACCAATTGTACTTGAATTGTACTTTGTTCGTTGACCACGCATTTTTAACAGCTTTCATGCGTTTCATCTGAGACCACACAGTTTCATCTCCAGAACATCCATTAAACTTGTTTATAGGATTGTTTTCATAGTATTACCGAATCTAATTAACTTGTTTATAGAATTAGTGTAAAAAGTCCAACGATTTTTGGAGGACTATTAGCTACTTCCTAAATATTAATCTTTGTTAAAAAAGAGATGTTCAGTAAGCTAAAGAAAGAAACATGCGATTAAGATATCTAAATGAAGCTAAAAGAATAAGGGGTATACGAAAGAAAAAGAAAATTAAGATTCAGACAAAAATAAATTAAAAGAGACTGTCTTAACTTGCATTAAGAAACTAATATTCGACAGAATTAAGCAACTAAAAAATTGAGAAGGCTCCTTTAGACGAGACTTCAGAAAATCCTTGCCGAACAGTGCATGTGGGATGTGGCAGTTGAGATGTCATGTCAAGTTATCAACTATTCTTGTTTTTTTTTTTCTTGCCTTAATTAATTGATGATGAGTATGTTTAGTTGCTTACCTCCATCTCCTCTCTTTAATTCTTTCTAATATTTTATTGGGAGCATCTAGCTATTCTCTGTAACAATTTTTCATTTCATCCCCTAGACATTAACTACTTCAATAACTACTAATTATCTAGGGGGACCACTTACTATTTTGGAACCACATAATATTTGAAAGATTTTATAACTGGCGTGCGCAAGTATTCATCTATAATGCATCAAGTATTAATCTATAACACATAAAGTATTCACACCTAATATATTAAGTATTTAAAAAAAACTGGACACGTTTTTAGAGGTGGGATTTTTTCTTCTTCGTTCAATCTAATCAATATTTATGACAATCGGTGAGGAATTTTGCAAATCTAAAACCACAAATATTTTTTACATAATTTTATCTTTAAAATGAGATCTATGATGATATACTTTTGAGTTATCCGTTGTACAAGTATTCATCCTTATCGAGAAAGTATTTATCCTCATCGTGTAAGTGCAAATATAAAAACTGGAACATCACTCATCCATCTTTTACACGTTTTTAGAGGTGGGTTTTTTTTTCTCCGTTCAATCTAACCAATATTTATGACAATCTGTGAAGAATTTTGCAAATCTAAAACCATGAATGTTTTCTACATATTTTTATCTTGCAAATGAGATCCATGATGATATACTTTCGAGTTGCCCGTTGCACAAGTATTAATATCTTGTCACGCAAGTATTCATACTTAAGATATTAAGTATTCATTTATACACATTGAAGTATTCATATCTAAGACATCAAGTATTCATTCATATATCTCTCTCTTTTTTTCAAAATTTATTTATATGTTATTCATTTAATACGCAGTGGCCTAATTTACCATTAATAAAGCTTTGTTCTTTACAAAACTCACTATTTCATGAGGAATGGGAACATAAACATGAAAGAGATTAATTGCATATACATATACAAAATTATTTTGATACGATCGACAGTGACGGATCTGACCCGATAGAGACATGCTATAGTATTCATCCCTACACATTGAAGTATTCATTCATACACGATGAAGTATTCATTCCTGGCAGAGGCGTGCTTAATTGGGATGGAGTGACGGATGATCTCCGGCAGAACGTTCGCTGGAGCGGGAGTAGTAGGCATAGAGGGAAAAAACCGAGGCGAAAGTGCAAGAGGGAGGGAGTTTATTGTATTTACCATTTCGAGGTGGGAGAGGGAGAGGAGCTTATCGATGGAAAACGGAGGCAGAGGAGGAGGTGGGATGCAGAGGCGGGAGAGGGAGGTAGAGGCGTGTTGGGTTTTGACGGTTCAAACCCATTGATTAAGTATGTTGGGGTTTTGACGGTTCAAACCCGTTTAGCTTAAGGTGCGGAATGACCGTAGAACAAAAATTTCTACGGCCAACTTAAGCTCAGGATTAAACGGGGTATGTCAGGAAACTTTCCAAGGCGGTCCACCTTCAGTATTCCTTTGGCATCAAAACCCAATTTAATCCTTTTATAGATCTACTCCATGATTGATTTCTAAAACTTTAATCTACTTACCAATTAAATAGATTAATATAACATATTTATACCTTGTTTCCAAATCACAGTTGGAATGCAGACCGAGCGTGTAGAGCTACATCACGAAAGGAATCGACTCGTCTCGGAGCATCAGACGTCTGATGCCTCTATCGGTTATCCACCAGGACTAACCAGAGAGCGGTTAATTTCTTCTGCCAGAAATACCGTAAACCGCGAAATTATGCAAAAACACTATTCATGGGGAAAAGACGAAAACCTGTAAACACGAATTTTCGGTTACTCAGTTTCATCAATGAGCAAAATTGAAATACCGCGAAATTCGGTAAAACACTATTCATCGACCCCGTAAATATACTCCACAACAAACCGCAAGATTATACGTTAACTACGTATAACTTTCTTTTCTCAATCGAAATACTATTTGGGAGAGAAACCGAGAAAGAGAGAAAATACCGATTCGATTCTGCACGAAACGATACAAGTGAATTAGTGGTTTTTCTCTCTACCCCTCCACCCCTATTTATAGGCTTTTGAGGAGGTTTGCAAAAGACCAAAATACCCCTCAACATATGCCTATTTACAAGATATGCCATTGAATGGATAAGGATGATGACATGTGGATAAGATCGATGACGTGTCATCTGGATAGGATCGATGACACGTCATGCGGATAAGCACGAACCTGAAAAGACCCGAATGCCCTCGGCCCGAACACAAATAATGTTCGTATAATTATTCTGAACAATTATATATATTTTTCTGCGGTTGTTTGTTTCGGTATTGATGACGTGTCATCTGGATAGGATCGATGACATGTCATGCGGATAAGGACGAATCTGAAAAGACTCGAATGCCCTCGGTCCGAACACAAATAATATTCATATAATTATTCTGAACAATTATATATTTTTTTTGCGGTTGTTGTTTCGGTAATTTATACAACGTGTCCTGCACATTTATAAATTAACCGGTTAACTTTTATACAACGTGTCACACACGTTTATAAATTAACCAATGTTTTTGCTTGTTATTTTTACATAACATTTATAATTTAATTATAACACGTATAATTAATTATAACCATCTTACTATTGATCATAACCAATTTATAATCAATCACAATAAGATTCTCCGATTAACTCCTATATGGTGTGACCCAATAGGATCTGTGTTATGTTGGTAAATAGAATTAAAACTGTTTTAACTTCTATAATCATGAGAGGCATCTGACAACACATCATGACCATCCAATTACACAAATGATGCTGTACAGTACAATATCACGATCCAGTAAACAATTTACTCGTGTTAATTCTTTTGTCACATAGCTATCAGATTAGTTTCAAGGTAGGTGTGTGTCATCCCTGTAAACTTAATATTTTCTTGATCTTGAGCAGATTATCAAATATGATTACTCTTGTAATCATACCGCGCGCTGATAATCTTACTCTATCAAGGGGCCCAGTGATGCTATAGCTCGTATAGAGATACGAGGGACAATAGTACTTTTGGTAAACCATCACTACCTCAGCTAAGCCATGTATACCGAAGAGCTATCGTTATAACTGCATTTTACCGACAGCGTTTGATAACAATCACAGATATACATTTCTTAGTAGGAAAGATGAATACCTCATACTTTAGAACTTAACACTGAATTAAAGCATTAATGACACGAACACAATTCTATTTAATGTTTCATTCGGGGTCTGTCAAATATCATGTTCCTGGAACATATATCTATGTGATTAAAATGACATCTCGTGTCAGGTGGTTTGTAAAACTTAACCATCTTTTAATCCACATACTAACCTTATAGCGGTAATTAGTATTCCTGCTAATTACCTTGGTCAGTGACCTTTTAAGATTAAGAGTATATATCATCTATATTATGGAGTTTCACAATTTCAGTCATGAACTCGAAATGATCCATAAATGCAATAATACTCAAGGCAACAAAATGATATTAATCATCAAATTCATGAACAAAGCTTTATGATAAATTATCGTATTATTGACTTCTAGATTATTACAAACTAACAAGGCGGAGGTGAGGTGAGGTGTGGGAGGCGAAGGTGAGAGAGGGAGATGGGAGGCGGAGGTGGAAGAGGAAGGTGGAAGAGGGAGGCGGAGGTGAGAGAAGAAGATGGAGGTGAAAGTGAAAAAATGGAGGTGGAAGAGAAAATGAGAAAGAGGAAAGAAATAAATGTTGTTAGAAATAGTAATTATAGTTATAGTTAAAATAAAAAGTTAGTTGGGAGATGAAATGGGAGATGGATAGGTAGGAAAAATTATAATTACCCTATTTTATTTTGATAAATTCGTACTTATCTCTTGCAACAATTAATTGACATGTAAGTAACTAATCAATTCATTGGTTGTAACCTCATTCATCTCTTGTAATTTATCGATAGATACAAAAAAACATTGGCAGCTACTGCCAAAGTGCCAAGTGGATTTACATCGATAGATAAGTTTGCAAGTATATGTCTAGAGGCGTCAACCAAAATCTCAACAAATTTTGTGAGTATTGCAAATAATTGCATTTTTTTTTTCCGAGGTGTGTTCTGGCAACATTTTTTCCCATCTCTTAATTGGATTTATTTCCTAACTAAATTTCCGGCAAACCACCCCCCAATTTAGAAAAGTGATAATTTTCAGAATTTTTTTATTAAACTAAATAATAATAAAAAAAATTAAGCAAAGTGATAATTTTCAAAAATTCTGAAAAAATAGTAAAAAAAATTTTAAAAAATGTAAAATTTGATCTCCAAGTATATTTTAATATGAAGAACATGTTAGAATATTCGAATCAACTATTTGAACTTTGAAAATGAAGATATAAGATGAGAGTGCATGGTAGGAACACAAAATGGAAAGTGCATTTTAACCCTTCTCACATATATACATATATATACACACAAAGAGAGAGAGAGAGAGAGAGTCCGACTAATATGTTTTTAGAAGTACTTCGGTTAAAATGCTTACAGATCAAATTATAGAGAGAGAGAGTCCGACTAATATGTTCTTAAAATTAAATCATATTTTGATTCCAATACTTCGACAATGTATGAATAGTATGCGACAGTACATTGTTGTTTAATCTCTTACACAAACTACATTTGAATTAAGTAGTGGTTTGCAAAAGAGTTTAAACAATAACGTAAATTCACTGTCACATGTCAATTTGTACATTGCTTTAGACATAGGATTAAAACATGATTTAATGTTTATAAAATATTTTATTAGTTGAAAATTAGTTTGACTCATTCCTTTGGAACCAAACCAAGATAATTGATAATGTTCTTATAAATTTAGTGTCTAATAACACATAATGAATTAATTAGTCAAATCAAAAGAAATTGTTGCATATGATGTGATGTAATTGTTGTATTGTAATTGTAAATAAGGAAATGAATTCTATAGATGTTTATTTGAGTGTTTATGTTGCAAGAACATGATAACTTTTATGTTGATTAATTGCATAATTAGATAAATTAGTGAATGTTGCTTGCATATACAATTTGATTGGTGTTGTCAAGCTCCACGTATTGAATAAGTAATGATAAACTCCAATATAATTAGCAAATCACTTCGAAATATCAACAAAGCATGTTCACATAATATATAATCTTCGCACAATCTTTATGATTCATACTTATATATATTGTTTACCCATTGCATGCACAACTCGGTAACTTTTATACATATTAATTGCACATTCAGATAAATTAGTGAATGTTGCTTGCATGTACAATTTGATTGGTATTGTCAAGCTTCACTTATTGAATTAATAATAGTAAACTCTAATATTAGAATTGGCAAATCACTACGAAATATTAACAAAACATGTTCACATAATATACAATCTTTGTATAATCTTTATGCTTCATACATAGCATTGTTGTTTATCCATTGCATTGCATGTACATAAGTTTAATTGACATGCAGGTACTTGACAGTGGGAGGATTTGACATATTGTTGTCTGTGGTTTAAAACAATTATTGTTTTTGGGTTTTTGTGTTCAGACACTTAATTTGTTGTTAGTTTTTAATAATTGTGTGGTAAAACCAGTTAGATTTCTAATACAATGAACTATTGATGTGTTTATTGGTTGTATGTGTGATATCATTAGCGCTTGTTGGTTAATAATTGTTATAAACTCTTTATATATATTGCTTGTGACATGGATTGATATATATTATATGTTGGAGTACTTGCATACGTATATATTAATTGTTGGTTCAAAGATGGGTATGAAACAAGCACATGCATGTTTATTGTTGTTTTACTAGCTGTGTTTTAAAAATGGCTAGGCTAGCACATAGGGCTGGCAAAAAAATTCGAGTTCGTGATTCGATTCAGGTTTGATTCGGGTTTGATTCAAGTTTAATTCGATTTGAAATATGTTCGAATTGAAACGAACCAAACCAGGTTCGGTTCGAAATTAATTCAAACCAAACTCAAACCTAGGCTGGTTCGATCGAAATAGGTTCGTGATTTTTTTTGTGGTTCGAATCTCATAAAATCACCGGCCATCCATTTACCTAGTGAAATTAAAATCTAAGATAGAAAATCATAATTTAACTTAGCTGACACTCTCTCGCTCTCAAATCTCAATAACCTAATTCTCTCTCCACCTCTCCCTAACTCACTCTCCCTCTAGCTCTAAAATCTAGCCGATACTCTCGGTGACTGGCTGTCTCTCCGGCTGTCACTTCTCTCTCTGGCCTGGATGATTGTCTCTCATCTCTCTTCTGTCATCTCTCATAGTTCATACCAGGAAAGCTGTCTCTGATGTATTTTTTCATGAATAATTTTTTAACTTAAAAACACTAATTTCATAGTTCATACTTCATACCGGTAAAAGGAAGCCATGTCAATTTTGTTCAGCCAGAAAAAATTAATGTATAAACTATCGATATAACTAAGGTTGCTAAAAAATAATTTAGTTCGTGATTCGATTCGGGTTCAATTCGAAAAATGTGTGGTTCGCAATTAATTTGATTCGAAATGGGTTCGGTTCGAAATTAATTCAAACCAAACTCAAACCCAAGGTAAGTTCGGTTTGGTTCGGTTCGTTGCCACCCCTACTAGCACGTAATACACAAATTAATAATAATAATAATAATAATAATAATAATAATAATAATAATAATAATAACTGCATATACATCACTATCGGCTCAAAAATTAATGACCTACTAGAAAACTAGAATTTGCCAACGTCAACACAAAAAAACAAATGATACAAGACACTATTGCAATTGGCTATTGAAAGTCAGTAGACATCGTTAATCATATTTGCTGTCAGTGGCAAAACGAAAGTGATGGCGTTGGGTTCGTCAAACCCGATGGCTGAACGTGCACTGCCGATAGTATATTGATTGACACCATATCTTTTGAGTCAATAGCATATGTGTGTACATTTATTATTGAGGTGATAAGCAATGATTCAGAATCCAATGATGGAACGCGATTTTAACCAATATAGAAGTGTTTTTCTCTAATATAGTAGTATACACCTCCTCCTGGTCATTTTATGTGCATTTATTTTGTTAATTTATGTTTTTCGTCCTAAACCCGAAATTAATTTTTGTTTAAACTGACTTCTCATGGTATCTCTCCATTTTTAAAATTTGTAAATTAAAACATGCATAGTCCTAATTCCTACTCCCCCAAACTAATATTTGTTTAAGCTGAGTGTGCTCATGGTGTTTGTATCATTGGATGAAGAGATTGCACAGATCTAAACATAAAAGGAATCCAAATTTGTTGTTATCAACCACCTCTACCAGGTTACAAATATCAGGTATGTCTGTTGGTAGAAGGTAGACATCTTCAGAATATGTAGGAACAGTGGTGCACAATTTGCGCTTGCAATGAAAGAATAAGCATGATATTGACAAAATAAAGAAAATTAATTCCTAGTCCCCACTACAGAAAATGATATCTATGATTTATCAAACAGTCCTGTTCACTCGTTTAAATTTCCTTCTAGATATTTTAATGTTGTCTGATCCAGAGACTATTTTATTATTGCACTACATTTGATAAGATGTTAGCAAAATAGTAGTAATTAATGTTGTAATAACCACACGGATTCAGATAGAATGGATGGGTCAATTAACCTCATTTTTTATTTATGTATGATTTTCAATATAATTTACAGTAAAATGTCTACTTACAAATTAATTTTCATTTTCAGCATAAATAATTTATATAATTGATTCTCAATATGTGATTGTTCCTTCATAGTTTAAAAGTCTCACTCTGCACTAAAAAAAATAGTATATCAAAATTTTAATTTACACAATAAATGAATATGAAAATTGAATAATAGGATAAATAAAACAAGACAGTAAATTAAAATTATTAAAATAACTAAATTGAACTTTTTAAGGTAGAGAGACATTTTCCTAAAAGTTTATACAAAGATTATTTTCACTTAATCGAACTATTTTACTTTTTTACTTGTTTTCAGATAATAGCTGTCTGGGTTCAAATAAAATATATATATATCTTAAAGAAAAATATCTTTTTCTAGAGTTTGGTTATTGTACAAACATTTGTATTCCGGTCAAAATACGAATAATTCAAATTTTACGTTCCTCGCATCAAAATGGTAGATCCATGTGGTTCAATGTGTTTTATGTATGCAAATCTAGGGCAACAATATTTACCAACTTTAAAATCTTTCGATAATTTTTTCAGATATTTGGAAATAATCCTATTTCATATGCCAATTTCTTTTTATTTTCTTGTTATTTTAGGCTTATATTTTAAAAATCTGAAAAAAATAGAAAACAAAATTTAAAAAGTAAGTACTCTCCAAGAGTTTGGTATAGGGCTGGCAAAAAAGCTCGTAGCTCGTGGATCGATCGTGACTCGTATATGACTTGCTTGCTAACAACTTGTTCGTTAGTGAACCGAGTTGTTAACGATCCAGCTCATTACTAGCTCGATCCAAAATTAACAAGTTTGAGCTGGGGCCTAGCTAGCGAGCCAGCTCGAGTCAAGTATGAATTGTGTGAATTTAGTATTGATGAATTTATTTTGTGAACTTTGTTTGTATGAATTTTTGATTTAGTATTTTGAGAATATCTAGTAGCTAGATGAATTTGTATGAATTTAGTACGTTTGGATGCCACAAGGAATAGAGTAAGAATAGAGCTAATTCCAAGTTTTGAGAATAGTAGCTAATCCGACTATTGGTTGGGTTAGTAGAATAGTGAGCTAATCCATATAAGACAAATAAATAATAATGAGTTAGTGTTATTCTTACTCCATCCAAACACCAAATAGTTCAAAAAAATAGTACTATTATCGGGTTAGTATGTATGAATTTAGTTACAAACTTAATTTAATAATAATTGACTTTATAATACATTATCTAATTCAATTGAACTTTTGGCCCATGAGCTAGCTCCGCTAGCTCGTTGCCAAAACAAGTGAGCCATGAATCACTTTTTTAGCTCGGATCTGAATGTGGACTCACTCATGACTCGCTCATTACTAAAATGAGCGAGCTATGAGCTTGATCTAGCTCGGACCAAGCCGGCTCGTTCCTATACCAAACTTTGGTAGAATACATTGAACAACTCAGATCGACTATTTAGTTATGAGAAGACGTAATTTTAACCATTTTGTATTTCGACCGAAATACAAATGTTTGAAGATTTTTTATAAATATTTATAATTGGATTACTTAACTCCAACTTAATTTATCCAAAAATACAAGCGATATCATAAAGTAATTATTACTTTCCAATCACACAACGAGATATTTGAAAATTATATACGGACTGTAGACAGAGACAGCCGAGTAACAATTTTTTTTTTTTTTAAAGTTAGTGGTAAATTGCCACTAACAAATATATTAATAAAAAAATATTTACATAAAACCCAAAAGAGCTCAAAAAAATAAAACCTCGCCTCTAAAAGAATATTAGCAGCTGAAGGTAACTACCGAAAAAAAAAAACTATCTATCTTGGATCGCAAAGAAGTTTCTTTTATAGGGACCTACATAATACCCAACAACTATAAATGTAAAAAATTATCTTATTTATAGATATTGCATTAAATTTAGGAAGCGTCTAATTGTCCACAATCTTTTGTCCACCATTTGTTCACAGCTTTGACTTGCACGAATACTGTAAAATTACTTCTAAATACTATATAATTATACAATATATCGCATACAATATATCAGTTAATCAGAAAACATCCAACAACTATTTGAAGTGGTCCCATAATAGTTAAAAAAAATTGCAACTTGCACAACAGGATAAAATAAATATACTTTCAAACTGTACTTTCGGAAATTACAGTTATAGAAAGTTATTGACAGTTAGAGTTAGTTATTAGCGGTAATTAGCAGTTAGAGTTAATTATTAGCGTTCGCACTGGGTTGAATATTGTATACTATAAAATTGAATCCTATATACTGTAAAATTGAATCTTCTACACAGTAAAATTTACAATTGAATCTTGTATACTATAAAATTGAATTAGCAGAACTGTAAAATTGAATCTTGTATACAGTATAATTTTCAATTGAATCTTGTATACTGTAAAAATTAAATCTTGTGTATAGTAGAATTTTCAATTATATCTTGTATACTGTAAAATTTTCACATAATACTGTAAATTTTCAATTAAATCTTGTATATTGTAAAATTTCTAAAACTAAACCATAAAATAATACCATCTATACTGTAAAATAAAATGTAACAAATGCTACATTTCAGTTTAAACTATAACCTACAAAGAATCATGTATACTGTAAAATTGTAAAATATAAACCATAAAATAATACCATGTATACTCTAAAATTGCTAAAATTGCAAAACATACATCCATTATCACACAAAAAATATGTTCAACACAAACAACATATGTTCAACACAAGATAAAAATATTCACTGCGACATTCAGAATCTCATAATAGTAACAAAAAAACTATAAACAAATAACTTTTACATTAAAAATCTCTTGTGTCCATTGTTCTGATGAGTAAGAAGCATCTCTATTATATCTTTCCTCCATATTTTCACAAGATAAATAATGTAAAATTACAAGATAAATATTATAAAATTACAAGATAAATACTGTAAAATTAACAAATCATCTCTTTCTTTCAGATTTTCACAAGATGAATACTGTAAAATTAATAAGGCAATATTGTAAAATTAACAAATCAACTCCATATCGCCTCTCTATCATCTATTTCCTCCAGATTTTCACAAGATGAATACTGTAAAATTAACGGGACAATACAGTAAAATTAACAGATCAATACTCCATATTGCCTCTCTATCATCTATTTCCTCCATATTTCATTTGAAATGCTAGATCTGTTACTGCATACAACGAAAACAACAAATTCAACAGAAATAACTTACTAGATTTGAATTTTGCTGTGCTCTTCAACAAAACAACTTCTATTCGATCGTGCTCCATGGTTGAAGGTTCTATTGCGATCATGTATAAAAAATGAGATCGAGTTAGTAATCTCAATTAAAATTGACATTGTAAAGGAAAAATGAATCAGAGAAGGTAAATACAAAAAACAACAATTACGATTTCGTTACCGTCACGGCCGATCCAGATTATTCTTCCAATCCGACCCGATCATCTCTTTCTTATCCACTCTCGTTGCCGTCGCGGCCGTCGATAGAGAGATGAGAGAGAGGAGAGATGAGAGGCGATCAGTCTAGGTCTATCTTCCTAAGAAAAAAAGGAGATGCAAAAAGAGGAATGGCCAAATAAGATAAAAAAGAGAAGGATAAGGAAAAGTCTTGATTACAGGCGCTGATACAAAAATAATCAGAGTTAAATGCAAAGCAGATGCGAGATTCCTTGCCATCAAATTCATTCCGTCAAGATCAAAAAGACAATAATGAGGTTCGCATCGCACGATCGGAGCTTCAGGAGAGAAGGTAAATTCAAATAGTCCCTTGTTCGTCAATGGTAAACTAAAAGCAAAATCAACAGAGACGAGAGGTGAGAGAGAGAGAGAGGAGAGACAACAGAGACGAGAGGTGAGAGAGAGAGAGAGGAGAGATGAGATATTTTGTTTTGAAAATGAGATTACAAAAAGAAAGAGATGATCGGATCAGAATAATAATGAATATTTAAATAGCGAAATCTGAAAAAAGATTTGAATATCCGTTGGAAGGTGGGATCAAGCCGTTAAAATTAGTTAAATGAGAGTGAATAAAATCTATGGACAGATGGTGGACAAAAATCTTTTCTCTTAAATTTAGTATCGTATTAGTATTTTATTTTAGTTTACTAGCAAAACATGTTGATGGCTTCTATATTAATTGACATTAATGATGCTATGAAAATGTAGGAAGCAAAATAAAGAAACGTGGATAATGATAAACAACATGCGAATTTAATAATTAATATAATAATATATGATATTGCATGTTCAGTTTTCACTAATTATTGATAAAAATTGACGACTAAGTATTGAATTTAAAACACGTGTTAATTACCTGCATTTAAAGAAAATTGCATTGGATATAAAAGAAACTAGATTATTGTACTACGATATACTAAAAAAAAATTTGGTGCATTTTGTAAAGCTATAAATAAACAAATCGATGAAGGTAACTCCCATACACCATTGAGTAGTTTAGAAAGAGAGAGAGAGAGAGAGAGAGAGATCAAGCATTTGAATTCGATGTTAAAATTTAAAATTTTGAATAATTTGTAGAATTTTTTTGTTGCCATTTGATTACATTGAATACTTGTAAAAAATAACATAGGTGGAGCATCTTCATTTCAGTAGTTGTTAATTTAGCATTAACATTTTTAAAAGTGCTACGTTCGCTTGGATTTAGTTTATAATTGACGACAATAGCAGGAATATAAAATCTAAAATTACAAAATTATTAACACGATTGGTATGAGATCGAACGAATTGCAAGGATCTATGAAGATAATATAATTGATTGAGAGATAATTATTAAAATTGATGATGTGTAAAATAAAATTATTTCTTTTGTGCAATTTTAAAGATAGAGGTTAAAGATCGATGCCCTTCTGGAGATAGGATTGAATTTCAATTTATTCTGGCAATCGGCACAAGATGCTTCCAACAGTACACGTCTTTGAAAGAGAAACCAAGAATAGACTTCTAATGGATGCTTCCGTTACCGAATCTTTGTCGTACAATTACAAAATTACAATTTATAAGCCTAAAGAAATCATGCCAAGTTTCAGCAAAAAAAAAAAAAAAAATGTTTTACATTGTTTGGTCTAGACAAAATTTACAAGAATAATTCTGAAATCTTGACCCAAGCTGCATGTGGCCGCATGTCAGTATGTTACCAGTAAAAAATTTACAAGAATAATTCTCAAATCTTGTCCCAAGATGCATGTGGCTGCATGTCAGTATGTCACTAGTGCGGTTGATGCAAAATGGAAAATAATTTTTATTTCTTTGGCGAGGAATTTAATTATCTGATCTCCAGAACTTGACATTATTTTGAACTATAGTAAAAATATACCTCCAATTTATATACTTCTGCCCTCTCTTATAAACTTAATTGTGTTCAGTAAATTTTATAGGTGTGACTTTGTTCTGTTAATCAGCCTTATTAATTAGTACTTGACATAATGACTTTAATGAATACAAATTCATATTTAGCTTAATTTTGTTAGTTACAGTAACTCCTTTTTAATCTGGTTATGTATTTAATTCAATAATTTAACTAACATAATTGTATTAATCTTACACATACTAAATCATTCCACCACTAAAATAAACAAATATATATGAACAAATTAGAGAATATTTTTGTAAACCATAAATAATTAAATGAATTTTACGGAACCAATATGATGGTTTTTTTTTAAGAAAACCATAAGGACCGTGGGAACTGTTCAGTCTTGCCTTTTCCCCAAACTGTGAGAACCGTTCGGTCTCAAAAAAAAAAAATTATAAAACAGAAATTAATTTTTTTTTTGTAATAAAATATTAGAAATGTTGAATATATTTCTTTGAAAATAGATGAAATACAATATAATTTGATGTATTTGAAAGACTGCAACAAATAACCCGGATCAATATTTTTTAAGTCGGGTTTTTCGTGGCTGTAAGAAAAATTAATATATTTCTTTATGTGTTATTGGAAAAAAAAATGCTTAGATTCTAAGTTATTGATCCTGGTTCAAAAGTCACTTCTAGGTAATCCATAAAATATTGTGATCCTTCTAGTATATTTAATTTATGAAAAGTTGTATCTATTTTAAAAAAAAACAAAAACTTTAAGTTATTTAATGATTGTTATTCCAAAATAATTCTCAAAATAGATACAACTTTTTATAAATTAAATGTCCTAGAAGGATCACAATATTTTCTAAATTACCTATAAGTGACTTTTGAACCGGGGTCAATAACTCAGAATCTAAGCATTTTTATTTTTTTTCAATAACACATAAAGAAATATATTAATTTTTCTTACAGCCGCGAAAAACCCGAACTGAAAAATATTGATCCGGGTTATTTATTGCAGTCTTTCTAATAAATCAAATTATATTATATTTCATCTATTTTCAAAGAAATATATCCAACATTTCTAATATTTTAAACAAAAAAAAATTAAAAAATTTCTACTTTATAAAAAAAAAATTTTTTGAGACCGAACGATTCCCACGGTCCTTATGGTTTTTAAAAAAAAACCCTTAATATTAGTTCCATAAAATTCATTTAATTATTTATGGTTTACCAAAAAAATTTCAAATTAGAGCACAGTTATTAATACCAGCCCAAAGTGTACGATCAATCCAGAAACTTAGTCGTCTCGACCTCAGATGAAAAAAGATATAAAAAATAAAAAAAAAGAAGAAATATTTGCACTCATTTAGGAGCGTTATGTAGGTTTATAGAGAAAAAGATTTAATTTGTTGTCGCATTATGTTAGATAAATCAGTCTGCGGTCAGAGAAACAGATAAAATTATTAAATTTATTTTATTTTCCAAGTTTAATTCGGACCTGGTGAAACTAACAATTGAAAATTTTGGGCTTAAGAACAAATTCACCAAATTAAGCTCTGCATTATGTTAAATCAAAGCATGTTTGCATAGCAAATAAGTTTTTAAGGATTGGAAGATGCTAAATTGAGTATTTCTGTTGTTTAAATGATTTTAATGGTTGTCTTCTATATCTTGTTTTAATTTTGGTGGTTTTTTCTACAGTCTCACAATTCTAGAGTCATTGCTTTTGCATATTCTGATATTCCTCATTTTGATTTTTCTCATTAGTGAGACTTCTGCAACTTCTCTTTATTTAATTTCGACAAAAAAAAGTAATAATAATTAAGCTCGGCATCCGACTTAAATCTTCATGGGCTTACGAAATCAGGATTCGAGTTGGGCCCAGTTACTGTCTCTCCAGCCCATTATGGACTATTACTATAAACAGCTTATGCAATCTTTTTTTGATGGATTGGTAGAGGCCAGCTTATGCAACCTTGGGGTCGAGAATTCAAGCTATTATGTTGTATTTGGTTCAATTAGGTTTTTGGAGCCTTTTTCTGCTTTGGTATATAAATTCTCCTGACTATTGCGCTAGATCGAGTCTTTTTTTTTTTTTTTTTTTTTTTTTTTTTTTTTACTGGTGGCAGTATAGCACTATGTAAATAATACCTCATGTTTGGTTGAGGTCTAAAGTTAAATCATAGCTTAAACTATTTCTTGTTTGGTTAGAGTTGGTAGAGGACTAAAGTTTTGAAAGCCTAAATTGGTTAATTATTTATAATAAGATACTATTGATATAATATATTATATATTATTATAAAACTTATTTAATATATTAACAATATAAATATTAATTATATATTAATAATAATAAATTAATTGTATAATTATAAATTAATAATAATTACTAATTATATAATATATTAAATCTTATTAAAATAATAATTTAATATATTAACATCATAAAATATTAATTATATAATTATATACTAATAATAAGATAATAATTATATAATATTAATATATCAATAACAACTATAGTATATTATAATATTATTATAATAATGATTTACTATATTAAGAATATTAATTATTAATTATTAATAATTATTAATAGTAAGATACTAATTATATGATATTAATATATTAATAACAACTCTAATATATTGTAATATTATTATAATAATTATTTAATATATTAACAGTATAACATATTAATTATATAGAGATGGACTTGAGTGAGACGCGGAGTATACGCGTTTGGTGCTCCACGGTACGGTTTAGCCATTTTAAAAATTCAAACAACCGATCCGAACCGTTCATCTTGTTCTCCATATTGAAATGTGCTTGGAGACCAAATTTTACATTTTTTGGAATTTTTTTACTATTTATTAAGCAATTTTGAATGCCGCTGATCTGATGGTTCAGAAAATTTTACTGTTTTTTACTGTTCACAGCAAAACAGCAACTTTCAAAAATGCTTAATATATAGTAAAAAATTTCCAAAAAATGTAAAAATTAGTCTCCAAGCACATTTCATTATGGATTAAACATCTAACGGTTCGGATCGGTCGTTTGGACTTTCAAAATGAAAATACAACGTGAAGTACAAACGGTGTATACACCGCGTCTCACCCAAGTCCATCTCTAATTATATAATTACATAATTACATATTAATAATAATTATGAATAAGAAAATATTAATCATATAATATTAATATATTATTATATTATTATAATAATTATTTAATATATTAACAATATAGGGTATTGATTATATATTATTATATTATTATAATAATTATTTAATATATTAACAATATAGGGTATTAATTATATATTAATAATTATCATTAATAATAAGATACTAATTATATAATATTAATATTAATAATAACTATAAAATATTATAATATTATTATAATAATTATTTAATATATTAACAATATAACATAATAATTATTAATAAAAATATATTAATTATATAATATTATTATAATAATTATTTAATATATTAACAATATAAGATATTAATTATATAATTATATACTAATAATAATTATTAACAATAATATACTAATTATATACAAATAAAATATTATTACAATAATTCAAGTTAGGCCACAAGGTAGAATAAAAATTAAACCACTATGTGAGGTGGCTTAATTTAGGCCAGTCTAAAAATTGGCTTATGCAATCTTAGGCCGGCTCATTTAAGACACGTTTGATGGAATAACGAGGCCTAAACTCCTTATTTCACCATTTAGATCACAACCAAACATGATGTATATCATCCGATTTTGTTTCCGTAGCATCAAAAGATAGCATCGTTCATATATATACTTATAAAAAAGATCGCTGCAGCTCTGTTTACAGAGCCGCTGTAATCGTCTAGAGTTGTTTTGTAATTACCATACAAAAAATAGTACATGTAGCCGTAGAACTGTAGAAGGTAAAGAAAGCAATACCAGCTTTATTGATCTCAAATTTGCGAAAAAAGGAAGGATCAAGAAATCCATAGTCCCAACTCAACTGCTTTTATTTACAGTGGGAGTAGTGCACACCTCAATATAAATTATTAGAGGATCCAATTATACATTTTTTAGTATTTATTAAGTATTTAATAAAATCGCTATATTCAGACTATTGAATTTTTGTATCCATCTTAATAAATAGTAAAAAAAATTAAAAAAATACAAAATTTGATCAGTAAACACATTTTAACATATTGATCACGTTGAATGCTTTGGATTGACTACTTGGAAAAGTATAAAGTGTAATATGGTGTCACCCAAAAAGGGTGTAAGTGGATCCCTCAAATTATTATTGTAATTTATGATAATGATAATAATAATAATATTATTATTATTATTATTATAAAAATATTCAATTACCAAATAATGAACATTTTAATTTTAATATCTACTTTTTATAAAACAGATGGTTAAATTAGATACTTTTTTATATAATTTTTTTTTTTTTTGTATATTACTGTAAGGAAAATAGAATGAAAAACAATCTATTTCACTTTATAATAGCATACTTATCCTCATAAATTATAATAAGTCATATATTTATCCAATCACCATGTTTTCCAATAATTCTCGATCTATCGTTCTTCTAAATTTTATAATTAAATTCTCATTTTGGCCTTATAAGAATATTGACAAGAAATTGATGTACCAACTCATTCCACAAATCAAATAAATTAGACAGTAATTATTAAACAAATTAAACATTATTCTTATTATTGCATAACGCTAACACACAAGTGTATATAACAAAAGTTAGTGTTCTTCTTACTCCAAAAGCGCCCATTTTTTTTAATACCCCTAAAAAAAAAAAATTTAATAATAACCGGGTTTTTTTTTTTTATTGATGCCCCGACCGCCCCAGACTCGGGCGCTCCACACACCAAACCGGCCGCTCGTGTAACGGGCGGTCCGAGCTCGACCAAATCGCCCCGGTCCACGGCGGGCCATTTAATATTATAATATTAATAATATTATATTAATATTAATTATATTATAATATTAAAACCAAACCGCCTGTAAACAGAGCAGTCCATTAATTATAAAATATTTCCCTCAATTAAAATATTAATTCTTTTTAATAATATTAAATTCTAACGCAATATTATATTAATTCTTTTTAATAATATTAAATTCTAACGTAATATTATATTAATTCTTTTTAATAATATTAAATTCTAACGTAATATTATATTAATTCTTTTTAATAATATTAAATTCCTAACATAATATTATATTAATTCTTTTTAATGATATTAAATTCCTAACATAATATTAAATTACTAAATTCCTACCCGTGAACACCCTAAATCAAACCCTAGCCCTGTGACCACTCCACTCACACTCTCTCTTCCTCCTCACTCTCCACTCTCTCTGTCTCTTATTCCTCCATATGCCGCACCAAAAAAAGAAAAGAGAAACAGAGATAGCCTCGCCGCAGCAGTAGAAGAAAAGGAAAAAAAAGAAAAGAAACTCAACTCTGTTTCTTCTCTCTCTCTAATTTGCCGGTGCTTCACCGTTAAATTCATCACTCTTCTTTCTCGGGTAAGTTTTTAATTCGAATGGATTGAATGTTAAGTTGTGTAATTGTTGAATTCGATTGGAATCGAATCGATTAGATACGATTCGAAATGATTTGATTCGATACGATTTGAATCGAATCATTTGAATGTCATTGAATGTGATTAAATGTGGTTGTAATTGTGATTTTGGTTGTGATTGCAGTTATGATTGTGATCAAATTAATAATTGTTATTAAAAAAATGTTAGAGTTTTTGAAAAAATAAATGTTAGGATTGTAATTGTTTAGAAAAAAATTCACGTGATTGTTAGAATTGTGTGTTGTTAGAATTGGGATTGTTAGAATTATGTATTGTGATTGTTAGATAAAAATTCATGTGATAAAAATTCATGTTATGATTGTGATTGTTAGAATTGTGTATTGTAATGTTATTTGGTAATTGGTTATAATTTAAATTCGATTAAAATTCATGTGTTAGAGTTATTTGGTTAGAATATATTTTTCAAGTGTGGGGAGATATATGGGTGAGATGATTTATATTGTCAATTTAGTAATATAAATGTTAAGTGTTAGTTGTATCATGTATTTTTGTTGTGATAATAAAAATATGTGTATTATATTAGTTATTAATGTTTGCATGCATGTTATAAAATGTTATAAAATGTTGTAAAATATTTGCATGCATCTTAAATTTTTTTCTATATAAATAATGTTTGCATGCATCTTATAGTTTATGGGTATAAAAAATTATGGTTACAGTTTATGGTTAAAAAAAATTAGAACTAGGGTTTATTGTCGAATTTAGGGTCAGGGTTTATGGTCGATTTTATGGCCCATATTATATAATTATTATAAAAATATTATATAATTATAGTTATTATTAATATATTAATATTATATAATTAGTACCTTATTAATTATATATAACTATATAATTAATGTGTTATATTGTTAATATATTAAATAATTAATATAACAACCATTACTGTAGTTATATTATAATATATAGTTATATTATTATTAGTTATTTTAGAAAAAATATCATATGTTTTAATTATCTATAATTGTCTGTAAATGTAGTATGCCCAGAGAGCGCAGACGATGGAGAGACCCTCCGGATGCTGTGGATCCTCCACCGGATGCTGTGGATCCTCCACCGGATGCTGTGGATCCACCACCGGATGCTGTGGATCCGATTGGAGCTGGTCCGTACTCGATGGATCCGACTGAAGAGGGCTCGTCATATGAGGAAATGACTGGAGCAGGATTTGGGGATTCGGGAGGAGCGGGTCCGTCCTCTGCGGCTGGGACATCGTCGAGTTGGCATGATCCTGACACTTTCAGTCCTCTTCTATGGACCCATCATGTTAAACACCGTGTCTCGTTGGCATCGCTTGAGGTACGTGATTATTATACGTAATGTAAATAGTACTTAAAGATGACACGATTTGAGTCTCACAGGTTGATAATAAATACAGGACGATGTCATGCTTACGGTGAGACACCGCAGGTCTGAGATTCCGTTCGTTCCCCATCCGTTGTTGCAGCGATACCTCATAAATCTCGGGTTGTATCAGATTGCCACCATGTCGCAGAGTAATATCAATCAGGCTCTGATGCATGGTCTAGCAGAGAGATGGCGTCCTGAGACTCATACATTTCATCTCCCGGTTGGAGAGATGACAATCACCCTTGGTGATGTGAGCGCCCTATGGGGTTTACCTATTGATGGCGTCCCCATAGGTGGCATCTCAGACCATCCAGACCTGCAGAATATGATACCGGAGCTGTTAGGGTGTCATCCGAAGATTCTGCAAAAGAAATTGAAGAAGAAGAAAGGGGACGAGGATGACTTCCGTTCTTCCAATTACTATATTTCTCTAGCGGCACTCCGGTCTTACTTCTTCCAGAATCAGATATTTCCTGAGACTGAGGACGTTGATGCGGTCCTGAGGTACCATTACATTATTTAAAATAAACTTATTAATCCATCTATAATCTAAACTATTCATATCGATTATTTTATATTGCATTTATACTAGGGCATTTGTGCTGAATTTGTGTGGTGCAGTCATGTTCGTGGACTCTAGCGGTGATGCGGTCCCAATCATGTTTCTCTCTCTGCTGAGAGACATGCTATCTCCATCTAGATGGAACTGGGGTGGAGCTGTTCTCGCCCACTTATACAGAGCCCTGTGTCATGCTTGTCTGGTAAGTCTGTACTAATTTGGTTATTAAAAATACGTTTTGATTTAAGGTTGAATAAGTATCGAGTTCTTATTTTAACTTAAATTTTCAGGTGAAGAACAAGCAGATTCACGGACCGCTTCTTCTACTCCAGCATTGGTCGTGGTCACATCTGCCCGTATGTCGGCCAGTTATACCAGATCCATTACCCCTACGTTGGGGTTGGCCTGATCCAGAGAGATGCCCCGCATACGGTGCCATATGGGGCAGTCATCACGACTACGAAAAGACGGGCAGGGGGATCTCTTATGTCCGGGGTCAGCTCCAGATGCTCCGAAATGCGAATATCGATTGGTTTCCATATCGTATATTCTATCAGCACCGCTATTTGAGCCAGCTCACGCTAGAGTAGAGATCACTCTGGTATTATCAGGGACCGATCGTATGTTACTGGATTGTAGAGTTTCACTACCCCGATCGGGTGTCTCGACAGTTTGGCTTAGATGCATTCATCCCGGAGGACCCGCTCGTGGGCGAGGATGGTACCAATAAGTACCACAAGTAAGTACTATCTACTTAAATTTCTTTATCACTTTAATTTTGTCACTGTTTCCTGTTTTTCTAATTAACTGTACTTGCAGCACGGCGCACACTAGGCCCAAAGTCGACTGGAGACAGCATCTCAGCAACGAGTATGAATGGGCTCGACATCCGGACCAGCACTTATGGAGTCCTCCATCTCTTCAATCGTTAGGTGCCGGTCCCGGGGATTTGAGATATGACGTCTGGTACCAGAGATGGGGCATGTCGTCAGTCTACCTCACAGGCCATTACGGAGACATCCTTCGACGTAGACTGATGGATTCATCTAGAAATTACATGCCGTGGGGTTCGATCAATGCTCGCGCGGTAAGTATAACTGGTACATACTTTAATTAAAAATTACCAATTTTAATTATTTATTATTGTCATAATCATGTTGTGTGCAGCTGTTGACCGCTATGAGAGGAGTTGGACACAGCCTGGTGTGCATGGCGAGGGATGCTTGGCGTTATATAGGATGTCAAATGCTCGAGCACACAGCACCAATCGTGGAGACAGGTGGTTTTGAAGGCCGCCTCATTGGGATTACATATAGCCATATGAATCCTTCCAACTACCGAATATTCTGCAAACTGCAAGTTCACGACCTCTCCACAGCCTGTTGTATTTTGGGGTTACATATTTGTATTTGTGTCTGACGGTCATAGCCACCGCCTTGATACTCATCGATGGATCCATCTTAATGTCCTCCTCAATTGCATCGGCAATTAGTGATGCCGTCAGCTGCGCATGGTCTGTCCTTGTGGACGCAGACTTGCATGTATGAGGTGGTTCACACTTCTTAATCATCCATGCTTCCCCTGAACCCACAGGGGTTGCAAAAAGGCGGAACTCGCAGCGCGGGTGAGTTGTACACAGCACAACTAACCTTGTTCTGTCCCTTTTGTGTAATATACATTCCCAGTTGCCGTGAACATGAGTCTCATTTATTTTCTTTACAAGTTCGTCTATGTTGGTATAAACTTGCCCTGCGGCAAGTTCTTTATTGTATTCAACACGAGGACCGAAGAAACTAATGTCTGCCTCTTCGAAAGCTGTGGTGTCGTTGAATGTGGCGACTGGATGCTTACTTCCTCGACCTGTAATCGGGAATCTTTCTGCCCTGGATAAACCTAGTATGTTTGCATCACCATCTGATAAGTCATCAGCTTCCCAAACCCCTTGGTATTCATCCCCCGTTTTCATTTCCCTTTCTGGTACTGCATCAATAGCATCTACATCAATATCAATATCAGTTCGATTAATGGGTACCGGTCCTGACTCTGGCATAGTTGGAAATCTAGGGATTATGGGTGTCTGTCTCGGTGGTGGTGGTAACTCTTCAGTATTTTCTGGGGAGTTGTGGTACCCCTGGTTGTCATAAGGAGAGTGTTGGTGGTACTCCTGGTTGTCATAAGGGGAGTGTTGATGGTACCCCTGGTTGTCATAAGGGGAGTGCTGCTGGTACCCCTGGTTGTCATAAGGGGAGTGCTGGTGATACCCCTGGTTGTCATAAGGGGAGTGCTGCTGATACCCCTGGTTGTCATAACCCAAATTGTCATAACCTGAAGGTCCAGCCCCAGCCGAACTTGAAGGTCCAGCCCTCCTCCGGGGGACCTTCTTCGAATATATGTCAATTATTGGGACCCCACAAGCCACAAATTGAGTATACACAACTCTCCACAAATTGGCATCTGTTATTGGAAACCTAACAAAGTAAGGTCTACCCCCCCCCCCCCACGTGAGTTGTCAATCCGTGTAGCCAATTCTATTTCATACCTGTTGGGGTTTACAGCTGTCTTTTCGTATATTAGTTGCTTCAGTTCCTGAAATGTGGTATTTTCATTAATCTCGAAGCCAAATGCGGCCTCTTTCGTGTACTGCACTCCATCTTCACCTCTTTGTAGCTTGCCGCCCACATACAGTGCAACTAACATCTTTTTTTTAACAAACTACATTTAAAAAATAATTTTAAGAAGTTTAAAGTAATTGTTCACAAATTAAAACAGGTACAATAATATAATTAGAAAATAATTAAAAAAAAACTTTGCTACAGTAATGTACAATACAGTATAAATTACAACAATTACAGTAATAACTAATTTAGTAATACAACAGTTACAGTTACAGTTAGTAAATGAAACATAAAATAATTAAAATAAATACCTATTGTTACAGTAAAATTCTTCTTCAATCGTCAAATAAATCGCCTTCAATCGCAAAATAAATCACCTGCTCTCAAATAGTGAAATTGCATGCCAGTGTACAGAAAGATGAGAGAGAGAAACAAAGAATGGAGCCGCTCTAATTTTTTTTTAATATATATACTGGTGGATCAATTTTTTAATATATATTCGGGTACAATCATTAATATAATATTCAATATAATATTCAATTAATATAATATTCAATTAATATAATATTCAATATAATAGAATATATGAATATTATATTCAACATTCGGACAACATGAATATTATATTCAACATTCGGACAACAACATTTAGATATAATATATATTAAATGGCCCGCTGTGGATAGGGGCGGTTTGGTTGAGCTCGGACAGCCCGTTATACGAGCGGCCGATTTGGTGTGTGGAGCGCCCAAGTCTGGGGCGGTTCGGTATCAAATTTGAAGCGCCTCTGTACCAAGCGGTCGGGGCATCAATAAAAAAAAAAAAAACCCGGTTATTATTAAAATTTTCTTTTTTTTTAGGGGTATTAAAAAAAATGGCCGCTCCAAAAGATAGTTCTCTCTTCTCCTCAGTTTCTATATATACAATAAGAATGAGATACTTTTCGTGAGGATGAAAAAGTGATCTTTTGCGACGGACTACCCTCATTGTTCAGTTTTTTATTTTTGCAACGGACTACTATCATAAATGTGTTTTTTCCCTCTCAAAAAATATATACTTTGTTGTAGTCATTGATCTCTTTCCAGCAAATTTTCATGGCGTACGTAAACGACTTTGCATTTCTAAATTGTGAAATATGGACACACATATATGTTTATGAGATTTTGTTACAACAATTAGGATAATGTTTAATTTGTCGATGATTATGGTATGATCTGTTTGATTTGTGTAATAATTAATGCATCAATTTCTTTTCATTTTTACTAGGTTAAAATTAAAACTATGAATTTGGAAGGATGATGGATTGAGAATTATTAAAAAAATATGATGAATAAATAAATATATGAATTATTGTAATTTAGAAGGATAAATATATTAATATTAATTTATTTTTAAAAAGACAAATATGTAATTTTGCTTTTAAGGAGAAAATATGTGAGTTGTAGCAATTTAAACAGATAATTATGTTATTATAAATCTTGAAAAAAAAATGTAAATTTACAGTTTTAGAAAAGCATACCCAACAAAATTGTCCCTTAAATAAAGCATGGTTTTGTCATTACGTGCCACTTAAGTGACACGTATCACCATCCCAGCAAAATGATACGTGCAAAATACTAATTCCCGTGTCTATATAGTCAACAAATAGTAATGATTCGACTTAATAGCTATCAAATTTAATAAAATAATATATATTAGGACAGTTAGGAATATGCGAATTGAAAAGATCATTTATTAGCTAGGCCAGCCCAACACTATTAAATAGATAAAAGACTGTTAATTCGTTTCATTTAAGAAAGTAGTGTTTAAAATACAACCGAAAATAACAAACTGTGAACTGATCACCACAGTGACTGAAATCCAAGTTCACTATGTAAATTATAGAAATTCATCATCAATATCATCAAGATTGGCGCCACTATTCGATGCATGTGCCTGTACTTTATTTAATATGAATGTTGTTAGTTTGTTACCCAACTAAATATTACTAAATGATAATGTTATGCGTCCGTTTTGCGTAAATCTTAAACCAGCCACAAATGCATGGTTCCATGTGCCCGTTGCACCATGCAGTGCTTCACTGGATACGAACTCCAGAACGACAGTTCTAAACCACATATATATATTTGTATAATCTAATATATACCTTATAATTATATAATTCAATTACATAGATTTAGGTGAACTTCAAGTTCGCAATATTACTATTCGATACATGTCCCTTGTGAATATTACTATTTGACGTACGTTTTACGCAGGGGCGAATTTTAGTGTACATCAAAAGTGACTAAGCCATCTATACAATTTTTAATTATATATATTAAAATTTAATTGAATTTTCTATTTTTTTCAAGTTTTTATATAGGTTGGCCTCCCTCATAAAATAACAAATCTTTACTTGTAACCTAGTGATTAAAATTGTTCATTGAGTTGTGGGAGATGTTGGATTCAAATCTCTCCTCCCACATTATATATTTTTACATTTTATTTTTCCGCCACTCCTATTTAAATTTTCAAGTTCTGCATCTGGTTTTTCATATGTTTAATTATAGGGATCGACTAACAGTCCCCCTACTTCAGTCCCCTATCTGTCCCCCGCACTAAAAGACAAAAATATAGTTAAAACGTGCTAACTACTACCAAAGAGCAAGATTAATGTTATTTTATTAATAGTCAAAACGTATAGTATTCATACCTACGAATTTATAGTATTCATACTTATTATTAGAACCATTCGTCATATGTAAACACAGGCTGGAGGGGACCAGTAACGACCAGGGGGACCGCTGACGTCTTGTGACAGCCTGGATTGGGGACCACAATTGTCTGAAAGCGACATTTGCCAAGATTGGGGACCACTACAGCGAATCTATATATTATTCATATCTAAATAAAGAAGTATTCATATCTAAACAAATGAAGTATTCATATTGACGATTACGAAGTATTCATACATGTTCAAAATAATTTATACAATTCAAAATTCATTGTCAAATTCATCTCTCTCACCCCACCTCTTCTAAGAAGTATGCATATCTAACAAATGAAGTATTCATACCTAACTAATGAAGTACTCAATATCTAACAAATAAAATATTCATGTATATAATTATTCATATCTAACTAATGAAGTATTCACATATGACACTAACAATATTCACACATCTGACACTAATAATATTCACACCTGCTCAGATTGGGACAAAAAAGGAAAGTTGTTATAGGGACAAAAAAGGAAGGTTGAAGAGGGTGAATTTTAACCACGTGGGGAAACAAAAAAGGAAGGTTGTTAGGGGGACAGATAGGGGACAGATTCAAGGGGGACAACATCTTTACTCTTAATTATATAATTATATAATTATTAATCTATTTAACGTGTTACATGTTTAATTTTTAAAATCATATAATTAAATAGCGTGGTAAGTGAACTTAAAGTTAATTCGCAATAAGAATATTACTTTTAAAACAGTTCGATTAGTTTCAACAATAAATTTTAATTATTTTTCTTAACCTATTTCACATACGTGTTACATATGTTTAATTATATAATTAAATAATTATTAATCTATTTAACATGTTACATGTTTAATTATATAGTTATATAATTTTTAAAATTTTAATCTATTTCAATTGTTACATGTTTTATTTCACATAATAGTCCTCCATTTATTTATATAATTATAGGGTTAGCTTATTTTTAATATGATGGTGTTAATAAATTAAAGTTGGAAGTCATTCTCTGGTACGTATGTATTTCATTAATTTTTTAATCTACTAATTCTCTACAAAATGATTTAAAAAAAATTACAAATATAAAACATAGAATTATTAATCGTAAAATAAATTAAGATTAATAACTGTAATAATTTGTTTTAGAATATGATAGGGTAACTTTTAATAATTCTGCAAATTATGTAAGAATTTAATTAGAAGTAGGGGTGCAAACGGATCGGATACGGATCGGATAGTGGTAACCATATCCGTATCCGTTTTTATTTTTTGGATACAGATACGGATCGGATATTAGACGGATACGGATCGGATATTAAACGGATACGGATATCCGCTTTATATAATAGTGAATAACATAATTTTTTTCATAATATATATCTACTATTCGGATACGGATAGTTAAAATTCAAAACCAAATCCGTATCCGTATTTGCACAAATATTCAGATATCCGTATTAAATTTTCGGATACAGAGTCGAATACGGTCGGATAATATCCAACCCGTTTGCACCCCTGGTTAGAAGTGGCAAAATATGATGTGATTTGAATCCAAACCAGACTGATTTGATAATAATCCAAGTATGTAACACAACAAAAGATAATAATAATAAGAAGAAAAAGCTAGTACAAAGATCGGATACCTATGTTATGTATGAATATTAATTTATTTATCGTCTTCCCAAAATGGAGCTAGGTCAATACTCTCTCGCTGCTCTAATAGTTTTCATGTGCTCTCCATCTTGTATGAATTTATTTGAAAAATTCAGCACATTGGGTGCTTTCTATTTAAAAAAAAATCTCAAATTGTATCAAAACTAGACCATTCATATGTTCAATAACATGCCTATTTTTTATTATTATTTTATCTTGTATGAATTTATTTGAAAAAATTCTTATCCAAATTGTCATAATAACCATTGTCAACTCATTACCCCAAATAAGAATAATGATTTTAATTAAACTAATGAGTGAGACTATGGTGCTGTGCATAGTGTAGATTGGTTCTTACTATGGATCGATATCTTTATTTTTTAAATTTAAATAGTCCACGTGATCTCTCTACAAAAATATACTTGCATACTAAATTTTATATTTTTTTAGAAATTTTGTGACTGTTTTTGTTTTTAGATCAAGTGATCCGAATTTATATATGAATATTAAAAATATATATAATAATTTTAAAGAAAACTTTTAACTTAATTATTTGATTATGAATACTCACGAGACAATTACACATTAACAGAGAGAAGACAGTTATATGAGCGGCATTATCGTGAGCATTATCATAGGAGTGAAAACAGAGCGCATAGTGGTAAAATTATATATATATATTTTTTTTCCGTATACGGATATGGAGCGAATATTAGACGAAAACGGATACAGTCCGGATTAGATCGGATATTTATTAAAATAATATTAAAATTCATAATATTTATCTAATTATAATGATGAATAACATAAATTTTTCATAATATATATTAAAATATATGATATATATCTACTATTTGGATACATATAATTGAAATGTAAAACTATATCAGTATTATTTTTCACATAAATATTCAGATATTGAATATCTACATCTAAGTTTTCAAATACGGATTGGATAATATCCATACCGTTTTCACTCTAGCATTATGTCATTACGGAGTATTTTTATTTACAAAAATCATTATAAAAATAAAAGAGAGAGAAAAAAAAAAGGATATCTCAGTGCTTCGGACTATAGAAAGATAACTTCTCCAGTACAAAAAATTTCCCGATCAAAATATTATTTTTTATTCAGTTATCTAAGATCTTTTATGGCGGTCTGGAGGAAAATTTTTTATCTATAGAAATTATTAAATTCATATGTACAGAAATTAAAAGAGTATCTCGTTTTCAACAAATATAGAAAAATCTAACTCAATAAGTCCGATTCAAATATATGAATCGGACTTAATAGTCCAAATCTATCGATATATATATATAGGAATATGCTAGCATGCTATGCATAGCATAGAGCTCCTCCATGTAACGCTTTGGATTTCGACTTTTCGAAATCCTAATGGTCGATCCGAACCGTTCATCTTGTTCTTCATATTAATATGTATTTGGAGACCAAATTTTACATTTTTTGGAATTTTTTTACTATTTCTTTAGATTTATTGAAAATCGCTGTTTTTTTATGGTCCAGATTTGCTGAAAACAGCGATTTTCAATAAATCTAAAGAAATAGTAAAAAAATTCCAAAAAATGTAAACTTTGCCCCCCCCCCCCCCCCCAAACACATATTAATATGGAGAACAAGATAAATGGTTCGGATCGACCGTTAGGATTTTGAAAAGTCGAAATCCAAAGCGTTGCACGGAGGGGCTCTATGCTATGCATAGCATGCTAGCATATTCATATATATATATATATATTTAATGAATGAAAATGAGAAATGTAAGTGTCATATTTTATTAGATTCTAAGTGGATCGGTCTTAATGATGATGATGAGGATCTAAATAATTTTATTTAAAAATTCGGTAGAAAAGAAGAATCGGTAGCTGTCACATTTAATCAATTCGAAATTTAATCTTCATCATTGAGGCTAATCCATTTCTAACATTATTTTCTATGTATCTATATTGTAGATTTTTCCATCAACGTCTATTTTTTTAAATAAAATATATCGATAGATTTGGATCATTGAGTTATAAGTCTGATTCATATATTTGAATCGGATTCATTAAATCAGATCTTTCCATATTTGCTAGAAACAAGGTACTCTTTATGTTTCTGTACATGTGATTTTAATAATTTGTATGGATAAAAAATTTCCGGTCAGGAGACTGGAGATGAACAAAGCTCAATCGTCTTGAACAAAATAATGGCCGTGAACAAAGCGCCAAAATGTGAAAATGATGGAGTCTACAGCGATGGAGTCCATTTGCACTGACCCGAAAAAAAATACCTAACAGTATTTTACTGTGGGGCCCACAGTAATGCCCTTCCCATCAGTATCCTCTGCATTAACGGAGCTTGCATTACTAAATCTGAACCGTCCGATTGAAATCCTCACTAAATATTAAAGGATGTCATGCATTAAGGCGTGGGCCAGATTGGCTCCGATCCTAATCAGACAGCCAAGATGCAATCAACTAAAAAAAATCATTTTTGAATTAATGTAGAAGATGCGGGCTCGCTGCAGATCGGATTGAGATTATTTGTCCATGGAAGATGTCAACAAATCGGACAAAAAAGGAAATTCTGTGGATCGGAAAGACCGCCAAAAATGCTTCATCCTTATAATTAAGTCAGAACAGGCCATACTTGATGTGCAAGTGTAACAACCATTTAAAAAATAGATAGTTCAGAAAAAGATCGGATCGATAAAGTTCAGATTGCATCGATATTATTTAAAGTCTTCAACTGAATCAAATCAATCTGTCCCAATTCCCAAATCAATGGAAGTCGACAGTCTCGCGCTGCTGCTCCTACTCTCTATCCCTCTGCTCTCCATTATTCTCTTATCTCAAAATAACAGAAGAAAGAAAGCTCTCTATCCTCTTCCACCAGGTCCAAAACCATATCCGCTGGTTGGGAACCTCCTACAACTGGGTCCCATAAGCCAGCCTCACGTGACTTTCACCTCTCTCTCCAAAACCTATGGACCCATATTCTCTCTCCAACTAGGCCAAGTCACAACCATCATCGTCTCCTCTCATGAATATGCAAAGAAGATTTTTCAAAATCACGACCTCGCATTAGCAGGCCGGCACGAGCCTGATGCGGTACGGATACTATCCCACCATGAGTGGTCTGTACCGTGGCTTCCACCGGGACCACGATGGCGGTCCCTGCGCCGGCTTTGTACAACTGAGTTATTCACCAATCAAAGGCTTGATTCTCATTTATTACTTAGAAGGCAAAAGGTGCAAGAGTTACTGGATTTTGTCTCCAAATCCGCTGAAGTGGTACTTGAATCCTATCTTTTATAATTTAGAAATGAGTGAGTCTATGGTACTATGCATATTACGATCTAGGATTGTACTACGGCTCTATATTCGAGTTTTCAAATTCTAACGGTCGATCCGAACCGTTTATCTTGTTTTCCATATTAATATGTGTTTGGAGACCAAATTTTACATTTTTTGAAATTTTTTTACTATTTTTTTAGATTTATTGAAAATCACTTTTTTTGGATGGTCCAGAATTTTCAGATCAAGTGATTTTTTAAATATCTAAAAAAATAGTAAAAAAATTTCAAAAAATGTAAAATTTGGTATCCAAACACATATTAATATGGAGAACAAGATGAACGGTTCGGATCAATCGTTATAATTTGAAAACTCAAATATAGAACCGTAACACGGTAACAACCTGTGATATGCATAGTACCATAGACTCACTCTTTGGAAATTGTATTTTTGCTACTGTTTTATTGAAGAAAATCTGTCCAGAGTTGACCTTAATTTTTTTCTTTTTATGAGTGATATCGACTATCGAGAATTGAACTTTATTTTGATCCACTATTCCAGGAAGCATCAATATCCTGTTATTTAAAAAAAAAAATTGGGCGAAAGTCATGTATGTCATAGGAACAGAAAGGTCTTGACTGGTCTTGCCGGTACCAAACAACTGGCTGGTACCAAGTATCTAGATAGCACTAAAGATCTTCTATTTTTTGTGAGGATTTAATGTTGGATTTTAATCTAATTTTGACTTATTTCTAAAGGGGGCTCCAGTAGAGATTGGGTGGGTGGCATTTACTACCACCCTGAACTTACTATCAAGTACAATATTCTCGACTGATCTTGCCGGTTTTGACTCGGATTCATCACAAGAGTTCAAGAAGACGATTGAAAGCATCATGGAGTTTGCAGGATGCCCAAATGTGTCTGATTTCTTCCCAGTGCTTACACCACTAGATCTGCAGGGTGTACGGCGAAAAATGGAACCTCTTACCAATTTTTTATATAAAAGTTTTGATGAGCAGATTGATCGCCGGATTAAGAACAGAGAAGAGGGCTCTACCGGCCATGATGATTTCTTGGATGTGTTGCTTGATAGTCAACTAGGGGAAGGGGGACCAGATTTTCGACGGCCGCTCAAATCCCTATTTGGAGTAACAATTCTTCCACTTGTTCATATTTAAGGATTATGTTAAATGGAAATAATCATCTTTTATTCTTAATTATTCTTGTTAGCTAATAATGATGTATTTAGGTAAGCATGTCAACACTGACTCTGTTTTACTTGTGTTCAATCGATGCATTCAAAATTATAATTGATTATTCTGGCACCAGGACTTATTTGCAGCTGGAACTGATACAAGCTCAAGCACTGTCGAGTGGGCCATGGCCGAGTTGTTGCAAAATCCTGTAACACTGTCAAAGGTACGCAATGAACTGGCATCGGTCATCGGCCCAGAGAGAGAAATGGAGGAGTCCGATATTGGCCGACTCCCCTATCTCCAAGCGGTCGTTAAAGAAACTATGCGACTGCATCCTCCAGCGCCATTTCTTCTTCCACGCCGCGCTCAAGAAACCGTCGAATTAGGCGGTTATTTGATCCCTGAGGGCGCTAAGGTAGAGAACCAAATATTATTGATTATATATAAAGACAATTAAGTTTGATTGTTGACAACAGGATTTTTTTTGGGTCAAATAACATTTGTTTTGTTTTATTAGACTAGTTTAACAGTTCCATTCATGTGCTCAAAGCAAAGCAATGTTGCTTACATAATTATATTTCAACTAGTGACTTCAGCAAATTTTTCTTTCAAGTCCATATTGATACTCTTTACTTAATTTCAAATTGCAGACTTAAATAACATGTTAGGTCTCCCCAGCAATTGGGATTGTGATGCAAGTGACACATAAAATGGAACTTCGAAAATTGTTCCTAATTCTCTAAAATCCTGCAAATTGAATTGGTATAGTAGTATAGTACTATGGTATTCTATGTTTCATTTCATTTAATAGAAAACTTTGTTTTTCCTTCTGCACCTCTTCATCACATGCAGCTGCTAGTCAACGTATGGGCGATTGGTCGGGACGAAACGACATGGCCAGATCCACTCAAATTCTTGCCAGAGAGGTTCTTGGAGAAGGAGATCGATTTCAAAGGTCGTGATTTTGAGTTAATACCATTTGGTGCTGGCCGACGAATTTGCCCTGGTTTGCCACTCGCGTACCGAATGGTACACCTGATGTTGGGGTCCTTGTTGCATCGGTTTGAGTGGAAGCTGCCAAAAGAGGCGGTAAATTGTGGGGTCAACATGTCAGAGAAGTTTGGGGTAACATTAGCCATGGCCCATCATCTGAAGGCCATTGCTGTACCAGTCCAGGTAAACATTTCACATGAAAGACTGGTACAGAACTGAAATTTTTTCCAGAGCTTTAGTTCAGCAATGAGAGAAATTTCAAGGGTTTTATTATTAATAATAATAATTAATCGGGAAAATTTATAGTGTACCCATGTAAACTTTTAAAATAGCTAATTTTCTCATGAAAACAACTTAATATCCAATATTCCCATAAAAACTTAATATCATTTCTTTTATCCCCTTAAATTCACTAAATTTGTAATTTAGACAAATATACCCGTTCATTTTAAATTTAGATCTCCCTGTGAATGAGCAAAATTGAATAAAAGAGAGACTTCATCTTCTTCATCTCTATGTTTAAAATCTAAACTCCTCCTTCGTTTACTCCAGTTGTTTATGTTTAATTTGATTAAATAGGAAATTAAATGATAAAATAGGACATCAACAGAGATTCGCACCTTCGGTGGTGATGTGCAATCATATACAAGAAACTAAACATATTACATGAATACTTCGCCAACCACATCAGCTAACACAAAATAAAAATATATCACATTACATAATTCCATCCAACAACCAAATAAACCACAGATTAATAACATTTCATGAATCGAAATAAAATAATAAAAGCAAAATAAAACATTGTTTCTTCAATCATCACTCAACATGCAGACACAGCAAGCCACGCAGAGTGCTTATTCATGATTGAAATCTGAATTCATGAAAAATAAATCCCAAAAAAAAAAAAAAAAATCAAACTTAAAACATATATAAAACATAACAGTATTAACCTTAGTTAGGTGCTTCCAAAATCAAAAGCTTAGACCTTGTAAATAATCATTGCACTTTCTGATATTCACTGATTGTTGTCATTTTCACAAATTCTAGCATTTTGCATCAAGTTATAGTAAGTAGACGAGGAATTGGAGAAGAAAATAATTTCTATTCTGATTTGTACAATGAGCATATTTATAAGCGTATTGCATCAATCACGAGTCTATTCTAACTATGGTTTAGTAATTTAACTAGAGTAAGCACTACGTTGTTAACCATCGCTATTAGTTGAAACAAATTAAAAGGATCATTCTGTTTGAGTTATGCCAAGAAACCTCATTGTTTGTTAAAAACTGGATCGGTCCAGCTATTTCATAGCAAGATCAACGAAAGAGGAGTTTAGGCGTGGAGATGAAGAAGATGAAGCATCTTTTTGCTTTTCTCTTCTCTTTTATTCAATTTTGCTCATTTAAAGGGAGATCTCCATTTGAAATAAAGAGTATATTTGTTTAAATAACAAATTTAATAAACAAAATGAGATAAAAGAAAGGATGTTATATTTTTATGGAGATATTGAATATTAAGGTGTTTTAATGAGGAAATTGACTATTTTAAAAGTTTACATGGGTACACTAGAAATTTTCCATAATTAATATTGTTGTTATTGTTATATAATTTTTATTTTTATTTCTATTTATTTGCTCTAATTGCTAGAAACTTGGCAAGTAAAATTTATTTAGTCATTTATTCCGATTGGCAAAGGCTTTTCTTTTGATTTTGTATTGACTAGAAAACTTTAATATTTTGGTACTTCTTTCAATTGAAAAACAAACATAAAAAAATATTTAACAACTGTTAATTAGACTGTAAAAAAAAAAGATGAGATTCATCTGAGTTGTCTAATTTAAAAAGAATAAAACATCTAAGTTTTACCAAAATTGTCATGCTACAAGCCAACAACTCGACTGAGAGTCTGAGATAGTGTCAATCCTTTGCATATTTCTTTTTTTTTTCCTCTCGAATTCAACTCCTTTCTATTACTGTAGAGGGTAAATCTCACTTTACAGTTTGAGATTAAATCTCATCGCTTTGAGATTCAAACTAGCTTAGGAGGACAGTATTATTGGGCTTTAAGATTCGTGCCAAATTAAAAAGAACGGTCCATATCCATTAATTGTAAAAGATTCCCCTTGTGCAAATATTGGAGAGGATGTGAATTCCTCCCCCTCCACCTCTCATTTCCTCTCTCCTTGCTTCACAGCCTCTCCCTTTCTTCGCTGTTGTAAGGTTTACATAATTCAAATAAAAAAATAGTTTTTAGATGCAGCACATCAAAAAAAGATAAAATTCACAAATTACAATTTAGGTTTACATAATTCAAAACTTAAGTTTACAAAGTTATGTAATAAAATTTACAAAAGTCAAAATAATTGAAAGAAACATCTAGATGTAGAATTTAACAAAACTAAAATTTTGAAAAATAAATAAAATTGAATTTTTTTTTATCGATTTACTATATTCAACAAAATTGTTTTCAAAGTCATGTGGCAAGGTTTACATAATTAAAAAAAAAATGAAAGTAGCATCTAGATGCAAATTTAAAAAAAAAAATTAAAATTAAAATTTGAAATTTTTTATCGGTTTACATATTCAATGACACTGCCTACAGAGTTATGTGATAAGGTTTACAGAATAAAAGCGAATGCAGGGTGATTTTAAAATCCTAGCAGCTGTCGCGTGGTTTCTCATCTCCAATCCTCTTTTTTGTTCAAGTTTGTTCCTCTCACTCTTCTCGATCTCACCTCTAACATAGCTCCTCCCCTCTCTCTCGATCGGAGCGCAGCGGATCTAGTTGTAAAGAGCGATAGAGTTTAAGATAATAGAGTAATTATGAGTGTATATAAGTGAGATTAGAAGATTAGAACTATTTTGAGTAATTCAGATAATTTTGTGAGAAGAAAAAATTATATTTTGTATTGGAGAGTCATTTGATTTGTTCCAAGTTTTTTTTTCTTATCAATGAAATTGTTAGTTGGCCTTTAAAGTCACTAACTTCAAAAAAAAAAAATTGAAAATAACATCTAAATACAATTTTTTTAAAAAATAAAAATAAAAAAAGAAACTAAGAAAACTAAATCTTTATTTCATTTCATTCTATTTCGATTACATCTGACAGTGCCTGTAATATGCTACAATAGAGTATCTAACAAACTCTGTTAACCAATAATTTTTTTTTACAAGACTGTTAGTCAGCTATTAAATCTAACTAACTCGGTTTGGTCTTCATGGTTATCAAACCACTAAAATCAACAAAAAAATGATCAACTTAGAGCACAATTATTTTATCTTAATTGCAAATACCAGTTCGAAGTGTACGATCAAATGAGAAATTATATCGTGATGAGCTCGATCAGATGGCCGGATCTAGGCCGAGCTTAATTTTGGTACAATTACTTAAAAATACAAAATTCAAGATAGGCCCTCTTCGACCCATTATGGTACTATGTACTAAAATATAAGCTTATGCAATTTTGGGGATGATAAGTTAATCAAGTTATTATATGTTGTATCGGTTCAATTAAGTTATTATATGTCGGATTGCGGTAGATCGATTTTTCTTTTTTCTTTGTCTAATTACTGGTAGCGGTGCAATATTATGTCAATACTATATCATCATTACAGTAACGTACAAATGTCATGTTAAAACAAAGTAATAGTGATACAAATATTCAGCAAATGATACTTGCAAAACACTGATTCCCGTATAGTCAACAAATAATAATGATCTGAATTAATAACTCGCAAATGTCACAAACTTGTGGTCATCGACAAAAACAAATATCTAACCTATTTATTTTAGGAAAGTTAGGAACATCAACATGGTTTTAAATTTTGTTGCTAAATAAAAAAAAATCCTCAGTTCTGTACCAGTCTTTGATGTGAACAGTTACCTAGGACTGGTACGGCAATGGCCTTCAGATGCTGGGCCATGGCTAATGTTACTCCAAACTTTTCTGACATATCGACCCCACAATTCTCCACCTCTTCTGGCAGCTTCCACTCAAACCGATGCAACAAGGATCCCAATACCAGGTGTACCATTCGATACGCGAGTGGCAAACCAGGGCAAATTCGCCGGCCAGCACCAAATGGTATCAACTCAAAATCGCGACCCCTGAAATCGATCTCCTTCTCCAAGAACCTCTCTGGAGAGAATTTGAGTGGATCTGGCCATGTCGTTTCGTCCCGACCAATCGCCCATACGTTGACTAGCAGCTGCATGTGATGAAGAAGTGTCATAATCAAAAGCAACTTTTATATCAATGTGGATCTGATTAAATGAAACATTGAATATCATAGTACTATATGAATATATCAACTCAAGTGGCCAACTAGCACCTAACATGTTATTGTAGTCTATTAAGTAAAGAGCGTCGATATTGACTTGGAAGAATAATTTGCAGAACTCCTTATTATACATGTAACAATGATTTTTAGAGTAAATTAATGTAAATGCTAAATTAATCTAATAATAGAAAACAAATGTATAATTGACCAACAATGAAAAAAAAAAAAAATCCTGTGTCAACAATGAAATTTTATTGTCTTTTTAACTAATCATCTCTACCTTAGCACCCTCAGGGATCAAATAACCCCCTAATTCGACGGTTTCTTGAGCACGTCGTGGAAGAAGAAATGGCACTGGAGGGTGCAGTCGTAGAGTTTCTTTAATGACTGCTTGGAGATAGGGGAGTTGGCCAATATGGGATTCCTCCATTTCTCTCTCTGGGCCGATGACCGATGCCAGCTCATTGCGTACCTTTGCCAGTGTTACAGGATTTTGCAACAACTCAGCCATGGCCCACTCGACAGTGCTTGAGCTTGTATCAGTTCCAGCCGCAAATAAGTCCTGGTGCCAGAATAATCAAATAAAGGTTTTGAATGTATCCTTTAATATTAAGTAAAAACAGAGTCACTATTGTCGTGCTTACCTAAATAAATAACTATTAATTTGCTGAAAAAAGAATGTTCAGAAAATATGAACAAGTGAGCGAATTGTTACTGAAAATATGGACTTGTGATGCTCTCGATTATCTGGACCCCCTTCCCCAAATTCACTATCAAGCAATACATCCAAGAAATCATTGTGATGGATAGAGCCCTCTTCCCTGCTCTTAGTCCGACGGTCGATCTGCTCATCAAAAACTTTATGTAAAAAAATGACAAGATGGTCCATTTTTCGCCGTACACCCTGCAGATCTAGCGGGGTAAGCACCGGGAAGAAATCAGACACATTTGGGCATGCTGCAAACTCCATGATACTTTCAACTCCCTTCTTGAACTCTTGTGATGAATCCGAGTCAAAACCGGCAATATCAGTTGAGAATATTGTGCTTGATAATAAGTTTAGGATGGTAGTAAATGCGGCCTGCCCGATCTCCACTGGAGTCCCCTTTAGAAACAAGTCAAAATGAGATTAAGATCCAATATTAAATCCTCTCAAATAAACAAACAAATTCTGATGTAGGTGAGTGATCTTAATTTAGTGCTATCTAGATACTTGGTACCGGGTAACAATTTGGTACCGATGTAAGAACTTCTGTTCCTATGACACAGATGGGTTGCAGGCTTGTAGCCATTTTTTTTAGATAACAGAATATTGATGCTTCCAGGAATAGTGGATCAAAATAAATGAGGCCCAATGAAGATTCAACTCTCAAAAGAAAAGCAAAAATGGTCCACTCTTGACATATTTCTTCACTTAAAAGTTTAAAACAGTTGGGAAATTCAAACCTTGAATTTAAAAATGTGGGATTCAATTATTCAAGTACCTCTTGAGCGCATTTAGAGACAAAATCCAATAACTGATGCACCTTTTGCCTCCTAAGTAACAAATGAGAATCAAGCCTTTGAGTAGTGAATAACTCAGTTGTACAAAGCCGGCGCAGGGACCGCCATCGTGGACCCGGTGGAAGCCATGCTATGGACCGCTCATGGTGGCCTTGTACCCGTAGCACATCAGGCTCGTGCCGGCCAGCTAATGCGAGGTCGTGATTTTGAAAAATCTTCTTTGCATATTCATGAGAGGAGACGACAATGGTTGTGACTTGGCCTAGTTGGAGGGAGAATATGGGTCCATAGGTTTTGGAGAGAGTGGTGAAGGTTATGTGAGGCTGGCTTGTGGGACCCAGTTGTAGGAGGTTCCCTACCAGGGGATATGGTTTTGGACCTGGGGGAAGAGGATAGAGAGCTCTCTTTCTTCTCTTATTTTGAGATAAGAGAAAGAGGGAGAACAGAGAGATGGAGAGTAGAAGCAGCAGCGAGAGAGTGTTGACTTCCATTTGATTGGGGATTGGGGAATTTGGGAGAGATCAATTTGAAGACTATAAGTATGATTGGGGGAATTTCATGTATACACCTCAAAAACTTTAAAATTATATATTTCTTTCTCTAAAGTTTAAAATTACGTCTCTCCTGAAAACTTGAAATACTCACAAATTTATCTGTTTTATTATCTTTTATATTAAAACTCATTCTAAATTTATAAAATACTTATTTTACCTTTTATTAAAAGCATATAAAGTCTGTCAAACTCAAATTTGAATCTGGACAGTTTTTCTATTGTCCAAACTGCTTTTAAATATGTGTGTGCAAGATCTGCACGGATCTTATGCAAACACCCACGTATATTGAAGCGATGTGCATGCTAGATCAACACAAATATTGTAGCACTATGCACAAATCTTAATGTGATGCACACAAAGGAACCCTTTAGATTTAAATTTGAGTTTGATAGGCTTTATATGCTTTTAATAAATGGTAAAATAGATATTTTAAAATTTTAGAATGAGTTTTAATATAAAATACACTAAAATGGGTAAATTTATGAATTTTTGAAGTTTAGAGGGAGAAATACGTAATTTTAAACTTTCGAGGGGGCTCATACATAATTTGAAGTTTTTGAGGGGTATACATGAAATTCCCCAATAAAATTGGTGCAATCATAAACTTTCTGGGTTATCTTTATTGCACATCAAGCGTACAAACAATATGTCCTTTTCTGAGTTAAAAAAGGAGGTTGCAAATTGAGTCCCTGCCAGGGGGCGTGCATGCCACGTGGCTCTTTCTTGTAACAATAGGCGGAAAGTGTAAATTGTCGACATAACTAATGTGTAATTAGGATTGTCAATAGTTTCTTTATCTATTGATAATACGATAGTTTGATTTGAGTTTTGTATAAAATGAATTTACATGTGGATCAAAGAAATATTTTTAATAATTTATTAGTTCTGCATATTAATTTTGAAAAATATTTCACCTTAGCTATTAAATTCACATATGAGTCTTGTCCGATATGAATACACAATCTATTAAGTATCGATAAATAATATTATTTAATATTAAGTACGTTTATAGTTGTTTCAAAAATATAGATCATCGTTTTTCAAAGAAAATTAAATGAAAATCAATCATATAAATTAGTTTAATTATAGTCATTATTTTTAATTGGGGTGATCACTTAATATTAGTATTTGTCACAATCTTGACAATGATTATTTAAATTAATTCAAATAAGATTCAAAACTAAAAGGTAATTAGACAAGCTATTGGACATACAGATGGCCTAACAATCATTTTTTTTTATATACAACTTAAGTGATGTTTGATGGTGTACCAAGAATCATTAATTTTCCATACAGAAACTTCAAATCTTTTATATACATGATATGTGCATCACATAGATCATTGTTGGATTTTAAATTTAAACTTTATTTTTAATGATTGTTGATATTCACAACATAATTGATTGTCAAGAGATCACATCTTCTTTGTCAGTACCTTTGTATAGGGTAAATTTTGCCATAGGTCATTAAACTTTGTTATTTGTCACGAATTGGTCACTCAAGTTTGATTTGTTCATTTTTAGTTACTCAACTTTGTTATTTGTTCCAATCAAGTCTCTCTATACTTTTTCATCCAAAATGCTAATAGAATATATTTATTCCGTTAGTATTTTGAATATAATATGCTCATTATGTTAATATTTTGGATGGAATGAGTATATTTCTTTAATATTTTGGATGGAATGGAAATATTCTATTAAGATTTTGGATTGAAAAATATAAAGTGACTCAATTGAAACAAATAACAAGATTGAGTGACTAAAAATGAACAAATCAAACTTGAGTGACTAATTCGAGACAAATAACAAAGTTTAGTAACCTCTAGTGAAATTTACCCTTTGTAATATGTTAGACTTTTGATACTATACATAATACGGATCGACTCATGCTATGAATTCATATCTCTATTTTCAAAGTTCAACAATCAATATGAATTGTCAAACATAATCTTCTTCATATGAAAATGTTCATGGAAATCAAATTTTACAATTTTTATATTTATTTTACTATTTATTTAGATAGATAGAAAATTATTATTTTCAGATGGTCCAAAGTTTTTTTAGCATGTTAGATCGATTGTTTGGACTTCAAAAACAAATATATAGAGTTCATTGTACGGGCTGCTTTGTAATATACATATTACCGTATATAGCCTCTCTCATAGTATAACATATTGACTAGTGTTATTTATGTATTTTGTTATTATATATCAATATTATTGTTATTTTTATATTATTTTTATTTTTATTATGTTTACTCTAATTGCTAGAAAAGTAGCAAGTAAATTTTGTAAAATTATTTATTCTGATTGGCAATTTTTTGCTTTTAAAATATGTCTTTCTATTGGCTACAGAAAGTTTATATCTTGGTACTTTTTTCAACTGATAAACAAATATAAAATAAACTTTTACCAAGAGTTAACTAGATCACAAAAAAAACAGAGAGATATTTTGGGCAAATTTGATGCCTTTTTATTTTGAAAGAGAAGCATTATTCATTGGTGACATTTTAAATCGTGTAGTCAAGGTTACACTTGACATGACATTATAAACCTGATATTTGAGAGTCAACATTTTTAAGCATATTGGAATAGAACAAATTAATAAACATTGTTGTAACTCTCACGTCAAGCCATTGTATGTGAAAATAATTGGAAGTATACAATTTAACTTCTTCTTTTTTGCAACAGTAATGGTACTTGTTTAAACAAGTAAAAAAAAATATCTTTCTAAAATATATATATATGAGGAGGGATCGGATGACATTCTTTTTTGGTGACATTCGATGACACCGTGCATTATCAAAGTCCAAACAGTCGATCAAAACCGTTGAACTTGATGGATATGTTAAAATGTGCTTGCAGATCAAATTTTACATTTTTCTGAATTTTTTTACTATTTATTAAGATGGATACAAAAATTCAACGGTCTGAATATAGCGGTTTTGTTAAATACTTAATAAATAGTAAAAAAAATTCAAAAAAATGTAAATTTGATCTGCAAGCACATTTTAACATATCCATTATGTTGAATGGTTTGAATTGACTGTTTGGACTTTGAAAATACATAATGTTATTCGATATCACCAAAAAAAATTGTCATCCGATCCCCCTCTATTTATATACATATATATATATATATATTAACTATGAAAAACTAGCATTTTGCGTAATAGGTCGTTGGTGAATCGCAATCTCAATCGTCATCACAGTCAACTACCAAAAAAAAAAAAAAAACAGTGTGCTTCAAATATAATAAGAAAAATTATGGAAAATAATTTATGCAATGGGAGATACATGACCACCACCTCTTTCTGTACAGATTGAAACTAAACCTTTACAAACTGACATTCAAATATTACCACTTAACATTTCACCTTTGTTCTCTCTAACTTCTTTTTGCAGAAAAATATGTTATTCATTGGCAGGGCAGAACTAAAAAAAAAAAATTCAAAGGACTGAAATATAAAACACATTATAATATATTAACCTAAGTCTTTACAATCACAAAGCAAACTCTAATCTGTGTAGTCTATCTGTCTGCATGCATATACTGTTCCAAAACACGACTAAATATATATACCAGCAGCAGCAGTAGGTCATGGTGCTTTAACTACGATACTTGGTACGATAATCCTTGAACAAGTACAATTATTTTTTCTTATGAAAATTTGGTAAAATTCTAGAAATACCAAAATGGAGAGCAACAATCACAGTAGTGGAATGTGCAAGAATTTTTCAGGAATGTAAAAGCTGTACAGAACTCCACAAGGTACCAAGAAAGGCGATTAGCGAACCACGCAAATTGGCAAACTTTGGCTCAGAATCAAATGCCGGTTTTCTCACAAGATTTAAATGAACAGATCTCATTCTACACGGTCTGGTATTGCACTGGATCTGAATTCCTTTTTTTGTCAGGGGCATTGGCATATTATTTATTATTTTTCTTTAAAAACAAAAATTTAATTTCAATCCGACCATACTTAGAGGTATCTATTTTAGATCAGATATAATCTTGAATCTTTTACAAACGAAGTTACGGTCACCGCGATAAGTTTTAACAGCTGTTTCACTAAATCCAGATGCCTATTTTAAATCTGTATGGGCCTATTGAACCTTGTTTTAGTCCGGCTTAATTCTGATATCCGGTATACTCTAGGCCCATAAAAGCCCATTATGTTCCTTATATTTCGACGAACCCTATAAATTAAGTCTTCAAAGCAGCGCGTACAAACCCTAACGAAACCCTAAGCCGCCGCGCGCCATTTTAAGTCCTCTGCTGAGAGATAAAGAGAGACAGAAGTCGAGAGCTCGAGACAAAAGCAACAATGGCAGCAGCAGCAGTTGGTTACGGAGCAATGAAACCGACTAAGCTCGGCGTTGAGGAGTCTCGCGATCAGCTCAACCGGATCCGCATCACTCTCTCCTCTCGGGATGTTAAAAACCTCGAGAAAGGTGCTTCATTTACCAAATCATAATGCTAATTTCTTATATTTCCTGTCTGATTGGTTGCGATCATGTTTGTCCCGGGTGCAGTGTGTGCTGATCTCGTAAAGGGTGCTAAGGATAAGCAGCTCCGGATCAAAGGACCTGTGCGCATCCCAACCAAGGTGTTGCACATCACCACTAGGAAATCACCCTGTGGCGAAGGTACACCTTATTTCATCTTTTTTGTTCATGTTTCCGATACTTTGGATTGGCGATTGTTGAAATTTCTTAGCTTAGTCGAGAATAGAATCCAATCTGCATCTCTTCTAATTTATGGTTTTTGGTGGAATGCCAAAGGTTGTAGTACCAAAAGGGTGATTCCCTGCTTCCATTATAAACTCAGCATCTGATTGATCTATGCCAAAAAGTCTTAAAATAGCATGCCCCTTGTAAGAACTGACTGTTTCACTTCATAAACTGTTCTTTATCTCATACAAATAGACCTGTGTAATTTCTGCCATGATGACTTTTTGTTTCACTTGTATGCATTTTTTAAATATTTACTAAGTTGTTGATTTTATTTACAAATTCAACCTGGTACATGTATGCTATTTAATTCAGGATCTTGAGAATCAGCAAATTTTCTTAGTCTGAGTAGATTAGGAATTGTTGCTAATGTTGGCAGTAATATATTTTTCTATCTGGGTATCAGTCCTTTTTAAATGTTAACTTGATTTGGAATTTTAAATGCCATTTTCCTGACAGAACATCTAAAAGCATTGGCTATATATGTTTTATACTATAATTTCTATGAGAATCCTGGCTTTTCAAGCTGTTGGGGCACTGATATGTTCTCAGTAGTTGTGATCACATGTTTTGTTTGATCAGCTTGTGTGGACACTTAGATTGTTTGTTTTTATTATATGGGCTTGATGTTAATGTGGCAATGCAATGAGATTCTTGCAAAGCAGATCTGCTAGTTGATAACTTCTAATCACCCCAATTAATTGTTGCTGAAAACAAGCACTGATATAACTAGAGCATCTGTCATTCATTTCAATAAACCAAACATATTATGTATCCCGGTAGGAAAATTTTGGGTCATTGAAATTGTTTTCCCTTCTCCAGATCTTCTCTATATGGGTGGGGTTTGTGCCTTTGGAAATGAGCTCTTAAATACTTTGTATATGCACTCAATCTTTGGAAGAATGTTTTGTTACTGATTTTGAACTTTTCTGAAACAAATTTTCAGGAACAAACACCTGGGACAGGTTTGAGTTCCGTATTCACAAGAGGGTGATTGATCTGATCAGCTCTCCTGATGTGGTAAAGCAAATCACATCCATTAACATCGAACCTGGTGTTGAAGTGGAGGTCACTATTGCTGATGTTTGAAGGACTCGAAACCTTTTTTTATTTGAAAATGGAATGTTTGATTTTTGTTTAGACTTGGTTCTAGTGTTTTTTTCTCTGAGGTCACTGTACTGTGAGAGTCTCCTTGTGGAATTAGATATTGTGATATGATGCACTATCTGTAGTTGGTAATTTATCTGGTGCTTTTAAGCTGAAATTTTGGGATAAATTGAGTGTCCGTATAATTCTCTGCATTTCGCCTTATTTTTGCTCTAAATCTTGGTACAATGATGAAACGGACAAGTAGTTTGGTTTTGAGCTGAAACTTGTTTTCCTATATTAGACAAACAATTTGATGTCCGGCCATAAGGTAGGTTAACAAAATATAGATGCTTGTTTTGAAGCTGTTAATGAAAAATATTAATCTCTGTTTTTTTTTATTGAAAGCTTGACTGCTGCAGTCAAGTTGAATGAAAATTATTATTATTAATCGTGTGTTACGTAATACTTCCAGATGTTTCTTCTGCGTATACTTAATCCTGTATAATATTCATCGTTGTTGATTGTTTCTTGTTACATTTCACTCCTATATCATCTTTCCCCATTTCATTTCCATTCTCTTGCGTTATTAATATAACGGCTACAGTTGTTGATCGCTGTACGTTCACTGAATAATGTCTTCTCCCAGTGAAAATCAGTGTACTTGGGAGAGAATTCATCCATTGCTAGCTATTGTTTTAAACTTTTAATACCACCTCATCTTGCGCACGTGCACGGGTGGATCTATGAAGGCTCAGGGTTAGACAAGCACTTGCCTACTTCTGAATTTAAATTTTTTTTTTTTTTAGAATTAGTACTAATTTCTTCTTGTGCCTATCCTGTCTCAGATCTATCTTTTCGTCTGCTTTTGTCTAGTTAGTATTCTGAGAAAAAAAATCTACTTTAAAAGAAATTTGAGATTTTAACAAAATTGGTTGGAGAATAGAAATTGTATAGAGAAGGAAAAATTGAAGAAGACAGTTCTGACAGTGAAACCATTCATTTATTACATATGACATTTACTTTTTAGCGTTTCAGTTCAAACATTACTAAATTTGCTTTATGTTTTCAAAAGATACATGGTATAAGTTTTCTCCAAAAAAAAAAAAGCATCAATTTTTGTACCAGTTCCGAAAAATCAAAGAAGAAAAAGAGATTTTGTTAATAGGAACAAGAAACTGTTTTTTTTGTTTTTTGTTTTTGTTTTGAGAGCCAAGTAGCAGCTACTAGGAGTACGAAACTGTTTATAGTCATTGCATTATAAATAACTATACTCATTCAAGCTACAAGAATTTAATCTTTTTTTTGCATTTTTTTTGCTTCTTAATTGTTATTTTATTTTATCACGTTTGTAATATTATTTGTTGTGTAATATTATAATTTACAATTTAACTCTATTAATTTTACAATTTATTTTTATTTTTTTGTATGATTTTATTGTATATAAAAGTGGGTCATACAAATATACTATTGCATCCGATAAGTTAATGGGTTTCAATCCAATTAGTTATTTAAATCTGATTAGTGTCCTATCCTGACGGAAATTCTAGATCCGTCTCTGAGCGCACACTCATTATATATGAAATTTAATAAATGTGTCATTATGAACTTGATTTTCCATTTTTTTTTTTACTACAAAACAGATTGATCACCTCGGATGCTGCTAATTTACAATTAGCTAACATAATCAAGTGAATTTTGGTTTTTATGCCTTGGTTTTTTCCTTGTTTGTAGAATAATCTGCTGGCATTTTGCTCAATCTTTTTTCTTCACCTGACAGAATCTTCGAATTTCAACTTTTTGTGGGGACATGGAAACGTGCCTCGGTACCATTGCTGAATGTGTTTCAGCAGGGGCGGACGCAGGATTTTTGTCAGGACGGGGCAATAATCAGATGTAAATAGCTTATTGGGTACAATTAAACATAACAAAAAAAATACCAATCAATATAATAAAAATCCTAAATTACTTGAAAAAAAATTAAACAATTCAACATTTTGGTTCAACTTGGCAGCCTCTGCCTTTGAATTCAAAAAAAATAAAAATATTTTGGTTCAACTAATTTTCGATATTTGGGATCAGCACCTATTTGGGCTCCGCTAATTTGTTTCGCTCAGAGTTTATATTGGCTCCGTTCTGTCTATTAAAATTTCAGAATAGACTACAAGAGGGCAATTTGAATTCCAGAGAGGGGCAGAGGTCCGAAAAGCAGATTTTTAGTATTATTTTTGAAAATTCAGCGGGGAGGCAGCTGACCCCCCTGTGCTACAGTAGATCCGCCCCTGTGTTCCAGTAACACTTTCTATTTCAAAATGACAATTATTAGCTTAACCAGACCAGTAATATGCGATGAAGTAGATCATGGCATATTGAGATATATATATTCAATACTTTGCAATACACGTCATAAAGAGGCGACAATGGATTCTTTGCGGACATTTTTATTAATACCCTTAAAAAAAAAAAAAATGCCCCTACATCCTCTTTTTTTTTTTTTTTTTTTTTAAACTGCCCCGACCGCCAGGCCCACAGACGACTCAGATCCTCTAGCAGACCGCCTGGGGGCTGGGCGGTCCTCTTTTTTTTTTTAGAGAGATCTATATTTTAATTTAAATAATTTTGTGAAAAAAAAGTTTTATTGTATGCAAAAAAAAATAAGACATTTGATATATTTATAAGTGAGATATCGTAACTCTTTATAACTTTGATTTGATTTGTTAGTTGGATATCACAAGTCTAAAGATAATACTAATTAAGGACTTGGCATTGATTCTTAATAATTTATTTTATTCAAATATACACAATGAAATATGGTTAGATTGCATTAATGATGTCCACTTTTTTTTTAGAGAATAATTGGATTATTTGATTATTGTCAACATATACCATTTGCTCGGAGATAAGCAAACAAGCACAATAAATAGTAAATGCATTTAAAAATAATTATATGAATAATTCTTGAATAATCTTAGGCTTTTGATTAAACAAAATACCGATCGTTGTATGTCTACCATTAAACGAAAACTTAAACAGAGTTTTTGAGACACTAAACGATGTTTTTGTTAAATTTTGATGCTTCAGATACCCAGGGGTGCTCCCCTAAGTGATATTCAAATCCGTCTCGTTCTCCCTTCCGAAAAGTGGTCATACGCGCAAATCTGACTTTCCTAGCCAAAGTTATGACTATTTAAAGTTTATTTGAAAGCTAAACTTTGAAAATTCATAACTAAATATAGAAAAATCAAAATAAATTGAAATTTATGTCAATTATGTGTATTTTTGAATGCTCTACGTGCTGGTGTAATTACTTTTGCAATTTGATCCCTGTATCAATCCATACTTGCTAATTTACCAACAAAGGTCAAATTTAATGTTTTTAGTGTATTGCACTATACCAGTGGCCTTTGCCTAGTGCTTGGCTGTTGAGTTTGGACTTGGTACCATACCAGATGTTAGTCTAGGGTGCTTGTGCATGGACAAAGGTCTGAAAAATGCTATTGTGCCGCTATAGTGTGCAATTGAGTGTGGAATTTAGATCCTAGATACTTGAGGTTCAATTATAAAATATGAACCGTTTTTTTTAACTTGGCACACATCTTGAAACAAACTCTTATATTTTTAAGACATTGAATTTATTTTGGCTGACAATTAATTTGGACCGTCTATATAAATTGCACCTCGGGTCCCATAAGATACGGATTCTTTGAGTGTGGTATTCCGGTTTGTTCTTTTATTTTTTTGAGTGGTGATTTGATGAAAGTAAAACGTTGATTTGACAAAGTTAAAAGTTAAAACAATGCATGTGAGTTGCATATTTGATTCCCATATGCATATCCTGTATAAATCGTAGTAAAGAGTTACGATACAACTTTATAAATATATCAAATGTCTTATTTTTTTAGCGTACATTCTAAACAATAAAATTTTTTCTTTATAAAATTATTTAAATCAAAATATTAATATATCTAAAAAAATAAAAATAAAAATAGAGAACCGCCTCTACAGGGAGTGGTCCACTAGTGGACTAGCCTGCCTCTGCATGAGGTGGTCTAGTGGGTTTATTGGGCTATCCATGGACCTAGCAGTCAGAACAGTTTTGAAAAAAAAATAACAGGGACATTTTTAAAATTTTCTTTTTTTTTGGGTATTAATAAAAATGGCCGCATTCTTTGATAAAGCAAACACGAAAGTAAGCCGATGACCTTCAATAAAAAAAAAAAAAGGTGCTTTCTTTGATAAATTTATTCTTCAAGATAATGACAAGAGAAACAATTAAATTTAACTAAATTTGAATAAAGTCTAAAGCCAGCAAAGTGACAGCATACTATATTGTGATATGGTAATCTAACATTCATAATTTTTTTAATTTTTTTTGGTTTAATCGAACATTCATAGTTACTTATCCTACAGTACAATATACCAGTAAACTACAGAAAATCTCAGCAAGAGCTACTACTCAGATATATAGTCACTGGTTAATTTGTCAAATAAGTTTCAGCCAAAACTTTACATGATAAATTCCTGTATGAAACACTGATGCCTTTGACCAGGATGCAACCAGTATGGTTCCAAGGTACAAGATTTCAGTATTTGGTGTTCAGAAAATTATACCGCAAGAATAATCTGGTACTGACTACTGAACAGATTGTATACCAGTGTAGAAATGGTACTGAACATACTGGTATGGTTTCTTTTTATCCTCTTTCTTGTTTTTATCTATTCTCACTTGTGCTGGAGCATCAACATCTACATTTAGGAACCTAGATTACAAACATCTACCTCGATACCAGTGTACAAGTTGGTATTACCACCTATTTAAATTCTGATTAGGATGAAATGATCAGAAAAATTGTACATTGTGTACAATGTATGTCAAACAGAACAACACATAAGAGCAACAAAATTCAAATATAAAACATTCTCAGCAAATAACAGAGAGAATATTAAAACTGATTTTTGCACTGTTGTAGAAAAATCTACAAACTGTTGGATATAATTATCACATAGCAAGCACACACTTTTAGCATACAAAACCAAAATTTCAACTAGCCTCATATTAACCTGTAACAACTGCAAATCTAAAATTAGAAGGAAGTGAGATATAACAATGGTCATGATTCTGTTATTGATTAAAGGTCCAACAAAATTAGCACTAACTCTCTCCAGGCTAATACATTGAACAACCAAATTCCTAGAATTACTGAAAAAATAACAAAATGTAGAATCTGAGGAAGCAATTTTCCCTTTCGTAGTTCAAACAACTCTCCAATCTCCTACCAACCAATCATAAACTACAGTACCAGGTGATGAAAGCTAATGAGCTAATAGAAAGAAAAAGAAAATGAAGAACAAATTCCTTACTTGCATGTTAGAAATGCAAATCATAGAAGAATTGAAAGAAAATCTAACTCCTGATATTTTCACTCAGTTGCAAGACCCCCACGTGCCTTCACCACCCCCTTCTTACCAGGTGAATAAAAATCCAAATACCACTTAACAAACCGTTTCAACCCAGTCTGAAGATCCGTTACAGGCTTATACCCTAATTCTCTCTCTGCAAGGCTAATGTTTGCATGAGTGTAAGGGACATCTCCATTTCTTGGCATCTTCACCAACTTCCTTATTGCCTTAACCTTCAAGAGCTTCTCTAGAATGTTAACAAGCTCTGAAACAGGTACAGGTGTGGTATTACCAAGGTTGTAAACTCTCAAAGGTGCGGGCCCCCGCTTCTTACCACCAGACCCCGTACTCTTGCCAGCTGTATCAAGAGCCGCAACACAACCTCTCACCACATCATCTATGTAAGTGAAGTCACGTGCAACAGTATGTGCACCATGCCCTTCAAATACTGTAATTGGTTTTCCTTTCAATATATCCTTTGTGAAGAAGTAGTACGCCATATCGGGTCGGCCCCATGGCCCATAGACAGTGAAAAACCGCAAGCCTGTGATGGAAAGGCCATAGATGTGATTGTAAACATGTGCTATTTCCTCACCAGCTTTTTTTGTAGCCGCATAGAGAGATGCTGGTCTGTCAGTGCGGTCAGATTCTGAAAATGGGACCCGCGAATTGAGACCATACACAGAGGAAGAGGAGGCCCAGACAATAGCAGGTTGTGGGTTTGCAGATTTTGCGGCTTCAAGAATTGATACCAGACCAGCTACATTGGACCTGACATATGAACCTGGGTTTTGCAAAGCATACCTGACACCAGCTTGTGCTGCCAAGTGGGCCACGTGTGTGAATGGGACCACATCAAACAGCTTCTTCAACAATGCCGCATCATTTATGTCTCCTTCTACAACAAAAACTCCAGCTTTCTCTAGGAATGCTTGCCGGGCCCGCTTCAGAGATGGGTCATAGTAGTCATTGAACGAATCAAGGCCCAGAACACCGTCACCACGTCTCCGCAATGTGGCCGAGAGATGGCTGCCTACAAACCCCGCAGCACCAGTGACCAGAACAGTTAACCCGTTAGGTGATCTCCGGACCCGGCAAGAGGAGCGAACCTTCTTCTCCCAGGCGGGCCCGCCCCAGTTAGTGTTGCGGAGAGAGCGGCGCAGAGATGGGTTTTGGGTCAGGTCTCGGATCGATAGCGAGTTGGGAGAAGGCGAATTGGGGCTGAGGAGGAAGAATGCAAGGAAGAGAGAGAGCGCACAGAAAGACCAGAACACGATCTTGGAGAAAGGGGAGTAGGGGCTTGGGTGGTGGGGCCACCTTGTCAGGAGGCGCGAGTGGTGGTGATGAAGCGGCTTCTCAGGCTTCATCTGCGACATTTTCGGTAACTCCGTTCCTATTTCTCTCCCCTCTGGAGATTCGAAGAAGAACAAAAACGGCGACAATGGAGCTCGATTAGTTGCTTCTCCTTCTTCTTTCTTCGTCGATTTCAGTTTGTGGAGTGATCGAATGTGTTACTCTATCCCAAGAACGGATCTTGGGTACTTGATAGCTTAATTTCTTGGGCTTCTTTTAAAAAAATTGGGACTTATTTTTTTATTAGGGGTAGCTTCGGGTGGGAGGCAAGCTAGAGCGATTTGGTTTCAGAACAGAGAGAGAGGAAAGAATGAATGGGAATGGGAATGTGATTCTTTCTTGGTCGCATTTCAGAGGGTTTCTTTGAAAATTAGAGGGAGAGAGAGAGAGAGAGAGAGATAGCGAGCAGGGTCAATCGATTGGGGTCATGAGATGAGGTGTGAATTAATTTATAGTTTATACTTTTCAATTGACAAAACACTAAAAACGGTGAAATTCGAGAGGTTTGTTTTGTTAACTTTAGGGGTTAATATTTTAACAGAGTAATTTTCACTTCGTGCAGCGAGCAAACCTTATACAGTGCTGTTTTTTTCTATAGTCCATGCGCTGCATGAAGCTAAACCTACTCTGTTATATATCTAGGTGGGATTTGGAATTAACGAGTAATTATGATCGCGAAGTTGGTTCATGATATGGTAGGATTCGGGGATAAAAGTTTTCTTCCACGTGGTGTGCATTAAATGCATGCTCCGGTTTAGGCTGGTACCCCACGTGTAGTCATGCTGGATTGGCTTGATAATTAAGCACAATTATACTGACGTTTTATCAAAATTAAGAATCTATATTTTTAGCACATACTTCACTTGTACCGTACATATTTTCTAATTGAAGTTCTATATTGACTCCTTATTAATTTAATGTCTGAGTCTCTATGGCTGAAGATACTTTATAAATTTAGTGAGAACTAAATTGGTCGAATATAATATTAAATTTTAGCATATTTTATACAGATACAAAACTAAAAATCTCTATATTAAGAGAACCTAAGAATGATAATAGATACATTATATAAATAGGATTTTGCTATTTTTTTAGCATATATAGAAATTTCTAGTGAGCCTTTTTCTCTCATAAAAAACTTTGTAAAAATTGATGCCTCGTGTGTTCTTGATTAATGAAATCTAGGGGCACCTATACATTTCTTCCTCAAAAAGAAATTTCTAGTGAGAATTAAATGCAATATTTTTATGATTTTATAGATTAAGATATAACGTTAATTAATAGAAGCAACTTGATAGATTTGATATTTCTATTAAATACCATTGTAGTTGGACTATTTGTCTATTTTGTTATTTGTTAAATTAATTAATAGTTCAGATTTTAGATATAAAAAAGAGTGAGTCTATGGTACTATGCATATTACAATTTGTTATCGTGCTATGGCTCTATATTCGAGTTTTCAAATCCTAACGGTCGATCCGAACCGTTCATCTTGTTCTCCATATTAATATGTTTTCAGAGACCAAATTTTATATTTTTTGAAATTTTTTTACTATTTGTTTAGATTTATTGAAAATCATTGTTTTTGGATGGTTCAGAATTTTCAGATCAAGTGATTTTCTAAATATCTAAAAAAATAGTAAATTTTTTTCAAAAAATATAAAATTTGGTCTCCAAACACATATTAATATGGAGAACAAGGTGAACGGTTTGGATCGACCGTTAGGATTTGAAAATTCAAATATAGAGCTGTAACACAGTAACAACCCGTGATATGCATAGTACAATAGACTCACTCTATAAAAAATCAACAACTATAACAGTTTGTAAAAGTAGTGCTGCTGTTACAACTGTAGCAGAGTATGAATCTCAAAATTGCATTCAAAAAATTATCAAATTTAAATGTGGGATTTACAAAAATTATTTATTGAATTCATATTTCAACTCTGCTTGTGTAGTTTCTGCACAGCCTGTTCCAAGCCAAGATAAAGGAGGAGGGACATGAAAAGCGTGGCGAGCCAACGATAGACTAATGGTTGAAAAAACAACCATTTTCTCGTGAAATGAAACTCACAGATATATTGATTGTGATAAATTTCATTTCTAGCCTACTCCAATTTATTTGAAACTAAAAGCTTGATTGTTGTTGATGTTAATTTCAGATTTCAATTTTGTGAAATCGGAATCTATCATCCATTGAAGTTCCAATTAATAAAATGAAATATGTTAGATAAATTGTAAGCTTATTTATAGCTACATATGATGTATGTTGAAACAAACTGAATTAAAAATTGTTTTTTTTTTTTTATGTTAGTTCAATTAAAAGTGTTTTCAGCTTGTACTTTCAAAATTTAATGTCTAACTCAAGATAGTAAATTAATATTGATCTATATTTAGTCCTTAATTTTTTTGTTAAATATAAATTCACGTGTAAATGTTACAAGTTCTTAATAAATCTGAATACAAATCATATAAAATTTGATTCTTCATTACAATCCGAGTCATAAAGACAATGTCATCAGTGTAGAATGTCATAGGTTAGAGAAATATTAAATAGTCAAGTGGTTGAGTGGTTAGACCTTTAACAAATGACAACAGGAATGACTCATTACTCACAATCAAAACTAACTATCAATGAATTAAATTAAGCTGAACTAAGTTAGATAGCAAAATTTTTACACAAATTCATACAATTCACAACGAGCGAACTAGATCTAGCTCAAACTTGCTAATTATAAATCAAGCCGCTAACAAACTGATCGTTTTGAGATCAGACTAGTATCGATCAAACTGTTACCAAGTTTTTTTTTGCGAGCCCTAGTTCAATCTCTCCTAAAACACAGTTATAGTATTTTGGTAGCTGCTACCAAAGTTTTTTTTTAAAAAAAAAAAAAAAAAAAAAACAGTCATAGTTACGGTCAGTGGTGATCGAGTGGTATTCTTTTCCTTTATTAGTTCCTCTTCCTATCGAATTGATATTAGGGTTGTAATGTGAAGCATATTTCAATACAAATTAGGTACCCGAAAATGAAAATAATTCAACAATAAGTCAATAACAGAGGGGAGTATGTTATCAGATTTAAAAAAAAAAAATACAAGTCGCATAACTCATTTTTACTCCAACAGAACAAAATAACAATACAAAATTGCAATTATTTTTTACACATCACAACAAAATATAGAAAAGAACCTTATTTTTTTCAGCAATAAATAAAAAAAGAGAAAGTTGGCTATACATTTCAAATTATACAATGTAAATAATATTTATACTAGAAAACATCACAAAAATAAAAATAAAAATTATCACAAAATTCAGATTAGAACTCTTCTCGCACTATTCCCACATATTCACTCAAATAACACTATCTTTTGACAATTCAAACACACGTAACCGATGCTTGATTTCCCGGAAATAACGTTGTTCTTTCATAGCTTTGCTTTTTCCAATGTAATATAATTCAAAAAGGAATTGCCAAAAATTATATATTCTCAATTAATTATTATTTTAAAATTTTAGTAGCATTATTTCTCTATAATCCCCACTAATTATATAGTTTCTCTTTTATAATTTCTGTACTCGTTCTCGCGTCAACCTTTCTCTAACAAAAATAATTAATTTTATAGGAATAAATACTTCAATGTATATATATAAATACTTAAGTACTTAGATATTAATACTTTCAGTGTCATATGTAAAAAATACTTAGATATGTATACATTCGTAGTTATAAATACCTAGAATATAAGAAATTAACACTTAAAAAAATATTAATACTTTGATGCATGACTTGTTATGATTATTTATTTTCGAGTTCCCCAATCATCCTCGCGTAAGTATTCATCTAACAAAAATAGTTGACCTCATACGTATAAATACTTCAGTGTATAAGTATAAATACTTTCAATACTTAGATATTAATACTTTCAGTGTCATATGTAAAAAGTACTTGCAAGTATAGGTATAAATATTTGCACTACGATGAGTCTGAAAGTACATCATCATAAATCTCATTTGAAAGAAAAAATTGCGTAAGTATTAATAATATGGAAAAAAAATAATATTGTGGAGATTTTACAGTTCCTGCAGAAAGTTATATTTCTGCATTTAATTTTCGGTGATACAATGCGGGTACAATGCAGATACAGTATTGTGGATACTATTATCTTCGTACTACAGTATCCGCACAATAATTAATTATTCACCTCATAAATATAAGTACTTTCATGCATAGATATTAATACTTTAGGAAAAATAAAATTTTTGCGATCCTCACAAAAAAATATTTTTCAACATTTAATTTTCGGCGGTTTCCACTGCAGCTGTAACGTAGGTACTGTTATCAATATCCATTTTTATATCGAACTCTAATTTCACATTTCATCTATTAAATTGTGACTACAAAAAGTCCAATCCGAGTCCTCTTTTCCATCTTCTAGAATTCTACCAATTTCTTCCATCACAATTTATATTTCAAACTTGTTTTCCATCTTCTAGAATTCTACCAATTTCTTTCATCACAATTTATATTTCAAACTTGCCTGGCTATCAGACTGGAGGATCGAAACATATCCCGAACCGGAGTTCTTTTAATTTTAGCCGGTGGTTTTTTGGGTTCTATTAAAAGGAGGCAAAAATGAGATCCTTTTGTTCAATTGAAATAAAGACACTGTCAAAGTTGCTTGAAGAGGTTTGGCTCAAACTCAAAAGTAATTAGAAAATGGCTCTAAAATTGCTAGCTTTATAATTTCAATTATAAGTATAATTTGCAAATATATATATATTGCTTTCACAATTATTACCTTCACTTCACTTCCATTTTATTTAATTTTTATTGGCTGATAATCACCAACTAACCAAAATGACCAAATTATAATATAATTTTATAAGAAGGCAATATATAGAGAGAGAGAGTAAGGATGGGGTGCTATGGATAGCATAGAGGCCTCTATGCTACAGCTCAATATTTGAGTTTTCAAAATCTAAACGATCGATCCGATCCGAACTGTTCATCTTATTCTCCATATTAATATCTGCTTGGAGACCAAATTATAATTTTCTGAATTTTTTTACTATTTATTAAGCGACTTTGAAAATCGTTAATCCAACGGTTTTACTGTTTTGTGCAGACACCGTTGGATCAACAATTTTATAAAATACTTAATAAATAGTAAAAAAATTTATAAAAATGTAAAATTTGGTCTCCAAGCATATATTAATATAGAGAATAAGATGAACGGTTCGGATCGACCGTTTGAATTTTGAAATCTCAAATATTGAGCCGTAGCATAGAGGCCTCTATGCTATCCATAGCACCCCAGCCTTACTATATATATATATATATATATATGTTCGCACAAAAGCGTGCACACAAAGTCTCAGGTACAGCTAGCTGTACCCTTTTAAACCGTGATTGAGTTTTCGTATTAGGTTGCAAGTGCACAACATTTGTCCAATGGTACAATCAGGTATCGATCCTCAGGGACGGTACAATTCGAGTCTAGATCACTACTTATCCTAGTTAGGTAGTAGAAGTATAAAGTTTGGTTTGAATTTGTTTTAAGTTCCTAAATTCAACAACAGAAGATTGCAAAAAAAAAAAAATGTTTGTTTCAGTCAAGTTTAAAAGGATGTTTCCAGGTTTTCAGACTTCATCCTCAGCTTTGCCTCTCTGGATCCTCACTCGACTCGCATCATCTCTGATGCAACCCTAGTGATGCGACCCGCATGGTCTCTCATGCGACTCGCATGACCCTCGAGTGAATGCAGCATTGTACCTGTTTCTGAGTTATTCGATTGTGCAAGGTTCTACTGACCCTACTTACAATTCCTGAGCCTCAACTCTCGTTTATTAGCACCAGAAACCTAGCAAGGAATTGCAATTTCACCTTCTTAGATCTACAACTTTCAACTCTCGTTTATAAGTGTTCAATCTAAGTCAATTGATCGGTTTGCTAAAGGTATTCACTATCTCTCAATAAATGGAAATCTCACCTTTCGGTTCAATTGATCAATCTTTTCAGATTTCTAACCTACCTCAAGTGCTTGATTAAGTTGCAAGAAAGATCAAGTCAAGATTTTAGAAGAGATGCAAGAAGTATTCAACAAAAGACAATCAAGATTCAAACAATCACAATCAAGCAAATAAAAGAATAATACTCAATCAATTGATCACAAGAACAACTCAAATTCAGTTGCAATACATACAATCAAAGCTTTAGACTACATCAACCCTAGAAACAAGAAAAGATCTACTCAAACAACATCATAAAAGAAGAGAGAAGAGAAGAGATCATGATAGAACCCAATGTAGCAATCTAGCAAGGATCTTCCCTTCTTTTCTTGATCACCACTCCAATTCTTGAGGTTTTGAATCTTCAAATTCGGAACTCCCTCTCTGGTCACAGAGGTGGTCTATTTATAGACCTCTTCAAACGGTTGCTTCAATTCTGGGCCCTTATTGGGCCTTTACTGTCTGCTCTGGAAGCTCGCGATGCGACCCGCATCACCACTGTTGCGACCCACATCGGAATGCGATGGATGCGCTTCGCATGCATTGGTGCTGCGACCTGCTGGTGCGGCTCTGAGTGGTTGATGCGCCTCGCATCAAGCCTGATGAGGGTCGCATCAAGGTCTCTCAACTTCAGCAATTCACTTGATTTCACCAATTTTCTTGCAAGATAAGAATGAAAACACAGCAGTACTAAATTCTACGCGTAATCGTTATAATAGATGTTATTTGATGGCTCAGAATACGTGTTTTGGTACTAAAATTGGTCAAAACAATAGGTCAGATATAGCAATATCAATATACACACATATCCAAAGACATCTATCAAATGAACGGAAGTACTGGTGTGGTGTTCTTCATTGCAAGTTAATTAGATATTAAAATTAAGCACAAATGCATGAAAGAAAACGAATCAAGGAATTGCATACTTGGGTTGCCATCAAAACAAAGAAGTAGAAAAAGCGTGGATTGCGAAACACGTTTTGACTATTAAAATCTCTGGACCGTATCGATCTGCTCGTGTTACGTCTCTTTTGATTTAGACTTTCAATCTCTTAGTTTTAGTCACTTAATATGTTTAGCATGCTATTAAAATTATAGCAAGTCAACTCTTGAATTTTTTAAGTATATTTTTAATAGATAGTTAATTATATTGATTTTAACAATTGTAGATCATTCAATAGCACCTCCCTTTTTCCAATTCCAATAAATGATTAAAAAAATATGTAAAAAGCTAAAGATGTAAAAGTTGGAATGATTTGAATTTTCAAGATTATGTTGAATCAGGGTTCTAAATAGCTAGTTATAGTTGTGTTATAGTTTTTTCAAATTTTATAAACTATAATGCTATCACCTATTAGCTTTTGTTTTTTTATCATAACTCTAAATAATTAATTATAACTGTGCTATAATTTTTTTTTACCTTAAAAACGATAATGTAATAATAATCATTATTTTGCATTGAATTGATTTTTCAACTATCAAAAAATCAAACTTTGAAGCCATAGAATCTTAAACGGTCTCAAAGAGGAGGGTTCAAATTAATGTCTCCATTTTTTGTGCCTCAATTATATTTTTATTTTTAAAAACTTTAATAACTCAAAATTTAAATCTTAAAATTCAAAATAAAATCATTGGATATGAACTACATTATTTTATCTAGTTATGCACGTGTAAAAAATTATGGCATTTCAACTTTGTTTAGTTTGTCATCTTCAGTTTGTAAAAATGTATACTAATGTGAATAATTTCTAGACGTTGATTTTTTAACTTATTGATTCATATAAAAACAAAATCCAAATGTGATAATTTTTTATGGGTACATAGAGAAAATAACATAGATCACATCTAATTATTTTATTTTAACGTTTAAGTTTTAAACTTTGAGTTATTTAAATTTTTAAAAATAGAGACATGATGGAAACACAAAAAATGGAGACATTTGAACCCTCCTAAACAAAATATATGTGTTTATCTAATAAAAGTATCAATGCAATGATTGCCATATTTTTGGAAAAAGTATGAAATACGTATTCTTTTGCACGTCATTAATTCTAATTAAAGAAAAAAGTGCCTCATTTTTTTTAAAAATTATTAATACTTCAGTAATAATATGACAACAAAGAAATCAACCTACGTACATCGACGTCCAAAGACCTATATTAAACTATCCATTTATTTGGATTTAGTATATGTATTATCTGTATGTATGATTTAGAAATATATAGTAATTAATGCAAACTATATATCTTTAGACGCTAAAATATAAATAAATAAAATAAAATAAAATAACACTGGCTAGAGAAGCCAAAGTGAGAGGGAATTAATAACAATATAAATAAATCACTATATATTTCCCTTTTTCCTAGATACTATACTAGTGCATGCATTTATCATATGCTACATGTTTCCAAAATTAGAAAGGCTATAGCTCGAACAGATACACACATGACAACCTGATATATATGTATCATCACAATTTCAGACTTACATGCAACAAAAAAAGCCTAGAATTAATGCTTTAATATATATTGCTTCAAATTTGTGATTGTGCATGGCACCACGTGGGTGAACAAATTTAATGACGCCAGTCAATGGGTGCAAGTCTCTCAACAGGTTGTAAGTTATTAAAATATAACATGATGCGGAGTTAGGCACACATAAATATGAGATCATAATTGGAGATGCAATCTGGTAATATGGTATGGCAAATTCTTGCACAAGACGCCATGTGCAAGTGCTTACTTTACCTATAATTTTGCTTTCCGTTTTGGAATTAGATGCTACAGCTGTGTGAAGTATGAGTGAGTATAGCTTCAAAAATAAAATAAATAACACTTAGTAGCTTCTATCAAGCTCTCAAAAAAAGAAGTATGAACTAAAAATTTGAGTTTGTTTGTCCTCTAAAAAATAATTTAGTTTTTTTTTTTAATTCGAATCAATTAACTCAGTTCAGACCAATTTAATTAGTTTTATGATACAAGTGAGGCTATGGTACTATTTATGCCATATATTATTAGTTTGTACTATGAATCAATATTTCTATATTCAAAATTCAAATAGTCCATTTGAACTGTTCAACATAATTTTTATATGAAAATGTACTTGTAGAATAAATTTTATATTTTTACAAATTGTTTACTATTTTTTTAGATTTGTTGAAAATCACTTGATCTGAAAATTCTAGACCATTTAAAAACAAATTCTAGAACATTTAAAAGCAGTGATTTTCTACCTATCTAAAAAAATATAAAATTTAGCTACAAGTAAACTTTTATATAAATATTATGTTTAACAGTTCAAATCAACTATTTAAACTTAAAAATAAAAATATTGATATATACTATGGACCATTCGTGCTATGCATAATACCACATGCATTAATAAAAGGATGAATAGTTAATAAAATTCGTTTTTTAAGAATCCGGACGATCCTTGCGTTTTTATCAAAATAAAAAAAATGAACTTACAATCTTGATATTTGAACTTTCAAAAATACATGTTTGTATTGGCGGAAAAAAAAAATTTCAGCTTTAAAGCATGAAAATAAATGTTTTTCTATTCCTTTTTTAATTCAAATAAAAAAAATCTTGGGAAATATTTGAAACACGTGAATTTTGGAATCATTACAAATCAACACTGAATTCACGATCCCCGCCGACATCACTTTCCAATTTCATTTGATTTTTCAGAAAAGTTTTTAAAAATTCTATGACGCAAATTAAATGATCATAGATGTAATGGATCAAGATAACCACAATTACTGGTAAAAAAAGACAACATCTTTTGCATTTTTTATATTTTTTGAATTTTTTTAGATTTATTGAAAATCGCTATTTTTTATGGTCCAGATTTATCTGAAAAATAACAATTTTCAAAAAAATCTAAAACTTAAAAAAAAATATAAAATTTGATCTACATATTGATATGGAAAATAAGATGAACGGCTTGGATCGGTTATTTGAATTTTGAATCCATATTTATAGTCCAATATACAAGAATATCTATGCATTCCTTACTCATATATATATATATATATATATAGAGGTGGGCTACGGTGAGTTGCGAAGTAACGCGACTATTTTACTTTACGCTCATATTTTGCGATTTTAAAGTTCAAAATGTCGATCTGAACCGTTCATCTTGTTCTCCATATTAAAATGTGCTTGGAGACCAAATTTTACATTTTTTGAAATTTTTTTACTATTTATTAAGCAATTTTGAAAGTCGCCGATCTGATGATCGAGAAAAATTTACTGTTTTTTACTGTTCACAGCAAAACAGCAACTTTCAAAAATGCTTAATAAATAGTAAAAAAATTCCAAAAAAATGTAAAATTTGGTCTCCAAGCACATTTCAATATGGATTAAATATCTAACGGTTCGGATCGGTCATTTGGACTTTCAAAATAAAAATACGGTGTGAAGTAGAAACGAGTTTTACTTCGCAACTCACCATAGCCCATCTCATATATATATATATAGAGAGAGAGAGAGAGAGAAACTAATGTGCTTTCGGTAGCATGTGGACTGAAATACACATGGTCAAAATTTGAAATTTCAAAATTCAAAAAGTCGATCTAAACCGTTCATCTTGTTCTCCATATTAATATGTGCTTGGAGACCAAATTTTATATTTTTTCTAAATTTTTTACTATTTATTAAGTTACTTTGAAAATGGCTGATCCAACAGTTTTATATGAGTGTGGCTAATTTGCTACCGGAAGCACTTTGACCGAGGTGCTTCTGGGGCTATATTAGCATATGTGATGTTCAAACAACAAATCCAAACCGTTAGATATTTAATCTATATTAAAATCTACCTGGAGACCAAATTTTATATTTTTTGAAATTTTTTTACTATTTATTAAGGTGGTTTGAAAATCGCTGTTTTTTATGGTGCATAATTTTAATAAAAACACCGATTTTCAAACCATCTTAATAAATAGTAAACAAATTCAAAAAAATATAAAATTTGATTTAGTAGATTTTAATATAGATTAAACATCTAACGGTTTGGATTTGTTGTTTGAACATCACATATGCCTAATATAGCTCTGGAAGCACCTCGGTCGAAGTGCTTCCGGTAACAAATTAGCCACACTCATACACACACACACACATATGTATGTGTACACACACATACAAGTACTCCAACATATAATATATATTAATTTATGCAGCAAGCAATTTATATAAAGTAGACAACAATATTTAACCAACAAGCTAACAATATCACACATGAAGACAATATATAGAGCAATATTTCATTCTATCGGAAAACTAACAATTGTTCTTACTATATATTTATTAAAACCAACATCAAATTAAGTATATGAATACAAGAATCCGAAAACAATAACTGTTTTAGACCACACTCAACAATATATCAGCACCAAATCCTCCTATCGCCAAGTATTTGCATGACAATTAAACTGATAATAATTCCAGGAAGAACTTACACCATTAATACATATGTCATATAATTTGTGTTCTTTGTACGACATTCTGGACAAACAACATTGTATGAATAAATAAAAATATATGAATAACATATATAATTAAGAATTTAATATGAAAGCATGATAGAAATAAGTGATTGACAAATCTTTGGAAAAGAACGTGTATAATTTTTGATGAGCGTCTGTCACACCTCAAGACAATCTGCCACGTATTTACAAAACGTGTGCACATCACATACATTATCAATAACATCCATAAATGCCACATCAATTTCATAATATAAATGGCTTACAATAATTATCACGACAGATATGGTTAGAAATACGACAACAACCATGTCTGTTCAAGTGTATCAAATTTGCTGGAAAATAAACGTACATAATTAAAAATGAACATAAGTGGCATTCAATCAAAATATGGATCTTCCGCTTGCTCTTACTCATAATCTTTGCTTAGGCGTTCCTTCTTCATTGCCTCTGCTCGTTGACCTCCTAATTCACGTCCCTTCTATTCGGGCTCATTTCTGGCCTCATCATTTTCTGGAACCCACATAAAAATGGAACGGGTGAGAGATCGAACAGTCTCTTAGTACAGGATTTAGTTCCAGTTCTGGAATTTGTCAAATTCACTTATTAACACAAATAGGATATTAAAATTATATCCTCACATGATATCTTACTAATGCATATTCAAACACACACACACACACAAGCACACATACACTTCTTTAGTTATCTTTTATGTTTTTAACTGTCTCACCAGGGACACTCAAACCCCACTAGATCTTAGCCGTGCCACTAGATGGGGACTCGAACCACCGCTAGATCTTCTTTGACTCGCCAGGGGGACTCGAACCACCCCAGATATTGGCGTCTCACTAGAGGGACTCGAATCACCACTAGTTCAACTGTCTAACTCAATGGGGACTCGAACCACAACAAGATATTGACCCGTGACGGGAAGTCCAACTAACGCCACGTTAACAAAGGATCCAGTCGGACACTAGACCCAATGTATACATTCCAACATGCATTCAATACATATTGGCCCCTTTCCTTTAACTTATCCATTACATTCCATATTTGTTTCATTAATCACACACGAGTCATACTCAACACAACACATCTTATATAAATCTGTTGATCAAACAAATAATCATATCGTAGTATTCTAAATGCAAACAAAACAGTAAGTAACAATTTGACATGAATAATTCCATAAATAAATAAATGCAAACAAAACAGTAAGTAACAATTTGACAATGTCCAAGAAACCCGTACCTGTTGTCATGTGGTTGTTCACATCCGTCCGATCTGAAACGAACGAACCAGATTAAAAGCTCCGCAGAAACTGGCTCTGCAGAGGATACACTTTCGACTGGATTTAGGGTTTGACGCTTCAGATTTAGATTGAAGACGCTACTTCGGTCGGTTCGGTTATTCTGACTTTTCAAACTTGTAAACCGAACCGAAGTAAGAAAACTGAATAATATCAAAAATTGAACCAAACAGGTCCAATTAAACCATAAAAACCGAACCATTTGAACCGAACCTTTTTGGTTCGATTAAAAACCAAACAAACCGGACCTGATGAATACCCCTAGAGGTTGGCACACGTCAGGGAGAAGAACACTGAAGGTCAGAATGTTTCAGGTAAGAAATATTTTATCGGGTATTTCCTTGCAACTTATTTCAAGTTCCAATTGCAGTATTAATTAGTTCTTGTTTTAAACAATACACATTTGATCATAGCTCCACACAAAACAATTTATAGGAGTCCGGGTATTATGTAATGAAGACTATGGAGACGCTATAACACTTCATCTATTACTTATATTTTTAAGATATAAAAGTAATTACATTTTAATGTTTGAATTTAACAATTATCGATTAATTTTATTTTTAGTGTATTAAATTAATTACAATTTAAAATTTAAAATTTTGAAGACAAAATTATTTTTCAAGAGGAGAAGGATGTAATACCACGTATTTTAAATACTAAACTAAAATAATTATATATTTAAGTTACTCATCAAAATACAAGATCCGATTTAACATATTATTTTGATAAGTTCTTCATGTAATTATAATAATTATTGAAATAAAAACAATAACTTCTAAAATAATCACCGCAATTAGCGACTCTTCATGTTAAAAATAAAATAAAATTGTTCCTCTGTTATAAGGGTGCAACCCTTCTCCCCATATTATTTTTAAAATATGAACCCCTGATTAGAGGTGCTACTTTTACCTAATTACCTGGATCCAATTCAAAACCGAACCGGATCCAACCTGGATCTGATTAGTTAGAATAGGGTATGGTTTAAAAAATATAACCAGTTAAATTATGGGTACGGTTACAAAATTAATAATTTAATATCCAATCAAGATCCGAACCGGAACCGATACTCTAATGGGTAGGATATGGGTTTCATTTAATTATCCGATCCATAACCGAACCCGACTTGATACCCGATAAAACATATATCAATAACTATTAATATATAAAAATACAACTTTGCATATTAATTTTTGCATAAGCCGTTGTGAGCCCAGTACTTTTTTTAACGTGAGAAAATAGATTACGATTACATATTCACTATGTTTATACACACAGATGAATGCCAAATTTATTCCTCCATAACAACCACATTAATTTTTTAAATAAATTTTATTGCTATGAATACATCATTCAAAATTTGCCTTGATATCCTCTGCATAATAATGGAAATTTATTGCTCTCATTGATATGTCATTTCTACAAATTATTAGTATTTCATTCATAGATTTTTTTGAACCATAGAAAAGAAAATCGTCATCTGCAATATTTTACTTTCTAAAAATTATATCTCTTATTCAATATTTTTATTTTCAAAAGTTATTTTCTCTCCATCCTCCTAATTTTTTTGTGACATATACCCGCTCCGGATCCAAAACTGTCCCGTATTCGAATCAGACCCGATAATCTACAAATAAGTTATGAATATCTATCTACCAGGAACCGAAAGACCGGACCCGAAATATCTACAGGTAGGTAGGTATCCGAATCCGGACCCGATCCGATTTGAAACAAATAAATATATAGATCAAAATTTGGACCATAACGCTTTTAGGGTACAAGTCCAAATATAATAGTATCCAGATCCAACCCAACCCGATCCGATAGCACTCTACCCCTGATAACCGCCTCCTCTCTATTTAAACAAGATTCATTTCTTCTGTTTGCATCAAATCCGAATCCCTTGTGTTATGATTTAAAACTAAATTTTATATTACTCATGGATGTGACTCATTGTATCGGGCATGCTCTCTTATAATCCTCTCGAAGACCGATACATCTCAAGGGGAGACATTCAGTTGGAATTCCGAGGAAGAACTCTTTCTTGAATTAGAGGGGTCGAATCTGTCAGCGTACCTAAGGAGCAGGGCCGAATTTGATGCTCTGGACTTTGATCACTTCTCAGGGGCAAATCCTAATGAATCTAGTTCATCCCTAACTGTTTCAGAACACTGATGCTCTACCTAGCCTGCTTTACTTCATATTTTGCTATTACATCTCCCAATTATATACTTCTGTAGTTTGCTTTTGTGTTGTTATGTAGTTTTCTATCTCCTTACAGCTATATTACCTCTGAGTTTAGTACTTTTGTCTAGAATGCTCGTCTCGACGGAGCAGTAGCAAAGGCTCAGTTAATCCTAGTAATAAACTCTTGTAAGAATATTATCAGTTTCTAATGAAACAAATGGAAATATCCAATTTTTCAAAAAAAAAATGATTTAAATGATTTAGCCCCTTAAATGATATAAAAAATCCTTCCGATAGCACTTAAGAATACCCCAAAAATAAAATTACTCCACTGCCAATCAGTTGAACTCCTTCTATAGTCTGGAAATTTCTGCTTGAAGGTACTCTAAGCCATGATATTTTATTTATATTATTGTTGCATAACACTTCCTCAATTAAGATATGATAAGTAAATATATTGGTTAGAATTAATTATTGTTCTAAATTTCTGATTAGTATTTGTTTAATTCAAAATCTGAAAATTTCAAGTTATTAGTAAATATTTTATTTATATTATAATCTTAAAATTTTAATTATTATTAAGAGTTTCTGAAATTATATTTAATATTTGAAAACTTTCTTTTAATGTGCCGAGTTTAGTTTTATTCGATATCATATAGTTTGATAGATGTTAATTATAATTAAGTATAATAAGATCTGGAAGTTGTTCTTATTAATAAAGTATTTTCTTTAGTTATATTAAAAATATGATTACGATGTATACTATATATTTTTTGATATCTTGGCAGAAGCTGCCATATTACGATGTATAGTATTATAGATAACTTTGTATTTGATAACTAGATCTAATTAGATATCTGCCTAAACTGTCATTAGTTGTTGTTGTTATTGTTATTATTATTATTATTATTACTACTACTATTATTTTGTTAGTTGTTTAATGTCCGATAAAATCGCAGCATAAAGAACAAAAAGTCATGACAATCTTACTAAATCTAATTTGTATCTCTATTTTATCCTATTTATATAATCTTTATATTATACTTATTTACTTAGAATTGATGAGAGTTATATAAATTTCTCGTACTTATTTATATTTTAATTTCTGATATAATATAATCATATGATCTTAAAACAGTATCTTATGTTGATGTCAGAATTGTTGGAAGATTTATTGATTCTCATAGGTTCAATTATTCTTATATTCTTTATTTGCATGTATTAGTTTATTTAGATGGTAATTTTTCATCAATAACTCTAAATTTTTATTTACCGATAATCTTAAAATTATTTTTATTATAAAGAAGTATATTCTAAAAATTTACCAATAATTTAATCGTAATTCTCATGAAAGAAAGAAAAAATTATATTTGTCGGATGGCACAGTAACAAATTTATTCGGACAAAAACAAAATTACATTCTATGGTTAATTGTTTATTAATAAATATATTATGTTTATATATTATACAACATTTGAATGGTATATTTAACAGCAGTCACATTAACAATAGATAAATAGAAACATATATAAAATATTAATTTAGAAATTGTGTTACATGATCTAGGTATAAATTCTGAAGTAAGATTTCTTTGAGATATCTTAAAATATTAGTCCGTTAGAGTTTGATGATCAAAATTTTGAGATTCTACAAGTTGATTCATGTCCGGGTGCAGGTTGAAGCGAACGAACTAGAGTGTGTCAGTAAAGTATGTGCATTTTTTCGCCCAGCTACTTTTCGCGAGGATAAAAAAGTAACTTTTTGTGACGGAATACCGTTATTAATGTGTTTTTTCTATTTGCGACGGTACTTTTTGTAACAGAAACTCGTCATAAATGTATTTTTTTTCTTTCACAAAAAGTACCTACTTTGTTGTTGTGACAGTATTTATGTAAAGCCCGTTAGAGTATGTGCATTGATTAAACAAATGTTGTACCGACTCACCACTTGCTCTACAGAAATGATAAATGTTTAATGTACAAGTTGTCATGCTCTTTTGTTTAGATTATCCACCATCAAAATATATATTGTTGTTCAACGCTAATCGATCTGATAAACACTTATATTCCTAATAGCACAACACTTCCAAATTCTATAGTTATCATTTGAATTTGTTATTGTTGTACCAAAGCACCCAGCCAGCACAAAAGAAAACCAGAAGATATTTCATTAATAGTAGGTTTGGGTACATAGTCATAATCAGGGTATTGGTTGTACCCCACATTACACTAGATAATATTTCTTATACTAATATATAGGAGTAGAACTAGGGTGTTCTTAAGCTCACCAAAGTGTTCGGTGAGCTTAACTTAAAAATTTATTATATTGACTTCAAACAATAAGTCTAAATTGTTGAAACCGATTTACTCCATTAATGATGAATTTGCACGTAAAGTTTTTATAATTTAGAACTAATTTTGTATAAAGTCAAGTGGTCAAAAAATATTTAAAAAATAAATGCACTAAAATTAATTTATAAACTTTCTAATTTTGATTGCTTGCCTTTATACTAAAATAATTCGGAAACTTAAAATTTTTGCATGTAAATTCACCACTTGTAAAGTAGATGGATTTCAACGGCTTGACTTTGTCGTTTGAGACCGATATAATATATTTTGGAGTTAAGCTCATCAAACACATTAGTGAGGTTAAGAACACCCTAGTTTTACTCAATATATATATATATATATATATATATATATATATATATATACATATAGAGGTTGGCTAAGATCAAAGTGGTAGTTTCTGAGCTTTGGTGATATCAATTTATTTTTTAATTTTCAAAGTTCAAAACATCGATCTAAACCATTCAAGTTGTTCTCCATATTAAATTGTGCTTGAAGACCAAATTTTACATTTTTCTGAATTGTTTAACTATTTACTAAGCCACTTTGAAAATCATTGATCCAACGGTGGCTTAACAAAACAGTAAAATCAGAAGCCACCGTTGGATCGGCTATTTTCAAAGTGGCTTAATAAATAGTAAAAAAAATTAGAAAAATGTAAAATTTGGTCTCCAAGCACAATTTAATATGAATAACAACTTGAACGGTTCAGATCAACGTTTTGAAATTTAAAAATTGAAAAACGAATTGATAACATCAAAGCTCAGGAACTACCACTTTAATCTTAGCCAAGCCCTCTCTCTATATATATTACTATACTTCATAATCCATAGAAAGAGAATCAAACAAACATTTCCTCTTTCAATCATGGCACTGACATAAATTATTTTGGAAATTTATGATGATATTGATGTTGAACAGCTAGCATATTTGGCAGAATTGTTGTTATGTAACTTATGTTGGTACCGGACAACCAAGCTCAAGTTAGTAATATTTGGATTTATCTTGAACAAGTACAGATATCCTGCCAAGTTACACATGAGAACCGCAGGAGTGATGTGAATCATGTAATTGAATAAGCAGATGCTTCCAATTTGGGGATCCATTTGACCATGTGTTGTTTCACACGCGTTTCATTTCCAGCCGCACTATTATCAGTTGGGTCGCAAAGCGTGGTGCTTTAAACACAACACGTAAACTCCGTACATAATATGAAATGTTATAGATATTGCTATAAAATTAAAACCTATATATATCAAAGTATCGCATATGCTCCCGTAAAGCTAATAAAAACATCATTTAAATCTCTTCAATTATTTGGTTAAAAAGTTGTTTAGCTCAGGGGAGAATTCTGCTTTCATCAGCATCTTCCCCTGAGGATCGATGAGTCAATATTTGCTCATTATGTGCGAATAGAAAGATGTTTGAGAATTTTTGAAGAAATGTTCTAGTCAGATTATGGATGAAATCAGTGATCCGAGAGTTTAGAACTTGTTTTCTATATTTACTATATTCTGACAACGTAATTCTTTCATTTTAATTTAGTTTTAAATTTACAACATCATTGACGCTCAAAACTCCGACATTTTTATTAATATCCAACCTAAATTATAAATTATCACCCACGATATCTAGCTTTTATTAAAAATACCTAAGTACCGGTTCGGAATTTCTTTTTATTTTTTTAACATTATAAATATCTCATTTCTCTCCCCTCCCTCTCAAACTCACCATAATTGAAAGAGAGAAATAGAAGGGCGATTTCAGACGCGAAAAGGGCGATTGCAAGTTTATTTTTTAATTAATTATTTATTTTGATTTTATTTTTTTAAAAACTTTTTTATTGTTAGGAATTGTTACAAACTGCGCACTCCAAACAAATTATTATTAATTGTTATAAATTGTTTAGAATTAAAACCAAATGTCCAATCCATCACTATCATTTGAAACCCTAGTTCTTACCATGGTACGTGAAGAAAAAAGAACAATTATTAACAATTTTTGGACTGGTAAAGCCCTCGCGTGAAGGCATTTGCAATGTTTCTTTTCGCCCGAAGATGCTGAAGAATTCATGAGCTATGTTGATTCTATTGTTAGACTGGAAAGACAGGGACCCTTCAACTGGATGGCGACATTGCGGCTTATGTCAAGTGAATGGAGATATGGTGGATATATTCTTTTGTTTAAACTGTGGCATAGTTGTTCACCCCCAATTGTCTTGACAAGAATGCAAATCCGGTGAATGTTGCTCATATCACTAAGTGGGAGTATCCTACATTAATCCGCAGGGCTTCGAAGAAGAAGGGAGAGAGTTCCTCAGCTCGTAAATCATAGTTTGGATTGTATTGTATCGTAGTATTTTATGAACTCTACTGGCTTGTATAATTTTATGTTTGAACTGGTTTTCAATATCTGAATTTTATGTTGTATTATTTATAGACTCTACTGGCTTGTATTATTTTATGAACTCTACTGTATTGTATTGCATTATGTTGTATCTAGATTGTATTGTTTTGTTATTATTATGTTGTTGAACAGGATGAATAGTAGCAACCGAGGTAGATCGTTCAATCATGGCATAGCGAGAGGACAGTAATAAGTGGTCAAGGTAAGAATGAGAAAAAAATATGCCCCTGTCATATATGCTTTGTTAAAAAAAAAGATTTTGTAGGTAGCTTATTCGGTTTGAAATTTTAGATGATGACTTTGTGGAAAACCTATACGGATATGGTTTGGGAAAAAAAAAAAAGTTGATGCAGAGCCTACAACATCAGACCACAAGTTTGTTTTGTGTACTAACACTGGTAAGGCCAGCACTTCGTCGGTTGTCAATAATCAAAAGTTGTCTCCTGAGTAGGATCTTACATTTTATGTTGTAGTATGCTTGTTGTTATTTTTGTTTTGTTGTTTATCTCTTCAAACTTAATGTATTTATTTTTTTGGTTATTTTTGTTGTATAATTTAGTGACAAAAAAAATTAAAAAAGATGCAAATACTACCATAAAAACACCACAAGGTACAAACGTAATACAAAATCAAAATATAAGATAACCAAACTAAAAGTATCTAACTAAAACTACTCTCTCTAGCGAAAAGCACCAGAGGGGGGCCATCGATCCGCTGCTACACCCTTGTTAGCTTTATCAAATATGCGATGCCAATCTCACCAACCCTGTTGATCAGGTGTAACGACCTCGAGCTCGTGCTTTATCCTTACCCTAATTGTGATATCCCAGGCATCCTCCTCTGCATATTTAGCAACTAGCAGGGGTGTATAGAATATGGATGCCACAAACTCAATCGTATAGTCAAGCTGAGTCTATGACCCACAAACTCGGGCTTTATTTTTTGTCCCTATTATGTGCATAGTCAAGCGGGGACACGGGTGTTTTATCCCACTCCTCGGTCATGTTCGGCAACAAGGCTTTAGCCTCCTTAGAGTAGCTTTAGCTTTCTTAGTTGCTTAAGCTAGCCGAACAACAATTCCTTAGGCAAGCTTAGAACACCTTTCTTAAGCTTCCTTAGAGCAAATTCTTAAGCCAAAAAAAACATAGGCTTAAGAAAAAGTGCCTCCTTAGAGCCTTTCTTTAGCATCTTTATACACTTAAGTTTCATTACTCTAAGTCTTTGTTAGCCGAACATCTCCTCCTTAGCACAGCTTAAACTCTTAAGCTGCAACACTCTAATCTTCGTTGCCGAACATGACCCTCAAGATTAGCCAAGCTAAACTTTACGTTATCCTCCTCCATGTAGTGAAACTATGGAGGCTCAACGGACGGACGCAAACTCTCTAGAGGAAATTGGCTCTTTCGTCCAGAGAGGAAAAAAGGGAGATTGAGACCAAGCCGCTTCATTTCTCTACTCCACTATTTCATCTTTTTTTTTTCATTTTCTTCTAGATCTCAATCCGACACACTAGTATATTCTCCTCTTCTATCTCTGTCTCCTTAAGCGAAGAAGAGAATGAGAGAGAGGAGGGAGCCGAGCCAAGCGAAGCCAACTGGAGCTGAGAGCGCGGTATCATCGAAGCTTGGAGCGTATAGTCTCTATCTATTATGATTGGAGTGAGGTGGTGAGTTGATCTGGTCGTCGAAGCACCGCGGTGAGTAGATCTGGCTGTCGAAACGCGGCGATGAGTAGATCCGACCGCCATAGCGTGGCGACTAGTAGATCCGTCCGTCGGAGTGCCACGATGAGTAGATCAGACTGTTGGAGTACGACAACTATCGGACAAAAACAAATTAAATTGTAGAGAGGGTTAGAGAATGATGTATTGGGGTGTTTAAAAGTGTAAATAAGTAGGATTAGATGGTGAAAGTAGTTTAGATAAATTATTGAGAATAAAAGAGTTTAGATTTAGAAATTAGAGACATTTGACTCTTGTAATTATGTTTTTTTTATTAATGAAATTGTTAGTTGGCATGTAAAATCACTAACTTTCAAAAAAAAAAACTACGAAAGCTCCCCTTGCGCTAGCAGTGGCGGTATGTAGGCAAGACCTTGCAATGATATCAATAATTTAGTAAATTTGCCTTGAAGGAAGAAATTTGAACTAAATTGACCAAAAATAAAGTATAACAAACCAGAGGTTGAGCTGGACGTCCCTGACTATATCTAACGAGGGGCTTGTCAGGCTTAACCGGTAATCATGATTGTTGGATGTATGCAATCTTTTATTATGTTTGACTGAATTTCCATAACATACATTACTTGAATTTAACATTTCAAATGATTTAGTGAGTTTGCAGGTTCACCTAATTGAATGAAGAACCTAAGATTGGTTTAGAGCTTTAATTTCAAGATTTATAATGAAGAACCAAGGTTCATGAAGTGCTCAATTTCAAAGATTTTACACAGAACCAGAGAAGTCAATAAGATCTTTATGAAACTATAAATTTGTAATAAGTAGTTAAGTATAGTTAAGCCTTGTTGATTTCTAGAGCATTCATATTGAATGGGTCAAATATGGACCAACTTTTAATTATAAGTCAACATGTTCCAGTTTGACTTCGCCCAATATGAATGTGATCCGTTGAGGAACACTGTGTCAAGTTTTGTGAGACAAATTGTATTGTCTATTTTATACAAGCATAAACGATACGGAATGGTCAAACACAATTTGAATTAAAATGCAAAAACCCTAAACAGCAAATATCTGTACAATCCATCCAATGGGAGGAAAATATTCCCGTTGGAATAGATCTAACAAATCTGAACTCTCCACTATAAAAAGAGTTATTCCACTTCAGATTTGTAAAGCTAGTCGCCTATCACATTTCAAAAAGCATTAATTTGCAACGTGTGCCAAGCTTCCATTATTGAGTATTATAACTTCAATATCCTCTCAACAATCTCAAATCCACTCGACTTATCTTCTAGGAGATAGTTTAGTGCCTAGGATTTAGTTCTAGAGCTTTTCCAAACTAGCTAGTGTAGTATGCTTGTAGGGCGTGAGTACACTAGCTCGAGTTGTTGCGCTCAATACACCTAAAGTTGTGTGATGATCCTCTGCATAGGACTCGCCCGCTGCGGCTTCTAGGATCACCCTTGATAATGTCAATTTATATAGTGAAAATCACTAGTTTTAAGTACGAAAATGGTGAAAAGCGTATGCAAAGTAGCCATTTTTTTAATTATTTACCGTAAACATATTTTTAGGCTATTTTAGCAAGTTTTGGAGAAAATTGCATATTTAGGCTAAAAACGGAGTAAAAATGTCATATTTAGGTCATTTTTGAAGGTAGCATCAAAATAGGGAAAAATCAGGTGTTGTACAGACTGGAGTTTTTCGTATGTGGGCTTAGCGCCTAGCTGCACAGGCACACAAATTCAATCCGTAGACTGTTTTGGTTTGATTAAATCTCAGTCGTTGATGCGAATTTCAAGCAGCAACCTTCTAGAGAAACAAGCTTACTTCAATGCCAAGTTTGAAAGTCTATTTGTGGCGGATTATTTATGGCATAGGAGGCTAAAAATAGCCTCCATGATCTCCATTACTCCCACTTGGCTACACCCTTTAGGAATACTATATAAACCCCTCTTGTAATAAGATTTAGTGTGCGTGTTTTAGTTGTGTAAGTCAAGAATTTAGAGTAGAATAGTGTGCAAATTCTGGAGAAGAGAAGGGAGTCTCTCAAGGTCTAAGGCAGGAGAAGAAGGCGTTATCTAAGGAGGCAAGAGTTCTTCAATCTTCAAGTGTTATGGTTATGTCTTTCTTATTTTATTCTTTTTATTTTTCCATGGCTTTGAGAAGCTAATCTTCTCATCTCTAAGGTTTAGGTGTATCGAATTCTTAATTATGTTTCAGTATAATTTATATTATGTCTATATTGATTTGAGTTTCGTTATACTTTGAATTGCTCTTGAATCGTATCCTTGCATACATAGTTTTGTCTACTATATGCCAATGTCCTCCACATACCAATAGGTGTTAAGTCATTGTATTTCGGTATGAGTGGGATACAAATAAGAACTATAAACACTTCGGCTAACGAGGCTTAGCAGTTGTTCAAAGACTAGGGTTCGAACCCAGTAGGCTCCTTAGCAAGATATCGAATATCATATATTTGAATTATAATTGTTAAGTTACTTAGAATTAAGTAGGGTTTTCGAGATACTACCTAGCGGGTAGTATGAGATACTACCTGTTTATAACTTGTGACAATCTGAATTGCCCCCCAATACTCGATTGAATAATTGAAAAATCTTTCAAGTCGCATACGACAGAAACTACAGATGACTACAGGTAGTGATAGCACAACATGCGTGTACTATCAACCTCATATGAGGTCTTAAGAAGGTTGTATTCGAGTAGGGGATAGTCTAAATTATATTTTGCTTAATTTAGAAGGAGATCACATGAACCCTAGAAGCTCCCTATTTTTGTGACTTATTACAATTAGTACCTCCACATTAAATATAGACCGAGATCACTATATAAAATAGCTTATCAATTATTTACAAACAAACCCAACCGTAAACCCGAGAACCTAGACTAGTATACGTTGTTAAATATTTAAATATCTATCCCTGTGGATTGACACCCAACACTACTACACAGTAGGATCATGCGTTTGTGATCCGAACAAAACTAGAATGAGGGTAACTAAGTATATTCTTATATACTAAAAGTTAGTAGTACCAATTTGGTCCATCAACACTATACATGAAGTTGGCCATGACAACCCACATGATTTGGGATCACGTGTCACTAGTTGTATCATTTATTTCTGGGTAATAAGAAAGGGGTGTTGATGAGATTTATCTGCCCCGGAGATGTAGGCATTTTACGACTATCATTTGCTTATCTTATTTGTAGTTTTGGAGCATTTGCAAGCTTTGGAATGGTCTCTGGGTCACTTGGTGTGACCGTATCCACTTTGGAAGAAACCTCGATTGAAAAGGAACGAAAATAACCAAGTTGGAGAGGTTGTGTGGCCTAAGGTGTGGCCTAGCCGACCCGCACACCTCTCAGCACAGCAAACAACAGAGTACATCACAACTAGTGTGGCCTCCTATGCGGCCACCACTACCCGCACTCCCAGCCGCACACCTCTGCAGAACAACACCCCAAAAGTCAGTGGGCTTTTGCTGGTAAAGGTGTGGCCTCCCCTGCCCGTACACTCTCCCTTCATTTCATAGCGCAGCCGCCTGTGTGGCCCACCAGACAAAATTTCAGCATATTTTATGCATTTAATGCTGTATCTTGACCTAATTCACTTTCAGATTGCGCCTGATTATTCCCAAAGTCATGAATTTTGTTATATAAAGGAGGAGACAACCATCTGGAGAGACATCTCACACACCACCATTCTCCCTTGAAAACCCTAATCCCTTTCTCCATTAATCGCATCTCTCAAGTGGATCTAAGGCGCAAAGGATTGAAGAATTTGACGGATCTCGAGGAGCTTGCAAGGAAGAACTGAGGCACAACTTGGGAATTAGTGTATTATATTTCTCTTGTTATTTTCTTGATTTTACTTGTATAGATTCTTTGTTTTCTATCATGAATGTTTTTGAATTTGCACCTATGAGAGGCTAATTTCCTCTCTAAGGGCTTAGGTTGTATCATGAACTTGTGTTAGATTGTTTCCTTAGATGTTCTCTTTATTATAATTGATTTGTCTTGATGTTTAGTTCTATTTTATATTTGTGAGTCTTGCATAATTGTGTTTTTGATAATCTAACCCTTGTGGAGGTAGTGACAGTACTTCTTGTCTTTATGGGATTGTTAGACTAAACCATTATTGTACACAAATCACCTTAGGAATAATAAGTTAGATGAACCAAATCTAGACCCCGAATTCATAGAACTAAAGGTTCAATATGAAACGATTTGGGAAACCAAAGGTTATTACATATGAGTGACCAAGAATTTACCAAGTACTGTACCAATTAGTAAAAGTAGATGACTTCAATTAAAGAACCCAAATAGGTACTGACAACCTAGGCTGGAGGTATATTAATGTGAAGGCATGAAATTATGAATGGTATATGTTAGAAGGTAGATAAGCCAACCCCTTTCAAGACAAAACATGAATTTAGATAACTCCAAAAGTAAATAGATTAACCAAGTGATTGTTGACAAAAAGCCTTTAGACCTTGCTATCTTGATCACAAAACCCTTTTAATTTGCATTTAGTTTAATTCTTGTTACAACCAACTGCTTCGAGTATTGAACTCACATTTAGTTAATTGCAACAAAACCCCCCTTTTTAATTACTTGCAATTTATTTAGTTTTAATTTAGTTTTAGTAAAAATTACAATTGTAGTCTTTAGATCGATACCTCATTACTATAAGGATAGATTGTGTGCTTACAATTGATCTACTTTGTGTTTTTAGGTTTATAAATTTAAAGCATTTTGTGTAAGATTTAGTCCAAAATAAACACCCATAAAATTCACAACAGTTACCATCATGCGTGTCAAATATCTCTAACTCTATCTATTTACTTTACTTGTACACGACTATTTGACTTGATTAGTTTAGAGGGTTAACCAAAAAACGTCTATAGAGTTTCTAAAACTCTAATTAACCTCCCTCTAAGTGTCATCAGGGACTAAAGTGACCATGTCCATTGCTACAGCAAAAGTACTAATCCGTACATTTGCTTATTTTTCTTCTGCATTTTCATGAATATTGGTCGTCGAGGTATTTAGATTGGTTGAGGAAAATAATTAAATAAGAAAAGAGAAGCATACTAATCTTAGAGTTATGGCACAAGTTGGAGTACAAATATGCTAGGACATCCCCACCTCAGTTGTACATCAATGGCTCTGTAAGGTCTCTCAGCAGCTCTAGATACATCATGAGAACGACATCACCATTGAAATCAAGAAACATGACAGAACCAAAGAGGTCCATCACAAAGCCCCGTGTACATCTACAATACAAAATACATAGTAACTCATTTTTCGACATAATATAAAGTAGATAATAAATGTAATATAAAGAGTTTATATGAGTTACCTCTTAATATCGAGATCATTGGACTTCCAACTTAGACCGGCGCTGAAGTGAGCTCGCATCTTGGTCATCTGCATCTAGAACTTAGATTTCCCATGATTCTACCGTACATCCATTGGCCACGCTCCCAACAACTCCTCAATATGAGCATTAATTGATGTGTTGCTACTGGGGTCAGATACGCCATCAACGGGTGCGTCCCGGATGGGCAAACCCCATAGCACACTCACATCTTGTAGTGTCACTATCATATCTCTAAAAGGTAAGTGGAACATGTGCATCTCGGAACACTATCACTCCACTAGTCCTGTAATGAGAGAGGAATTTATGGTCTTACTCCCACTCTCCAGAATAGAGACAATGTTGTACAACTCCAGATTTTTAGATACGGGTCCATTTGTGGGTAGTACTGCATTTGAACTCACCGCAACTTGACATCTAGAAAGGTTGTGTCTTGCATTGAAAAAAGTAACTCACAAGTAAACAACAAAATTTAAACTTAAAAAAAAAAACTAAAAAAAAAGTAATCAAGTACCTCACAAGAAGCCAGTGAGACTCGATGATCTTCGTGGGACATCCATAAGAGAGGACTAAAATTGTCCTTGTTACCAAGGGCGATCGACTCATCATCAGGGTTTGCTGCTGGTGTTCCTAGGCCATCCTCTAGCCATCCTAATTTAAAAAATAAAATTACGTTGAGTTGAGTTGAGTTGAGACAAACCATGCTAAGTACGCTAAATTACGGTAAACATGTTAAAATAGACTTCATATGTTAAAATTGGTTTAATATGCTTAATTTGCGCTAGAATAACCTAAAATATGCTAAAATTGGCACACAAAAAAACTACAAAATGCTAATTGTGCTAAAAAATGTTAAAATAGGCTAATATGCTAAAAATATGCTATTTGTGCTAAAACATGCTAAAATAAGCAAAAAAAAATTGCTAAAAAGGTTAAAAATATGCTAAATTTGACTTAAATATGCTAATTACGCTAAAAATGCTAAAATAGAGTAATATGCTAAAAGCTAAAGGTACCGAAGACCAACAAACAATAAACAAAAACAATCATACAACTACTTTTACATCTGAAGGTCAAAAGACCCGAAGGCACAACTTTAGTAGCTATACAAGTAAGAATACTAGCTTATAAAACTGTTATGTACAGAGTTGGCTCCCCGAATCAAAGGAGGTGATGGATTAAGACCGCCCTCGCCACACTCAGGCTACTTGGTAGTTACTAGACGCATATGCAATACCTATGTACAGGTACGACTCTGTAAGAGGAGTACTCTATATACACTCATAACAACAACACCACCTCCCTCTGTATAACTATATTAAAAAATAACTGGAACAACATTACTTTAAATATTCTATTTCACAAGTTGGACATAGAAGAAAAGAAGAAGAAAAACATATGCTTAATTTGAACTAAAATAACCTAAAATATGCTAAAATTGGCAAAAAATAATAATAATTTTCTAATTGCACTAAAAAAAATGCTAAAATAGACTAATATGTTAAAAATATGTTAAAATTGGCTAAAAAAAATAAAAATATGCCAACTGCAGTAAAAAATATGCTAATTGCGCTAAAATAAGCAAAAATATGCTTAAAATTGGCTTAAAAGGTTAAAAATATGCTAATTGTGCTAACATATGCTAATATAAGCAAAAATATGCTAAAAATATGCTAAAATAGGTTAAAAGTCACTTAAATATGCTTATTGCGCTAAAAACGCTAAAAATACGCTAAAATATGATAAAATTGACTAGTTACGCTCAATTATGCTAATTTTGGTAAACAATGCTAAATTACGCTAAACTATGCTTAAATATGCTAACTATTCTAAATTAAGCTTAACTATGCTGCATCAATCTAAATTTAGCTAATTACTCTAAATGATACTAAATTAATTCATTAAAATTAACTAAAAGTAATTAACATTAAGTACAACTAAATTATACTAATTTTACAACTATTTTGCACTAAAAATGAATTTAAAAAAAATTATAAGGACTTACCTGCAAATCTGGAAAGAGGAGGAGAAATCTGGAAGAGAGTGAGGAGAGATAGTGTGAATTTTGTAAGAATAAATTGTGAAAAATTCGGCTAACCCTTCACACATATATACAAGCTCCAAACCGGCCACTGGACTAAAAATTCCAAACCGGCCATTAGATGTCCAATTTGGGTATTTTTAATGAAAAATAGATTTTGGAGACAGATTTAATAATTTCTAATTAAAGTTGGATATTAATAAAAATGTCGGCTTAAAACTCTTCAGCTTTGGCGATTTATTATTATTATTTTCCGTAAGAACCTTTTATTAGTTAATATAATAAAAAGTTAGGGGCTAGATAACTCCTAATTTAAAAACCAAAATATCAGAGAGTTTATGGATACATAAGAATTGTATAACTCTGGATTTTGACTCAGACAAGCCCAGAAAATAACACTTTTCTTCTAGCTTGCAAAACAAAAACAACAAAAACAATCATAAAATTATGTAAACTTGAAAATTTCAACATTCTGCAAAATTTACTGAACCCTCCTCGATGCTTGGATATTTAATTTCTATTTTTTCTTTGGACAAAACGAAATCGGAACACAGATAATGCATGGATGACCAAACACAAATTCGAAATTTTTTGGAAGCACGATGATAGTGATAATAGTGTTAAAATTACATATATTTAAAAGACCAATTCAATCAACACAAAAGGGTCATATCCGAGTTCTCTATAGCAAAGCTCTGTTTACAAAGCTGCATAATATAGCAATTTACTAAACAAAAAGCCACATTCTAACATTACCTGAAATGTTTAAATGCCTATTTGTTAACCTTTGATTGTTGTGGTAGAAGTCATAATTGTACACTAAGTTTAAATTCAAATATAGATGTCAACATGAAATAAATACATTCTTGACCAGCAGCAAGACCTTTTCCAAGAAAACCACCGCACCGAATTTTCTTCCCCCCAGTACAGAAGTGCCAACCACCTTCTCCTACTTGGAAACAAATAAACAACAGACTACTCAATTTACAGTTGCAACCCCACATAGTGCAAGTGGCATTTAGAGTCGCATGCAAGTTGAGTCCCACACTAAGCTTAGTAGCCATTGCTGCCATGGGTCCTATGCTCCTCCATTTCCTCTGCATCCTCAAAACGCTCATCGGTTATATGGAGCTGAAAGAGAGCAGTTTCCATATCAAATTCCAATTTTGAACTTGAGTCCGTTCAATTGTAAAATAAAATAAAAAATCTACATTCAAAATCCTTCACAAGCACAAGTCAGTCAACATTTTGTTCTGTTATAATTTTGACATCAAATCTAGACACAAGAACTGCACTTCCTCATAAAAGAGAGAAATTTTGAAAGTCATTCACTGAAGAACATTCTCAGGAAAACACTATAAAAAAAGTAAAATAAACACAGCAGATTTTGGACATGTAATCAATAATAAGTGAGATACCTCAAGAATATTACTAGCAAGGTCATGATCGCCATTGGAGTGACCAATTGGATTGGCCAGGGTCTGCCAATTCATTCCTAATTAAATAATAAATAGTAAAGGGAAGTTAGCGAACAGTTGTGACAGTTTACATGTTAATTGTTAAAAAGACAATATATAGAATTACGATAATAAACTTATCTACCATCCAACATCTCATCACTGTAAACCCAGCTGTTCTCTTCCTCTTCTTCTTCTCCAATCTCTGCAGAAAGCAAAGAAGAGTGCACACATTTAAAGATTAAATTTACTTTCACATCCAAAAGACTGATAAATTATATAATAGAACGATTTCAATAGAAAAACAAGAGTTATATGCCGGTCATCAGGAAGAATTTGAAGCATAGCCCTATGGATAGCAAAAAACATTATGCATAAACCCTGCAACAGGCTAAAGATCTCATGTGCCCCTAAGATGTGAAAACTTCACATGTATCTATCATCTCTCCTTCTGAAGGACCAAAAGTGCTGTTTTTTTCTTCCTTTGTGTAGAGATCAAAGATTGACAGTTTTGGCACCATTCATCTAAGTGTCGCAAGGGATTTTAAGTGTATCGCTTCATATATTGTAAAAGCACATGATATTTTGCATGTTTCATGAGGATACACATAATATGATATTTTCTCATGTGTATATTTGAAAATTTCTCTGCATGTACTCCACCCCAAAACAAAGAAAACACATAACATAACATATTTGAGATTAAAAATAGAAATATTATGCAAAATATACAGTGCTTACCAGCATTCGGGTCAGGATTTAATTCAGCACAATGACAGAATACCTCAAAGAGTGAATCCACTGAAAAGAGGAGTTGCAGTTAATGAACAGTACAGAAGATTAAAGGAAAAGAGATCTTATGCATATTACAGCAGGATCATAGTAGACATGCATAATACCAAAATTTCCTCATTATTGCAGTTACCACCCAATTAATTTGCAATAAGAGTCATCTGTCAGAAGGTACGTTCTATAATAACAAAAAATGAACAAACCACTTCATAACAAGTTCATACAAACTTCAAAATCAAAACATCTCTGTTTGGTTTCAGCTTAAGTTCAAGTAGGAACTTAGGCAGGAAATAAACATATAAGAAAAGAGGACCAAAATAAGTTAAGGGCAAATGGAATTTATCTTTTCCATCATATGAACCTAAGGCTGCATGCTAATTGCAAACATCTTTAGAAATATTCAGTGTTAGTTGCACCCACACAAAATGTTGAGTCTTTTGTGCAAATACTGTAAGATGGTTGGTGCTCTTTGCAAAAAAAAAAAAAGCCTATAATTAACTCGTACAAAAGAATTGGTTATTTGAAGGAATACATTGGCTGGCGTCAGATGGCAGAAAGCGCATCTCTGTAATTTTAGATATTTCTGTATCTTCACCAGAGTCTGATCCTGAGCCATCTGATTCCTCCCCTTCCTCTTCTATATCAATCTACACCACAAATTCACCACACAGTACAGGGAAACGTTAATTCAAAAATTGCCTGAAGTTCAAAATATTTGACTGTAAGAAGGCTGAATTGAACCTTAAAAAAATAGCAATTTCAGCTATACCCTTGTAAAACAAGAATTGTCATGCATATCCATAAAAAAATACAAATGTTACGAAAGCCATTAGACTTGCTATTTTCTCCATGCAAGCACAATGAGGAAAGTAGCGTTAATCCGGGTGGTTAAGAATTTATGGGAGGGCGGGTAAATGAGGTACTTTTGATGTGTTAGCATAAATTAGACATTTGATGTTTTGAGGAAACCGTTATATTTGATTTTATTAAAGGAGAAACAACTAAATTGTTCTTATAGATCAAACTTCACCAAAAAGTTCATTGGAAAGGGAAAATGCAGAACAAACAGACCGTAACCCAACCTAAAGAAGAAAAGAGTACCTGAGTGTATATACATGGCTGTGGGTACGCTTCCGGATCCCGCGAGACAGCATGAAGAGAGATCGACACAAAATCAACACTATAACCCTTTTCCTTTTCTGTATCACTCAGCCAAATCACCCTCCTTCAAATTTTATAACCACAAAATTTTATAGGATAAGATTCTCTTTATAGATAAACATACCTATGATTATCATTTTCCAAACTTTGAAGACAAAATAGCAAGGTGGGCACTCCGATAATTGGGTCTTTGTGCATAATTTGACTATCTGTTGAGAATGTATCTTTCACATAGATATCACATTCGTAGTTGGTTTTTTGTAAAATGTTGTTTTCATTATAAATGAAGTCTACAAGTAGGAATTTTGACCTTAAAAAATAATCTGAAAAAATAAGTTTTGGGAAAAAAAATGCATTTATAACCCAAAATTCAGAATATTGGACATGACATGTGCTAACAGAATTCCATCTAGCATTTTTAAATTTCACTAAAACTTCACTAAAAAATTCTGCCGCTATGCTTCCACTATCACATTTGCACTTTTTAGCAAGTACATGTAAGAACAGTACCCACCGAACAAGGACTCGGCTTCTCTAATATTTTTACTAAGACTACAAGCTAAGGTTTCAATAAGCCGTTGGTATAGGATTTGGAGGTATTAAAAGTCGTACTTGGTAGTGACGTAGAGAGTTCCAGGCGATTCCGGCTGGCGACGGCCGAGAGCGACGGCGGCGCCACGCTCGACGCGCATCACCTCCTCCTCGGCGCCGGCGTTGAGGCGGGGTCCACCGTCGTCTGTACGGTCGGAAAACGGCTGTATTCCTAGCACCATTTTTCGAGAAAACTCCGGGTTTTGTCGGAAGGGTTTTGGTTCTAGGGTTTCTCTTGTTTTCCTTGGTTCATGGAAAGGTTTTTAATCTTTGTAGCTGATGCCTTTTCTCTTCCCTTCTTAATTAAAAGTGCAAAAGTGATTTTTTTTTTTTTCAATTTTTTCTCTTTTCGAGGGAAAGTGCGGCAAATGAAATGCGGATACGGTGCGATGGCGGATCGACATTACGAATTAAACGGGCTTACCTGTCCGGGCCCTGAAATGATTCTCGGCCATTTAAATTTTGGAAATCCAACAACACCCACATGGTCGAAAACACGTATAAAGGATTTTCTATTGTTCCAAATTCCAATCATGAACTGCTGCTGATCGTCATTACAAATGTGTCGTAATATTAGCAGCAAGCAGACTAAAATCTAACTAATGAAAAAGATTTTGGGCTGAATAACATGCACCACCTGAATTCATGAAGCATCAAAGATTAGTCGCACTCCACAGCAAGACCATTATCATACAAAGAAATAATACAAACTACAAAATTAAAATACAGACCAATCATGGAGCAAAAAACAATATTTAAAACTGAAAAACATCTACCAAACACAAACAGTCTCCAACCATAATTTACAGCACCGTCTCCACTCTAAGAACCCAAGAAACAGTTACCAAAAAATTCCACATCACCTCAAAAAAAAAAAAAAAAAAAAAGAGGAAGCAAGGAAGTGCAAATGAGCTTTTATGCAACTAGACTTGCTTTAGATCTACTCATGTATAAGCAAAAGGCAACACAAAAGTGCTGCAAGAGCAAGTGTGCATGCAATCCCTCAAGGATTACAAATTTTACAGTAAAGAGTGCAAGGCTGTCATACATTGTGCTTGTTGGTACGGGTTCATCCGAATCAAGCGACTCAGATCCGAAATCCTGCAAGTCATCCCCACCATTCTGACCTCCATGAGGATCACCTTTATTATTGTCAAAGTGGGATCCACTACTGTCACCACCACTGTTCGAGCTGCCAGCCCCGCCATCATACCTTGGAATGCCCTGTAATAGGTCTGGCCTTGCTTCTACACCAACTCTTCTTAGATGAAGCTGTAAATATCCCAAAGATTTACCATGATAAATAACTATTGCAAAAACCTGGCATAACTAGCATTCCCAGAGCAACGCTACCCAGTCGATATGTTCCAGAACAGTAGGTAAAGTAAGAGATTGTAATGAACCTGACTGTGGAGACTAGAGACCCACAGTGTATTGGTGCCAGACCTCACTATTTGCTCATAAAGTTTACCATTAACCAACTTGGCCAGAAGGTACACAGATTAGCGACAGGGTACCGACACCAAATCAGCACAGTACCTTCCTGCCTACTGGGAATCGGCTTCACTTGGAGCTACTGGCAAAAGATGAAATGGTACCTGACGATAGGTAGGAAATATTAAAGGCATCTTATTCCTTAAGTTACAAATCAAAATACCTGAAGGTACAAGTTAACCTCGTCAGACCGGGAAAGAAAAGGAAAATCACCACCAGTTTTAAGTACAGCCTTTCTTGCACCAGGATACCTCTCATTCAGTTGATCCTTCAACTCCTGAGGAACTGCGCAATAGTCATTTGTCTGGGAACAAAGGAAGAAATATGAAATGATATACTGATACACAAAAGAAAGATACCATCTCAATTAATAACAATGGGTTTCAGGTTTCAACTTTCAAATATAAAAGTTTAGACATACATCCATGATAGTAATGAGAGTATCAGGTAGTGAGATGGGGCCCACTGATGCAACATTTACGTTCAACAATAATCTTGAAGATAGATCATCCCTTGATAATGTCTCCACCTGAGGATATAATTTATAGCTATTAATTTCATGATGCAAACTGAGGAGAAGATATCTCAATATTATTAACATAACATTAACCTGGCCAACAACAAAATCAACAGAGTCAGCTATGAATGGCTCGTGCGGCCCATCATGGATTCCTGTCAAGATATGCCGCTTTAGCATAAACGAAGGTGCCCAATTAACACTGCAACGCATGTTAAGAAGATATCACATGAAAATGGAGAGGGGAAGTTCCGTGATATATTGCAAATGGGAGGGATAATTTTATCATTACTCCAAGTGTCAATTTGCATGTTAATCCTTCAAAATTTGGAAACATGTGACAGACCGACACAATTTAAACAAACAGTGCTAATAGACGAATTCAGTTTTTTGTTTCATTATTTTTCTTCATTTATTCTCTTCTATTTCTGTCCTTGTTGTTGTTATTGTTGTTGTTACAAAAGAAACTATTTTAACTAAAGAAAAAGAGAAGACATACACAGGAGCCCAAGGCATAGCAGCAGCAAATTTATGTGTATCCAGAAAGGAATTTGAAAGAACTAATGACTTGACACGTCTTGGCCGGTGTTGTGCAAATATTTGTGCCAGGAATCCACCAAGAGATGTGCCATATATATGTACCTAATTTGTTGAGACCGAACAAGATCGACAGTCATTTGAAGTTCAATGCTTGACAGATGAAAAATAATGTTTTAATGGAATTCCTTTTGGAAAATTAATGGAAGAGAGAGAGAAGTCCTTACATGGTGAACATTCAGGAAATCCAAGAACTTCTCAAATGCATGAATCCACTCAAGGTGATTCCACACACGAGGTATATCTATTGATATCACTCGGTAACCCTAAACAATGAAATTTAAAGTAAAGATCAATACAATTTTATTCATCCTCATTTTAAGCGATACAGCATAAATCAACTTTTTTTTTTGTGGTATCATTATATTATGAACCTTCATGGAGAGAGCCATTATCTGCTTGTAATACACATCAGCTGTACCAGCGATGCCCGGTATGCAAATTAGTGGTGGGACTGCCTTTGGACCAAAATCATAATATCTCCATTGTTTGAGCCCAATCTACAAAAAAGCCACACAATTTCATTTCAACTAAGAATATAAGTATCTCATATCCCTACTATGAGGATTTTCATCTGTAAACCTTTATGAAACAAAAATGATGTTTCTAATTGTTGTTATTTGGCGAGTAAGGTAATAAATTACCATTTTTCCTACACTTACCTCAGCTGCATTGAATGCAATGGGAATATCTAAACTTTCTACTGCAAAGAGCTAAAATTTAGTAGATCAATCACATATCCTGAAGATAGGAATCGACAGTGGACAATTTTGCTAGGTTGGTGGTTGACTAAGCTAAAATTATCGTGAATCAAATGAAATGGCTCAAAATTTTAGATATGAACTTAATCGTTCTGACACCGCAAATTCCTTGAATTGAAGGAAGTGGCAAATTCGGCCGATTAGTAGTTGACTAAGCTAAAAACAATGCACCATTCGGATCAAGAGTAAACAATTGACTAACTAAAATGCTTATATGCGACTTAACAAGTATCTCGGGTCTACACTTACAGAGATCTTGTGCAAAGGGACCAGCGATTTGAAGTTCACATAATCACCAGGCAAAGGCAGCACCGCTTTCATCTCTCTCTCTCTCTAGAGAATAACTTATGGAAAGAAAGTTCGAGGGATCAAGAGTAGGAGAGAGCAAGCGAAGCAGACATGGGATGTCAAGAAGAGAGAAGGGAGAACAATGAACGATTGCTTGAGAAATTGTACAGCTTGGCTTGGGGGTGGAAGGAACGTCGCGATTTTGTTGAAGGAACTGCTTCGCGCCTATCGTGTCGTGTACCCAGCAAGCCATCTACGCCAATCGGGTCGAATCCGTATAACAAAATATTTCTGTTTGGATCACATTCGTCCGGAACTCCGACTAATCCGGTTCAAGGAAGAATGCACTGAGCTGATTGAAACAAGTGTTGTAAGTAATGGTATGCAGTTGTCAGACAGGTAGAGTATCGCTAATTGATTAATTGAGAATAATTAAAAATAATTAATTATAATTGAAAATAATCGTCAGATTAGTCAGAAAAATTTATGATGATTTATCTGTCAAGCAATTAATCGAGAATAATCAAGAATAATCAGTTATAATTGAAAATAATCGACCAATTAGCTAAAAAAATTCAGGACGATTTAGTCATCGCCAACAACTAATAGATCGATTAATCGACCTGAACCAACATTTTTTACAACACTGATTTTAATAGTCTTGCAGATTCTGATTAAACGGTATAGATTCAAACATAAATATTATATTACCTTATCTAATACGAATTCGGATCCACATACGGTAAGTCGGTAACAGATCATGCGTCAAACTTTGGGATTTTACAAATACGAATATTAAATCAGAGGCGATATAGATTGAATTAGGAGGATCAAACAACCTTTTAACTGTTTATATTCATGTATTGGTACTATTTTTTTTTAAATATTGGCAGTGACTGTCAAGTATAACTTTTATTAATTAAAACGTAAAATACATCCATCGTTCTACATCCAAAATATCATTCAAACTATACCAACATTTAAAAACATCACATCTAACAACACAAACAACAATTCTCAAAAAAACAAAAAAAACAAAAACAAAAACAACAATAACACAAACAACTAAAACAACTAAAACAACAAAAGAAATAAATCATATCCTTCAGTGGTAGATACCGATAATCTTTAGTATTGGCTGGCTAGCGACCAAAAGAAATGAGACATCTTTTTTTTTTCTTTTTTTTTTCTATTTGGGTTACAAGCAGAGAAGCAGGGTGCCATGATGGTGGGAGTGCAAAGAGAGAGGAGAGTCGACGACTAGGGCTATTACTACTAACTATTCTTAATTCTCCCAACAATGATAAAGGAATATAAGGTGCCAATAGATAAGAGAAATAACAACTAGAGCTATTATCGTCAATTTTCTCTTCTCCTGATGGATAGGTGCTGGGGTAGAAAGTAGGAACGAGTAGCGCTTGCTAACGGTTATGAATTTTTAAAGAGAAAATGGGGTGGACAAGAGTGGAAGAGAGTGGACAAAGTAATGGAGAAGGCAGAGAAGAAGAGGAGGAAGAGGAGAGGGTTGTCAGTGCAGATCCCCTGCTCCCCCCCTTGAAGAGAGTGGGAGGCGAGAACGAGGCTAAGAAGGCTTGCTGTTAGAGAGATGGGAGGAAGGAGATGGACGGGACTGAAAAAGCTTGTGGCACAGGATGAAAAGAAGGAGAAGGCAGAGGTGTCTAGGGTTTTCTTCTTTCTTCTACCCGGTACTAATATAGTTGATAGGGTCATATTCATTTGGTTCTCACAAATCTCTTGCAGGTCACGAATAAGCCGAGATTTGGACTTCTTCGGAAGAGCAATCCGAAATCAAAAATAAAAAGTCCAGGGTTCACAAATCAGGTTCAACAAGGTCTCATAAAGCCTCATGTAATATGGATCAAGTTCGGATTTGGCTTACATCGTCTTTATTTGACTTACACCGTCTTTATGCGAGATAACTGTCTCTATATTCAGTTCATTAACCCCCACAATCCTCTAACCGCTCAAACAATGTAGAATGGCGGTTAAAGGATGACCTATATAAGGCAGATATCGCCATTGAACGGGGATAGATCGAAGTTTTAGCTTATAAAGAGAGATACCATACAGGTTAGAATCGAATATCTTCAAACCTAATCCAATTCAAAAACAAGTCTCGTCTCGGCCTGAGGACGAACTTAATCCGAAGACCTTTTTCTATGTACGGCCTACTCTCTCCAAGATGGGGCATATCAATAGTAGTATTTTTTTTTTTTCAATTTAGTATAGTAAAAAATTAGAGTTGCTCTTCCCAACGTGGGCCATGCCTGTCTTGTGAAAAACAGTAATGTTGTAGCATTTTTATAAATGGATAATAGCGGGTCTATGGTTGTGGAATTTGTTGGAGTACAAGTAAGATGTTTTCAAGTTTATCAAGTATTTTTTGTAAATTTTGCTCTAAAATTTATTATATTGGTTTTAACTTTTAAATGACGAATTTAAACTGTTGAAACCTATTTATTTTACGAGTGATACATATATATGCAAAAAATTTAAAATTAATTTTCTATAGAGTAAAGTGATAAAAAAATCATTCAAAAAATAAATGTATTTAAATTAATTTATAAATCTTCTAATTTTAACCGCTTGACTATATTTAAAATTAATTTATAACTTAAAATTTTCGCATGTAGATGCATCACTCATAAAGTAGATAAATTTTAACGATTCAGACTCGTCATTTGAAACCAATCCAATAGGTTTAGAGTTGAGTTCACAAATAGGCTCGGTGAACTTAAGAATACAAATCAGTACACAATAAATGTATGTAGGTTTTCATTACTCAATATAAGCCAATACATATATCAGTCCATACCAGTATATATTAATACATATCAGTACACAAATTAGCTTATGCTAGCATATAGTAGTACAACTGGATATCTTTTGACAAAAATAAGTAAGAAAAAAAAAAACAGAAAAACAAACATAGTACATCAGTACATGTCTTAGATAGTGTGTGAAACAGCGATGACGTGCTCCGATTGCGTGGTGGTGAGCCTTTAATTTTCCTGCTCAGATCAGTAGGCGTTGAGCTTTCAACATTTCTTAACATTGGCATAATAGGCTAGTGGAAATCAAAGCGAGACAGAGTATCTCACTGTGGAGGAAAGAAGCAAAAAAACAAAATGACTGGAGAAGAGACGCTAGAAAAGAAGAAGAAGAAGAAGAATGAAAGAGAGCGGTATTATTAAAACCGGACCGGATCAGTAGCTTAATTGGAAAAAAAAATCGAATTCATATAGATTTTCTATTAATTTGTCCATAAGACCGTCTCAAAACCGAGTTATTTGACTGGTTTTCAATTAAAAATAGTAGTTCGTATAACCAAAAACCCGGTTGAAAGAGGTTTAATTCATCGCTTCGTTTTTCCTTTCGATCTCTCACGCTTGTATGAAATTTGTCAGAGATTTCTTTGTCCTTTTCTTCACTCCTCCAAAATTTGATCTCTTCCGTTCAAAAACGCTCACCATCTAAATACTTCAAGGCTCAAGCTTTGAAGTTCATCTGTGATTTCTCCTGATTATGTCGGTAAATAGAAATCTGATTTCTTCATTTTTCAAATATTCAAGATTTCAGTCATTACTTTGGTCATTCCTTCGGCATGAATGTTAATATAAATTTACTATTATTGAATACTTAGAGGCCGCAATTGGTGCTAAAAAATTTGTGCTCAATTTTATTATTGAAACTGAGAGGTTAATTTCTATCACTTCGTCTTCCACTTCTCAAATTAATACTCCCTCCCCCATCCCAATTTTGTTTGATGTTAATTTTTATATGAAGCTTTTATTCTTGCTGCTTTCATTTCTTTGAACCTTTTTTCTTATAGTTTCTCTCATATTAAGATATACTAGAATTAATATACTATTTATTAGAAGTTGGAGATTAGTGAATCAGTCAAATCAGTTGTGTTGGTAGAAACTTACTGTAATTATTAAAAATTTGGTCTAAAATCTTGAACATTTATGTTGTTATTTTGCAAATATGTTTAATAATTATTTTAAAATAATATGCGGTTGAATCGACAGATCCACTGATCTGACCGCTGAATCGTTGATTCGAAGGTTTACCGTGTCAATACTTAATCTAAGTTTGATAACATTGGAAGAGAGGGAGGAAGACAACAAACATCCAAGATCCAACATCACCAATTGAAAAAACAAGAAAAGAAAAAAGAAACACTTTATTTACAAAAAGAGAAAAAAAAAATACAGAAGAGGTGAAATGGAGGAGCAACAGAAAGACGAAGCATGAGCAGAGCGACAAAGGAAGAAGGAAACTTTCTCTAAGAATAGCGCTAACTCAAGAATAGTTGTTATTCCTAGCGAGCTATTCTCAACACAACATGTTTGGGTAAAAAATAATGCTATTCTCAACAAAGGAATAACTCAGGTTACCTGCTATTTCTATAAAATGTTGGGTTAGCAGTTATTCCGAATCCAAAAATAATTGTTATTCTGAACTATTCCTTGATTCACCCAAACACACCCTAACTCTCAAAATAACAACCCTTTTTTTTCCTCAAAGAGATGCCGAATAGTTCCTCCGTAGTAGTGGAATTGGAACTTCCATCTCCAACTTCTTCTTTTTTATCAAATAGTATTGGAAAAAATTATTTACAACTTTTATTTTTCATAAATTAAATTTCATCATAATATTTTCCAAATAAATAATTTAAAATAAACATTTATTACAAAATATTTTGGCCGATAGAAACTTGAATTTTCGCCAGCCGGAATAATTGGTGTGCCGCCACCTCCTTCCTTATCCCTCTGGTCTAAATTTTTATTCTATCCTGATTTTCAAAATAAAAAATGTATGTATTTTAATAAATATTACAGCTTTATGCCTATTTTCTAAAGACATACATTCAACAGCTTTTGATCAAACTCAAGCATTCAAATATTTAAAAGATAAAGAATCAGTATTTGATCTAGTAACAAAAATATATAATTTCTATACAAGAGGTTATGAGTTCAAAACTCAAATGAAAAAAATAATTTATTGCAAATAACAAGGATATTAAATAGTTGAGTTACTTGACCTCTAACTTTTACTAAAAAAAAAATTAAAAGATACTTAACAATGATATTTAGGCACCAAAACAACCAACTGAATATGTGATATTAAACGCATGCATTCACAATTCATTCAAAAAGCATGCTTTCAGAAGTTCTGCTTTCAGCCATCTTGTTGTAATACTTAGAAATTCTTTCTCGCATTTTCAGCCGTCTAAACGTATGAATTTAGTATGACTTGTAAACACATGCATACAAAAAATAGACATAATATTAAAAAAATCAAAATTTTATATGTCAATTTTTTAAAACCGAGACTAGACCAAAAAAGAAAAAAAAAACTGCTCTTGATATTTTTTGTGGAGGTTTTTAATGAAATGAATCTTGATATGGTTAATGTGAATTTCATTAGCTGATTGCTTGACCAAAATCCCTTTTTGCCCAGAAAATCAATTATTGTGCTTAATAACTGAGTTCTGATCCAGAGCGTTGGTAAAGATCAGAATTAAGAGTAGAACTAAGGGTGTTCTCACTAAGTTTCTTGATCAACTAAAGTCTAAAATTCATTGAATTAGCTTTAAATGACAAATCTGAATCATTGAAACCCGTCTACTTTATGAGTAATACGTCTACATGTAAAAAAAATTAATTTTGCATAAAGTCAAGTGGTTTAAAAACGTTCAAAAAATGAATGCATTAAAATTAATTTATTAACCTTCTAATCTTGACCGCTTGACTTTATAGTAAATTAATTCAAATGTTTAAAATTTTCACATATAGACGCATCACTTGTAAAGTAAACGGGTTTCAACGGTTCAGATTCGTCGTTTAAAATTAATTTGATAGATTTTAAACTTGAGTTCACCGCAGAGCTCGGTGAACTTAAAGAACACTGTAGTTCTACTCCTGAATTAGTGTATAACAAATTTTTTTATTATACGGTAGAGGAAACCATGTCTGAAATCCACAACATGAACAAGGAAGTGTCAAATCATAACCATATAGGGCCATGGCCATGTTATTAGAATATATATTACGACAAAAGCTTATGGCTAGAAAAGCAAGATGAGATGCATGCAAGTCAGGTCCCAGCTGTCGGTCATGGTCTTTGATTTTTAAGTCGGACAAATAGTGAGTTAGGTGTTTTTGTTCATGACTTCATGCAATTGTAATTACGGGAACTGCTAACCAACATGTGAGCATGTGGCGGGACCAACTATCGCCATGCTTTCAGTTCAGTACAATCATTTTTTCTTTAAAAAAAAAAAAGTTGATTTTTGTATATTTGAATTACTACATTTAGTTCAATTAAAAAAATTTAAATACTTTTCTGTGCAATTAAAATTCTTCAAATATTACATAATGTTCAATCAAACTATAGAATTTTTTTTATTGATTCAAACTACAAATGGTTCAAAGTAATACTTTAATTTGTTCTATAGTTATTAAAATTCTTCAAATATTTATTTGTTAGAATGATCTATAGCGTGAACCATGCACCCCCTAAAGAACAACTTGAACCTCTTAAGGCCTAATGCACTCAATCATCAGTATACAACTAACATCCAACAATTACTACACTGGCAATCAATTCTCACAAATTCTATCTAGTTCAATCAGCTCTCTGGATTTCAGTATTGGCTTTGATTGAGTCCTCCCATTAGATTGTATTAAGTATAATTGTCTTAGGGATTATTCACTAGAACTCCTGTAAACTGAGTTAACTGTTGCAAAAAGAAAATAAATTTAGAATAACACTTATATCTTTTTTTCTGGGATTTGGGACTGTTTTCAGATTTTGTCTCGAAATAAAATGTCAGTTACAAAAAGAATTTAATTTTTAAATGGAGACAGATAATATCAAATAGAATCCAATATCAAGAAATATATATAAATTTAAATTGATGATAAAAAATAAACTAATTATTTCATTAGATTGACTTAATCCCATCCAACACATCAATGAATATTTATTAGTTCAACAATTGTCAGCCATATGAATAATTTTAAAATAATTAATAATTAATTTAATGATTAAAATAATTTATGACTTTTACATCCTTAAATGCTGGAGTATATTAATACCCTTTATAAAAAAAAGCCCCTTTTTTTTGGAAAATTCCGATACTACCCATGCCGAAAAGCTCCTAATATTGCCTCTAGGGAGCACAATTGTACCAATGCCTAAAGTCCAATTGCCAAGGTGGGTTTGAAAAAAAAAAAAATTGACTATCCAAAGCTTAATATTCCTCGTCCATTTACCTACATCTTTTTAGGGAAATAAATCAGCTGAAATTCTGAAATCAGGTACTGTTCACCCTGAAATTCCTACAATTTGAAATCCAGCCATTGAATTTTTTCGAGAACGCATCTCAAAATAGCTGATTTTTCCTTGCACGTCTCTCGAAACAGTTCAACGGCTGGATTTCAGGGTAAACAGTACTGACCTCACATTTCAGCAGATTCGGATCCTCTTTTTAGACCTTCTATTCTCAAATGCAAACCTAATATTGTTGCACTCCAATATATATTTTTCCAACTGTTTGGAGTTTGCTTGTCTAGCTTTTAGTGACCTTTTATATAATTGCCAATGAGCTCTCCAACAAGAAACCATCCTGTAACAGAGTTCATTTTATAAGATTATAGAAAAGTAACAAACCCAGATACGCTTCACATGAGTCTCAACTCTGAACCAACAGAACAGGAAATAAAGAAAATGTTAAATGAACAAATAGAATTTAAGAACTATGCCTCTACAAATTATTGTACATAGAAAACACGGTAGTATTATTAAAAAAAATTAACATGTTTTCAAAATTACAAATGTCATACCTTAAATTATTAGTTTTTCCATCACAGCTGCCCAACAAATAATTAAATCAGTATGGAAAAAGTGGAGAAACACAAATTATTGCACTCTTAACTCTATTTGATGACTATAATCCCTATTTGTTCCAGCTGACCACCATATTTCCCTTTAGCAATGAAATCATTCCCTAGAGCAATTGCATTTGAGGGGAAAATGTAATTATACCATTAGATATCAAACAAAGCAAAGGCATCTGAATTATCATCACAGCCCACTGCCTTATTTACCTCCATTCCTTGTCTTCTTTCTTTTCATGAAAACTTCATCCTTTTCTAGAAAATTGCAAAGTGTACAGTTCCATGACCAAGTTCAAATTAATCAAATAAATTCAGATAAGTTTCTGACTACAATACCTCATAAAGATTAATCCCAATTGCCACGATTTCTTCTAAATTTTTTCTTGTCTGATAGAGCTTTTTTATTCTCTAATCTCTTCTTTGCTTCTTTAGCAGCCCTTTTTAACACAAACAAAAGCATAATCAATCACCTAAAACACTACATATGGTTATATTAGAAGGAATGCACTATCCATAGTTTTCTTACAATTTAGCAATCCTTTTCTTTTGCTCCTCTGTGGGAGGAGGCGGTACATAAGACGCGGCATCTATAATTGCCTGTTGAAAACTACAGTTCGTTAGCAAAACCAAATTCTTCAACAAAAAAGTTTATTGACACCAAATTATTGAAATGGGAGGAAGCAGTAAAAAGGTACTTGAAGGAATGAAATGTATCCAAAGAGTTGGCTTCGGACAAGACTGCATGGAAGTTAGCGATTCACGTACCAGAACCATGACTTAGGAAATATTATTTAGGGGTTGTTTAGGGGTAGTATATAGTATTATAAGCTTTAGGTCATAAGACTAAGGATTTGGGGTCAGGATGTAGAGCTTAGGACTTTGGCTTCTACGATCTATAGTGTAGATATAATATAGTTAGTACTATTATTAGTATTATTACTATTATTATTGGTACCGATATTATTATTATTATGACTACTACAACTACTACTAATACTACTACTACTACTATTATTATTATTATTATTATTATTATTATTATTATTATTTTATTATTTTATTACTATCTACCTTACCTTGTGATTACGATTGGGTTTCATTTCTAGCCTACCCCAATTTGTTTGGGACTAAATACTTGGTTGTTGTTGTTGCTGTATATTATAAATCTGACCTGAATTTTCTCCAGAGCATCATCTATGTTTCCTCTGCGAGAAATGGTGGAAATGGCGTTTCAGGATTTAGAAAAAAAAATGAATAATTTCTTAAGATCAAATATAATTAAGCTAACATTATAAATTATTAAAATTACCCTTGATTGCTGCAAGAACTGTAACCCAGAAAAGGCTTAAGAATTATCTTTGAGAGTGGATTTTATTAAAACACAGGAGAAGATATATGGTAGAAAGGCACTGAATCTCATACATTTTATGGAAAGTTGAATGCCCATAAAATAATATATATATCAACCGAATGGACCAAAATTATGTACACAGTAAAACTCCAATACCTAAAGGTCATTATAGTGTTTTTGGTAATATATACACTGTTAAAACTAATTTACTTAGGAATGTTATATTTAAAAATCAAGGGGATTAGATGAGATCACTGAAAACCCGAGGGAACCAAAAAAGTGCATGATATATTGTGTGGCACAAATTAACTTAGAAAATGACAATGTTTACTTTTGGGTTCTCGTCTTGGTAGAAGATATAACAAGTTCGCCAAACTTGTTTATGCGGTTCTTTTCCTGTAAAATTAACAAAAAAAAATTGAGCAAGCAATTTAAGATTATTTCATGATCAAGTTTCTTTGATAAAATACATCAAAAAAGTATGAATGAAGTAATTTTAGATTTGTCAGACCATTTGTAGGATCTTTTCTCTGACTCTCTCGCTTAACCAATGTGCTTCCTTTACATTAAACCGCATATCCACCTTTGTATTTACTGCGATAATTATAGACTGAATGAATGTAGGAAAAAAAAAAAATCTAATATTATTTAACTGGATTACTTGAGAACATGCTAGTCAGGCCCAGTACACATTCCTGTGAGTTAAGTAACCCAACAAATTATATTCAACAGCTGCAACAGATATAACCAAAAAAGACACTACCTTATATCCACACCATAATTGCTAGACCAATGTACTGGTATAGTAATAGCACACAAAAAATATTTCTTCAGTCATTGGGGGTACATGTGGTTATGAACAAGGTTTTGGGTTGAACCTTAAATTCTGGCAGAAAAGACGCTTAAGAAATATTGAAGCTCATTAAAATACCAGTTCAGTGGTAAAACATGTGAAGAAGAAGAATGGCAAAAGATGGACTATAACCTTTGTTGACATTCTGACCCCCGGGCCCACCACTTCTTGCAAAATTAACAGTGACATGTTCTATACAAGAAAATGCAAAAGGTTTAATGAGATTTCATTTACTGCTCTGGAAATACAAGTTGGACCAGGGCAAATTTTATTGAAGAGACCTGTACTGATTAGGGATATAAACAAATTAGCTTGGCTCCAGTAGGAAATATTGTTCTTTTATTTTCAGTGTAAAAATATTATCTCGACCTTTACTATGAATGGGAAAATAGTAAAAAGAGAGTATCCAACCAAACTAACTCGCATGTTACCAGACATGAAGGGTCCGGGAAAATCTAAATCTCCTATTTTTGTGTGTGTTAAAACTTCAAAATTGAAATTATTACTACTAATTTCATTCCTAATCCCTGTACTGGTTTTGCAAATGATGTGTATTACCTAAAGTGATCTTAGGAGTTGGGCCTGACCCAGCAGTTCGGGCCCGCTCTTCAGCCTCTTGTATGATCTGACTCATCATACCCAGCCTAGCTGAACCTTTCATCTCTTCACCTGATTCTGATGCCATGCACCTCACAACCCCCCTAATTCCCCATATTCCTGCTATTCCCTCAATTCCACCATTGCCCCGAATCAATCCTATTTGTGTAGTTCCTCCATTGAACCCAATTCCTCTAACGACTCCATTGGTCAATCCAATTAGACTTGCTCTTGAGCGGAGACCTACTGGTACGCAACGAGTTATTCGTACCAAGGGAAAACTTCTCAGGGTAGCCATTAGAGAGAGAGAGAGTGTCCGTGGTTGCCTGCGTGTGCCTCTGAGAGATAGGAGATTGTGGAGGGAAGGAGAGCGGATGTTTTAATGGAGGATAAATGCCGCAAGGGGAGAAACTAGGAATAAGAGAGGAGGGTTTGTATTTCCTTATTTGGGCTCGGTGTTTGTCAATTGTTATTGGACTGAACATAGTTTGATACTGGGCCCATTATATGTTGTGTTCTGAAAAGGCCTATTGGTGCCTACAATCCATCTTTGAACAACAGTAGCTTCTGAGATTCACCATTTTATATGAAAAGCAACAAGTTAACAACGGAGCTTTAGTTTAAGCTTCCAAATCCGAAAACAAAATCCTTTGAGAAAAAGTCCATTTTTGTGCAAAATTCATTAATTTTCAATTGGTCTCGTACCCTGCATTGCAATGGAAACAAATTATAAAAACACAATAAAATCTCATACAAAATGATAAATTTTCATAAAAAAATTAGACTAAATGGCAAATAAAATTTCTTAAATAATATATTAAATGACATCTACACATAAATAATATATCAAATGACACATAATTTTTTTTTATCTTTTTGACATATTTTCATAAAACATCTCAAACAAAATGTCATATTAAATTACAAATAACATTCCTTAAATAATATAAAAAAATAGAAAGAAATAAGAGCATCTACATCCCTGGTACTATTAGAGTTTCTATTATGATGTGGCAGTTTCTAATTTATTTTTAGAGATGTAGGAGAGAAATTATAAAGTAAAGTTTCTTATTAAGAAACTGTTTATAAACTCCGCGCTGACCAGATGATTGGTTCAAATTATTTCTCATTTTTAATTTGTTCCTGATGTGGCTTAATATAAACTCTAATTTTTTTCATGGATGTGAGAGTTAGAAACTTTAGAGACCTTAATTTCTAAAAAGTAGTTAAACAGTTATTTAAAAACTCATTTGAGTTGCTGAAATTTAGATACTCTAAAGACATTATCAATCAATTCAAAAATTTCTTAAAAAAATTATCAATTAGAAAGATGTACAATTTGTATGTGAATAGTACGTGTCTAAATAAATTTTAGACTTCTACACATAAAAAAAAATTGTATACAAAGAATTAGAACATATAATTGAAGGGCTAATATTCAATTCAAAATTTCACCTTTTAATTAAAATTGTTAGCTAATCAGTATATCTACTTGCTTAATGTAAGAATGGAGATATAATTATTGAGAAAAAAAATTCTTTTTATGGGTTCCAAAAGCACCACAATTGGAGAGTGGCATGGAAGGAAAATTCATTTCGCTAGGACATGTTTTGCATCTTGCCCCAAAAAAATATTTATTGAGAAAAAACTAATTTTAAGATTAGACAATTTATATCAGAAAGTTTGTGTGCAGCAAATTCAATAAGAAATAAATAGTTTTTGGAGCGCTACAATTTTGTAATTGGGAGCAACACAATTATTTGCGTAAGAATACTTTTTAAAATAATTAATAATACATAGGACCTATAATCAAAATAAATAAAAACGCAGATTAAACAGTTAGCGGCATGAACATGATGGATTGAAATCTTTACGGCTGACTTCTTCTCTGAACAACTTTTAATTTATGTTTGTTTGGTCTTCTTAGTCTCTTCCCTTGTGCTTAAGGCATCTCTAATTGTTTGTGGCTATGTCCATTGTGGCCTTTGGTCACAGATTTTGTAAGAAATCAACCAAAAGTAACTAAAAGGCTTTAATATGAAATATAGATTGATGATTGTATGTATAAGGGCATAGTCAGATTTTTGAACTACGGGGTCAAACATATATGGAAATTAATTATATAATTTTCTTATAGTGAATGGAGTCAATTTTACTATATAGTGACATTTTACTCTAAATTATTATAGGTACGTTTAGATTGTGCAATGAATCACTGCAAGAATAGCGATTTTTTGGGTTAGTGGTTGAGAATAGCGCTAATCTGAGTGGTTTAAGAATATTGCTAAGTTTGACCTATTTGGGTTAGTAAAAATGTCATTTGGATTGTATATTTGAAATAACAATGGAGAAAATGAATAAAATAATGATTAAACTAATCTAATTTTTTAACTAATATTATATTACATTTCAGTTGATTTTTTTAATACTAATCTAACATTTTATTTAATACTAATATAATATTTTATTTAATACTAATCTAATCTAATCTAATCTGATACGATATTATATTTATTTAATACTAATTTAATATTTAAACTTATATTATATTACATTTAACATTTAAACTAATCTTATATTACATTTAATATTTAAACTTATATTATATTTTATTTAATACTAATCTGATATGATATTATATATATTTGATACTAATCTAATATTTAAACTAATATTTAATCTAACATTTTATTTTATATTAATCTAATTTGATATTATATTTATTCAATATTAATCTATTATTTAAATTAATATTATATTGCATTTGATATTAAATCAAAGTTTTATTTAATACTAATTTAATATTTAAACTAACTCTAATTGAGAGGAATGAAAACTATTTTTTTATTAATATTACTAACCCCACTAGCTTTATTTTTGCTAACTCACCATTTCTATAGATTAGAAGAATAGAGTTATATTTGAGCTAACCTAATTTTCTAATTTGTGTTTGGATCACCCAAAGTTAAGAATAGTGGAACTCACCCAATGTTAGCTTTATTCTTGGCTCATCCAAACACAATTATAGATAATCATAGGTAAATAAAAAATAAGAAAAAAGCAGAGGTCAATTTAATATCATTCTTTCAAGCTAATTCTGTCTCTGATTCCATATACACACCATCATTTTACTTTCACAATTTGATAGGGTTCATGTTACCTGTCCTTTTTTATTTTTGTAAATGAGTGTTCATGCTACCTGTTGATGATTACAATTAACAAGTACCACATATCTCGTATGTCTTAACAATAACAACAACAACAACAACAGAAAAAAAAAAAAAAAAAAAAAAGAACACTGGTTGATTTCTTGCAAAATTATATGACCACGACATGGAAGATAGTGTGGACATGTCCACAAGAAATCAGAGTTGCCTCAAGGACAAGGTAATAGACTAAACCTATATTAAAAGTTGTTCACAGGAGAAGTCAGCCGTCAAGTCATAGTCTTTGACTGGTTTTTCTGTCTGACATAATATTTGTTTTAGTGGTGACATGACAACTGCCTGCGAATTCGTTCCAAGGTTGTGCTGGGTTGTGGAGTTCGGATGCAGTGAAGTAACTCAAAAGTTGAAGTTGGGTTTTAGATTTAGATTGTTTGATTCGAATTTGTGATAATTTATTTGAAGTGGAGTGCACACATTTTGAGTAATGAATTCGAATTCTGATGTGATCTCGAGTAACGGATTCAAATTGGAAGGTCTTGATCCAAAACTCAAAAGTTGGACTACTTTAGGGAGTCTGGACTCTGGGTTGTGAGGGTAAATTTTTCATTAAGGTTATGTTCAGACTGAATTTTTTTTTCCATATAAATAGTAAAAATCAGTTCAAAACTTTTAATTTCTATTCCTATTCCTATTCATATTCTTTATTAAGCTGCCGAACAGAACCTAAAGTGAAAGAAGGAGAGAGTTCGGAGGTAAGGCAATCTTCCAAACATTAATTTTACATCTCAAATCGTGACAAAATTTGTCAAATATCAACACCACGCAATTCCGCTCTTCCCTCTGAATAGTACTTCTTCACCTCCACTTTCTCTTCGATTCTTCTCTTCTGAAGCAGAGAAACCTTTGAACAAAACCAGTCTGGAGTGAGCATTTCCCTTCCACAGTGATTATCCCTTCCGTTTCTTCAGTTTTCTTCGTCTGGAGCACGCCCTAAAGATCCAAATTTATTTGGATTTTGGATTTAAGCCGAACACTTGCGTTGACTCAAGTGGCAGTTTGGCACCAACAGTGATTTCTTCAAAATCCCTATAAAGTTTACTTGCAATTTTTTTTTGTAATAATTAATGTTATGTCCATCAAAACTTTTATAATTCTCTATTTATTAATCATAATATCTAAATGCCTCATCTCCCTATTTTACATAAATATATTTTAATCTAATATTTTCTCTATATAATCTGGAAATTATTACTTAATTTATTGTAAATCTTTTATTATTAAAATAAATTGATCAGTATGCCCTTCTCAAATTGACATATATCTTCTTCCTTCCACCTAGATAGAGATGCTCTGTCCTTAAATGCAACTGAAAGCTGCTTTGCTCGGACGACTGGACGAGGGAGCAAGCAGATATTATTTTGAGTACAAGGCTTAAAAAAATAATTTCATCTTTGAATAAAAGATTCATGACAAACTAAGTAGAAATTTTCACATTATATAGAGGAAAAATGAATTAGCAATTGTTAGTCATTTTCACATTATATAGCAGAATGAGAAAATAAGAAATATTTTGTATTTATGATGACACAATAAGGCATTTTTTATGTTCTAATGCCCAAACAGCTGTTCTAAACTTTTCCCTACTAAAGTACTTTCTTATTGACTTGAAATGTATCCGTTTTGAATTTAGAAAACGACTATGATTATTATTATTTTTTAAGTAAATGTTAAAAATCAAGCCACTCAATTATTTAATATTTTAAAAAAAATATTTGATTTCGAACCTGCGATCTTCAATACAGAGAACACTGCTTTTGCCTCTAGACTTAATACTAGTTATCAAAACCATGATTAAATTAAGCAACCATACACAAAAAAAAACATCTACCAACTTGTGCCAATTGTCTGTCGATATATTTTAATAAACTAGGGTGAATTCATTTGTACTCTTCTTATGTTATTTGCTGGAAAGTATCCAAAACCATGTTTACCTTATTCATGGGCCAGGTCAAAAAAAAATTGGACGCAAAAATTGAAGAAACTTTTGTGGGTTTTGACCCCAATCCTCTTTATAAATGTATCTTTTTAGATACAGAAAAAAGAACAACAGTTGCAACTGTGCTGCCAGAAGACCAGCAGAGATTTCGGACATTTCCATGTGAGTTCCAATTCAATATGACATAAGCCCCCATCCAGAGGAACCCGTATTCTCTCAGGTATTGCACAATTATTGCAGAGAATCACTTACTTTACAGCTTGAGATTAAATCTCAACCGGCTTGAGATTTGAGTTACTGTAGAGGACTATATTTTTGAATTTTGAGATTCGTGTCAAGTTAAAAAGTACGGTTCAGATCTAGTAATTGTAAAAGATTCTCTTATCAGGTATTGGAGAGAATGTGAATTCCATCCAAAGGAGGCCTTATTTATCGTTTTCATTTTTTTTTTTTTTATATTCTCCTTTTTGCAATAATGAATGTATATAAGAAAATAAGAATAGATATGTGTAAATTTTTTTGTCCTACAATTTTACTATATTTAGATTCAAAATTTTGAAAGAACTTAAATCAATCAAATAATATATCTGCATATCAAATAAGATAATTAAAATAAATAGTAAACAGATCTAAAAATAATAAATTTTGTTGTCTTACGTGATTTTGATATGTGAAATACATTCATCAGCTTGGACTTTAGATCGTTCAGACAATTTATATTCGAACAGTTTATATATATGTTGATCGAAATACAAAAAAAAAAAAATATTACAACAGCCTATCTATTTTGTATACCTAAAGTGCAGTGCGACTCTTTAAAGAATACATTTTGTTTGTGCTTTTCTGTATGAATTATTGTGTAGTTAATTGGATGATTAATGTGTCATGCTTCTCCCTCCTCTTTTGTGTCCAAAATTTATTTTGTAAAATTATGTTCCTTTAAAAGTTCAACTTCTTTAATAATGTTTTATCTACTAATTAACTTTTTTATTAGTAGTGGCGGAGCCAGTTCTATAGAGTAATTTAGAATACCGAGTAGACAACAGTCTACCTCTGAAAATTAAAAATTAATTATTTTTATAGGTCATGTTTGGTTGTGGACTAAAATGTGGAATAAGGACTTTAGGCCCCACTTATTCCATCTAACGTAATTTAATTGAGCAGGACTAAGATGAAATAAGTTGATCTTTAGGCCGAACTAAATTGGTCTAAACTAAACCACATCTCTAGATGGTTTAATTTTAATTGGGTATGAGGCTAACTTTTCATTATTTTTATTATCTTTAATCATTTTTTAAGAAATATAAAATAATCAATTAATTTTTTTTTTCATTTACATATAAGGAAACTTATAACTTTATCAATTATAGAATCAACATTTTTTTTAAATGACATAACTTTTTAAATCAACAAAATATGCAATCTAGAAAATAATTAAATAAAATATTTTTTAAATTGTACTACAAAATAATAAAATTTTTGTTCATCAACCTAACATATTTTTGACAAATAAATTAGTACACATATAACTTTAATTAAATAAGATTCATTAAATACAATGTGCTTCTCTAAGATATAGAATTAATTTATACATAGCTCATTGTTTTGTACAATTTCTTACAATCAAAATGAAAAGAAAAAAAATATGATGAATAGTTTTATTATTGTTATTACAAATTTTGTAGGACAAAATAATTTGTAATATCAAATCATGCCTTAAGCCATCAAATTTTTACCAAACAAGGAATAATTTAAATCAAGGTATAACTTTAGATATCAACTAAACATTAATAATTTAGATCGATCTAAGTCGAAATAACCAAGTTAAATCTCATTATCTTTAGTCCACAATCAAATATGACCATATAGATTAATAGATTAATAAGGTTTGCGTACTTCTAGTTTCTCACCTATCTACCTTCATTTTACATTCCAACTCCTTTCACAGCCCATTTAGAGAAAAAAAAGAATCTGAATCCGAACCCAGTTTGTGCGCATAGTACAATTCCAAAAAAAAAAAAAATCTCATCAAGTGCAATTCTTCATGAAAAAAAAAGAACAAAGCAAGAGCAATTCTAAATGAATTAGAGCGCAGTTTGTAAAAAAAAAAAAAAGCGGTTCAAGTGGAGGCAAGATGAGAGGAGCGCAATTCGATAAGTATAGGTGCGATTTAATAGACAACTCGAACAGAAGCAGTAAAAACTGTCTAAACCTAATTTAAATACTGATTACGCCACAACAACTATTACAATAAGTAGATGCTCTTCATTCTGGTCCAACAGGATTAGCAATTAATAGATGCTCTTCATTCTGATATGGAATTCTCTCTTAAACATATAGTAGAATTAGGCATTAATTGAATAGTAGGTAATGGCCAAGACACCTACTTCTGGCTAGATAGATGGGCAGGTAAATGTGCCCTATATTGTATATACCCTAATTTCTTTCGTATCTCAAGTAATCTTTTCTCATATTACAGTATCTAGTTTCTTTAATAATCCTCCTAATATCTCATTACAATTCAATAGACTCCTAATATCTCATTACAATTCAATAGACAGCTAACAGGTAGAGTATTAACAAAATGGCACAACTTAGTATCTCATTACTCTTCTTTCTCGATTGCTGCCAACAATGATAGAGTAATATGGAGATGGAATTCATCAGAGTAAACAACCCTGTACACTCTCTATATCAATGGTTAGAGTATGGGGGCATGAAAATTAGTACATATTTAAATCTTTGGAAAACCAAAATAATCCTCAAAATTAAAATATTCATATGGTTATTAAAGGAAGGTAAAATATTGACCAAAGACAATTTAGCTAAAAAGGGTTGGACTGGTGACCAAAAATGCTTATTTTGTGACTCTTTAGAAACAATTGACCACCTATTTGTATAATGCCTCTTAATAGCTAGAATTTGGTCATGGATAGCTGATCATAGCAATTTTATCTTCAATTGTGAATATCTATCATATTTATGGCTATTAGACACTTGGATACCCCTTAGACTATTTACTTATTGAATTGATTAGGGCAGCCATACTTTGGACTATTTGGTTAGCTAGAAATAATGTTTGTTTTAATAATACCATGATACCCGCAGTAGCTTCATTAGGCTCTAAAATTATTTCCTTAACTTCTTATTGGTGCAAATCAAATTTAGATGATTCATTTTTTAAATTAACTTTGATACTACCTATGGATACCTCAAATTTGTCTCAGGTAGGCATTATAACCATATCGGAGACTGATACATCGAAAGGCGAAAGAAGTATCTGGGATTTAGAGGAAGAGCCATGTCTTAAACTTGAGAGGTCCAACCTTTCTGATTACATACGTGACAGAGTTGAGTGTGATGCAGCAGATGCAACCTTCCTTGCATCTTCTGATCCCACTACACAAACCAGTTTATCATATGCTAGCTCATTTGCTGCCCCTTATAATTATTATGGATTTAGTTTACTATTTCCTATTTTGTGTAATGTTCCTCCAGCAAACTCTTAGCTACTATATTTTGTGGTTTTAGATATCTCCTAACTGCCTCACAGTTAGTGAAATTTTTATATTTCTGTTTACATATGTGAATTTGCTATTTTGCATGATGTGTGCTATTTCTGTTTCTAATGAAATAGGTGGTCTAATACCACTCTTTTCAAAAAAAAAAAAAAAAGTAGGGATCTCATTTTCATAATATACTTAGCGTAGTAAAATTGAGTTAGGCAGTCAGCCCATTAATTATGAGTTAATTAAAAAAAAAATCAAGAATTTATAAGGACTAAAAGTTGTTTCTTTGTATTTTGAGTACAATCCTCTAACCACACACTTTGCAGATATTTTAACATCTAAACTAAATTTATAATATCTTATACCGTCTTAGATTTAAATCCAGGCACTTTTAAAAATATCCATTTTCATAAATATTTTATTAAAAATATCTATAGTTTGGCCAAAATTATAAAAATACTCAAACCGTGAATATATTCCATGGTCCAGAATTTTAATTCAGAACCATAATTTTTTTCCGCGGTTCAGAATTTTAATTCGAAACCATGTTTTTGCTGAGAACAGCCAGGAACTGGGCAATTTTTAAGAACTGATATCTCACAATATATTAGGAGATTTTGTATGAAACTTCACAGTCTTGTTCTATGATATCAAGACTGCATGACAGTTAATTTTCATGATTTTTGAAGATGTTTTGCTATGTTAACAAGAGGTGCAAATTGCTCAGACTGCTAAAAGAGTGCACATAGTAGCAACTTTGCACCTCTGGTTAACATAGCAAAACATCTCCAAAAATTATGAAAATTGACTGACATGTAGTCTTGACATCATAGAACAAGATTGTGAAGCTTCATACAAAATCTCCTAACAAGTTGTGAGATATCAGGTCTTAAAAATTGCCCAGTTCCTAGCTGTTCTTGGCAGAAACACGGTTTCGAATTAAAATTCCAGACCGTGGAAAAAAATTATGGTTCCAAAACATCTCCAAAAATTATGAAAATTGATTGACATGCAGTCTTGACATCATATAACAAGACTGTGAAGTTTCATACAAAATCTCCAAACAGATTATGAGATATCAGGTCTCAAAAATTGCCCAGGTTCTGTTCCTAGCGAAAACAGATTGTTCCTGACAGAAACACGATTCCAAATTAAAATTCCGAACCGTGGAAAAAATCTATGGTTCCGAATTAAAATTCTGGACTGTGGAATATATTCACGGTTTGGGTATTTTTATAAATTCGGCTGAACCATAATTATTTTCAGAGAAATGTTCCTGTACCCCGAGCCATCAAACCCAAACCCGTCCCCGAACTGGTTTAACTGGGTTTAACCGTCTGCTAATAACAATAATTTATTAATTTGCCATTAATTAACAAATTATTGTTTTAACGCATTGCAATTTTAATTTGATTGTTTTAAACGTTAGTTTTGCATGCTTTTGTACTGTGTTTTAATTTCGTGGACAGTTTGTTAGAAATAGTTGTAATCACCAATCCCCGAATTAGTCCCCCAGATTGTTAACGATCCTCTAATCATTTTCTAACTAATTAAGTACTTTAACTAGTTAAACTAGTTATAAGTACTTTACTGTACTTTAAAGTACAAGTTATAATGATTAGCTCAGGGACTAGCTCGAGGATTGGTTCTAATTTTAATGATAAGTATAAATTTTAATTATACAAATTAACAGATTTTGATATTTAATAACTAAAAAAAAAGTCTCCATTTTGAAGCTCCATTTTGTTTCTGTTTTGTTTCGTTTCTTCTCTCTCTATTTTCTTCCTCTTCGTGTTTTCCATTGTTGAGCGATGTTATTTTATACAAAATTTTGACTTCTGACAAAAATGAGTTTGAGTGGGAATTGAAAGATGTGTGAAGAATGATTGTTTCGAAGTATTAGTTTAATTGTTATTTAATAGATGTTTGCATGCTTATAAATTGTTATTGTTGAGAAAAGTTATAATTTTAACAACATAAAATAATTGATAAGTCTGCTAAGAATGATTGTTTCGAAGTAGTAGTTTAATTGTTATTTAATAGATGTTTGCATGCTTATAAATTGTTATTGTTGAAAAAAGTTGTAATTTTGACAACATAAAATAATTGATAAGTCTGCTAAGAATGATTGTTTCTAAGTAGTAGTTTAATTGTTATTTAATAGATGTTTGCATACTTATAAATTGTTATTGTTGGAAAAAGTTGTAATTTTGATAACATAAAATAATTGATAAGTCTGCTAAGAATGATTGTTTCGAAGTAGTAGTTTAATTGTTATTTAATAGATGTCTGCATGCTTATAAATTGATAAGTCAACTAATCATTGCCACTTTATGTAAAAAAAATCAATATCAGAAGTAAAATTTTGTTATAGATGTAATATAAAGAGGGACTTACGAGGCTTATTTGTTACTTGGAAAATCATGTGTCGCTATACTGTAATTGTCAAATAAGTATATTGGTGCTCCATTGGATCTAACAGGAAAAAAAAATGTTGTGCAAAAATTGCTCCAATCAATTAAAAAGTTCATTTGATCCAAAGCCAATACAAAAGAAAATTTCTTTTGTTTTTTTATGTAGTTATGGCTACACTGGTACTACAATATAGTTTTATGCTTAAGTCCCTAATATTTCAATTCTTTGTGTATTAAATTCTTTATTCTTTCTGAAACATCTTCAGGATGATACAATTATTGTTGTGAACAAACCACCCAGTATGGCTGTGCAAGTAGATACTTTAGATTTTTTTTTTTTTTTAAGAGTGAGGCTATGGTACTATGCATAGCGCAGATTTATCTATACTATGGATCAATACTTTATTTTTAAATTCCAAACATTTGATATGAACCGTTCAACCGATCTCCATATGAAAATGTACTTGTAAACACAGATTCAATGTGTTTGTAAATACATATTTATATTCACAAATTTTCATTGCTTTATTTATGTTGTTTTCTTGCCAGTATATATTGGTTTATTTGCTTTACACAGGTTTATATGCTTTAAAATGTGTTTGAAGAATAAGTTTTAAAATGTGTTTGTAAATACAGGTTTATATGTTTGTAAACACAGATTTTTCAATGTTTGTAAACACTGGTTTATATGCTTTAACGTGTTTGTAAACATAGGTTTATATGCACAAATTTTCAATGCTTTGTTTATGTTATTTGCTTGCCAGTACATATTGGTTTATATGCTTTACTTGTTCACATGTACTGTTCCTGGCATATTCTGCACAAATGAAGAAAATTTGTGCTGGGGGACGTCCTCGGGGATTAGTACAAATTTAGAGGTGTAAATTTCGTGCTCGGGGACGCGCTTGGGGATTGGTTCCAATTTAGATCTGTAAACTCGGGGACGAATTCGGGGATTCGTTTTTGTTTTTAAAAATGAAAATTTAACTCATTTACAGTGAAAGTTAAACACTTGAACGCAGTAGATTAAACGTTTTTCTTTATATGTTTAAATTATACGATTGTTTTGCTGCATTTGGCGGTGCTGTAGTTAAATTTGTTTAACATAGCGTTTTTCTCTTAATGTAGCGAAATTTTATACAATAAAGAAAAATTGGTACTGTTATTGCGCTGTATGAAGTAAAACCTGATCCTTTTGTTGCCGATATTCTAGAAGGTTGGGGGACGCATACGGATATTTTATTGAAGTTACAATTATCAGCTTCCTTATTTTTAATAAAATAGTTATGAAAATGGATATTTAAAAATGTCGGATTTAAATCCGTCTCTTCGTAGGGATAATATAAATTTACAATATGATTGTCATGAACACAAGAGAGATAATTTGTTCTCTATTTTTCACTTACCAAATATTTTGTAGGAATAATATAAATTAGTAATATTTTAGAAAAAAAAACAATCCGAACAATGTCTGCACAGATAAAGATTTGCATTCTTCTCGTAATATTCTCAGGTACACAGGCACTAGTTTGAATTAAATGCAAGTAGTTGATCAGCGAGAACCAGAGATATTTATTGGGGTCCAGATCCCCTAAAGTAACTCAATTTTTGAGTTTTGAATTGAGACTGTTCGATTCGAATCCGTCGTTCGAGATTGCTTCAGAATTCGGATTTGCTGCTCGGAATATCTGCGCTCCATTTCTGATGAATTGTCACATATTCAAATCGAACAGTCCGGATTCTAAAACCCAACAATTGAGTTACTTTACTGGATCTGAGTTCTATTTATTGTCTCCAGTTTGTTTATGTAGCAACCCTGACAAACAGGAGAGCTTTTCCCACAGCAACCCACGGTGCAGGGAGGCGTCACTGTTTTTACTATGCCTTGCTTCTCTTTATACAGATACATATTTCATTTTCATCTTGTCTTGTAATCCGGGGCGTAGATTGAATTAAATGCTAGTAGTTGAGAAGGCACAGTGACTGCATTTAATGCTACATGACCACCGATCCATGATCCGTGAATCCATCCTCCACATGCCGCAATCCCATTTCCTTCTCACACTTGCACTACTAACATGTCATAATGCTTTTTTTTTTTATTGCAAGTCTCGTCTTATCTGCATTCCAAGTGTAATTTCAAATAAAGTCATCCTCTTATACTTTCACCGCAGAATAAGTTTCTTACATTGCAATGATGTAGATCATTTTAGTCACTTTTTATTCTTTTTTTTTAAGGCTTAGTAAGTTTTTATTATTAGTCTGGTATAGATTTTGTTAGGTGTGATTTTTTTTTGTTGGGGGGTTATATTCTCACTATTTGGCAAATATGAAAATATAATTTATCTCAAATATTATTTAGGAGTAGGTTGGATGGACATTAGATCTACTTTTAGATTCAATCAGCTCTAACACCATACAATTAGTATTAAGACTGTGCGCACATAATTGATATTGACACGTACAGATTTTAATACGGAGCGCATGAATCTTGATGCAATTGGATGGTCACTATACCCATCCAACCAAAGTAGGTTCGATGGTGACTAAAACAAGAGTGGGGTTAAAATGCACCCTTCTTTTTGTGCTCCAAACGTGCATCCTTTTCTCGTTTCTTCATTTTTAAAGTTCAAATAGTTGATTTGAATCTACCAACGTGTTCTACATATTAAAATGTGCTTGGAGACCAAATTTTACATTTTTTGGAAATTTTTTACTATTTTTTCAGAATTTTTGAAAATCATAATTGTGCTGAATTTTTTATTATTGTTAAGTTTAATAAAAAATTCTGAAAAAATAGTAAAAAAATTTCAAAAAATGTAAAATTTGGTCTCCAAGCACATTTTAATATGTAGAACACGTTGGTAGATTCAAATCAACTATTTGAATTTTAAAAGTGAAGAAACAAGAGGAGGATACACGTTTGGAGCACAAAAAGGAGGGTGCATTTTAACCCCACTCCTAAAACAATATTCACATAGTATGTGGAAAAACGTATATTCGAAAGAGGAGGGTTCAAATGCCTCCATTTTTTGTGCCCCTATCATACTTTTATTTTTAAAAACTTTAATAACTCAAAATTTAAATTATAAAATTCAAAATAAAACCGTTGGATATGAATTACATCATTTTATCTATGTACATATAAAAAATTATGGCATTTTAACTTTGTTTTGGTTGTCATTTTGAGCTTGTAAAAATGTATACTAGTGTGAATAATTTCTAGACGTTGATTTTTCAACTTATTGACTCATATAAAAGCAAAATTAAAATGTGATAATTTTTTATGATCACATAGAGAAAATAACACAAATCACATCTAACAATTTTATTTTGATATTTAAATTTTAAACTTTATTTAAAATTTTAAAAATAAAGACACAATCAAAATACAAAAAATGAAAGTAGTAAAACCTCCTCTATTCGAAATAACACAATCAACCTACTACCATCGGTACAACTTTCTGCATCAATTTCACGTGATGCGCAGCAATCACATAACAGAAGCGCAGCATGATCAGTTTAAAGAATTGCATATGGTAAAAACAAAAAAAAGGACGGAAGTTGGTATCCTCTCCACCAAATAGATGGGATTTCTTTCGAATTAGAGTTCTAAATTAGTGTTGTTTAGAATTTTATCCTGAATTTACGATAGAAAACTTCGTAATCATTATCAGAGTTTAGTGACATAAGCATTGTCTGATGAGTCGAAGACAGATGGGACCCACAACACTTGAGTCTCAGATTATAGCTGTCCAATGGACCATTACAAAATCGGTACCAGTATTTCAAACTCTATACTGTACCCTACCAAGAGTATAAATACGGTGTCAGTCTCGTATGTCAGTAACTCGCTGCACCTGGAACAGAGTACTCTGCCTCCTTGTAAATTCCTCTGTTTTTATTTTACCAGTTTAGCTCGTGTTGTGTGCAGTGGGCACTGTTTCTGTTACATACATACATGGCAAATTGGTTGAATCTGAAACATTGTCAGTGCGTTCAAACTCAAGCCTTTATTGCTCTCTTGTGTTTTTCTACCGAAATTAAGCTCAAAACCCATTACAAAAATTATGAAAAGAAAAGGTGGGTGTTTTGAATGTGAAAGATTTAAATGAGAGAGGCCACCTGACAAGACGAATTAATGCAAGATGGCCAGATCTTTATTCGTCATTTTAAAGACATGTTCAGAGAATCATGTCATGACAAGTCAAAATGCATAGGTCCTTAAAATGCCCAGGAACACCATAATTAAAATTTGCAGAGTTGATCTTCAAATTTCAATAATTGCATGCAAATTTGACAATTTGTACACAACATGACAATTTAAAAGATCTTTAATCGCCAATAGTATGACACTGTCATTTATCAGTGTCGGTCTGGCGGAGCCGGATCTGTACAAACTCCCCCACCTCCAAAAGTAATTATGAAATTATGTTTCATTGTACTTCTATAAAATAAGCCTCTACAGCTACTATACCTTTATGTCACATTATAAATATTTGCCTCATCCCATCTCACGCTCTGCCTCCGTACCTAAATATTACAGAACTATAAACATAGTCTGCAATGTACTCTTGTGTTCAGCTGTTGCTTAATTTGTGCGACAGTTATAGTTTGTGTTTGGCTAATGATATTGCCAAGTGTCATAGAAAAATTCGTCTAACTTGAAAATTTTAAATCATTTTCCAATTTATGATTTTGAAAATTCAGAGTTTCTCTATATTGATACGGAATTTCTAATTTGTGAATTTTATCCTTTTTCAATAAATTCTTCTTTCCAAGCACATGTATATATTTTTTTCACTATCCTAACATTAATACTGCTAAAAGGTGAAAGAATCATATTGATGAATTACGGTGCAATTGCATGAGACCTAAATAAACACTTTATTAGGCTTTAGTAGCCATAAAAACCTACTTTTTTGTGGGGTGGAAAGGTGCCCAAGTATAGTGGAAGCATGCCCATCTTTATTTGCTTAACAACCCAAACTACCATTTCCATGAAACAGTTAATAGCACTAACTATTTTAAGCGAATCAGATCAGATGTCTCCCTACCTAAAGTGAACAACGAAGTTTGATCCATTGTGGCAGGAAATAAATGAAAAGCTGTGGCGGATAGTCAGTGAAATTACCCGCGCTAGTCAAGCCGTTTTCAGGTGGTTGGTTAGTTTGTTTCCTTATTTATTTTCTTGAAAGTACAGAAAACAAAAATTGTATTCGTACTTAGCTACAATAGTGTATTTTATTGAGGAAAAATTATTTAGTTTGTCCGGAAAATTTCATTCTCACTCGCCGATCTGTAACGTTGTTATATCAATAGACTTGAAAAGTATTCAACTGAAATAAATTAAAATTGTACTTATTTTATACATATTAGAAAATTTATTATAAGATTTATATTAATTTTGACGCCATTTAGCAAGTGCTTCAGATTTCAGAAGAAGATAAAATGAACACCCATTTGATCTCCATTTAAAATCTGCGTTAAAACCCTTACAAACTAATGGGTATAAACAAATAGCACGCCCCCTCCTGTCTCCTGATCAGTGTGCTACTGCCATCAGCCCATCATAAGCAATTTTTTTTTAATGGATTCCAAGCAACTTAAAACACTCTTTCTGCAAGTTTGCGCTCAAAATTTGGATATTGAAACTTAAACCATGCTATAAATATTTAAATTCTCATACAACCATAACATAAAATTTGTTCTTAATTAATTATGCTACCAGAAATTAGAAGCATAGTAAAATCCAGATCCAAATTCATGAGGCCAAACCAAACCAAACCAAACCCAAGCGGTACCTAACAGGGTTAAGAGGAGAGCATTCACAAATCATAATTGTACCGTGATATAAGCTCCAAGAAAGAACACACAACTCCATTAATGAAAGAGGACAAATCATTGTCCCAACTTATACCAGAAAGAATAAATCCTCTTGTATTCCTCCTCTCTCTCTCTCTCTCTCATCTCTGCCTCACTTAACTACGCTACCTTGCCGTGTCTCTGAGGGAAAGCTAAAACCTCTCTAGTACCCCACCCCTCTCAATGGTAGTGTGAGAGAGAAAACAGAGAGAATAATGAACAGAGCCACCATTGCTACCGCCAAGAGCGAGAAAGCTGCTTCTCTCTCTTCCTTCATGACCTCTCCTTCTCCCTCCTCCTCTCTACCTTCTATCCCCTCCTTCTCCCCTCTCTTCTCCCCCTCTCCTGTAAGTTGTCAATTTTCTGATTTCCATTTTACACGGAGGTTAACAGTGATAACTTTAGCATGTATTACACAATACTGACCTTGTTGTTTTATCTCTTGATCTTTACAGATCCCAGAGCATGAAGAGAGATCAAACGATAAGAAGCACAAAACCCACACACAGCATAATTGCCCCCCTGACAACGGGTCTCATCAGCCGACCCCACTGCACCCGTCCTCCAAGAAAAAAAGAACACCGAAGCAAACCCCGTCCGTCACGTCAGGCTGCAATGAACCCAACACCGTCGCATCAGTCTCCTGCTCCAAGTGTCGCCCCTCCCGCGACTCCAAGAAACCATCGGTAGTCCCCATCTCCCCCACTTCCACCTCAACCTCCCGTCGCATCACGCCTCCGTCGCCTCTCTCCCTCTTCAATTCCCTCTTCAACCGCCGCGCCGGTTCGATCTCCTCCAACACGACCCCTCAATCCAGCGTTGCAGCAGCTTGCGATGACACCGACCCGCTCTACTGGCGAGCCACCGCAACGGAGCTATCGAAGAAGCTCATCGCAGCCACTCGCAAGCGCGACGAGGCGCTTCTTGAAACCTCTAAATTGAAGTATTCCCTCTCTGAGCTCGAACTCAAGCTCGCACAACTCGAGTCATCCTACCACGACCTAACGCAGACGAACCGGACCGGAACAACCGGTCTAGGCTCCGCCAGGAGTGATCCCGATCTGTTTGTCCAATCCGTCGTTGATTCTCGCGCGGCTTCACGTCTCCTAGCACGCGCGCTCTCTTCGCATCTACGAAAAAACCCGGTGCATAGTTCGTCTGGTTTGCTGCCGGCTCATATGGAAGCATTTCTGAACCGGATTTTTTATTCCGGGTTTGAACTAGATACAGAAGAAGAGACCCGGTTAGCCAACCCAACTGAGAGATGTGAGCTGAACAGGACTACATACGAGTTGATTCGTGACTTGACTTGGGACGAGGTCTTAACAAAAGGGACCAAGCATTTCAGCGAAGGGTTGAGCCGGTTTTGCGATTCAAAAATGAGCGATGTGGTTGGTTCGATCGGCTGGACGAAATCCTGGCCCGAACCATTGCTACAGGCTTTCTTTTCAGCTGCCAAAGCGGCATGGTCGGTACGGCTTTTGGCCCGGTCAGTTCACCCGGCCATACCGACAATCCGGGTTGACAGAGGTGCAAAATTTGACAACCGGTTCATGGAAGACACAGCCTCAGACCGGGCTGTTACAGACCGTCTCGAACCGGTCAGTGTGAAAATGTTGGTTGCTCCGGGTTTTCATGTGTATACTGCTGGGGACGCTGTGGTGAAATGTAAAGTGTTGTGTTTGTATAATAGCCGCAGGGATGGCTACAGAGATGCGAGTGTAGGGGATGGTGTGGGGCAGTGTCAGTTGAGAGATAAGGTATGAGTCACTACTGCTTTTTGTATGTGGAGAGATTGGGAAAAGGATGATGGAGAGATAGGGAAACGGATGATAAAACAAAGCGTTGTTTTCGTGTCGATTGTATGTGCGGGTTTGAAAAGATAACTTTTTTAGTACATTAGTTTTTGCAGAGATGGGTGAGTTTCTTTTTAAATTCTGTTAACCTTTTGTTCTCCTTTTTGTACTTTGAATCTTACTGGCTCAAACTAAAGTGCTTCATCAGAAAAAATTCAACTTTTGAACATTGATTTCCTACGAGAGATGATTACCACATATAATCGACTTTGTTTTTATTTGAGAAAGTAAACGCCATTTCTTCTGATTGAAGCTGGTACCATAGACTATAAAAGTGGTACCGGTACCATCACCAAACTTCGGCTGAAAATAAAAAGGCATGAGTTTAGTCAGTATAAATGAGACTTGTGTTCAAGCTCTAAATTTATTTTATTTTTTCAATAAAAGACTTACAAGTACCGGTTTCATATGAAACATGATAGGTAAATTACATACTACAGATACTTATTCAATCTCTAAATGAGGCATCAGGCATGTGTTTATTTCTATTTTTTTTTTTCTTAAGAAAATAGGAAGCTACAAAATTACGTCAAGTTTTTTAGTAAAAGTCGGAGATCAAACTATCTAAGTATTTAATATTTACAAGAAATCTTTTATTCATATTTCAAACTTATGACCTCCCACGTATAAGTTATTGCTTGTCTTGCCTTTGCAATCCAACTATTTACTATTTAACGGTATCAGTATGTCTTTTTCATTTCATGTCTTATCATTTATCACCATGGCCGTGTGGAATGATTTCATCTCCAAATTAGCGGTCGTTTTTGGATCTCACACATGCCAATAGATTTGGTGGAATTTTGATATTAGAATACTGTTTGTTTGCTGCTTTTAGTGGGATATATGACCCGGAAAAATTACATTTAGGCTCTATTCAGCTGCGTTATTGTCAACTAAATTATTTTTTTTTCACGAAAACAGTACTTTTTAGTTCAATTTCTGTGCCCATGTTCATTCTCAATTAAAGACCGAACAGAGCCTTAAAATCTTCTCTTGTATGAATAAAGTGCGGGAATAAACACCATACGTCCCACTTAATTTTTTCACCGGGTCTGGATTCCCTGAAGTAACCCAATTTTTTAGTTTATCCGGATCATCCTATCTGAATCCAGATCAAGGTGGAATGCACGGATTCTTGACGGTCCAATTCGAATCGGACAGTTTGGATATAAACTAAAAAAATGGTTTACTTTAGGATATCGAACTCGGTGGGCCTTTATAAAATACATGCACTACGTCTTACTTTATGATGGTGTAATTGCTTTTTTAATTATTAAGAATATCGTTTTTTTATTAATAAGATTTTGTATGATATTTCTAAAGAAAAGAAGAAAATTGTCAATTCACAAAATTGAGTTATTAATAAAACTTGAAAATTCTAGCTACTGAGAATAAAAGTAAGTAGGTCAGTATTTTTTTTACCACCTAAACAGCATTGATATAACCGAACAATCATTTCTATACATTCTGACAACTAGCTGAGTGTATTTCCATGAATATAGTATCTCGCGAATTGATTCATCTGAAGTTCCGAACAGATTGCATAATGAAAAGAAAAGAAATACTTCAGTTCTAGGGGGCCCTGTTCGAAATTTTTTCTAATAAATATTTAATTCAAAAATGGTTCCTTAGGAAATGTTTTGACGAAAATTAAAGTATGAAAGCACGGAGCTATGAACCCCGTACCCACATCATTTTTTTCTAATATGATCCATCGTAAAAAACACACACACACAACCATCGAACACGTGTCAATCCACATCATTTTTAGATTCATAGTTTGACACTGTAAAAGCAACATAAACTCGGAAATGAGAAATTCTATTTGCTAGGTGACATATCTGTACTTTCTCCAAAAAGGAAAACGCCTATTGCAAAATTTCATGCAAGAAATGCTTGTTACTAGATGACAATTCTGTAGTCTTTAGTCCCTACAGCAATGGATGATATTTGCACATAAAATTCCAATTTAACTGCTCTGGAATGCAGATTTTCTTCATAAGAGAATGATGTTTTTTATAAGATTCCAATTATAGTCTAGTCTGTTAACATTTCTTTTCCTCTAATTTGAACTTTAAAGCAGACTTTTACTTGTTGCTTTCTACATGGCTGCTAAACAGGCGAAATTCATGACATGAACATACTGACAAACAACGTTCAAAAAAGTGAGGGGCCACTGCATGCATCCTAAATTCCTAATATTGCAATGCACATTACAATCCTACTATGTACAACAGAATGACATTCCAGAAACGAAATTAAGAAATTTTATTAAACCATTAAAAGTTGGGTTAATTTCACATGTCACTGCAAAACTAGAAAGTCAAAAGTTATAAAAAGGAGTCTTGCATGAAATCATCTTTCTTAATCTTGTTCTCTCCATTCCCTTTCTCAAAATAGCCCCAACTGCCTTTCTCAAATCACAGCACCTTGATTTAGAAGTTTTAGAAGAGTTTTTTTTATTATTGTTTTCAAAATACTCTTGATGTTTGGTGTTCTAACAGAATGTACATCAAACGAACAAAAATACCATATGAACCGATATTTAGTATTTGAATGAAAGATTAAATCAACATCTCAACCTAATTTCTACTTTTACATGCTAATTTACACTATCTTGATCATATCATGCAACAGATTAACTAGAACTCTCTTAGTAGAATAAAATTTACCAATAACTAAACTTTAACCTCTTCCTATTCTGTTATTTAAGAAAATAAAATATGCTGTTCTACTCGCAAAAGGATCCTATTTGTTCACCTTTTTAGATAACAATTTATCTAAAGGCCCTTCAGGTCTCCTTTTTTTAGTATTACTAAACAGTTTATTCACATATGAGATATATGCATCGACATTAAATTTTCTCTTGCATCCATCATAGTTCATGTACCGTATCTTTCCAAATACCGGCCTTTCCTTCCAGCCCTACAAATTTACAAAGTAAATAAATCAGTAAGTAGTTAATAATACACTCTTCCATTATCCATTTTGCACATGAAATATTATTTAGAATTGTGATTGCAGTGTGAAAGATAAAGACCTGGTCGTGGACCCCACATATTGACCACATGCACCCAACATAGCCGCTTGGATCTCTACCGTCTATCTCATACTAAAAATAAATTAACAGTTTAACACTGTCAAATTATATTTTAAATATAAGCAAACACTAACATAGATGAATAAAATGTAATAAAAATTAACAATTAGCTCAATATATAGTCATTTCAAATTGTTAGAATAAAAACATGACATTAGTACCTTGTCATTGAGATAGGTTGCAATGGAGAGAGCTTCTTCAGGCCCACTTGTCCACTCCAAAATTTTTTTGGCCCAATACATTCTGCAAAAGAGATAATTCATTTAGACTCCACTAATACCGTGCCTGTTATTTACTGGTACAATGATAGCTTTTGAATCACCTCATGAAACCATGCATCTTTCCATAGCAAACCATCTCCAGTTGTGATGCATTCCACAGCTGTAATAATTATTGAAAAATCAATATAAATTTAACTAAAAGAAAAATATAGTCCATAACAAATTAAACACAAAGTATCCCAAAAGAACAAACATACAGGATCATGCGTCTTTCCTTTTTCCAATTGCTCTCTCCTGCAATAGTGAGAGATAATTAATAATATGACACACTTTCCAGTAAATTTTATTATCATTATTACAATTTTGAAGCTAGTAACAATAATAGTAAACAAAACTAACATGTAGATATGGTCTCTTTTATCATTGGCATGATCATATAATGTCTTGCGCGCCCATTCCCAGGCACCATCCAATGAGTCATATTTTGGTTGGTAATAACAGAAGTTATCAGCTAGCTCTCTTCTCACTATCAACTCTTCTAGAAATACATCAATTGCCTATCATTCAATTTGAGAAGTTGATTTAGTAAACAATCACTACATGTTAATTTAAAATACAACTCATTGTAGTGGAGAAAACCCCACAAGCACACATTGAATATACCCTGTACCTGTAAGATTTGATAGCAAGGACGATATTATTTCTAACAGAGCACACATTCACTGCACTGAACAAAGTACAGGTACACAGCATACTGAAATGGAATCATCAAGCGCCAATAAGAACTTTATGGTATCCGATTATGATTATCCTAAAGGAGAACTGGCAAAATACACAATACTCAAGACAAACTATTAGTAGAGGACATATAATGAACCGAACTGGCAATGTTTATAATACCTGCATGGTACCACTTTGCTAGTTTGAACACTGGACCAGCCTACGGGCATTGTTTGAGCCCAAAAAAAATAGTTTGAACACTGGACTGGTGAGTGCATAGTATCATTTCAGTTTGAACAGCATGGCACCGATGCAAACCAGCTAGTATTAGAGCAGTGTCTTAATACAAGATGAATGGATACTGATACATACCTTCTCATACATAGAACCAATCAGATATGTTAATTACCTGGGGGCTAACATTTCTGTGGGCTCGGGCCTCTAAGGCACACCTTTGGGCAGAAATTTGACCAAAGTGAAGATAAGGAGAAAGACCCGACAAACCCCTCGGCTTGGAGGGGTCGTTTCGATCACTATGATATCCCTTTATTCTCTTTGTCAGGAATCCTTCCTTTGAACCCAATAGCATCTCCATTGCTGCATCCTCTCCTGGCACACACCAATCAATTTCTGCCACACCACCTGCTTCCCTAAAAATTTGAAATATACAATCTATTCTGTAATAATGGTAGGCAGCAATGAAGACAAGGCTGAAATTGGACTTATTCTTTCCAGATTGAGATAATTTGTTTAAGATCTGAGTGTGGCTTATTCTCACACAAGATCCCGTGTCTGAAATGAAACTGATGACTGAATTTAATCACTAACATCGAAATACAGATGTTTATTCCAAATATGAACAATGGATCTTCACCGGACCTTCAAATTATAAAGCGAGCACTATGCAAAAGACCAATTTCTACAATCTCAAGTAATTCTCTAGGAGCAAAGTATATGTTTCAGAAAGTATGCTCCATTGAGAAACCAGATTACTATAAACAAAATAATGCGCAAACTAGATTGTATAGTGTACCTATTAACCTCATCAATCAATGAATCCCAATCATTCTTTGGAGGTTCTTCATCCACCCACTTTACAGTCTGTTTCGAGAGTTTAGGAAAATCAACGAGAAATTCAGGCAGTAATTTATTTATCTTTGATCGGATGGTCCTTGCTGAGTATTCAAGCTTGTTAGAAGCCACCCAAACAGGTACTACATTATGAGCATCAACCTGTAAATTACAACATTAATTAATAAAAAAAAGTAATTTGAACCTCAAATTAACAAATAATCATCACGTTCACCTGATGAATTGCTACATGAGGCTCGATTCTCTCAATAATCTCATCAAGCTCGCCTCTGAACTGCCGCAAAGGAGAGAAATCAACCACAAGGGACGATGCACCGAGTCTATTCACCAACTCAGGTATGGAGTCCTTGGGGTACGATTTGAAAAAGAAAAAGGGTATATTATACGAAGAGAGTGTGGACTCAAGGCGCTTGAGGCCGCGCAAAAGAAAGTTCACGTGCCGAGCACGTGCGGAGAGAAAGAAGGGAGGGGGAAAGAGAGAGAAGGCGACGATGAATGGGGCGGAGAGAGAGGAGGCAAGATTGGCCGCGTGTAGTAGGGCCCAGTTGTCATTGACTCTTTGATCGCGAAACATCCAGTAGATCACAGGATCGGGTTTCGGTTTGCTTAAAGCGGATCCGGTCCGGAGGATCCGAACCCGGCCGGGGTGAACCGCGGTCGGAGCACAGTGAGGAGCCATGCGGAGGTTTTTTATTTTGTTTTTTGTTCTTATCCTTTTTTGAAAGAGGAGGGAAGGGAAAAGGAGTTCGGAGGGTGGTGTTTATTTCCATTCGATTTTTTTTTTAAATAACTGTTTTTAAACTTTTAACGAAACAAGAAATGTTTACGTTAAAATTATAAAAAAAAAAAATCCACCAAGAATGTCTCAACCGTTTTTCAGGATTGGTGGAGCTATTTTCAAACCATCAATAATGATAAATCTGAAGTTTTTTGCTCTACTGATCTCAAGATTTGGTAGAGAAAATGATTTATTATTTCCACCGATTCAATTGATAGATTTTTTTTTATAGTTTCTCAACGTATAATGCTTATTATGTTAAAAAAAATTTAAAATCAATTATATTTTAAAAAAAAAAATTCCCTTGTGTTACTATATATTTTACGTGTTGATCATAATTCTTAAACTCGTGTCATCAGAATAAAGAAAAGCAAAGAGTTCCCTCTTTTTTTGCTTTATTATTTATGCATAATGTACTCACTAAATATACATAATTAGTTTTTATTTTTGACAAAAAATATACATAAATATTCATTGGCGGAACCACCCTTTAAGAATAAAATATTATAAATAATATAAAATTAATTTTCATTTGCAACAAAAAAAATGATATACTTGATTTTATTTACATTTGTTGTTCGTAACTTGAAAGTGCAGCTCCACACTTTCATACGTTGAATGAAATCTGAAAAATTATCTCAGGTTATCTAAATCATTACTTAAAACTTAAAAGAAATATTGAGGTACTGCAAAATAAAAGGTGCGCTGGGAATAGGATAAAATCTACAGAAGTTTGGGGCATGTATGCAAATATCATAAAGGTCAAGTGCTGGAATCTCACAGAGCGGCGTTGTGGTTCCAAATGTGACACGTTGATTGGAAGTTTGGAACCGGGGGTTGGAAAAAGGAAGGGCTAGAATTGGCGCGGAGACGGAGCGAGACTTCAAAAAGAGCAGGAAGCCTTTGAGATTTCCTGTTGCACGTTCGGGGGTAGCGATACGTGTACCGAGTATTCACAGACTGCACTGCAGCAAGACTCGAAATGGATTAATATTTGCTTTTTTCAATTGAAAGGACTAAAGGACTGGTTAAATTTTGACCCAAAAAAAGTGTTTAAATCAAAATCAGAATGTATCAGTATAGGGACGGCAATAAATGTAGGTAGTTGTGCTAGAATAATGTACAGTTATCATTCAGGCTTTCGCAACAGTATCATACTCAGCAGGGGTGGACCCACGTTGATCCGAAGGGCACTTGGATTTTGAAATTTAATAGAGAAAACATATCTGATTTCATTTTGCCTCCTCCTGAAAATGAGCTTGCTTCTCTCTAAAACCATTGTAGCGGGGTGGAAAAGAATTGGAGAGACGAAGAAGAAAGGGAAAAAAAGAAGAAGCAATTTTCCTGTTTTCCTATAATTTATGAGATTGTCTCTCTCTTTCTCTGAAACCATTGCTGACGAGTGGAGATTGGAGAAGCATCGAAGAGACGAAGAGGAAAGGAAAAAACAACTTTCCTGTTTTCTTATAACTGATGGGCTGGGCTTAAAATGCCTTTTATTTTATTTCTATCGAGAAATCAATATGAAAGATTATATATCATGGTGAGGAAGTTTGAAAAGTTACAAGTAGATCCTTCAATTTTTTCACTTTTTACGAACTGAAAAGGGAGCGAATAGTTGGAGATATCAAGAAATCAATATGAAAGATTATTTATCATGGTAAGAAAATTTGGAAAGTTACAAGTAGATCCTTTAATTTTTTCACATTTTACGAACTGAAAAGAAGGCGAATAGTTGGAGATATCAAGAAATCAATATGAAGATATATCATGTGAGAAAATTTTAAAAATGACAAGTAGATCCTTCAAATTTTTTTCACTTTTTAAGAACTAAAAAGGAGTGAATAGTTGGAGATATCAAGAAATCAATATGAAGATTCTATATCATGTGAGAAAATTTGAAAAATTACAAGTAGATCCTTCAATTTTTTTCAATTTTTAAGAACTAAAAAGGAGGTGAATAGTTGGAGATTTGTCTTTACCTTTTGAGTTATAAGAATTTACTTTTCAAGTTAGGTGCAGTTATTTTATTTATTTGTTTCTTCTTTACCTGTAATGTATTCATTTTAGGCGATTTAATATATTACTCCTACCGGATTCTTCAATACATATCAGGCCATATTATGTTCTAAATCTATGGTAGCTAAAATTACATAATCAAAATTTATAGTAGCTAAATTATTATGTTGATTATTTTATATATAGTATTTGATTAATTAATGAGTTTGAATCCGATTTCTATTCCTTAGACCCTTCCTGACAAAAATTCTACGTCCATCCCTGATAATCAAGAGTCATAAATTATCATCTGGAAATCATTAATCAATTGTCATGTATTCAGAAGATAATACTTTTATAACCTTGCATAGCACATCGAGTTTGTAGATGGCTGGAATTATACTTCTATAGCATAAATTGGTACATTTTCTTAAAAAAAATTTTGAACAGAGGCGCTGATACATTTCACTTTTGTATTTTTGCTTATTAAAATAATTTGGCCATTTGAAATTCTGTACCCGTACAAGAACCTCTAGATAGTGAAAACTTCTAGCTATCTAATAATAAAAAGCAACAGCATAAATCAGAACAAGAAAGTCACTGCAGCACATTACATTTGGACATTTTTGACGACATGACAAACAAAATATGCAGTTTATTAGCATTTTTTCCATCACAAAAAACAAATATGCATCACCATCAAAGAACCAAATTATTTAGGAACCAAATGTAACTTAGAAAACCCCAGTGATGGAGTAACATTTCTTACATCGACTAAATTTCGTAAAAAATAGCAGATACATTTTTGCTTTGAACATAAAGGTGATAACTCACGGACCAAATTATACTTTCAAATTTCAATCCAATGTTTCTAGCTCAGTAGTATGATCTTCTTGGAGGGTAATCTGCAGGGTAGGACCTACCAGTTGGATATGGGTAGCTAGGTTGCTGCAAAGCAAGTTACAAAAAGAGATGAACTAATTTTAGAATCAATATTTAGTTTCAAGCCATGATAAATAAACGAATAATTCAATTAAAATTAAGTAACATAAAGACTATCCATTTCAACTAACCAACAAATTTTAACAACAGATTGAAATAAAATGTAAAAGAAAAATGGTTCAAACCTGATATCTGGGATAAGTCACAAATCCAGGATGGGTTGTTGGAGGAATTGGCGGTTCTGCAATAACCCGATATAAGTAAAAAAAAAAAAAAGTAGATAGGGTTGCAATGTATTGAGAACAACCTTGACAAGATTTTCTCAAATCAAGTCAAAACAGTTCTAAAAAATCCAAACCATTCAAACCGATCTACTTCACGAGTGATGCATTTACATAAGAGTGATGCGTTTGCATAAATTTTTTATAAATTTTCTGATTCATTTAATACCAAGTGAAATGGTAATAAAGTGATGAAAAATGAATGCAGAATAATTAACTGAACACCTTTTATTTTTTATCATTTTTGACCGCTTGACTTGATACTAAATTTTAAAATTTTAAAATTTAATGTGTAAACGAAGCTCTTATGAAGGAAATCGGTTTGAACGGTTTGGATTCTTCGATTGAAGCCGATCCAATAGGTTTTGGACCATTAGGACTTTCGCTGATTGGTTATGTATTAGTTTGCATGCAATTTTGGATGCTATTTGATATATTCCATCAAATGCCATTAAAAATAGACCGGTGCCAATTTCAAGTCATTTCATGACCAGCAAAATTTGTACAATGTTATCATCATTTATGTGTATGATGTGCATAAAGCATAAGATTATATTTCAATTGGGATTAAACGCTTGGTTGTTGTTGTTGTAGTTGTCAAGTTAACCCGCTCAAACAGATCCCATCCCTTGGAAATTTTGCCTCAATTAAAAAAGGAGCTCAAGACTCCAAATACATTTATAAACAAAAAGACTTGATCAGAAGTTCAGAACAATACCTCTGGTGTAAACAATAGGCCTGTCATATCGACCACCATATGGTGCAGGAGCAGGAGCACTAATAAACAAAAATTACAAGTCAGCACACAGTTTCTTTTTTAAAAAAAAATCCAGTAAAAAGTAAATGATATAGTTGATAATTTGACACATGAAAAGATTCAGAAACATCAAATCCATACCTCGGTTCATAAACATGCCTAGTGCGAGGTGCATGGTGTGTAGGTGGTACATACCCTGCATGAGGTGCCTATATATGCAACCAATCATTAGGAAACAATTCATATAAAACAGCTTATAGAAAGAAATAAACAAATGAAGTGAAAGAAGTACTAGATCAGAGTGGTGGGAGTGGTAAGACCCAGAAGTATAAGTATATGGCTCGTGTCTACTTGGCTCATGCACACTAGCAGTATAAGGGGGTTCGTGTATACTACTAGTACTAGCATAAGGAGGTTCATGTATATGCCTAGTATAAGAATGCGGCGCATATGCATACTCAAGTGAGAGTCGTCTATCAATTGGAGAAGATCCATGATGACTATGATAATTGCCTGAAAATAGTTTCACCAAACAAGAATCAAAGTCTACCCTTGAATTATTCAAGAGTGAGGCTATGGCACTGTGCATAGCATACTTTGGTCCGCACTATGGATGTATATCTCCATTATCTCCATTATCTAAAGATTCTAGACCATTCAAAAGTAGTGATTTTCTACCTATCTAAAAAAATAATAAAAGAATTCCAAAAAATACAAAATTCAATCTTCATGTACATTCTTATATAGAGATCATGATGAACAGTTTGGATTGACAATTTAGACTTCAAAAATAAAAAAAATATAGTCATAGTAAGGACCAAAGTGCGCTATACATAGTACCGTAGCCTCACTCAAAATTCAAACTAAAATATTCACAAATCATAATTCACAGTTACCATAATGGTCATTGCGAGACCTTTTGAAATCCCTCTCGTAATTGAAAGCAGGAGCACCCCTCTCTTTATTGAAAGAAGGCACACCCCTCTGATGCTGTTTACTACTTCCCTTGAATGGTTTCGACTTTTTTGCTCCTGACCGATGAGGGTGGGGCTCACCTCGCATCCCCTTTTCATGCTGCTTCATTTTTCCCTTGAGTGGTCTTTTTGATGACTCTGGTGCCTCCTTAAAAGGTCTTTTTCTTGATCCTTGAGGGTTTACTGGTACAGGTGCTTCCTTATTGGGTTTTTTCTTTGGTGCATTTCGGTGAGGTGTCTCAATATTTGGTCCCTTCTTATGCTCCATTTTGTTCTTTTTAATTGTTTTTTGAGGGGAGAGGGGTTTTGGTTTTTGGGCAATTACCCCTTTTGATTTGGGTCTCTTGCGCTTCCTTTTAGAGCTTCCAGTCACCTCAATTATTTTAACCTCCTCCTTTTCAACCTTTTCGTCACTTTTCTTAATTATTCTAGCCTCCTCCTTTTCACCCTTTTCATTGCTTTTTTTGACCTTGAAATTGCCACGTAATATGAATTTTGTTCCAGTCTTCTTTGCATAAGGCCTTGCCAGTGAGGCACTCACCTGAAAAACATAGAGGAAAAACATAGAGGCCCTTGTGTATTGAGAAATGACAAGTAAATAAAACAGAGTAGAGATTGCCAAATGTCCTTTTTGCAAATAGTTGCCACCACTATTCCTTTTTTTCTTTCAAAGAATGATAAGATTAGTTGCCCACCATTATCTACCCTTTAATTTGATTACCAAAATACTTTGCAATCCTCAGAGTAATTTTGATTAAATGATTTCTATCCATATTTTAAAGCACTGAAAAATGATAAAGTACATCAAATATTCTTATAACAATGGACAGAATTACATTTAAAATTGGAAAAATATGTACCTTTGTATCATCCTGCTCAAGTAGGGCCTTGCTCAACCCTTCGACACAACTCAAGGCACTCTCTTGGGATACGAATTCAACAAATGCAAAATCCTTCCTTCTACTCTGTGATTTCCGATATAGCTTAATTTTCTCTATAGCTCCGTATTCCTTGCAAATCTCCTCTATTTTCTTGCCATCCCAGGACATAGGTACTGGTTCCAGGTATACTGTTTTCACCTGCCATATATAAATAAATATATAACGAGCTGTTTCCACAAATTCACATGATACAACAAGTAGTACCCCCCACCCTCTCCTCCCACACAAGTTCTCAGTCAGTGCCCTATATCCCTCTATACTAAGCCAGCCGAAGCACGCAAGCTATAAACAAACTAAAGATGCAAATTGGAAACTCAGTACTATAAAATTATCCAAATAACCCTTAAACTGCGTGATAAGAGAGAACAAAATAAGTTAATTTAACACAATATAGTTTATCCAATTGCTCTTAAATATTAAACAAAGACTGAATAAAACCAAGAAACATATGAATTATATGCATGCCATAGAAACCATATATAATTGCAGAATTTGACATCCTGTAACAAGTGGATTAACAAATAATGAATATAAATTAAAAAGAAGATGAAAATATAAATTTGTTTACCAAGATGGCTGTACTAACTCCAGGTTCATTAACGATAGTTTAGAATACTAAGCAGCCTAAAGTTTTTGTAATTTAGAAATTTACACCTATATTTTAATAAATAACGGACAAACATAATAGTTAAAATTAAACAAAGGGAGGAAGATACAAAATTTTTCTACAAAATGGCTCCATTGACTCGAGTCAATTTTATGAAAGATTTCAAGCTTGTCGTGCATACATACCATATAGGCATTTAAATACAGATTTTAAATGTGGATACCATTTAGGTGGCTTTTGAGTTTTAGCCTAAAAACTATAGAAGAAATGAAAATTGATTTACCTTGGCCTGTAGCTCATCATCAATGTAATTTACTGGGAGTTGTGCAAATGAAACCTTGGCACTATAATCACAGCCAAGAACTGCATCAGGCTTGCACAAACGGTTCAAAGCAGCTTTTGCATCAATATGCGTGCAGAACTCTACAAAGGCAAAACCCTTGATCTTCCCTTCAACTTTTGGATCTTCAGGTAAGGCTATTTGGTCTATTCCTTCTACCCCAAGGCCTTTTAGTGCATCTAGCACCTGGAGGAAAAAAATAAAAGAGATCAGAATAATGCAAGCATGCTTGGCATATACCTCCTAATTGTTTGGAAACTTGTAAATTCACCAAAAAATAAAATGGTATTTGCATATGCACCCCTTTTGAAAGATCAATTTGGAGGGTTATTTGAGAGCAGCAAGTTGTTGAACACACAAATGACACTTGTGATTTTTAGAGGATAAGATGTAAAAATAATTTCATACAAAAAGTTTGTTTCGTATGAACCTGATCCTTTGACCAAGACTTGCATATATTGCCGACAAAGAGTGTGCCCTGATTGCTAGCGGAGATATGCACTGTCTTTCCCTTAATCTGATAACACAATACACTAAAAAGTAAGTGCCACAGCTAACCAAGTAGATATCAACACTCTAACCTCATTGCTAGGTTTCATTCAACTTTTGTTCCTTATTTTATCCTTAAATAAGCTTAAATTATATTCTTATTTTCATGTTTTTGAAACAAACAGAGTAGGAGAACAGCTTAACAGGTCCAGTCAATATAGGTCCAGATATTTCCAGTCATTTCATGATTGAACAGAACTAAACTGAACTGTATGAACAGTTTCTAAAACCAGCTTAACGGGTTTAAGGTTTAGTTAGAAATCCAACCTCTGTACCATCCTTGAGCTGAGACAGAGCCTTCTCTGCTGCCTCAGCAGTAGAATACTGCAAAAAGGCATAGCCTTTGCTTTTCTGGGTTTTTGAATGCCTGATAACCCTAACGGATTGAATCTCCCCAAACCCGGCAAAGGCCTTTACAATGTCTTCTTCAACCACAGTTTTCTCCAACTGGCTTATAAAAATTTGAGCATCTTTGACTTTTCTGTTGGGTAATAGAGCCTTCAAGTACATTGTGGGTTCTAGCATATCACCCAACCCCTGATCTTCTCCTCCTCCTCCATCTACTGATGCAAGTTGTACATCTGGAGAAGATTAAATAAAGGTTTAAAAACCCTTCTTTGAGAGAGGCTTTCAACACAGGTAAGGTTGGATTTCACCCCGTGTGAAGATATTTTGAAATGGGTGAAAACAGCATTTTATACAACCCAACCTATACCAAAAACCTGAACAGGTACAGACTATGTCCCAGTGCATACAGAGACAAATATGATACAGGTTTTTGAGGAGGATACAGATGCTCATACAAGTAATACCTTGTATTCAGTATTAGAAAATATGAGCAGAAGCAGAGCTGTTTCTAAATCCAGTTCTGAGAACAAGAACTGCATACAGGACCGCCATTTTAAAGCCTATAAGCTTGAAGACAACTTGTCGAACAAGCCTACTGTGCTCAAAATGAGTACAGTTGAACCCAACTAGATCACTAAACAGCCCTTTTTTGTACCAGTAAGATACCAACCTTGTATTTAGTAATACCAACCTTTTTTGAGGAGGATACAGATGCTCATACAAGTAATACCTTGTATTCAGTATTAGAAAATATGAGCAGAAGCAGAGCTGTTTCTGAATCCAGTTCTGAGAACAAGAACTGCAAACAGGACCGCCATTTTAAAACCTATAAGCTTGAAGACAACTTGTCGAACAGGCCTACTGTGCTCAAAATGAGTCCAGTTGAACCCAACTAGATCACTAAACAGCCCTTTTTTGTACCAGTAAGATACCAACCTTGGCCCATTCTCATACAATGTTTTAATTGACTGCGTAAGGATGCACGCATGTTTGTTAGTGAACCGAGTGGACTAATTCCTTAGGATGTATATTGTCTAATTCAACCTATTTGACACAACTCACAAGAGAGCCTAGTCCAACCCGATTAAGCCATCAAATTTTAGCAGAAATATAGGAAAACCTACTTTCTAATTCCAGCTACTAGCATTTGCAGTAAGTTGCAAATATGAAAATCATCAATAAAATCCATGAGTAGATATGGAGTTGAACTTGAATTCAGCATCACTACCAGGAGCAGAGGCATACTTTCAATTTATGGGGGTCAAAACTCAGAAATTTCGTATGAGGGTCAATCATATAAAATTTTCAAAAAGTATAGGGGTCAATTTTATAGTATTCATAGTATTTTACTCTAAATTACATAGCAAAATAATGTCTAAGTACGAAAATATTGAAAATGAACAGGGATCAATTGACTCCCATTCATTTGTTGTGGATCCACCACTGATCACCACCAAATGGAAAGTAAGCCAAAACCCATGCAACACTAACATTTGGGCAAAAAGTTTTTGGTCCATTATACTCAAAACCTCTATCCAACATTCAACTATCATAGATGTTCTATGTTCTCATGCTTCTAGGTCGCTGTTGAGAGGTTCTTAAATAAGATTTACCAATCAATCTTGACAAAAGAGTAAGAACTTTCAAGGGAAGCAACATAACTAGAATGAATATTACGAATTATTCTAACATTCTTCTGAGATTACTGTATTTCCTCCAGAAAAAATGTATGATTCTTCTTTTTTCTGCTATGATTTCGTGCAGCTTACGCTAGACTAATGAATTTCATTTTTTTTTTTCCAAAATTCGATCTTGAGTGGATGGTTTACTGGATTTTTATTCACTGAATTTTGGATGAGCTTCAATAAACTTTTTCTTGCAATTGACAAAAATATTATCCAGAAACATACTACCTTTAACTGCAACAATCTTTCTATTCTCTTCATTATTCCTTCCTTTTGCAATCTCTTCATTTCCACCTCCCTCTCCCGCTTCTTCTTCTATGGGCTCTTCTTCTTCCTCCTCTTCCTCCTCCTGCTCCTCCTCCTCCTCCTCTTCCATTGGTTCTTCTTCCACCTGTTCTTGTTCCGTAGGTTCTTCTTCTTCTTCCAATGGTTCTTCTTCTATCAGTTCTACCTCTTCCACGGAATCTTCTTCTATCAGTTCTCCTTCCACGGCTTCTTCTTCAATTGGTTCTCCTTCTTCCATGGCTTCCTCTTCAATCGGTTCTACTTCTTCTACGGCCTCTTCTTCGATCGGTTCTCCTTCTTCCACCAGTTGTTCTTCAAATTTGACTTTGTTTGCCAGTTCCTCAGTGTCAGTTTTTTCAATCTTCTCTCCTTCATCTTTTACTTCCTGACTGATGGGTATTTCTTCTATTTCTTTTTCTCCACCAGTCTTCTCTGTGTTCTCCTCTCCTTCTTTCACTGTTTTGATATCTCCTTCTCCAGCTATCTCTTTCTCCTCTCCTACATTCACTTCCAGTACCTCTTTCATGGGCTTTTCTTGTTCTTCTACTGTACAATCACTCCCGTCCTTTGAAGCCTCTGATTTCTCTGTCTCGGCCTCTTTTCCTGACAAAGATCCCCTTTTTTGTTCAATTTGATCTCTTGCCACCGAAGCAACCGCCTCTTTCCTCACCCCGGACGCGGCGACCTTTGCCACAACCCTCTTCTTTGCGGGTCGGGCCCGAATAGCCGGGTCAATTTGGGAAGATTCTCCATCCTTGGCACTGTCAGACTCGATTGCCGATCCCACGGTCATGATCGGATCGGGTTTTCGGGTTTGGTCTTTTTTTAAGAAAGAATCTTCCTTGGGACCGGTGGTATCTTCGACCGCGGCGGCCGGAGATAAGGTGGATGGACACGGCGCCATTTCAACCTTTGGCGACGATGCGGCGGGGGTGGAAACCTTGCTCTTGGTAACGGTGGTTTTTTTCGCGCGACGAGGAGGCATGGTTGCAGATCGGGAAGAATCGGAGCGAAAAAGGCGAAGTATCTATTTATCCGGGAATTTGGGAAATTTTATAGATCCATTCTCTGAGGTAACAAAATATTTCTGTTTATATGTGTACCGTTCGATCATAATCTGGGCCAATCGCCCGAAGTGATATGCACGGTTACCTTAAATATAGTGTGAATCGGACGGTTTAGATCTAAACATAAATATTCTGTTACCTTGGGTGATGTTAATTCAATTTTAGTTAGACATGGACGAACTCCGAAGTTGTAAGTTTAATCCGTCCGTCCATTTGAGGCAATGAGAGCATGCAGATCAAAAATCGGCGAATAAGAAATACCGTCAAATCTTCTATCGACTGCAGAGGAACCAATCCCTTAAAAAAAGTATTTTTGGATATGTACACGTGTATCCATCAAAATATTCATTGTATTTTGTTTTTCATCAAAACTCTTACTACTGTTATTTGTGATTTGTTGTAGTGGGTATACGTAAAATTCCCCCATTATAATATGTGTTTTTTGTTCTTCAAACAAGACATAGCTTTTAAGGTTCATTTCATTGATTGATTTAGCCAGACTAATCGTCGATAAATTCGTTATGTTAAAGAATGAAATTACTAATCATCATATTTCCCAAACTAGATTTATAAAGAAACAAAATTATTAATCATCATATTATAACTAAAATTTGTCATTTATTAAAAATGGCTAGACTATATAAAAAGTTTACAAAAAATAAAATTCAATTAAATTTCTATACGTATAATTAAAATTTTGAATCATAGATGTAATTTAACCACCTTTAACTAAATCTTATATCCGCACCTGAATTAACATTTAATGTCTCAAAATATCATTATTTTGTTTATTCTAGATTTTAATGTTCTATTTTTATTTTATTATTTCTAATGAAATCTTCTAAATTTTTTAACGTTCATCGCTCCTTTACGGAACTTAAACCTTGTTCACTCTTAAGAAACAAACCTGTCTGTAATTATTTGTATCGAATCTTTGTTTATTTTTTATTTGAAATCTTAATTAGAATTTGTATGGGGTCGGTGCATTCGTAGGTTACATTATTTTTTTTTTTTTTTCTAACAAAACTTATATATTTATTCACTTTATCAAAAAAGAAAAACAGAAGGAAGGTAGAGAAAAAAAAAAAGACAACTATTAAATATTTGGGAACGACTAGCAGTACTCACCATTTAGTCCTCTATTTATCTCCACGCTAAAAGACAAAAAAATTACAACGGGAGATCACTAACTGACACGCACGTGATAACTACCGCCAATGAGCAGGGTTAACACGATTTTATTCATTGTCAAAATGTATAGTATTCATACCTACAAATTTATAGTATTCATACTTATTATCTATAATATTCGTCATGTGTAAACACAAATTGGAGGGAACTATTAATCTTGGGGACCAGTAACAACCAGGAAGACTGTTGACGACATCTGACAGCCTGAATTGGGGACCGCAACCGTCTGAAAGCGACATTTGCTAAGATTGAGAATCACTACTGCGAATCTATACAATGAAGTATTCATATCTAACTAATGAAGTATTCATATCTAACAAATGAAGTATGCATATGTTGACAACATGAAGTATTCATATCGAACTAATAAAATATTCACACCTGACACTAACAAATATTCCCATCTGACACTAACAATATTCACACCTGCCCAGATTAGAGATCAGGAAGTATTCCTAACAGCCTAGTGATACTAAAAGTATTCACACCTGACACTAACAATATTCATACTGAAAATTACGAAGTATTTATATATATACAAAATAATTTATACAATTCAAAATAAGACACCTCTTCTGGGACACCTCTTTATTTCACTTAAAAGTCTTTTTTTTAATAGTAAGTATATTGTGTTTATATTTAACAAATGAAGTATTCATATCCAACTAATGAAAGTATTTATAACTAATTAATGTAAATATGAAGTATTCATATGTTGCACTCTGACAACCTTTGCCGGGATAGTATGGACCCCCTCCGACGATACACCATGCTCTCCTCGCCGGATCTCATTGGAGACGAGGTAAGATTGTGCAAGATCGCACTGAATCTCCTCGTCGGATCTCGACGGTGCACCACGCTCTCCTGTGGTTGGCGATTGCAACTGGATGAGCGAAGGAGCAGTGATGTGTGAGGGAACAAGATTGGATAAGATAGTGTAAGGTGGAATGAGAGAGACGCGTTATTTTTTTTAGATGGATAAAAATAGTTAGTTAGTTAGTTAGTTAGTCAGTCAGGGAGATAATATATTTCCCCTAAATATTTTCTTACGGGTCAACCAAAGAACATAGGTATTGAACCCGATTACAAGAACCGAATCCCATTTCTTTTATGAGTTTATTTTTCTTTTATCTAACAAATGTTAATGTTTTCCATCGGTAAATGAGCGAAACAAAAAAATATTTTGACGGGAAATACAAATTTATGAAAGCTTTGGCGAACACACGAGCAATCCAATTTAATATTTTTATAAACGAAAGTCACATAAAATAAATGAAAATTATTGATAAAATATTTTTATTTTGGTTTAAAATCATCTACAAAAATATTACTCTGACAATTTTCACAAGATATTGATAAAATTATTACCCTGACAATTTTGACAACTATAAAAATAACTTATAATTTTAAGTTCAGTGGTTGGAATGCAATCTATTAGATATACCTTATGATATTGCAGGAAAAATAATAAACTTTTATGCACATTCAATCGTTTATAAAATAACTTAAAATTTAATATTTGGTCACACATTCAAATTTTTTTTAAAAAAATAGACAACAAATCCATAAGAGTAACACTATATTTCTAATTTTTTTAATTCTTTTATTTAATAATTTAAATAAAATTGTCAAGATTGTTAAGTTACACCTTTATAAATGATTTTCTTTAAATATACCATTAAGAAATACTGAAATAACGATTTTTTTGGTAAGTTTACATAGAATGGACACTGAGCTAGTATGGCAATACAACATTTGAATATAATTTTTTTTTGTAAGCACTGGTTTTTGGTCTAATGTCAAATGCACATGCTTTTTGACGTATAAATACGGAATTTTGAGACTTGACCTCTGTCTTTCTTTCAATCAAAAAATATGATTTTTTGGTAGAAGTAAATTTTCAGTGCAAGTTGAGAGCTATTTAGTTATTAATTAATACATGATAAAATCAAAATGGTGATTTTCAGCTAAATATATTTTTGAATTGACTTCCAAATTATATCTGTATATTATATCTAAATCATATTTTTCAAACAAATTTATTACAACATGCGTTTATCTATTATGAAAAATCAGCCAGTGAAACATCGTTGTGTTTCAAAGAACTTACGCACATCGAACAATAAATGCATAAATTTCTCCCTAAAAATATCGCAATATACTATAAACCGTTCGATTTTTAATGAAAAACTCATGAAGATTATGACACATATGTTGTCATCCATATGGGTAAGACTAAGGTGCTATGGGTTTGCATAGAGGGTTACGATGCTACGACTCAATATTCGAGTTTTTAAAATCTAGTTGATCCGAACCGTTCATCTTGTTCTCCATATTAATATTTGTTTGGAGACCAAATTTTATATTTTTTGAAAATTGTTTACTATTTTTTTAGATAGGTAAAAAATCAAATATCTGAATGGTGCAGAAAATTTTAGATCAACTGATTTTCTACCTATTTAAAAAAATAGTAAACAATTTCCAAAATATGTAAAATTTGGTCTACAAACACATATTAATACGGAGAACAAGATGAACGGTTCAGATCAACCGTTTGGATTTTAAAAACTTGAATATTAAGCCGTAGCACCATAGCCCTTTATGCAACCCATAACACCTTAGCCTTACCCCATCTATATTTATATCAATAGTACTAACTTATCTAAATCTATGTTCAAGACTTATCAAATTTACTATAAACAATAAATTTAAACAGTTAAATCCAATTAACTTTATAAAATAATATATTTATATGTAAAATTTTAAAAAGATGAAATTAATTTAATATATATTTAAGCAGTAAAAAAATGATTTGTAAATTAATTTTAACAGATTAATTTTTCATTATTTTTAATCATTTTACTTCGTACTATATAAATTAATTTGAAAATTTATCAATTTTGGCCATTTTTATCAAATTAATACCCAAAAAAAGGAAATTTTAAAATTGCTCCCATGTTTGATTTTTTTCAAAACTGCCCCGATCATTGGGCCCATCGGCGGTCCAAAATACCAAGTAGAAGGGGCAGACCATACCCCTACCAGACCGCCCCATGCAGGTGCGGACCACACCTCTAGTAGACCGCCCAGTCAGGGGCGGTCCTTTTCTTTTTAGAGAAATTTTAATATTTTGATTTAAATAATGTTATGAAGAAAAAAATTTCATGTCTAGTGTATGCCAAAAAATTAGATATTATGCCGTAACTCTTTATAACTTTAATTTTATTTGTCAATTGGATATCACAAATCTAAATATAACATTAATTAAGGATTTGACATTGATTCTTAATAATTTATTTTATTCAAATATACACAAGGAAATATAGTTAGATTGCCTCAATGATGCCAACTTTTCTTTTTAGAGAATAATTGAATTATTGATTATTGTCAACATATACCATTTGCTCGGAGATAGGCAAATGAATACAATAAATAGTAAATGCATTTTAAAATAATTATATGAATAATTCTTGAATAATCTTAGACTTTTGACTAAACAAAAAACTGATCGTTGTACGTCTATCGTTAAACTGAATTTTTGAGGTACTAAACAACATTTTTTTGAAATTCTGATGCTCCGAATGCCTGAGATTTTCTCTTGGATGATATTCAGATCCGTCTTATCCCCCTCTTTCCGAAAAGTGGCCATACACGCAAATTCGACTTTCTTAGCCAAAGTTATGGCTGTTTAAAGTTTTTTAAAGCCAAACTTTGGAAATTCATACCTAATTGTAGAAAAATCTAAATAAATTTAAATTTGTGTCAATTCTGTGTATTTTTGAATGCTCTACATGATGGTATAATAACTTTTGCAGTTTGATTTCTGTATCAGTCTAGACCTACTAATTTACCAGAAGAGGTCAAATTTGATGTTTTTAATGCATTGCACTATACCAGTGGCCTTTGCTTAGTGCTTGGCTACTGAGTTTGGACTTGAAACCATACTAATTTGAAGGATGCATTGTGCATGGACATAGATCTAACTTCAAGTTTGTTCATATTTTAGTAGCTTTAAACTACTATTTTAGTACTAGAAATAAAGAGAAAAAGATCAACAAGGTGTCAGAGCTTGGAAATTTTTGAATCGAGGCCAAATCATTAATTAGTGTTATATTTAAACTTGTGATATCCAATTGACATACCAAATAAAAGTTATAAAGAGTTACAACATCACTGCATAAATATACAAGATGTCTTTTTTTTTTCTTTTTTTTCATACACTCTAAACAAGGAACTTTTTTCTTCATAAAATTATTTATATCAAAAATATTAATATCTCTCTAAAAAAAAAAAAGGACCGCCCGTACCATAGGCGGTCTGGTCCCTCGTGGATCGCCCCTGGCTCGGGCAGTCTGCTAGAGGTGTGGCTCGCCCCTACAAGGGGCGGTCTGGTAGAAGTGTGGCCTGCCCCTGTAGGGAGCGGTCTGCTTGGTGTTTTGGGCCGTCCGTGAGTCTAGTTGTCGAGACAGTTTTGAAAAAAAACCAAACACGGAGGTAATTTAAATTTTTTTTGGGGGGGGGGGGGGGCAAGGGGGGGAGGGGGTATTAATAAAAATGGCAATGTCAAATTAATTTGATAAATATAACAATTATAGCTACCAAAATACGTAATGAGAGAGATGCAGTGAGCTTAAAAATAATACAGTATTAATCTTGTTTTACGCTGTTCTCTCGCTCTCTTGTGAATCGATCATCTTGCTGAGTAGAACTAGGGTGTTCCTAAGCTCACCAAAGTATTTGGTGAGCTTAATTCTAAAATTTATTAAATCAGTTTCAAATGACGAATTTGAACTGTTAGAACCCGCCTACCTTACGAGTGATGCGTCTACATATGAAAATTTTAAACATTCGAATTAATTTAGTATAAAGTCAATCGGTCAAAATTAGAAGGTTAATAAATTAATTTTAGTGCATTCATTTTTTAAATATTTTTTGACCGCTTGACTTTATACTAAATTAATTCGAATGTTTACAATTTTCACATGTAGACGCATCACTCGTAAGGTAGACGGATTTCAACGGTTCGAATTTGTCATTTGAAATTGATTTGATGGATTTTGAAGTTAAACTGACCAAACACTTTGGTGAGCTTAAGAACACCCTAGTTCTACTCTAATTTATATATATACATCTCAGCATGTGTATATGGTAGTGGAATGCAAAACTTAATAAACCATATTTAAAGGACCTCAAAGCAAACTAATATTTATAATTAGAGATCAACTAACTATTTCTCAATTCATTTTCCTCATTTATCCCCCAATCAATAACTATCTTTGTTGACCACTAATCAAGAGGGGGATCACAACTTTCAACACTAAAGACAAAACAAAATGCATCATTATCGATTATTAAGTTGAGAGGCCGCTCATTTACTAGGTGGAGCACTAACTACTTGATGGATCGCTTAATATTTGATAGATTTTACAACTGGCGCGCGCAAATATGGATACATATGCACGCAAGTGTTAATATATAATAGATCAAGTATTCATACCTAAGATATCAAGTATTTTTAAAAAAAATGGACACATCACACCCATCTTTTACACGTTTTTAGAGGTAGTTTTTTTTTTCCCGTTCAATCTCATCAATATTTCTGACGATCTATGATAAAATTTGTGAATCTAATATCACGAACATCTTTTACGTAATTTTCTCTTTCAAATGAGATCTCTAGTGACATACTTTCGAGTCATCCATCGCGTAAGTATTCATATCTTGTCATATAGTTTCATACCTCGTCGGGCAAATATTCTACCATGTCGAGCAAGTATTCATACATCTTTGTGCAAGTATTGATACTCCGTCAAGTAAGTATTCATACCTCGTTGGGAAAGTGTTCATAAATCACCTGTGACAACCTGCCTTGTTGCCAATGGATCGGTAGGAACCGATGGATAGGAAGTCGAAGGTGATGCAGTTATGAATACTTGCACTACGAGGTATGAATACTTGCGCAGCGGACAGCTCAAAAGTATTTCATCATAGATTTCATTTGAAAGAGAAAATTACGTAGAAAACGTCTGTGACTTTAGATTTGTAAAAAAATTCATAGATTATCAGAAATATGAGCGACATTAAAGTAAGAAAAAAAAACATCTTTAAAAATGTGTAAAAAATGAGTATATAATAAGAAAGACTGTTTAAAGAAATACTTGATATCTTACATATGTTGAATACTTACTATATTAGATGCTAATACTTGCATGTATAAATATACATATTTACGCGCATTAGTTGTAAAGTTTTTCAAATATAAGTGGTTTCTAAGTTAATTAGCGGTCTCCCGCATTATTAATGACTAATACATGTTTTTTTTTTGTTATTTTGTGCTGAAAGTTGTATCCTCTCATATAATTAATGATTGAGGGATGAATGAGAGAAATAAACTAGGGAAAGAAATCTTTATTCTTCTAATTAATAATCATGTGATTCTTTTGTTGACAAAAATACTAATAAGTGCCGTAACAATTAATGGAGCTCCGATATATTTTAAGAACAAAATACTAAGTTCCCACAACTAGTGAGAATCCCATATTTGCATTTTTTAAGGCCGAAAAAAAAGAAAAGGTCTCAGAACTTGGTTGCGAAATTTCGAACATCAACGCTGCGATCATTAGAGAACGGACATTAAAACAAAACAGACCCGGGTGTGCAGATTATGAAGGAAGAAATTTTATTTACTTCAAAAAATAAAATACAGTAGCTCAACTCATAAAGTGTTATATTATCTTCAAAATTCATAAAACCTCATATCTTAACAATTCTTAAATACTATGCTATTTTGATGTGTGAGATGTTTGAATCCTTGAACTTCTAACTAGTTAAGTAGCCAAGTAGGCACTCAGCACTACTAGGTGACCATTATTTATATATAGCAGGCAACATACATTGGCTTGTCAGGGAACTTTGTTTTTTGTAATTCACAAAGTTTCATTCGGAACGACCCTCGTAGTGTGTGTGTATAGAGTGGCTAATGTTAACATACGCTTCGATTTTTAAAAATTATTTTTACATTTTTAAAGTCTAAACAGTTAATTCAAACCGTTCAATATTTAATCTATATTATATTGTGCTTGCAGACCAAATTTTTTTACTATTTATTGAACCAGTTTTAGAATCATTATTTTTGATGATCTAAACAAATTTAGATGTTTATTAAAATTAGTGATTTTGAAACTGGTTTAATAAATAAAAAATTTTCAAAAAATGTAAAATTGGACCTTCAAGTACATTTTAATATAGAGATCACATCTAATGATTTGTATTGACCGTTTGAACTTTAAAAATCGCAAAACCAATTGGTTGCACCACGGCTCCAGAACAAACGTTTTGATATTAGCTAACCTCTATGTGTATATATATATATAGAGAGAGAGAGAGAGAGAGAGAGCGAGCGAGAGAGAGCGAGCGAGAGAGAGGAGAGATCAAGTTACAACAACTATTTTCTACATTTTCAAAGTCCAAATCGTCAATCCAAACCGTTGGCTAATATCAAAACGTTTGTTCTTAGGCCGTGCAACAAACACTTTGGTTTTTACATTTACAAAGTCCAAACAGTCAATTGAAACCGTTCAACATTTAATCTACAATAAAATATACTTGGAGACAAATTTTAAATTTTTTGGAATTATTTTTTTTTATTAAGTCAGTTTTAAAATCATTGTTTTCAATGATTTAAAAAATTTCACTGTTTATTAAAATCAACGATTTTAAAACTGACTTAGTAAATGATAAATTATTTTAACAAAATGTAAAATTTGGTCTCCAAGTACATTTTAGTATATAGATCGATCACATTTAACAGTTTGGATCGATTGTTTGAACTCTAAAAATCGAAAAAATCAATTGGTTGCAAACGGCTAATGAAAATCAGCTCTTTTACTTAATTATTAATTACTTATCAATTCTTTCAAAATTGAAAACCCAATTGGTCAAGAGCTGGCTTATTCGATGTAACCGCTGAATATTTATTTTCCGTTTGGTAAATAATAATTTGACTTCCTAATTGGTTATTTATTTTAGTCAGGGTCAATTTGAATGCTCAATTGAGATTACACAAGCTTCGTTTGTGAAATTAAGATATGGACAATAGCACAGGTTCTCTCTCTCTCTCTCTCTCTCTCTCTCTCCTCTGAATTCATTCAAGTAAACTCCAGATAAAAATTTCTGGAACCGGTCATAGTTTTGTTCTTAATTACCATTATCAGGACTTGTACTAGTAAATTTGGTGGTGGCTCAACCATAAGCAACCCCTTCCAATTTATACTTCACATCTTTTCTTTAACATTTTCTTACGAGACATTGAATTTTCAGGTTGATTTAATATTTAATTTTTCAAATATTTGTATATTGTTATCATAAGCAATTGGTTGCTTGGTTATTATCATTTTTCTTTATGAACAATTTATTATTGCTATTTGGGCTTATATAGGAAGCAGCTAACAGTTTCCGGTCCTCAATTTTTCGAAAATTTCCGGACTTATTACACTAATTCTATAAACAAGTTTATTAGATCATGTAATATTATGAAAACAATCCTATAAACAAGTTCAATGGATGTTCTGCAGATGAAACCGCGTGGTCCCAGATGAAAACGAGTGAAAGCTGTTAAAAACACGCGACAGCTATTGAAAACGTGTGACAGTTGTTGAGGACCACCTTCTGTGAACATATACATAGTATTCTGTAAACATGCACATATTATTCTGTGAACATACACATATTTTCCTGTAAACATACACATATTATCACGTGAACATATATATTGTACTTGAAATTATAGTAGTTGTGGCAGTTGAAAGCGCGTCAGAACTAAACTAAAAAGAAAAAACTTTTATACACGATAATTTTTTAAAAGACTGAAGCCTAAGGAACGTTACATTTTTTCATATTATTTTGTTTGAATCTATGCAGAGGTTTTGACATTCATAGAATTGTTATTGGGCCTCATAAATTGTGATCCGAGCTTCTTAAATTGGGCCTCATAAATTGGGCTTAATAAATTAGGGCTCGGAAAGAATAACGGATTAGTCTGTTCTTTCTATCAGATTTTCACTATGCCGAACTCTTTAATTTGCATTTGATAATTTCTATTTTGGGATAACTATTTTTGTCCGATTGTGCACCATATTCTATTCCGTTATTCCAGCTTCAGCGCCTTTAAATCCGGCTTAATTTTCAAACTAAAGTGTATCTTTTCTGTGCACATCATTCGTATTGATTTTATTTTTGCTTTAATCATAATTTCACCGTACCATTTCCACGGCAAAGGATCCACAAATGGAGGGAGAATTTGCAATATCTGTTGGTATACCATTCGAATATTCTTAAAATGTCTATTTTTAATTAAAATATTTAATTTTTTTTTTGCATTTTAAATAGAATAATTGTTGTTATACTCGTCAAAATCTTCTACATGTTCAGTTTCCCGTCAAAACCAAGAAATTGCTTATTCTCCGCTAAAAAAAACCTATTTTATTCTTTTTCTGAACTTTTATTTGAATTTATTATTAATATTTTATTTTAAAATGAAATAACTAATTTACTGTCCAATTACGATCGATGTATTTTTACATTCTAATAGCTACTGAATTTGTATTTATCGAAAAATTGAGTTATTTGTTTATAAGTTTAAAAATTCGGTTATTCTAAGTAATCAAATAAAAATTTAAAATTAGATTAAAGAAAGGGAGAAATGAGAAATGAGAAAAGTTATCTGTTTCTAGTAAGGAATAAGCAATTTTTAAGGTTTTTAATGAAGAAATTAATAATTTAAAATTTGTTTTTATGAGTGTAACAACAATTATCCCTACCCATTATAAAGGGGACCGGAACGTTATCTTAAACAAAATAAAAAGGGGACCGGAACGGTTTAAATGAAATCTGTTTGCACTGCTGACATGTAGAGTGGGGAAAATGGCATGGCGGAGCCGGCTCCGTTACGGTATGGCACGTGTTACTGTTCCGTGTCGTGACTCGCGTGTCCCATGCTGTGATCATTCGCATACCGTAACCAGCTTTTGAAAAATTTGGCACAACACAGCACACCACGTGAAAGATCCAGTCACAGCATGGCACGTCACGTAATTACGCGAGTCATATGTAATTAGAACCGTTAAGTCTTAGTCAAATAGTGAATCTTGAATAAACTAACTTAAATTATAAAAAAAAAAAGTTAAATGTTCTCACATAACCAATTACATTTGGACACATAGTCACAGCACGCAAGTCATGGCGTAACTCGCATGTGTTGGTCCCAAAGGCACCTAGAGGGGGGTGAATAGGACATTTTTTAAATTTTAATTTAAGTTATAAAATTTAAGTGTGTCCTAAAATTATTATTGGCAGAAGCTTAAAATAACTTTGTTCTAAATTAAAAAATATGAAATAAATAAAGTAAATAGTATAATTTAGGGATACTTGACACAAGAGTTGTTTACGGAGTTCGGCACTAATGCCTATGTCTCCAGGGCCCATGACTTTCGAATTGGCGTGCCCTTCTTTATCCAATGAGAAATAATTACAAAGTGGAACCGATGAACTCTTACAATCTTCTAAGAAATCACACGGCCCGAACAAGGAGCACTAAAGGCTTAAGGAAGACAATCTGATTCACAATGACTCAAGGATTGCTGGGTGAGCACAAAGGCTCAACGTAGTAAATTGTTTGATCACATAGGATCACTCTAGGAGTTGTGTAATTGATTGAATAAGTTTGAGATTGATTGTGAGTATTGAAGTTTAAGTACACAAGTAACAATGGTTTTCTCTAGATCTATAAATACGAAATATTGAAGTTGGAGGTGGCTAGAGTGTCAATCCAAACTTTGGTATAGCTTCTATTTATAGAAAGCTGTCAAAAAGAAAGTAAGTGGTGCTGACCGTTGCAACGGTACATGGACCGTTACAACGGTAGGGTAGTTCGAACAGGTTTGGATGCAACGGTCAAGGACCGTTGTAACGGTCTCCACAACGGAATCACTTAGTTCAGTCTCAAACTTATTTTAGTAATTTTACATATTGATTATTCTTAATCTTGTGTTATGCTTTTGCTATCCATACTATTGTGCTTCATAACCACATCCTTTATGTTATATTGCAGTTCATTAATTCATCATCAATGTGTATTAATTGTATCTCTAGTTGTCATGAACCTGCACATGTCTTAAGAAAGAAAACTGTAAAATGCAATTATATATGTTTTGTAATTCAGTCAAACGAGCAAGTTGAGAGCTCCAAAAGCCAACAACCTGCCGTGACCACTCCTCAATATTTTGATCACAACACGACATAACACGTGTCACTATTCACTTAATCACGACACGACATAATACGAGACCAAATTTACAGAGTGTTAATCACGGAATAGCACATTTTTTTTCCACTCTACCGACATGCTTTCAAGTACCTCTTTTGAATCTACCAACTTCTACCTATCAACATTTATTTATTTATTCAGTTATAAATTCCATGACTTGTGGAGACATGCGCAAATAAATGCAGATAATTTATAGGAATTCAGAATTTAAAATAGAAAATAATTGGAAAATAAGGAAGTGATGTAATTACATGAACAGAAAACAGAAATACTATTTCATGCAAAGATATTGGAATTAACATTTCATTAATTGATATCATCTTGTAAATTCACTTAAAAGGGTTCTCTCTCAAAACCCTTGCAACTCTTGTAATCATTTATGATTAATAAAATAGAAGTTTGACTCCTATTTTGATGTTTCTAACTCAAAAAAACATCATTACCTGATGCTTCTGAGGTAAACACATTTTAAGCCAATTGACCTTTTCTAATTTTGTATAGATAATAAAAAGACACTTGTAATCACAGATAGATAGTATTATTTTGTTCCTGCACTTACAATTAAAACATCGGATGCATTAAAGTTCGATTATTTATACTATATTAAAAATATATATATATATTTAGCAGGGATGGAGATTTTTGCACCACTTCCTGAGGTCATAGCTCTTTGTATGAAACATGTATTCTTACCAGCGATCGATGAAGTAATATTCTACAGTAGCTGCCTTTTCCTTGAAATTAATTCTGTTTTCCAACATATGTTCGTATTTATAAACCTGATATATGATAAATTGATAATAATTGCTTAATTTGATAGGCTCAAGGGGAGAGAACAGGGTTAGCTATCAGCATTGGTACCAGAGCAGTAACAGAAGTTGCTGATGCACTGTAAGCAACCCCCTTCAATTTATAGCTCTTTCATTTGCTCATCCTTTCTTTTACATTTCTTACGAGGCATGAATTCTTAATATAGAAATATATCATTTTATATTTTTGTGTACGCACAGCAGAGAATATAAGAAGGCTTGTTGTCTTTTATAAAGCATTTACATACTGTGTATGCTCTAACATGTAACATCAAATTTCAATTTTTAATCATTTTACTCCTGCTAATAAGGTGCTTTGCTTGAAACTTGTAGGATTTAAGTAATTGTAAGTAAAGCATTAACTGCGCACTTATTTGTTATTTCATTACTGCTATAAATTTGCTTTTCCATTCTTCATTTATTTCATGAAGAGAAACTGATTTGGGGTATGTTTGTTTGGATGTATCAAATATAGAGAATATTTGAGAATAACAATGTGCATCCAAATAATAGTTTTGCTTTTCGGGATAGTTAAAATAACTGCTATTTTTTTTCCTTGTAAATGTTGAAATAATTATTATTCAGAAGTGTGAAGAAAGATAAAAACATGTTTCCTTCTTGGATTTCCATCAATATATTTCCGAAATAACAAAGTTGACATCACTCCTATCATCTCCATATCGTGACAATTCGTTTGAGAACCTACTTATTCATCTTTCCTCTTAATTAGCATCTTGTTAACACTATTTTTTTCTCGATTATAGCTATTCACTATCCCAAATATACAATCGCAATAACATTTTACTAATCCGAACAACACTATTTTCACATTAATATCAAAATTACTATTTTTTTTTCCTGTTCTCATCTACTAATATCAAATTTCACTATTCTAACTCCAATTCAAACATAAACGTACCCCAATATATTTGATACTCATTATTGCTGTTTATTATTCATATTCTTTCATTTAAACTTTTGCAGCGTTTTTGACATTTGACAGAATTCTTGTTGGACTTGAATATATGAAATATAATATCAACTACTACTAGGCTGAAATCTAAATTCTTATGTTTAAAAAAAGAGGACGGTTCAAACACCTCTATTTTTTGTGCCTTCACCGTGTCTTCATTTTTAAAACGTTAATAACTCAAAATTTAAATCATAAACTTCAAAATAAAATCGTTAGATGTGATTTATGCTATTTTATCTATGTGCTCAAATTTTTTTTTATCACAATTCAGTTTTCTTTTTATGTGAATCAATAAATTAAAAAATCAACGTCTAGAAATTATCCACATTAATACGTTTTTACGAGCTCTTGATGACAGCCAAAACAAAATTGAAATATCATAATTTTTTACACGTACATAGATAAAATAATGTAGATCGTATTCAATAATTTTTTCTTTTAACTTTTAAATTTTAAATTTTAAATTATTAAAAAATTTAAAAATAGAGGTACAAAAAATAAAGCATTTCAACCATCTCTTAAAACAAAATAGTAAAATACACAAATATCTGAAAATGTTTCGTTGCATAAAAGCCCATTTAAATATTGTGCCAGACCAATTAGCTATTATCCCAATAAAATTTGATCCAGAGCCTCTTGATTTGGGCCTGGTAAAATATGAAGCAGTAAAGTTTGCTGCGATTCAAAAGAAAAGTAACGTTCTATTTCCTCGGAAAAGGACAAAACATTCAAATTTTTCCTTGTAATTTTATTATGGAAGCATAAGGCGACAAATAATTATTTTCCTCTAACATCATAATCAATTCTGTTTCATCTAGTCCTTGAAGTGCATGGTACACATGTAGACTAGTAATTTTCTTTCCCAAATAGCGAAAACTTTGTCACAAAATCTGTTGAACCAACCCACTAAAATGTGAAATACTGCAACCTTTTCCCAGTGAAAGAGCTTTTCCAGCCTTTTTGTCAAAAGAAAAGCAAGACATCTTTATTTTTTTTATTTTTCATCGTAATTATTATTTTTGAGCTATATATATTGCCTCGTTATTTTAAATTGATAAAACGACATGACAGAGAAAGCTACCACGCCAAAAAAAAACATATTTTAATGCACTGTACATATCTGTTTCTTCACAGTACAATTCCGTTTAGATTTCATCCTGGTCCCTGATTTTAGTATTTTTTTTTAGGGGATATATTTTACATTATCTTTGCATGGTCCAGGCCTCCTGGGAGATTTAAAGCGATTAAACATGAATAGTTATGTAACTGTACCAAATGCCTCGTGAAAAAGTAGAGCACCTTTTTTTTTTCTCAGATAAAGCTGAGAGAGATGTTGTAGGTATTGAAAGGAGAATAGCTAGATCCGTGGCTAAAGGAAAAATGCCTGCCATTAGCCCATGATCTCCTCTACCAGTACCACTAATTGGATGCTGAGAGTGATGCTATTGCTTGCCTCTTTTCAATTCAAACTTTCTTTTTGTCTTCAAATTCAAAATGTTTTTAAAAAGGTAATTCAACTTGAGTCCGGATGCTATGCTAATATGCTATTGGTCACATTTCATATAAGTTTCAAACAACAAATTTAAACCGTTTAAATGGATCTACTTCACAAGTAATAAATTTACCCGAAATTTTTTTTTTTTACCTCCCTATAAAATCATAATTAAATGAATACCACCCGAATATTCAAATTTCATATTCCACCACGAACTCGGACTGAATCTGTGGACGGATTGCCAACCCGTTTGCATATTAGACTTGCGGACTGATTGGCTCGCATATTGGGCCTGCGTACGCGCACCGACCCATTCGCAGCCTAATTTGCGTTCCGACCAATTCCCCAGCCAATAATCTCATAATTTTGTTCCTATGATGTGCCTAGGGACTTCCAGTAGTCTCTATAAACGAGCCCCACGTGAGTTCGCCACTTTTCCTTAGGACATATCAGGGGTGCAAACGGGTCGGTACGCCGACTCAATACACGTACAGATCTGTGCGCAAGTTTAGGGTGCGAGCGGATCGGTCTGTAGATCCAGTATACATACGGGTTCGGGATTCATCTGCAGATCTGATTTGAGTTCATGACGGAATCTTAAATTTTCATAACCAGGTGATATTCATTTAATTCGCATTTTAACAGATGGTAAGGAAAAAAAAATCGATAGATTTACATACAAAATTTATAAATTTATCTTGCTCAACTTCTTTTCTTTTCTGTCATTCTATCATTTAATTTTGAGAAGTAAGTCCATCATCTGAGTTTAAATTTCGACTCGATTTTTTTGGTCAACTTTATTTCTTTTCTGTCATTCCCTCAAAATTGACATTTCTTTTTGTTGAAATAAATCTAACCCTATGACTACGAGTCCGTGCATGCTTCGTTGTAGCTTTTTTCTTGAATTTTGAATACGCATATGAATGTATACAATTGTGATTTAATTCTGAAGTGTGTGCGTCTTAGATCAATATAATATATCCAATACATTATCTTATTTAAATTTTAAATAGGGACGAACCAAGAATGTGGAATAAAATGTGATAAAATTTAGATATGTTTATGCTATAAAATGATATTTGTTGTACATCAGATTAAAAAAAAAAATCATTTTTGTACTTCTTATACTACTGTTAATATTTTGTGTACTTATTATACTACTTTTATATTTTCCTACATTTTTTTTTTATTTACACGTTTCAAATTTTGTGTCTTTTAAAATAAGTGGTGGCCACACGAATGGCAGAGCGGGGTACTTTTGCTCTCCTGTGGTCCAATTTTTTTACATATATGCTTCTAAAAGTATACGTCTAAATAAAAAAAAAATTGTATAAAGAGTATGGGTTCTACAAAAAAAATTTTAAAATATCTTTCGTAAAAAAATATACGGCCGTCTTATTTGGAATACATACGTACATAAATAACCAACAATATTTATAAATTCGTATAGCACAGATAGCAATTGCAAGGGGGATGCAAAAATAAGTTAGGCGAGCGAGACGCGTGGCAGAAAATTATTGGGGGAATAGTCGCTCTACGGCTCCATCGAGTGGGAATTCACCTCCTCTACGGTACCTCAACTTTTACGTGACCGACGTGTCCGGTGTCTATTCGGGGTAATGTGGGGGTCAGTATTTTATATACATTGAGATTCGTGTAGAACGTCTTTAAACGGTTGAGATTTTCCATAAAATAACGCAAAGTTTAAGATATCTCAGAGAATACGAATTCATCAAGTGGAGCGGTTTGGAAAGGTGAGATTTTCTACGGCTATACGAACAGAGAAGGCTGCTGCAGGTCGGTGTGGTGGTTCGATGAATCTTGAATAGATGCGCGCCACACATTCGATCACATAATATCACGCAACAGGAAAAGTAAGGAGCTGTAGATTTTGATCCAAAAACAAGTATTGATTAAATCCAACGATCCAGATATCATCTGAGGAGGTAGCTTTCGTATCCTGGCCTTCCCTCAGACTCAAGTGGGTAACAAATGTAAGTTGGTAAAATGGTTAAATAGAACGTAAACAAATTTGGTAAAAATGCTACGTGTTTTCGATAAATTATTTGAGAGGACATTAAAATTTAAATAGAATTTATAAATTATTTTTTAAAAATCAAATCAAGTAAATAAAATTAACTAAATAAATCAAGTCCGAAACAAACGATGAATTATTTTGATAAGTTGAGCGATTGAATTGGGACTGCTCCAGAGATAAAATGGTGCTAAAACGTTCAAAATGAATTGCTTATCTTCCCTTAAAATGTTTTGCTCCAAAAAAATTAATTCATACATTGAATTTTTCAACTAAATGTTATGAAATTTTATTTGCTGGAGAGAAATATTTTTTTTCTCTAAATATTTTACTTATCCTCTCTATTATCTATAGTGTGTTTGACACATTTATTTATTTATTTATTTTTCTTTGCAAAGTTAATATAGAAAGTTTTCTGTTGCCAGTCGACTGAAAAATTAAATAGTAACTAGAATTAATTAAGTTACAATATTATTTACAATTCCTAATCATACCGAAAAATAATTAAATAATAAATTGACCTGTGTTAAATTTCTCTAAAATTTATAAAATTATTTTTTCGAATAAATTTTTTTAGTACATTTCCTCTATTTTAAGAAAATTGACGAATATTCTATTTCTCTAATTATATGAAGTATTTGACATCAAGTATTGTACATTTATAGATCATAATGGATAAATGTTTTGACTTGATCAAAACGTGTACCAATTATCAATAATTATGTTCAAATTGAAATAAACAATTGAGCATTATGTAAAAATTATGTGTATTGCACAATACTATTTCAATTTAGCATTACCTAATAATTATGTGTATTGCACAATACACAAGTATGCATTTTGCAAAATTCAATGGGTATTCTAACATGCACAGACAAAATTATTGCAAATATTTACCATTGTTCCTGCCTTCTATGAATTAATTTATTTTATTTTATTTTTTACATCAATTATTACTACTAGCTTTCCTCATAAAATAAAATTACATCATAATTATTCATCCAGCCACTTTAATCTCAATTTCCTGAATTTTCCTTTGGTCTCTTGTGGGGTCTCCAAGTAGAGTAAAAATTTGAATAGTCTGCAGATTTGAAAATTAATCATTATGTCGTTTAATTTATTTTGGTTTTGGCATGGTCCTTTTGCTCCCAAAATGTTAATAAAGTTTGTGGATATTAAATGCATGTAAGAAATTTGATAGAAGATAGTTGCTGTTGTGAAGTTACTTTTCAATTTGCTTAGCCAAATGTGTGAAAGAACTCTTCAATGCTTTTACTTAATGGCATGATTAGAGTTGTCTCTTGTGCAATGCAGGGTACAGTGTTTGTTTATTTTGAAAATGGGATGCACATGCAATTTTAAATTATGTAAACTTACTTGACTGTGTTGTCAATTATATATGGGCCAATTCCAATTTGAATTTGTATATTATGACCGATTGGTGTATAAGTCTGTGGCGTTTTAAAACTGTAGTCAATGCTCCAATGTTTATTTTCACATTCATTCATGTCATGGGCCGCCAATAAGTTTTTGTTTTTGTGCATTATAAAAGGCGCAGATTTCTCTGTGGCAGTGCCAGTGCCAGTAGCACACCTCCACACGCACACTCACCACACGCACGAGTCAAGTCTGCTTTTCCGGGGGCAAATAATTCTATAATATTAATAACTGAGGCTTCATATTTTGCACATGCATCCTTCATTTTCTTAATAATTTTATTTATCACAATTTTCTCTAGAAGTATGCTATCAATGTTTTAGTCAATGATTTAAATAGCGTTTATCGCGTCATAGCTGTCGGGTTAAAAAAATTACGCTATAGTACTAAATAGCGGTGCTATTTGAACATAGCGTCATAGCTTTTTTTGGAAAAAAAACGTTATAGCGTGCTATTTAGAACATTGGTTTTAGTAACGCATCCTCTGATTTTATGAAATTTTTGATTAAGTCAAAAAATTTGTCTTAAAAGACGTTCGCATGGAGTAATTTTTTTCGTACTATTTGACTTTCTACTAATTTTTATAATTTTTTTAAAATATCTTATAACAATTAGGTTCAAATAAAATTCTTTCCCACAAAATTATTCCTTCTATAAAATATTTTTTCTTCTCATAAATTCATTCATGAAACCCATCTTCCATGCTACACAATTATATATGTTTCTCTACCTGTAATTCATTGTAAATTAATTTGAACAAAGTTTCGTCTTTAAACGGAACTAATTTTTTTTTTAGTGGTGCACCTCCTTTTTTTATTTTTTGTTTGTTTACATATTGTATAAAAATTATGCAAATAGCAACTTTTTAAATTGCAAAGGTAACAGCGTAAGCATACACGTTAGCAAAGGAGCGTATGAAAATATATTATAAAAAATACGAATACCAGATTATGCGAATCATTCAGTGAAAAGCGCAGGAACCTTGAAGAGACATAAAGTTGAATTTAATTAAATACAAATAACAAAAGTTGGTAAAAAGATGGAAATAAAATAGCACCCAGTATTCCCCACGTTCTCTGCAATTAAAATATTTTGACTCCCCAATTTGCACCCGGACTTTCCAATTATTGTTTTAATTTTTCAATATTAAACCTACTAATAAAAAAAAACTTGAAATTTAGAGAGAATGAAATTTAGAAATTGATATCTCTTTGATAAAAGAAAAACCATACAAGACTAAGCTAAAATTTTGATCGGCATATCTTTTTTATTTCAAATTATCAAATACTAAACATTACCTTGCAAATATTTCAACTCAAAAATATTATAGTTTTTTTTTTTTTTTCAGAAAGTCCCAAATTTGTGACATATGTCTTATGGGTGCACCTTTAATTTCTTTTATATATTTCCTTCCATTTTGCAGGATTGGGTGACCAAATATACTTTCACACACACAATCAAACCTAATAAAGGCACGAGTTTGATTTATGGCAAATTATTTTATTAGTCTATCATCTCCAGATCTAACAAATGGAGATATCCCTTCTGATGGTAAATTAAACAGGGGCTATTTTGTAAAATGTAATATGTAAAAAAGACAAAAATAATATAGTTAGCGGGAATTAAACTCATTATTTTACATATACCAACTATAACTCAGATCATTAGACTACTAAAAAACATTTGTTATTTTATGAGAGGGGCTAAACTATATAAAAGTTTAAAAAACACCAAAGTTTAATTAAATTTTAATATACATAAAAATAGGGATCAAGTTACAATAATTTTTGAGTTACAACAAGTTACAACAACTATTTTTTACATTTTCAAAGTCCAAATCGTCGATCCAAACCGTTATATGTGATCTCCACAATAAAATGTGCTTCCATACCAAATTTTATATTTTTAAATTTTTTTTACTATTTATTAAGATGGGTACAAAATTCAATGGTCTGAATTTGACTAGTTTTTGTATCCATCTTAATAAATAGTAAAAAAATTCCAAAAAATGTAAAATTTGGTCTCCAAGCACATTTTATTGTAGAGATCACATCTAACGGTTTGGATCGACAATTTGGATTTTAAAAATATAGAAAATTATTGTTGTAACTTGATCCCTCCTCTATACATAATTAAGAGTTTTAAAATTATAAGGTGACTTAGCACTTTGACATATACGTAAATCCGCTACTTACGTACAGAAGTTGAGTAAGAATATTTAAATTTTCATAATAAATAGGAGTAATTTTTTTTTAAAATTGACAGAAATGGACATCTCCATTCAGTAAAATTCAGAGACTTGAACTTCCAGAGACATTCAGACAAGGGTACGAAATTGATGTATGATGGGTTAATTTCCCATACCTAAAATTTGACAAAATTAGTCCTTTATAATGTATTAGTGGGCCCGGACTAGACGACTGTACAACGGAAATACCGGGTTCGGACCCGCTGTGGTTGGATTATGTTGACTTCTGTGTGCTGATGTATAGACAAGGTCCCCTCACCGTTTAATTGAAGTACTTTTGGTACAATGACAAACTAAATGTAAATATTGAGGGGACAATCATAATATTAGTAAAAAAAAAATTGGGGGTATTTTTTTATAAAAAAAAATTATTAATGCACTTTTATAGAGAACTTGAATTATAAATTAAACATATTTTTCTAAAAGTAATAAAGCTCTTTTATGGTTTGATTTACCTAATAAATATTATACATCCAAACCATTGAATTGTTTCAATATTTTCTTTATTATTTGTGTAATGGTTTAATAGAAATTTTACTACTGGATTATTTATATTTTCGCATACTAGAAAAAAAAATAGAGTTGGATAAAACTAAGGATATAAGTATGTTTGGTTGGAGTAAGAATAAACTATTTTTAGAACAAGGCTATTTGGAATAGCTTGTTTTTTGTTTGGATGGGGTTGAATAACTAGAATAGTGAATTCAACTTTTTTGTCTTATTAGAATAACTTATTCTTACAAAAAGTTGAATTTAGCTAGTCTAATACGACAAATTACATAAGAGCTATTGTAGCTATTCTTATTTTGCAACCAAACATACCCATGAACGTTTTATTCTTCGTTCGTACTAATAAATGGTTTCCATTTAATTTGTCCGTTACAACCTTTTTAGAATTTTTAATTATTGTTAGCAATTATGTTAATTAAATAAACTTATAGATATTTCTCTAAATTTATCTAGAAATTTTTGTCAAAGAAAAATGAGGATCTAAGTTTTCATCTATATATTGAATTATTGATGGGTGGATAAATAGTTTTAGGTTTTGAACTAAAATATGGGTGACAAAACTGATAATAACTCAAAAGAAATGAGTCTGTGTAAAATCTTTAAAAGAAACAAGATGTAAAATAGAAGAAAATAATAGGTTTGAAAAGATACATCAAAATAAAAAATAAATGTAAAATTGCAAACTATTCTACATTACTGAGGGTCATTTCACCTTTATTTTTTATTTTCAACCACTCTAAAAACTACTCTTAGTAATATTGCAAACTAAATAATTCAATTTTCAATGCCTTCCATAAGCATAGAAATAATTTTTGTAGGCCTTTTTTAATTAAAAGACTTACTGTAATAAGATGTTTAATTATAGATGGAACGACTAAAGTTCTGATCTATTCAGATTCTTGGATGTTTGGCAACATTATATTATTTTCCAAAATATTTGATAATTTTATATCTATTTGTTAGATTATATAACTTTTCTATTTTTTTTAATTATGTATGTTTAATGTACAGTGTCTGTGTCGGACACCCCAATGCTTGTTAGACATGCCTTGCATGCACACACTGCAACGTATAAGGCTTTGTTCGGCCGCGTTACTATTCTCGTGGGAACAATACTTTTCAGTTCAATTCTTGTACCTATGCCCATTCCCATGAGAACAGTACATAATGAAATATTTGATTGGATTTAAGACTCAAATAAATATTTTATCAAATATATGAAACGTTGTTATTCATTTAAAAAAATATATTTGATGAATGGTAAGATATGAATAAATATGTCATTAGATATTTAAAACGATGCTATTCTTAAAAAAATTAGGATAGAAGAAAAATAATATTCTCAACGGCTGCTTGTAGTGGTAGACTGATAGACTGATAGTAGAGCAACATGTTTTGGAGAATCCTACCTTGATTCAATGCAATTGGCAAGACCATAGACTCGGGGCGAGTACATATTCTTCTATTGCACATACTCTATATCATTTCGTGTAACGAGTTATTCACCCAAATGGGACGAAGTGACACCAGATAACATGGTTATGTCGGTGGGTAACTTACAAGAAGGTTTGTTATAGAGAAATTACAACAGAAGCACTGATTTTCTAGTTGTACAGTAACTACATCTAATCATGTCAACAGTGTATCTAAAAAAATTACAATGTTCTAGCGACCAGCGATAATTTAATGGTATTAAATTTTGATTGATTACTGGTTTGTTTGAGATTAGCTCCCTTTATTTGCTGTTGTAATACCCACCGTCAAAACAGAGGTACGAACCTATAGGCTGGCACCAAAGAACCTAACCTAGGATGTAGAACTATTTTCAACTATAGATAGATACATTTATGAATTCTGAGACCAAATAATTGATTCTCTGCATGCCAAATTTTAATAATACTTTTGCCAAAGTTTTGATATACAAGTAATTATTTATTGTTAATTATTAGTATCCATTTTTATTCATGGCTCTTTACTTTAATGGATGACATGGTCATGGTGTGACAAATTATGCCCGCATCCGCTAATTGTACTGTATCATGCTTTGGAAATGGGGTATGAAAACCATAGTCCAAATTGTATTTATTCAACTTAGAAATGGGATAGTATAATAATATTAGCCCGCGCCCGCTGAATAATTGGATTCGATTCGATAACCAGGACCACTATCTCTGGAAAAAAAATATATAATAGACTCAAATGTTAAATGGAGACTGGAGACTGAATAAATTTATAACAAATTGAAATGTACTAGAATGTACAGAATAATAATATTTCTGAGCATTCCTCTTACACCTCCGGTCAACCTTGCTCCCCATGACCGCACAATCCCCTCATTATTTAGAGAGAGAAACGCATAGACTGGATGCAACAAACAATTAAAATTTGCTTAGAGAGAGAGAGAAACCAAAAAAAAAAAAAAAAGAGAGAGAGCGACCTCCATCTCTCTCTCATAAATCATTTTCTACCTTCTCAAACTTCATTCTACTCTCTCTCTCTTTATCTACTACTAAACACAAACTAACCCCCCCCTTAAAACAAACCAAGATTCATTCTCTCCACTCTTACCTCTATCTCTCTTTCTTTTCCACTGTCACACTCTTTAAACCTACAATCAAGCACTTTGCAAGCATAAAACAAAAAGGAAAAGAGAGAAAGAGAGAAACATAAAATATATGCACTATATCAATTGGATGGAGTTGTAGTTTAGTGGCCGATCATGACTTCGCCGGAGGAAGAGACGGCGCCACCTCCACCTCCGCCGCCTCCTACCCAGGTGGGAGAGGACGCGGCCGCGCGGGCGGCCGAGCGACGGTATGAGGGGCTTACACTGGTACGAGCCAAGGCCGTGAGAGGGAAAGGCGCATGGTACTGGGCCCACCTCGAACCGACACTTGTCCGATGTCCCGAAACGGGTCGGCCCGCTTCAGTTCGCCTACGTTGTTCTCTTTGCGGATCCGCCTTCTCTGCCTCCAACCCATCTCGCACCGCCTCTGAGCACCTGAAGCGGGGCACTTGTCCCAATTTCTCGTCATCTTCTCCAATTGGGTCTAACCCGAACACAACCCCACCTCAACCTCTCAATTCCATCCGCCCGTACAACAACCGCAAACGATCCCTGCACCCCGTCCATCATGCACCGGCCTTGCTACCAGCTCCTCCGATTAGTGCTCAGCCAATTGTCTTATCGGGTGGGAAAGATGATTTTAATGCATTGCAAATGTTAGAGGACAGTGTGAAAAAGTTAAAAACACCCAGTAATTTGCCGCCGCCACCTAATCTTACCAAGGCCCAAATCGACTCGGCAATGGCACTCTTATCGGATTGGTTTTATGAGTCTTGTACCGGGTTAACCGTTTCTTCGATTGAACATCCGAAGTTCAAGGCCTTTTTGCAGCAATTGGGTCTTCCAGCTGTAACCCGGCGGGAATTAACGGGTCCACGGCTAGAAACCCGATTTGCTGAGGCCCATGCAGCTGCGGAGGCACGTGTCAGGGATGCTCTGTTCTTCCAGGTGGCAGCGGATGGCTGGAGGTCTCCAGTTTCGAGCGAGCTGGAGGAGACTGTTGTTAGTTTTTCTATCAATCTCCCTAACGGTACACAGGTGTTTCACAGGACAATCCTGGCGCAGCCCAATGCACCGGCACAATATGCTGAGGATGTGATGTGGGATAATGTCCTTGAAATATCTGGCACGGGTAACAGTACGGGTATGAGTGGGGAAGAAACTGGTATAGTTCGACGGTGTGCCGGTATAGTATCTGACCGGTTTAAGACCAAGGCTCTACAAAGCCTGGAAAACCGGTACCACTGGATGGTTAACATTTCATGTCAGTTCCAAGCATTTCGTTCCTTGATCAAGGACTTGTACCATGAACTACCATTGTTCTACAATGTGTGTACTAACTGTACAAAATTGGCTACATACTTCAATACCGAGTCACCTGCACGTACAATTTTTAACAAGTACGTGTTACAGGATCCAGACGGACCTGTTAGCCCGTTGCGGGTATACACCCAAGGTGGCGATTTCTCTACCATTTTGTTGATGCTAGATGATATAATGGCATCAGCACGTGTATTTCACTCTCTGGTACAGGATGAGTCGTTCAAGGTGGTATGCTTAGAAGATGCAAATGCAAGGGGTTTATGTGAAATGGTACGAGATAGAGGCTTTTGGGCTGACTTGGAGGTGGTACATGCACTCTCGCGATTAATTGAAGAAATGGCGCATGAGGTGGAAGAAGAGAGGCCACTTGTCGGCCGGTGTTTGCCGTTGTGGGAGGAGTTGCGGTCAAGAGTCAAGGACCTGTGTGTAAAATTCGGCATTGATGAGGGCCTGGTCAAAAAGGTGCTTGATAGAAGGTTTAAGAAGAACTACCATCCGGCTTGGTCGGCTGCATTTATTCTCGACCCGTTGTACCTTGTAAAGGATTCTACCGGTAAGTATTTACCACCTTTCAAGTTTCTATCTTCAGAACAAGAGAAAGATGTAGACAGGTTGATTACACGAATGGTCACACGAGAAGAGGCACATATAGTGTTGATGGAGCTCATGAAGTGGCGGTCTGAAGGACTCGATCCGTTATATGCTCGTGCGGTGCAGGTCAGGCAACCTGACCCATTAACGGGCAAGTTGCGATTGGCGAACCCGCAGAGTAGCCGCCTTGTATGGGAGACTTGCTTGAGTGATTTCAGATGTTTAAATAAAGTGGCGGTGCGGTTGATTTTTCTTCATGCAACTTCATGTGGGGTCAAGTGTAATGTACCGTCAATTAGGTGGGCGGCCGTGCATGGACGGACTAGGGTTTGCATGGACCGGGTAAACAAACTGGTCTATGTGGCAGCTCACTCAAGAGGAGATAGGAAGGAGGGTTTTAATGAAGAGGAGAGAGATTTGGAGTTGTTTGTTAATGGAGAGAGTGAAGATGAAGAAGAAGAAGAGGCCATTCATGAATCTATAACATTTTAATTAATTATTATATTAAGGAGAATTTTATCTAATTTTTTTTTTTTTGTTTTCGTTTTGACCTATTGGTTGTGAATTTTGAAAGATTGCATTAGTAGCTGGTTTTTAGAATTTTGGTAGCTTCTAGAAAAATTTCTTCCTTGAGATAGTAGTGCTCTGTTTGAATTTCGCCTTGCTGGATTTAGCACTTTAGCTGTTTTGGAGGGGTAATAGCGAATAATTAGAAGGAGATTTTTGAATTTCCCCCTTTAGCATTCTGTACATGTTTTTCATGGCTGTAGTTCTGTTCTAAAGAACTATGCTGAAAGCAAGGAAGAAATTGTAAAGGCAGAATGGTTAAAGCTCTGTTCTTAGTAGCAGACTAGCAGTATTAATTAATTAATTAATTAATTAATTCCTGTTGATGTGCTTAAAGCTCTGTTTTGAGTAAAGGTATTGACAGTGTTATTTTTATTTCATACATTATATGAGTCATATACTTTTTATTATATTGACTCTATTTTCTATACCATTGTCAATATCTTTATCCAGTTCTTTAGTGTTCTTATTTTTCTCTTATATTACAGAAAATCGGGCAAATTTATTTCTCTCTCTCTCTCTCTCTTTTGCTTTGTTAGTAACAATTCCTTCATCGATCGACTAGATATCCCTAGAAACATTTGAATGAGCAGCATCTGAAGCGGTGATTATGAATTTCAAAGTTTTCCATTCATTAAAAATTTATCCATATGTCCATTTGATTATTCTCAGAGAATACATACTCCATTTGAAATCTTAAAATATTCTCAGAATACAAATTTAGCGTGCAATTAATCATTGTTTTTAGTATATATATGCTTGCGTAGGTTATAAATTTATGAAGGTTCAAATGTTGTCAATTGTCATATGCTTATATACTAAAAGGTTATAAAGTATGCAATCAACAATAAAATGAAAAAACTAGACGTGATTTGTTTTATTTTTTTTTCTAATGTGCGCAAAAGTCTTACAACATGTTTTACTTAATTTTAGTGGGCAACAAGTGGGATGCAAAAAGAAATGAAATATATAGAAATCATCCCCATTAGTGATATTATGCGACCTCAAGTTAACCTTTTTTAATTCTATTTTTTCTATTTTGAAAATTAAAATAAGGGCCCGCTCTAACCGGTTAATCTGTTTGAAGTAAAATATAGATTCATGTGTTCTTTTTGTTGATAACATATTTTTTTTAGGGCTGTTAATAACATATTAAATGTCAGTAGAAACTAACAATTAAATGAAAAATGTCATATTTGGAAAGTGCAACTGATTCTTGCAATGGAGATGACCAAAAAGTTATAAAATAAAAAAGAGCCCAAGAAGGAAAAAAACAAAATGAAATAAAACAAAAGAGTCTCCGACATAAACTTGTGAAAGAGGTTCAACCAAATGGAGCTGTCTATGTTCTTACACTTTGTATATATATATATTTTGTCAAAATAGTAGGTTTCACAAAGGAACTATAGATTTGGATTTGACTATTTCTAAATTAAGATCTTGATCCTACTAAGATGACACTACCAACAAAGATTCTATGGTTGTGGCAAATTGACCGTTTGGTGCCATGAGGGTCTCATGTCTCATGTCAAATTCAGATCATTAAATGGATTGAAAAATATTAAAATACAATGAACTTGGCAACTGAAGTTGATTTTTCTGATAGGTATTTAGAAAAGGATGGTCGGTTATGGAAACCCTATATAAGCAACTTTTCAACTCTAAATTTTGCAGCTTTGTGCTACCTATATATCTAGATTTTTGTGCATTTTTTTTTCTTAAAAAAAAAGAGGTAAAAGAAGACATCTTGATCATGACAAAATAATTATAAATTTATTTTTGAGGCATATTAAAAGACTTAACATATTTGGAACTCATTTGGAGGCATTCTAGGAAAAGAAATATATATCTTGTCAATTGCTAATTTTGAAAAGCAAACATAGCAAATCTTATATCTTTATTGGGTGTTTATTGTTTCCCTGACAACATAATTCACACTAGTTGTAGTTAGCTGGGGTTTATTGGGTCTGATGAAATTAAAGGCAAGCACCTCAAGCCTCAAAAGGAACTCTAGTGCACTGTGGTATCCCTTGCTGTGGCAATTGGTGTAACTAATTTTCACAAAGAAAAATGCTGAACTACCTCTTGAGTTCTTACATATTTCTTTAATTTGTTTATTATATATATTGTTCATTAAATACATCAATATGTTGCTTGAAAATCAAAATAATTATACTTCTAGCTAGTTAGTGAGACTGGAATTAACCTCTACCTATATCTTTGTTAAAAATTTATAATATGTATACAATTCAAATGTGAAATTAATCATTATCTTGATTGAAAATATCAACCAAGACCCTACATGTTTTTTTTTAAGAAAAAAAAAAGAATTAGCCCGACAAGTGATCCTATACCATATGTCAAAATAATTCTGATCCAAAATTCAAAATTACACAAAACATAAATGCTACTCATCCAAATCTGGCATGTCAGAACTTCAAGACAATGCACTTGTTAATTAATTGGTTCCTCACTTCAAAAAGTCAACAAGTTAAATATTGGGGAAAATTTATTTATTGGAAAATAAATTGGGAATAAACTTAACAGTTGTGAATAACATGTTAACATGTCATATATATATATATATATATGAGAAGAATCAATGCTTAAAAGAAAAAAAAAATTCTATATTTCAATCAAATAATTAGGAAAGCTAACTTCAGGTTTAGTACAACATCATGTATGTGTGATATTACAGATTTTAAGTTTGACTAAAACATCTACTGTGAATATTTAAAATTCATATGTATCTCACAAAAAGAAATAAATAAACCACTTCAAAGAGCAAAGTATCATTATTTTCCAAGAAAAATATTCTTCTATCATGTCTATCATCCCTCATATCATCCATTCCTTGCGCGATTTTTACTAGTTCCATTTCTTTTTTGGCATCTATTCACTTTAACGTGTCTTTTTTTTTGTTTTTTTGTCATAAAGTCATCCTTGTACATTTCTCTCTCACCTCCAACTCTCTCTCATTTGATCACATCAAAATCCTCTCTATTTCATTGCTCCTATGAGTCCTTTAATTTACTTGTCTATTCCGATAGCTCATCGATCGTCTCCTTCTCTTAATTACTCTCGCAATCACGCTTTTAATTAGCTAGGCTCCTCGCCTTTAGTTCTCTCTATTTTCACTTCGTCAACATCTCATCTATTTTTTTCATCTCTTCTCCCCTCCTCTTGTCTCCGACAACCCTTCTCCTTTTCTTACTCTATATATAACATTACAAACACATTTCATATATAATGATATAAACATCTGTTGTAAATTTGTAATAGTATAGATACATGCTTTAATAGCATAAACTCCTAATTCAAGATAATCAAAAGAACAACCCAAGTATCTTAACAAAATGACTTCCTTATTGTCCTTTTTTATTAGTATAAACACTTGTTATAATAGTGATTAACATCGGATCCCCTAAGCTATACTTAACAAAATAACTTTCTTCTTGTCCATTTTAATTCATTAGTATAAATATCTATATATTGTAATAGTATAAACATATATATATCGTAATAGTTTAAATACATGTTGTAAATTGTAATAGGACATATTACAAGAATATGTTTTATCTCGTAAAAGTGATTAACAATATTGGTATCCTTGCGGATATTTTCATCGGTACTAGCAACATCCTTGGAATTAGTAATTTTTATCGGCTTATCTCCGGTAATAGTTATTTTTTACTCTCACTGATAAAACATATTCTCATTGATATAAACTCATGGAACAAAGGTAAAACATATTCTCGTTGATATAATTAACTTGGTATTGTCCACTTTTATTAGTATAAAAACATGTGATTTATTTATTTATTAAGGAGTCAAGTATACACTAGCATCTTTTAAATGCTATTTTTGAAAATTAAACTTCTGTCTCTTTATAGACGAGTACTTGTGCCATTCCACTAAGCCTATAATTCATTAAACACACATGATAATTATAGACCCCCTAATTAATTAACTGGTTCAAAAATATAAAATCATACGCGGGACGTTATGAGTGGACGGCTATTGAGTACTTAAGAGTTTTTGCGTGGAGGGTGAAAATGATTTTTTTTTTTTTGAATACAGAGATCTGCTTTTACTCTGATAAAATAATTAATATATATATAGAGAGAGAGTCCGGCTAAATTGCCGTTGGCAGCAATTCTATCCAAGTGCTGACGGGGCTATATTTAGCCGTGTGATATTCAAACAACAAATCCAAACCGTTAGATGTTTAATCTATATTATAATATACTTGGAGACCAAATTTTACATTTTTTGAAATTTTTTTACTATTTATTAAGCTGGTTTGAAAATCGTTGTTTTCAATGCTGCAGAAATTTACTGAAAACAGCGGTTTTTAAACCAGCTTAATAAATAGTAAAAAAATTCCAAAAAATGTAAAATTTGGTCTGCAAGTATATTATAATATAGATTAAACATCTAACGGTTTGGATTTATTGTTTGGATATCACACAACTAAATATAGCCCCAGCAGCATTTGGGCAGAACTGCTGCCAGCAGCAATTTAGCCGGACTCTCTCTCTCTCTCTCTATATATATATATATATATATATGAGGTTGGCTACTCTACTTACATAAGCATATGAGAGCATATGCTTATAAGCCATTTTTGTATTTTCAATGTCCAAATGGTTGATCTGAAACGCTCAACATGTTCTCCATATTAATATATATTTGGAGACCAAATTTTACATTTTTTGGAATTTTTTTACTATTTTTTTTTCAGATTTTTTCAAAACAAGGTTTTTCAAATTATTATTATTTTTTTAATATTTTTTATGACTATTTTGAAAAAAATTTAGCCAACCCCCCCTTCTCTCTCTCTCTCTGTATTATATATATAGGAATATGCTAGCATGCTATGTGTAACATAGCTCCTCTCCGTGCAACGACTTAATATTTGACTTTTCAAAATCTTAACGGTCAATCTGAACTATCAATCTTGTTCTCCATATTAATATATGTTTGGAGACCAAATTTTTCATTTTTTGGAATTTTTTTACTATTTTTTTAGATTTATTAAAAATCGTTTTTTTATAGTCTAAATTTACTAAAAACAGTGATTTTCAATAAATCTAAAAAATAGTAAAAAAATTTCAAAAAAATGTAAAATTTGGTACCCAAACACATATTAATATGGAGAACAAGATAAATGGTTCGGATCGACCGTTAGGATTTTGAAAAGTCAAATATTGAGCCGTTGCATGGAGGGGAGCTATGCTACGCATAGTCCTATCTATATATATATAGAGAGAGAGAGAGAGAGAGAGTTGGGCTATGGTGCATTGCAATGCATGGAGGGGTTTGTGCATTGACCATAAACCTAAAATTCAAAATTCAAATGGACGATCCAAACCGTTCATCTTGTTCTCCATATTAATATGTGCTCGGAGACCAAATTTTATATTTTTCTGAATTTTTTTACTATTTATTAAGTATTTTACAAAATTGTTGATCCAATGGTGGCTGCTGATTTTACTGTTTTGTTAAGCCACCATTGGATTAATAATTTTGTAAAATACTTAATAAATAGTAAAAAAATTCAGAAAAATGTAAAATTTGGTCTCCAAGCACATATTAATATAGAGAACAAGATGAACGGTTTGGATCGGCCATTTGGATTTTGAATTTTAGATTTATGGTCCAATGCACAAACCCCTCTATGTATTGCAATGCACTATAGCCCAACTCTCTCTCTCTCTCTCTCTATATATATATATATATATTAGGGGTGATTAATGAGTGAGCTGGGTATGCTCATGCTCGGCTCAATAAGTAAATGAGCGAGTTTAAGCGAGTCACGAGTTACATAATTTAACAAATTGTCATAATTCATTTACTTTTTATAAAAAATAAAAACCCGTATTAGTGTCAACATATTACAAAGTTTCTCACAAAAAGATGGTTCTCCTCAAAAACTAAAATAGCATCAACATATTACAAAGTTTCTCACAGAAATAAAATATAAATCCAAAAGCCGAGAGGGTTTTGGTAAGATTGAGTGCTTTAGGTTTTGTTGATTTAATTGGTTTGGTCTGCCGACTTTGGCGCATGATACAGGGGTTTAATGAGGTAGCGATGATTTAATGAGGCAGAAATTTAGTTTATTGATTTATTTGAGATTAGATGTGGCATGGATTGGATGTGGCAACACTACAACAAAGTAGACACTTTTTGCGAGGGAAAAAATGTATTTATGATGGTCGTCAGTCGCAAAAAGTATCTTCACAAAAAGAAAAAGCTGAACAATGAGAATAGTCCGTCGCAAAATGTTATTTTTTTATCCTCGCGAAAAGTGTCTCATTCTTGTTGTGCAAATTCTTAATGAGCGAGTTGGGGTATGCTCATACTCAGCTCCTTAACTATGAGCGAGTTGTTAATAAATTTTTAATAAGCGAATTATGAACAAATAATTTACTTACCCTATATATATATATATATATATATAGAAGCGCTGAAGAACTGTTAGAAGAGTAAAACTAATATACACTTAAGTATACCAATGAACCCATACACTTAACCCTAGGACCGTACGATTAGCTTTGAGATTCGTGTATCACGACTTTTAAAGAAGCTACACGACTTTTAAAGAATCTACACAAATCTCAAAGCTAATCGTACAGTCCTAGAGTTAAGTGTATGGGTTCATTGGTACACTTAAGTGTATATTAGCTTTACTCCTGTTAGAATATCTCTTTTTTTTCGTACAAATAAATTGTAAGGAGATGCCAGCTTTTGTGGCCATGAGATGCTAGCTTGAAAGGCAAGTTTTGTACCTAGACTCCTCCCTATACATGTAAAAGCTTTGGTGGCATTGAAATTTAAGAGATTCCTAGATTAAAGGAACATGAGTTGTTTTGGCGACTTGTGATGTCTCTCTCTCCCTCTCTTTCATGGCGACTGATGGATGTTGCCTCTACATGTCACTTGCATTTTTATCTCCATTTCTCAAGAAACTGCATGCTTCCATCTGTGGTTGATATTTTTGGGTACTGATAGCGCACGAAGCCATTATTAATTGTCAAGAAATTGACTTGACTGAATCATTGAATGCCCATAATGGACAATTCCATTCTCAAATAACTGGAGAGAATCTATTTACTGTTTTTCTTCTTTTGGTTGAATTGATGGAGAGAGAAACAAAAATAATGGCCCCTATGTCAACCTAGGAGCATCATTTTGGAGAGGGGAAAATATCAAAACATACATGCATGCATGTAGAATCTCTTGTTATCTTTAGCCTAAATATTTTTTTTTTCTAAGTGGACCAAGTTTGTCTCTAAAACTTGTGTTTTGTTGGATGGTAAATATAGACTTCCCTGTCTCATTATTTCAGCTCAAACTCAGTTTGACCCACTACTGCCAACTATTTTTGTCCTATTAATTATTTCAGTCTTCTAAGTATCATAATGAGACCTCATGAATAATAAAAAAAATGTGGAATCACATATTAAACAGTTTCCCCATTGAATGTGCTCCAAGAGACCAAGATTAATTAAGACAGAATTTCCTCACTCAAAAAAACAAATAAGATTGAATTTGAATAGCTTTAATTACAGCCAATCCACAGTCCATTGACATTACAATTTCTTTTTCTTTTTAATTTTTTTTAATTAAGAAACTTAGTAGTGACTACTAAGTAATTTTTTTTTTCTTTTGAATCATTAATTCTCAATTGATCTTTCTGCTAAAGGTATACATAAAAGAATTGAAATTAATTCCATTTTCATAATTTCTCTTATAATTAATTAAGGCATCCTTTCAAAGAAATGAAATGTTTCCTCTAAAGTTCCACATAGAGAGAACTAAAAAAAAAAGTCTTTAAAGTTCCTCTAAAGTTCCATTCTCTCATAACATCTCTTTTTGAAGGTTCACATGCATAGATAATTAATTGAAAGAAAAACAAGACTAATTAAATCATGACATAATTTTGAAGTGCAGTACAATAATGAGAATATCAACTCTTTGTCACCTCATGAGATTTCTCTATCTCAGTTCAATGGCATCAGCCACTGATCATGCACTGTCTTACTATGGTTCTTCAGAGATAAGGTCGGACCCAATAATATACTTGATGTCTCTTGATATATATATATATTTTTCGATGATATATATATATGCTCAACTTCAAAACTAAGCTTTTCATCCATGCTTTCTTGGCCTAACATGAAATTAATTACATAGTGACCTTTTAGCTGCTCAACTATATATATGACTTCTCATGTTGATTTAACACTACAACTGTACATTGAAAATTTGTATAGACTTATAATTAAGTGCAAAATGTGGTCGTCAAATTGCAATTAATAAATGGTGAAACAAAAAGATCTAATGGAACTTTTTGAACACAAGTCAATATATAGGTAGCCTGTCTTACGAAACGTCACTAAAAGTTTCCTCTTTCTTGTTATACTTCAAAAACCCTAAAATTCATTCTTGTCCCCCTCTCAACCTTTTCTCTCTCTCTCTTTCTTGTATATATATGTTAGAATGGCATTTCAACATCTAATTAAGTGAAAAGCCTCATAGTTACATGCACTTTTGGGGTGACCCATACCTTCTTTCAGTTGTTGTCGGTAAAGATACCTGGACAATGAAATGACAACAAACCCATTTCTCTTTTTTAATTACTCCTTCCTTTATTTGTCAATCAAGATTACTTAATGATCATCTTAATATTTTCTTTCTGCCGCTGCTTCACCTTAAAAAGAAAAAAGAAAGATAATATATATTTCTAGTTTTTGATCAAGTGATCATATACAAACTATTGAATTTCTTTTTTTATATAATTAAGTGTCATTTGGAATTGCCACCAATTTCATAGAAACCGCTAAGCAAGATAAAGATTCTTAAAAAACTTATTATCGAAATTATTGAGATTTTCTCCGATACACCACTTTTAGAAAATATAAAATATAAAACTTTTTTTAGATTGTGATAATCGAGATATTATTGAAATCTTTTTAATAGTTAAATATGATGAACAAAGGGAATGTTTCCAGTTTTATCATGGCTTCATTCTTGTCAAATTTCTTCAATTTCTGTGAGAGACGTCTAAAATGAAAGATTCACCCAAAGATATTGAAAAGAGTATATAAAAAATAATAAAAAGTATAATAATTAAAGAGAGCTAGCTTATTATATTTATCCATAAATATAACTTCATTTTGATTTGATGAATGAAACCACACGAAGCAGCTTCAATTATTTAAATTAACCATTAATTATAAATAAACCTCAGAACAAAAAAAAATTTACATACTACATGATTTGAACATAAAATACTCAGAGAAATATAATTCACTCCTCCAATATGCATTTGAAATATCTTCCTAATAACACCTTTACAATATTGAATGTCATGTGAATTTTGGAAACGATTGCAAATATCTACCTTTTTTTTTTGCTTGTCTAAAGTTTCTCACATTTCGGATAAAATATGATTGGATACATCTTTTTTTTCTTATAATCTCCAAAAAAAATATTGCATCGATCTAGGTCTTTCTAGAATTTAATTAATTATACAGGTCAAACTTTGCTAGGAAATTAGTGATGATAATTAAGCTCATTATTGTTTAATTATGAGTAAAGTTGTAGCATGATTTTGGAGGAGAGGAGAGACGTGATAATTAACTTAATTTTTTTTGTTTTTGTTTCACTTGTTCTCTTTCTTAATTTTTTTTATATATATCTCATGCTACATCTCATCATTATTTATAGTTGACCTAAAATACTTCTAGACTCTCAATAGCTAATACAAAGTATTTACATATTTCTAAAACTGACCTTATCCTATTTACCATATGCATCTAGATATATTAGTAGAACACCTATATCTGAATATTTTTTTCAAATTTATCTTGTAATCTAAACCTAAATATTTTCATATACTTATTTATACATAGAAACTTTTAAGAGGTTTCCAAACAAATTTTTGGATATTTTGGCTAACTTTAAAAATTTTACAGATTTTTATTTCTCGACACTACCCTTATAAATTTAATTTCCTTTCTATATATCCTTCATTTTGAGTAAATACTTTGACTTTAACAAATGACATATGTGATAATGAGTGGTTGTAAAATTGTTGGCTACTTGATCTCTATACTTGACATGTGCTAGTTAATTTTCTTCTCTCCTTTCTGTGCTTCTGCTAAAATGAAATTGTACATCAATTATATGCATTGTTGTCCATATTTAAAATGAACTTGTTGTCCACATTTAAATTTATTCACAATTTTTTAATTTAATTTCTTCAAACAACTTCATGACATGTATTGTATGGATGCTTCTCTAGCTACTAGATATATTTTGTCTGATGAGTTGACAATATCATAATTCATTCATTCATTAAAAGCCATGTAAATATCGTTTTGCCACATAAAATAAATTATGAGGTGCTTTTTGTATCATATATATCTCTACTCCAATTATTGTCCTAAAAACCAGAAGAAAAAACAACAACTAATTCTGATCTCGAACGCAGTAATGAATCTTTTATGGCTTTGCAAATTTCAATTTGTTGATCTCAACAAATCCATCTACCGATTTACTATGCGGTTAGCATGCACCGCTAGAGGCTCTCGATCCCCTATCCCCTGCGCTTTGCACTTTGTAACCAGTCCCTACACTAATTTTATACAAAAATATTGATGTGAATAATATAAAATAGTTTAGGAAAAGAGAATTAGCAATGTTTTAGTATCGATATGTCCATTCCCAAATGGTTATGATTAATATAGTAGTGAACTTAACAGTGATATAAATTAAGAAATGTTGGTTTCAGTTATTGATTATGGCTTCCTACTGTGCCATGATTAGCACCTTGTTGATTAATTGTTAATTGTGTTCCAAGTACTCAGTATATATGGTGACACTAGGTGACTAACATGATGGGTTTTTAATTAATAGTAACATGCATGGAACGAAACAATATGCCAATCAATATATTATATATTATGTCCAAATCCATAATTTATTACACTGTAGGTTTCCACATTTCAAGATTTAAAGAGCCAAGGTCTTGGCATGAGAGGATCTAATTTCAATTATTGTTGAGGTATGGATTTTGATAACAAAAAGAAAAGAGATCATGATCTGTGGTACAAGGACAGATACAACATAGAGAAGTGGTGCCTTGAAAGCCCAGCATTTGAGCAGTCAGAAGTAAATGGTATCATGAGTCACTCTTCTTTTTTCATGCTATCTAACCACAACAAAAGTTGCATATCATCTCCATTTTATATACTGAGAACATGTCCCTTTAGTGGGTAGCCATGAACAGAGGACTGGTCCAGTGAATCAATTAAAGCAGAGAGAAAGACATCAATCATACAAGCAAGGATTCCTTTAATGGAAACAAATGCTCCCTTTCTCCTTCCTTGGAATAGTATTATCATGCATTTCACCTTTTATTTGGGTGCTTTGTAATTTGTCATCAAAATTTGTACCCTCACCAGCCCTTGATGAATCAGCATGCATTAATTTTGCTAATTAAGGACAGTTATTTAATCATTCGTTCAACTATGAAATAAATAATAATATATATAATTCATATCATACAGTTACTTATTTTCTTTCTAAACTAGTTCAGCTACCGGAGTACAGTATATATGCATCCATGGATTTCTATCAAATTACTTGTATCAAATGAATTTCATTTCTCGACTTTTTTTTTTTTTTTGAGACAGATTTCTCGACTTTATAATATAGTACAACACTAACTAATTATTTATGTACCAAAAACCTTTTCTTTTCTTTTTTTTTTGCTTATAATAAGCCCGTAGGCACACTTCATTGATCCAAACAAATTCTTACAACATAGGTGACTTCTTGTTAACAGCAAACATACCCCCTTCCCACTATCTAAACAGATTTAATCGCCTGCTAAACGAAAAAGGGCAAATGTAAAGCCAGTGTAGCACCACCCATTCAACCTTCCCTGCTTTGCCAGATTACCAGCTAAATCTATTTGGCATCTTGAAACATAACGGCTCTCAAAACTGCTTTGCATCTTCAATAATTTCCAAACATAAAAAACAAAAAAATAAAAGAAAAAGAAAAAAAGTAGTCTTAGCCTACCGACATTTTTATTTATATCCATTTTTTAACATATTTTATTAAAAATAATCAAGTTTTTGAGTTTTTATTAAAAATACCTAAGTCGCAGGAATTTCTTGCGACTTGAAATAAGGGCCCCAAGTCGCAGGAAATTCTTGTGACTTGCTGGGGCGGATGCAGGATTTTTGTCAAGGGGAGCAAAGATCAGATTCAAATGACTTATCGGGTTCAAATTCATTAGCTAATCGAGTACTATAAATAAAAAATTCAACAAAATAAAACCCGAATTTATCCCAATTCAAGAAATTTAAGTAAATTAAAGTTCAAGAAATATATAGTACAAACTCAAATTTATGGCCTTAAAATGTACAACTGATGCTTGCTTGGTACTGATAAATAGAATTGGAATGAAACTTGAATGATTTGCAGAATTAGAACCCCAACAAAGTTTTAATTAAGACTTATTTACAAAATTTTACAAAAATCAGCCCTTGTCTGACCGATGGATACCGGAATAACATTCACACCTGGTACCATCTCCAAAACGTCAGTAATTCAACAGGAAACTTAACATTGGTACAAGGTAGCGTTGGGATGGTAAGAACAATAATGAAATAACAAAGAGGGATGTGTGTGGTATTCAGATCATGGTTCTGAAATTTGGAATAAGAATCGGAATCGGATAGTTGACCATGGAAACGTAATTGGGTGAATCGGTCGAAATTGGATAAATTGAATCCAAAACTCATATTTTTTTAGCAGAAGCATGTTTTATACTAAATTTGTCGAATAATCCATTCCAACACTCGTAATAATTAAATTTGAATGGATAATAATCAAATTTGTAGTGTATTACTTAAAAAATAATAATATATATCTAATTTTAAATTAAATAGACTTACTATTGGATAAAACAATAAAAACTGAATTTTTTTTACAAAAGACAAATAAAAATTTAATTTTAACTTTTACATTTTCATATTTTATTTTGTATATTCGTTAATTTATTTTCATAGAAAATATTTTATTACATAAACAATTAATATTATATTTTTATTCAAGTAAAACTAATAAATAAATAAAACAAACCGTCTCTATTTAATAATAAAAAAATCATGCTATTATTAATAATAATCGGTGCTTGTTTTAGATAGTCTAAACATTCTTTTTAATAAATGCAGATTAATAACTGGCCCGCTTCTCCCTGTGTAATAACATGTCTAGATATAGTCCACAATAAGCCATGTTATATTTTCAAAATAGAACTGTACATCATATATAAACCAAGTCTATTCAATATTTTATAATGATTTAAGTTTTCTTCTTCGTTTTGAATTATGACTCCCCTCTTTCTGACTCTCCAGATTGAGATGTTGGCCGTTAGTACTTCCCAAATAATTTAGTGAAGACTTCAAGCAGCTTTGAGCTTAATGGATCTAGGAAGGGGCAATCCATTTTCTAGGGAGAGGCAAAGGTATCACTGCACCTATTTTTTTTATTAAATCTAAAAATTTGGGGGGGGGGGGGGGGGGGGCGCCCCTCCCTGAGATATACCATGTCTGCCCCTGGTGACTTGGGTATTTTATTATTATTATTTTATTTTTTTTGCACTATAAAAACTTTGTTTTTCTCTCCTTTCTCACAAATTCAGCAGAGCTCAACATTCGAAGAAAGAGAGAAGGAGATGGCGATTTCTGAGGCAATTTTCGAGTATTTTTTTCTGCAACTATTACAATTGAAATCAATTAATTAACAAAATATTTACCATTTAAGAATATAGTTTATTGGCCATGTCTATTGCTGTTTCAATACATTTTGGAGGGAAGTTCATAACTGACCAGTATGGAGTACATTACTCCAAACCTGCAGCAAATATCTATTGGGTTGAGGAAAATTTCTCATTTGATGAGTTGAAATCGCTTATTTACGAAGCGAATAGTTACAATAGGAATTATTGGGACTTAAAAATAATAAGCCGAATGGTCTAAGCAGAAAGGTATGTTAGAATCACATTGGGAGATGAAAGGGCATTGAAAGGCCTGATCACGTGGGTTGTGAGGTCTGACGATGATGGCTTCGAAGTTTTTGCTCACAAAAGCCATAGAGAACCAGAGGCTGGAAGTTCAGCTCAAAATTCGGTTGCAGAAAATAATCAACAAAATTATAAACCACACGCTCCTTTTTTCATATCAGAACTAGAAATATATTGTAATTCACCCTAACCACAATCTCCACCTTTTATCCCACCTATATCTATGTATAGGAGTCCTTCATCCTTACCTATGTCTGAACCAAATCCTCACCCCAGACCGCTACCAGTATAGGAAGATCCAACCAAGTCGAATTTTGAATTTATCAACGAAATTCCAAAGGAGACTCCGCAAATTGGGGATGAATGGGCCGAAGGAGCCTGAGACCCTGATGATGAAGAAGATGACACACAGCCTAGTTTGAGGCAAAATGAAAATATACTGTTAAGTGGCCGTTCTATGATTCATCTGTTCGTAAATTTCAATGACATATTTGATTTTCGAGAAGCAAATATTTCTTACTACTGTCATCGGATTGAATACAAGAGTGAGCTCGCTCCCGACCAATACTTCGAAAATAAAGAAAAACTGACGAAGAAGATCAGAGAGTACTATATTAGCAAGAACTATGAGATATATACGAAGAGAAGTGACACAAAGTGGATGAAAGTTAAATGCAGGACTCCGAGCTGTCATTTCGTTCTTAAGGCAAAAGCAACGGGTTATAGAGATGCATGGATGATAACTAAGCAAGACACATCTCACACATGCACGTCTGAGTACTCAATGACCGATCATGCACAACTCATGGCATCAATAATCGTAGATATCATCGAGGATAGTATTAAGAAAGACTCATGTATGAGCATCCAGAGTGTGAAAAACTGCATAAGAGTTAAGTATAACACTATAACCCTGAAGTACAACTAACTTTGGAAGGGTCGTGAGCTTGTAATAGCCCAGTAATTTAGGAGTTAGGAAGAGTCGTACAACTTCATAAAACTATTACTTATTAGAATATGTCACAAGAATCCCGACTCAAAGTTCCAATTTATGACCAGTCCGATTCAAAATAAAGATACAGGAGAGGTCATGCAAGGTGTTCAACAATTCAGGGGTGTAGCATGGACTTACGGACCATGCATCAAAGCATTTCATTACTTGAGACCAGTGATCAGTATAGATACATGCTTCCTATCTAGGCAGTATGAGGGAAGGCTTTTGATGGCTTGCGACTATGATGTCGGGAACCAAGTGTTACCTCTAGCATTTGCAATTGTGCATAAAGCAGATGAAAATAATTGAGATTTTTTCTTACACTGGCTTAGGATTAATGTAATTGGTGTTAATAAATTCGTATGTGTTATATCAGACCAACACAAGGAGATCAAAGCTACATTGAAACCTGATTATGGATAGGATGGGGAGAATTTTGTGTACATGTATTGTATGCAGCATGTTGTTGACAACTTGGTCCAGGCGTGTGGGGCTAACAAATGGTATGGAACTAGGTTAAAACAAGGAAACAGGAAGAAAAGGGCCAAGAAGGTTGAAAGAGATGTTCGAAGATTTTGTCATGGTATGTTTAATTTTGTCTAATTTATATCATTTGTGTTTAATTTATTGCATTTTGTTAAGTTTTACTTTGTTTTATTGCAGCAAAATTCGAAGTGTAATACATTTTTGAGGAGAGAGGGCGAGACCTGTCCTAATGACCCCATGGAGCCGTCAAATTATGAAAAGGTTTTCTAGACCTGTAATGGAGGATACTGATTTGGTATCATGACAACAAACTGTTTCAAGTCTCTGAACGCTGTCTTCAAGGAGAGCCAGGGATTGCCCGTGGCTGCTATTGTGTAGGAGACATTCTGCAAGTGCAATACTTGGTTTGTTCAGAGGCAACAACGAGCGACGGAGCTAGGCAATGCAACTTGGTCTTTTTCCCAACACGTACATGATATGCTTACCAAACAATGGGACAAAGCTATAGCAATGGTTGTCACCTCATACTCGCACAATGAAAGTCAGTACCAAGTTATGAGCCCAAATAAATATGTTCCAGTAGTCCAAACGTAGGACGGAACTATGAACATTATTCATAGACAGTTTCAGTATATCGTGACATGCGGGCCCAATAATACAATGGAATGTACATGCAGAGGTATCCAATTAACTAGAATTTTGTGCACTTATGTGTTAGCTGTTTGTCGCCATAATAACTGACGTGAGGACCAATTTGTTGCCCACTGGTATAGAGTGAACTACCTTCTGAGTACTTGGAATGCCTTGTTTGTTCCTTATGGCAATCCTAATGAATAGTCTACGGCCACTACTGATAAAATTCAGTTATCTAAAGATTGGATATAGCGTGGTCAGAGAAAACACATCCATCATGTAATAACCATGGATGCAATGCAAGGTAGGCAAATAGGGCACCATCATCACCGTTCCATTTCTGATTGGTGTCAGTGAGGTATGTAACATTCAACCCTGATTATATTTCATTCCAATTTTGAATAGTTTACTAACTAACATATTTGGGTTGCATAGACTCATAACGCAGCAAATGTAGCATAAAATGAGCAAGTTGTGGCAGAGGCAAGTGCCTCGCAAGGGTCACAGTGAAGCATAGCCAGAAGCCGAGCATTCTGTGAAAATGCAAATCAGATGTTTAGGGTGGCAATGGGAGAAGTACTAGCAGGAGAAGATGCGGTTGGGATGCAAGTAGAGGTACCTAGCAAAGAAGGTCAACTACAGGATGTGGCCGTGGAGGGAGGAGAACCACATCACAAGTAGGGCCATTAGGTACAGCCAATACGGTACCCAACCAGGCACAAGCAGGGCCATCAGGTATAGCTAATATCTTACCTAACCAGGCGCAAGAAGAGCCACCAAGATCATCAATGGGATCTGGTCGGTTCTTGGGAATTCGATGGAGGCATGGTAGTAGAAATTAACTTGTGAACTATTTTTATGTGTTGAGAACTTATTTAATTAGATGAAGGTTTGTGAACTATTTTTATTTGAGGTTTGTATGAACTTTACTTGTACGTGTTGAAAACCATTTTGATTAGATTAATGTTTGAGAACTTTTATTTGATAATTTTGCGTTGAGAACTATTTTGATTAGATACAAGTTTGAGAACTTAGAAATTCTATTGAAACCGTCTCCTCAAAGTTAACCCTAATTTTTTTTTGTCTTTCTGCCTGTAGAGCAATTTATAGAATGAATAATTAATTGTCAACCGAACTTTAATTTTTATTTATAATTGTACAAATGTAAAAGATCAGTGTGAACTTTTGATATAGCTAGTATCATACTGTATCTGGTGAATTACTCTGTTTATTCATGCAAGGCAACAGTAGATAAACTAGAAATTAACTTTTCAACAAAACATGGCATAAGACATCTAAAATACACAGAGAGTGGCATGTAACTGCACTTCCAAGCAGTTAGGTTTTGCACGCTCTGGGTCTTAATCTATGGAGCAGGGTTAGTAGATGTAATTTGGCTTACATCAAGTGAAGTTGTATTGCTTTATGGATTTCTACTGATTCATTTCTAACAAAGGCCACTCAGTCCCATAACCTAGATAAGCTCTTGATCTTAATCTTTGGAGCAGGGTTAGCAAATGTAATTTGGCTTTTATCAAGTGCAGTTGTATTATTTTCATGGATTTCTGCTAATTCATGTTCTGACAAAAGCCACTCAGTCCCACAACCTGGACAAGCTCTTGAGCCCTATTTGATGCATTCAAGCGTACTTATAATAAGATTAAGATGATTTTGTGTTGTCTCCTGCGACTTGGGGCCTGATAACGCCAAAACATATTGCGAAAATCACTACTTTTAGTACAAAAAATGATGGAAAAGCGTATGCCAAGTACCCATTTTCCCGAATTATTCACCGCAAATGTGTTTTTAGGCTATTTTGGCTGGTTTTGGAGAAAATTGTGAGTTTAGGCCGAAAACGAAGCAAAAATGTCATATTTAGGCCAATTCTGAAGAAGACGTCAAAATAAGACAACACGTAGAGTATGCAAACACCTCTCACGAAGTGCACAACATGCAACATGGTGAAATTCATTGAAATTCAGCTAAATACAGTGCCCTGCAGCCTCAGTTATGTCGCGTGCGGCATAATGCCTATGCCGTAGGGGCACACAGATTGAATCCGTGGACTGTCTAGTTTGGATTAAATCTCAGCCATTGGACAGCAACCTTCTAGAAGGATGAATCACCGGATGTGGCAGGCCTTGCCTCACTTTGAAGTCTAAATTTAGCGCTCCAAATATAGCATTTTATGTTATATTTGGCACCCATGATCTCCATGTTCGCCATGACTCCTCACATTTAAGATAGGCTATATAAACCCTTCTTATAATAGGAATTAGTGTGCATGTTTTAATTGTGTAAGTTCGTAGTTTAGAGCATAATATTGTGTGAAATATTTGGAGTCGTGGAGAAGAAGAGGCGCTCGAAGTCTAAGGCGGAAGAAGAACGAGTCTTCTAAGAAAGAGGTGTCTAGGTTCTGGGTTATGTCTTTATTTTATTTCTTCTTTTATTTTGTTATGACTTTGAGTGGCTAAGCTCCTCCTTTCTAAGGATGAATGTAATGAATTCTAATTGCCATTTACTATAATATTAATTTTTCTTTTATGTCTATTTGAGATTCTATTATACTTAGAATGTTATTGAAATATGTCATTGTGTACATAGTTATGTCTACAAATGGTCCAGTGTCCTCCACATACCAATAGAAGTTATAAGTCATTGTACCTTGGTGTGAGAGGGGATACAAGTAAGTACTATAAACACTTCCACTAATGAGGCTTGGCTACTGTTCAAAGTCTAGGGTTCGAACCCAGTGGACTCCCTTGACAGGACATAGATTAGATATCATCTCAAGGTTTAATTAGGAATTTATTTATTACTTGTAATGAATAGGGTTTAGGGTTATTACTTAGCGAGTAATAGGGGAATATAATTAATTATATTTGTGTGAGTGATTTAATTACATTATATCTTGTGATAATCTGAATTGTCCCCCACAAGCTGACCTTAGAGTGGGAGAACCTTTCAAATACGCATAGAACTGAACCCAAGTAATATGTGGGAAATAATAGTACCGGTATGTGGCTCTGCTCTACGGGGTGGTCTATATCGCATGCGACAGTGACAGAAGGCCGTAGGTGAGACTGTATGCGGTAGTGACAGTGCCATATACGGGTAGACATGAGTACCATAAATATTGTATTGAGTTAATTAGAAGGAATTCATCCAAATCCTTAGAGTCTCCCTAAACTTAGTTTACAGCAATTAGCATCTCCACCTATACTCGAAAAACCTAGACTAGTATTATTGTTGTTAAACTACTAAGATCTATCCCTGTGGATCGACACCAGACACTATTACATGGTAGGATTATGCGCTTGTAATCTTAGTATTAGGATAACTAAGTATATATTTTTATATACTAAAAATTTATAGTACCCATTTCGAGTCATCAGGGTCCTTATTCCAAGTTGTAGGAATTTCCAACGACTTGGGTATTTTTAATAAAAACTCAAAACCTTGGTTATTTTTAATAAAATACATTTAAAAATGTCGGCTTAGCCTAGCTTCTATGGGTGTGTTTAGATGGAGCAAGAATAGCATTAACCCTTTATTCTTTTTTTGTTTTATATGGATTAACTCACTGTTCTACTAACCCAACCAAAAGTTAAGTTAGTTACTATTCTTAATTTGAAATTAGCTCTATTCTTTGTTTCATCCAAACATATCTATAAGAAGTTAATGTGAAATTAAAATAATACCACTTCCATTAACCTATAAGCTCGGTACATTTTAATAGTTAATAATTCACAGAAAAATACATTGTATTAATTACTAAATTACATCTTTTGTGGGAGATCGATAATGCACGGGTAACCAAACATTACTGGTTTTTCTCTAGCTAGGGGTACTGTAGATAAATAAAAAAGGCTATGCCTTTTTGATGATTCAATGGGTAGGTTTAACCGTTTAAAAATGAGCACACTAAACCTACCTTTACTTAAGGAGGTTGGTTACACAATAAGACGTGCTAATTGGGACCTACCATTAACAACTCAACCTAACCTGAATCTGATGCTATTTACCGTATTATGAAAAACCAGTATAGTCGTTAGTAGATATGTTATGATATTAATTCGTACATTTAAGGTCTTTTTTATACATATAGCTAGGTTGATATACATACATACATACATACATACATACATATATATATATATATATATATAGGATCATACGAATTAATTATTTCACAGTAAAATAATTTATGACTGTTTATATGTAAAATTTGTATAGTATGAAGTTCTATATAAAATTAAATTACACTGTGGACATACTTCTTGACAGTGCTCCACCAATAATTTTGGTTATTCGATCTTATCCTTGTTAAATTGCTTTGCTCTCTTTTTTTGAGGCAAATTATGAAAGAGGTATCGAGATACGTTCTAATTTATTTATAAACGGAAGGAACAAAAAATGTCGAAAACATTAAACCGATAGCTGAAAATTTGATACGCAATCTTCTGTACTAAGATTTATGTAATTATTATTATTTTTTTAATGGACGCCATCTATTTCATTTTTACCCCAACTATCTTCTTTACTAGATACCATTTTTTTTTTCCTGGTAAATCGATCGTTTCCACTACGTGTATATACTCGAATCATATTTCAAATTTATATCTTGTATAATTTGAGAAGACGAAAACAAAGGGAGTGTATTAGTATTACAGTACTATATATATATACGTTTATATCGGTGCAACTGAAATTGAACGCAGCAGGTTATGAGTATTAATTTGTTGGAAGGGTAGTAGCAGGAGTATAGTAACCTGTCGGCAAGACAACTGTAATGGTGACCTCTCACCTACTCTTATTTACTGCTCTCTCTCTCTCTCTCTCTCCAGGGGGAAAGAGCATAAGACAGTCACTCTAGTACTTGAATTATTGGGTTCTGTATAGCGGGTCATTGCATGCACATTCTGAATACAGACATGATGAAACAAATTGAAGTTTCGTTTGCATTTCAGTAAGAAAAGAAGAAACTATATATGGTACATTAGGCAATTGTAAGAGATATCTTTTGTCTCTTGGCCTTTATTTCTTTGAGAAATCTTTCTCATTAGCAATTTTTAAAAAATATGTATCATAAAAACGGTATGATATATGCTTAATTATCCAAATATATATTATATATGACAAGTTTAGAATTGAATTGTGATGACAATTTAATGACTACCAGTGTGTGTGACAAATCAATGCTTGTGTGTATATAATGTTAGATATCAAGGAATGGAGTGGACCAGACCACTAATATGTTGCTATTAATGATTTCTCCTTTTTATACAGTGTTTTCAGACATAATAATTAGCCATATTTACCCCTTACATTGGTAAGATAATTTCCGTACCGGTTCTTTCATGATAGCACCCATGCAAAAAAAAGATAGACATTGTGAGCATAATTATTACTTTTCATATGTTAAGTTTCCTGATTTTTCTCTATGTAGGTTCTTTGTGGTCTGATGTACGGATCACTTGCATGTGGTGAATTGTAATTTGTAAGGTTGAGAGTAGTTTTTGAGTAAGAATAGGAGTCTAGGTTGAGAGTAGTTGATATGCAAATAAGAGGATCTAAATATGTTTATATATAGGGTATGTAATTGTTGGATGGTTTGCATGCATATATATATAATTTCTTCTATCTGTGTTTTGATCTGAATGGATGTATAAAATGCTCTATATGTTTGTTATTTTATCCTACAAGGTCAATAATTTGCCAATAGGAACTTTCTTACTTGATTTGTTAGCCAAATAATTAATTGATTAATTAAGAAGCAGCAAGAAAAGAACTTGCAATTTGGTTTTGACACATCTGCTATGTAAATAACATGATTCTTAGTAAAAACTACCAAATCATTGTAATAGATTATATTCCACAAATTGCTGACAAGTTCAGGTGACCAGAGGAAAAAAAAAAACAAAGGAAGAAAAAGAAATAAGAACATTTGAATCATTTTATCATAAGGGGAGTTTTAATTAAAGCTGCCTCTGGACAAGGGAACAGCCTTCCACTTGAAACAAAGCTGATCAAATCAGGACCACAGATTGCAAAATCCCACTACTGGATCGGGTACAAAAATCATGCATTAACAAATTAAATCCAAAATCCAGTCGAGATGAGATGGATTATTGGTCCTCTTTATTTAAATGTACTAGATCGATCCTGCAGATCAATATCATCACCTTATGAAAATGGTATCTGAGGATTGCTTTCTTTATTCTAAACGTGATGTTGAAGTCTTGATTAATGCCCCATTTTCAAGGCTTTCAAGGATATCTCCAGTATTTTTAACTGGAGGGGTTGGTATACACATCAGCCTACCTCGCCTCCAGACATTCCTTCGTGGCGGATCCCACTGGGTGACCGTACAGAAAAGTGGGCCCCGCAATAGGAAAATATGTGTAATGCCTTTTCATTAAAATGAAACGGAAGCGGGGTCCACAATCTGTGAAACGAACGAATCGAAGCAGCCCGGCATTGACCGGGTCCTGTTCTGTAGCCTCGGTTTTATTTTCTCAAGTAGACTTTCTCCATTATCTTCTCCAATCCCCTTCGTTTCATATCATTGGCATTGGCAACTGATATCTTACAATCCATAACAAAAAGGATGAAGGATGAAGCTTTGTGTTGCCCGGCCAAAAAGGATGACGGTTCATTTGAAATTTAAGTTTAGTCAATATGTTCATTTTAATTAATAATATGTTATATATATATAAATTTAGTCTCTCTGAATATTTTGTTACAAGTTTTTTTTTTTTTTAAATTAATGATGCTTCAAAATCTTACCTTAGTCTCCTCTAAAATTTTGCTCAAGTTATATTACTACCTATTATGCTTACTCTGGAAAGTAAAGGTAGTATTTTATTTTATGCTTGTATCTCTATTTTCAAAGTTAAAACAGTTGGTTTGAATTTCTCAACATGTTCTTCATATTAATATGTGCTTAGAGACAAAATTTTACATATTTTGAAACTTTTTACTATTCTTTTAAAATTTTTGAAAATCACAGTTTTTTATTAAATAAAATAATAATAAAAATTCAGAAAAATACTGATTATTAGAAATTATAAAAAATATATAAAATTTAGCCTTCAAGTACATTTAAATACGAAGATCATGTTGAGAAGTTTAAATTGATTATTTGAACTTTGAAAACAGAGAATGATTCGGAAAATAAAAAGTAAATTTTCAACTTGACGTGAGTGTTACACGTGTAGCAATATTCAAATTACATTCATATTGTTATACACTATGATTTAACAATATATGAATAAATATATATTATTCTTTATGTAGATCACATCTTCATGTAATTAAACGAGCTTTGTTAGACTTGAAGAGTCGGAAAAAATATTTCTTGATAGGTTTCAATTGAAGATCATTACAATTTAATTTAATTTATAGGAGAATAAATAGTGTTGTTGCGAATCCAATAGAATTAATGTTTCTTTGATGTAGAGTTCTTCATCTTGATAATGATTAACAAAAGAAGTGATCAATGAGGCACATTTTGTCAAAAAAGAAAGGAACAAAAGAAATAATTAACAAAGATCTATATAGCTTTTTAAAATTACAAGAGAATGAGATGACAATGATCGTTTGTTCTACTTATTAGATCTGTTCGAAGGGTATGTATGTTATCTTTAAAAAGTAAAAGAAAAATAATTATTTTAAGATGCAAGCATAGCTTTTTAAATTATAAGAGAATGAAATGACTGTGATATTTTGTTCTATTTATTGGCTTTGCTCTAACAGAGAGGAGAGGAGTACATCGCCAATTTAAAATAGAAAAAGACATCTCCATTAAATAGCGAATGGACGGTATATAAAATCAGAAGCACCTCAAAAAGATGATTGCTACGTCCGTATCGAGGTGACAGCGATAAGTGGGGCCTGAAATCAATAGTGGATATTGGGGCCCACAATATGTACGGAACGATGATAATGGAGCGTCAGATCTGCATCAGACGGATGGTGGGGTCCGATTGTATCCGTTTGTTGAATCATTACCTTTATTGACCTCTCGTTACAATGGTAATAAAAGTAGCTTAAGCAATCATCTTATCTTCTCCAGTTTCCGATCACTGGAAATATCCCTGCGTCTAGAATCTAGATTCGGCATCAGGACCACACAGACATATTTGCATAAATCATTTCTCTAATTTGTTCAGATCCAGTGAAGTACCTCATCGTGTGGGTTAGATCCGAACCATTATTTATAAATCGGTACTCATTTTAAAAAGATCCGTAAATTTCAATTAGGTCTGAATTCTTTACTGACTGACAATAACCTCAAGAAATGAGGTACCTGACCTCAGGTTGCAGAACCCACTTATTACATCCCTTCAGTCCTCTGGTTCTGGATTTTGAAAATCACTGTTAGTGTAACATCCTTCGGTATATAAATATAATACTTTCATATTTTAATCACAAAACCAATATAAATTTCCAATGTGTAATTCTTTCGCATTTTTAATACACAAAAAAACAAAAACTAAAAAGGACCAACAAGATATTGAATAGACACGATATCGGATATAAAAAAAAACAATAGATAAGAGGGGGAAAAGAAGGCAAGAGAGCAGTTGAGGCTTATTCGCAGGCAGGTATATTGCTGCTTGTTTTCTTCTCTTTGTAAAATAATGAGCAAAATATTTGTATCAGTTTTTCTATTACGCAAGCTGATCATTTGGTTAACTGTACGCTTAACTTTATAAGGAAGATTTTTGTTAACTACTATATAGGTCAAATGGAGATGTGCGTCACTAGGCAAGTCACAGCATAAAAGAAAGCTACGGCGCAATTTAATTGTTCGCTCAATAAACATTCCTTGACATGACGAATCCATTCACATTGCATGTAATCTTGTAACCTATCAGTCTATCACTTGAAGATAATATTGTATTATTTTAAGGAGTATTATCTTCATCATATCGTTTTCAGTCGTAATCGTAGCGTCAAGCTGATGTAGCAAATGCTTTTGTTTTTGTATGTACATCCACCTAATTTTCGAAAGAAAATATATGACGCAGTCCCAATATTTAGATACATATGAGATGCTTTTGTTCGTATCATCCATGGACCCGGCCCAAGGCCCAGTGTTGGCTTGAAGAACCCAAGGAAACAATTGAAACATTTTCAAGGCCATGGAGCGCTATCAAGTGAAGCATTAACAAATACATCAGATAATAAGACTTTTGCAAAGTTATATTTCACCCCAAAAGCAGACACATCACACATCCGAGTTGATCATATTATATAACATCAACTTGAAAAGAAAAACTCAAGCAGTTAATACTCACAGCCTGAGAGAATTCCGGTTCTATATTTAGAGGTTTTTAGTAAGGCTGAACAGGTGACCTGAACTTGGCTCCAGCATACACAGCTGCAGGACCCAGCTCCTCTTCGATCCTTAGCAACTATAAAACAAGATATATCAAAACAACAATTGAGAAAAGGACAATTAGATTCATAGGAAAAATAATAAGATTTGGGTGGGACAACAAAGAAAGTTCCATTTGTGACACTATTGAACATACAAATATCATGTATAACCCAGAGAAATATCTCATGTAACCATAAACATTGGGTATGTCAGTTTTACACTGCCAATAAACATAGAGAAGCGATCTGGAGATACCTTGGCAAAAATTGAGAAGCATGGGCTCCAAAGAAGTTTTACATATATTACAGGGGTCTGAATGACATATCTAATTTTACAGGTATCTTTGATATTTTGAGGTTCGACCAAAGTAAGTGAAATGACCCCACAAAAAGAAAATCCAAGATTAAGTGCACTGATAGACAGCAGACCAAGTTGAAACTTCAAAATATATTGGTCCCTAGATAATATATAGTACCTGATTATATTTGGCCAGGCGTTCAGATCTGCATGGAGCTCCAGTTTTGATCTGGCCCTGTTGAAGAAATAACAGTTTTACATGAATACTATTTCAAATTTACTCATACAGAGAAATAATGAGACACAGATCATTCATAGAAATAAGGAAACAAGTCAAGGAACTTACTGTTGCCAACCCAACTGAGAGATCAGCAATGAAGGTATCCTCTGTCTCACCACTACAAGTAGAATTAACAAGCAGATCAATAATATATGGTACAGAGTCCAAATACTTGCTTATGTGTGTACATATATTGAGAATTTAGTACCTCCTGTGGCTGGCCATTACACCCCAACCGGCATGCTTAGACATTTTAACAGCCTCAATACTCTCAGTCACTGACCCAATTTGATTCACCTATCAGATTGTACACAAATGTTAACCTATTGGATGACGATAAAAATAGAAGATTAAAAACACACAATTGGTTAATTGTGTACCTTTAAAAGAAGAGCATTGCAAGCCTTTTCCTTTATTGCCTTGGCAACCCTCTACATGATCAAATTAAGATTACAATGAAAACTAGGATATATTAAAAATAATATTCAGTAAAATATTTCTGGGATTTTGCATGGGCCCTTCATTTCCTATCATTTGCATAAACAGCTAGCTGGTTTTTTGGGAGGGATATTTGCAAGTAGCACATCTACTAATTAATCAGCACAAAAGCTATCCACAATGCTCACAACTTTATAAATTTAATCAAATTTGATTGCTCACTAGTTAACATGTAACTAGAAATTATTTTTTTAGCTTGATGTCACAAAAGCACCAGATTGTAAAAATTCATCCCAAATATGACTCTTCCATTGTTAGTACTTGTAAATAACCCAACTAGTTTCAGAAGAAAGTTTAAATTAGAAATTTCTAGTGCCACTTACATTTACCAAACAATATCTGGGGCATTTTCAAAAGTTAAAATTCAATGATACACCGAAGGATATGCCTATGAGAGGGAAGAATACGGACCGTTGGATTGGTAACAAGGAGATCATCTCCTACAATCTGTACTTGATCTCCAATCTCCTCAGTCAACTTAGCATAGTGTGCCCAGTCATCCTGGTCAAATGGGTCCTCTATCGACACTATTGGATAATCCATTACAAATGACTTGTAGACATTCTTCAGGCTGTCTCCTGATATCTTTTGTGATCCATCATTGTTCTATCAAAATAAGGATAAAGGCAAAATGAAATTAAAAAGAGAAGTGGAAAGAGTTAAAAGACATGTTACATTTGTTATTTGTTTAAACAGTTCACAGTAAATAATAGATATAAATATATCACTTATTCCTTTTTGTGGCTTAACTTGTTCTTGTAGAATGCGTTTACTTTAGTTACTATTAGATTCACTACTTAATCAAGCTCTTAATCTGATAGTATAATTTTTATTATCCAAACTCAATAATCACTCGCTAATCACATTTCTTTTAGTTTTTATTATCCAAACTCACTAATCACTCACTTTTACCTATTATTATCTTTGGCATGTAAGCGAACTCAATTTGTGATCCAATAAGGCACAATTTACCTCCTCTTTGAAGTTGAGATCATAGGTGTGATCCTTCTCGTTGAAGAACTCTGAAGCGGCAACATCCATTCCAATCACGACCTGCCACACGACAAGGGAATGAAATGCAAAAAGAACATTCCATCAATTAATCCGAAATGATATATTTCCTAGAGATAATTGGAAGGTAAACAAACCTTGCCAGTATACCCAGCTTTTGCAATGGCAGTCTTCAAAAGCTCAAGACCCTCTTTGTTCTCCTACAATCCATAATATATAAGAAGATAAATATCTAATAAGCTATCAAATAAGTACACGACTCTAAAAGGAGGTTTTAAAGACCTGAATATTGGGAGCAAAACCACCTTCATCTCCAACATTTGTAGCATCCTGACCATACTTCTTCTTTATCACAGCCTTTAATAGCAGAAGAACATTAAAACGTGCAAGTAAACATAGTAAAATGGAAACAAATAAAAAAATGAGTTTTAAAGAAGATGATCGTAAAAAAAAGTAACAAAGAAAGAAAATAAATTCTACGTCAAAAAGGAAAAAAATAATTTAAATTTTGACCTTCAGATGATGATACACTTCTACACCCATCTTCATTGCTTCCTTGAAGCATGAGGCACCAACGGGAAGAATCATGAATTCCTAAAAGTAGACAATTAGATAAAGAAAACCATTATTAAAGAAAACTATTGTTAATCTAAGTATATAGAAAATGTACATGAATAATTTATTGTTTGATTATTATTTACCTGCATGGCAAGCTTGTTTCCAGCATGAGACCCACCATTGATGACATTGAAAGCAGGCACAGGGAGTACCAGGTGCTTATTCCCAGCAATATTCGCAATGTGCTTCAAGAAAAAACAAAAATAAGTTGGAGCTGATTTGTTAGATATGTCAAAATTGAATATGAGAGCATATCAAGAAAGGTTCCATACCTGATAAAGGGGAATTTTTTTGACACTGGCTCCTGCCTTGCACACAGCAAGTGACACTGCCAATATTGCATTTGCACCCAGCTGAAATTTCATCTCAAAAAGAAGATTTTTTGTTTTTTTATCAAACAAGAAGAATTTAAATTTAGTTTGCTAAAATATCACAACAATAAATTATCCGAAGTAAACTGGAACAACTGGAAATTAGAGAAAAGTAAGGTACCTTTTGTTTGCACCAGCCCCACTCATTTGAAGTTCCATCAAGTTTTTGCACCATGTAATTGTCAATTTGGGTCTGCTCTGTTGGGTCCTGCCAACATCATGAAGTATGTTGAACTCCTCTACCATTTATTGTTATATAATTTAAGATGAAATGGTAACAAGATAAAATGAAGCACAAGAATAGCACGAACCTTGCCAACCAAGGCTGGTCCGATGATAGCATTCACGTTCTCCACAGCCTACATACAGAAGTTATAAAAAAAAAAACATAGATTATGGCAGAAAAGAAAGAAAACATATATCATTTGAAATAAATCACAAAACTGAATAACAAAATGAATATAAACAAAGTACCTTGAGAACACCTTTTCCCATGTAGTCAGATCCACCATCTCGCAACTCCAAAGCTTCATAAACACCTACAATTGATATGATATATCAAAGGGTATTTTTTCTTAAGCTTACAATCCATCTTTTATTAAATAAAAAAAGGAAATTTGTTGTGGTTTCAGGTACCAGTCGAGGCGCCACTTGGGACAGCTGCTCTTGCAAAGGTTCCATCAGACAAGCAAACATCCACCTACAAATATTCAACAAGATACATATATATATTTGTATCTTCTGAATGAAAAAAGTTCCACTATAGCTCCTATATATATATCTATAAATCATATATGCCATAACGTCTAAATTTCATTGTATAAAATACAGAAATTACAGTCTTAAACAACTTAATAAGAGACTAAACTCTCCAAAAACTGATTCCTCTAACAACCTAATGAAAGGATCCAGATCGATCACATGGGTGTAGCTTTCGAGTCTAAAAATTTGCTAGGACAAGGGTTTAAGTCAGGTTTAAGGTAACGATTAATATTCAAACACGAAATAACAATCAAAGAGAAAATTTACTTGTATTTCGTTCAGATAATACTAAGAGAATTCCCAGATTGAAATAATAGAGATTATCCGACAATGGAAGCAAAAATCAGTTAAAACATTGAAAAAAACAAATTACCTCAACCGTCGGATTGCCACGGCTATCGAAGATCTGCCTCGCCTTCACGCACTTGATCGTCGCCATTTCTGCTCCGAACTGAGATTTTTTTTTGGCAAAATTAGGATTTAGGATTGCTCTTGTTTCGAGAAGAGAGAATAGTGGGAAAGAAGAAGATACTAGTCTGGCTGCCTGGCAGCTTTTAGTGAGCTCAGGTTTGGCGAATATAATATTTATATATTTAATGAGAAAGCATGCGGGAGCGGGAGTTGTGGGGTCCAGCTATCAGCCAATGAATAACCGTCGGATCTGATAGGTCACGGATTTTACGGATAGGATAGGGAAAGGGCAGACATGAGATAAAGGCTTTTCTTTTGTAGTCCATAAAGTTTGGTTAAACCTGGTCTTTCATTCTTCTCGTGTATATTGGAAGCTGAATATTGTGGATCAAAAGTTCGAAACTGCCAGTTATACAAGTTAACTTATTAGTACGTTATACGCCGGGAACATTCGCAGTACTTGTCGATTGTCATTCTACAGTGCTGAGAGAATATTCCGAGGTATTTTAGTGAAATTAAAGGCCGAGAAATATTGATCTTTAAACCTGGGCTTTTGTACACTAAATCCCATGGGCTGATAATTTGAATTGTAATTTATCATCAATTTAATTCCTGGAGACCCGTAATTCGTAATGATTTAGCAAAATAAAAAGTAGTACACTAAATCCCGTTTATACAATACCAGCTTATTATATAGTTTTAGGAGACCCTTGAATGGCATATTGCCAACTCTTTTTTCGTTTTCTGTGTATCTGAAATATTGATAAAGAATACCGAAAAGAAGATCCGCTATAAGCCTATAACAATAAATCGAGGTAAAACAGAATTTTCTTTTTCTTTCACAAATTTATTTCCAATCACCATAGCTGAGACATAGTATTGATCCAAAAACTAGTTAGAAATTAGTATCTTCATGAAAAAGGTAACAAGATATATGCACCCAACAATATTTATTTATACTCAACTTGACAAAATGATCTGCTTAAATTGGCATGTATATTTTGTAGTGGAGTAAGGCTTGGGTGCTATAAATAGCATAATTCATTCATGCTACAATCTCAAAAACTTATTGTATAAACTTTAAATTTCAATTTAAATAGTTTAATAAATTGATTGTATAATAAATTTGTAGAATACTAATTTTAATTATACTTTTACTATTTTTTATGATTTATGAAAGATGACAAAAAAAAATGGTCTGAAATGTTGTCAATTTTCTTTTATTTTTAGGTCATTTTTACCACCTTTCATGAATCATAAAAAATAATAAAAATTAGCATTCTACAAGATTTTTATATAACCAATTTATTGAACTACTTAAATCGAAGTTTGAAATTTATACGATAAGTTTTTGAAACCGTAGCATGGATGACCTTATACTATTCATAGCACTCAAGCCTTACTCTTTATAGTGTATCCGATTATAATGTTTTGACCATGTCATTTTCAGTGTTTTGTGCTATTGGCTTGTTTCAGAAAAAAAAGAAAGAATCAAATTAAAAGTCCAAATGATGTAAAGGATGTGTTGCAAAAACAATTTTTAAAATGACTTGATCGAATCTTCATGTATTTTTGGTTCACATTTTTTTAGCTTATAGAAATTAAGATTTTTAAGCATATTTTCGTTTACTACTATTTAGTCAGTATGCTCAAAAGTTTTTTTTTATATATATTTTCCGTTTACTACTGTATATTTTTCTCATTGTGTATCTGCTCGCTACAAAGGCAGAGACAATTTTAGACACATGAGTCAATATATATAAAATGTCAATGATTTTTATTTTTTTAAAATATATGATGTAGTCTTAAAAATTATATAAGAAAAATATGATAACCAAATAAGTAGTTTTACATTTTGAGAAGGGGGTACATTAAACCCCATTTATCTTTAGACTTATAAACACACGAATTGGCTATGTGGTGAGTTGCAAATGCATTCAGACTTTAATACTGTTACAGTAAAAACACAAATATGGAGCTCATTGGATGAAATTATCAATAATAATAGTTAGTTTTTTACTGATACTGTTACTATTAGTTTTAGACTTTTACTGATACTGTCACCATCAAAGATTAATCAACCCAATACACGAATGATTTATAAAAGCGACGCAGAAAATCCATATAATTTTTGACCGTGAGCATTGACTATTGACTCCTTCCTGGGGAAGGAGTAGGGGTGTCAATGGTACCTTTTTAGCCATTTATCCAATCCGTATTGTATTCGATAAGGCGGGTATGGGTGAGATTTTTTTCCGTTAACTTATTGGGTATGAGTATGAGTAAGAATTTTTTTTTATTAAATAAATAAGTAAGGGTATGGATAATGACTATTTTGTACCCGTTACCCTATAGGGTAATTATAAAATCTAAATATATATTCAACTCAGTTTTCAAGCCACTTAAATGTATATTCTTGTTTTTGAATTTTTATTCTTTATAAAAAAATAATTTAATTGGAATTGATTGCACATTTTTTATTTTTTTTATTAGAAATACAATTATGTATATTTGAAATGAATGAGTTTTTGATATTTAATTTGTAAAATATAATAAAACTAATTATTATACTAGTATTATCCGTTATTCACCCGCTATCGTTTCGTTACTCGATAATATTAATGGATAAGGATAGAGTAGGATAAGATTAATTTTTAATAGTTATGGGTAAAGTTAATTTTAATTGATATATGTATAAAAATATCTCCACCCGACCCGTACCATACCCATTGACACCCCTAGAAAGGAGGCGAACAATTTGCTTTGCATTCCTAAAAAAATAGAAAAGAAATTGAAAGTTAAATCTTCTCCAGCACACATGAGAGAGTGCTTCACATATAAAAGCAACACACTAGCTCAACTAAAAACCAAATCCCTTACTAAATCAAGAAGAAGACGATGCTACTCTTTACTGTACCAGCATGGAATCCATCAGTTCTTGCCTTTTGCTTGTGCCAGATAATCGTAGCTGTTCTCTTGCTGAGTGGAAGCACTGTCAGCAGCAAGCAATGGAATATAAATTACATAGACTATGGAGTGATGAGAAGGACTGCAATAACAGAGCTTGATGATGGAATTGAAAATTGTGAAAAAGAGATGAAAGATCCTGACACATCGGATGACAATGGTGATGATGAGCTGAGAAAGAGAGCAGAGGAGTTTATTGAGAGAATGAATAGAGTGTGGAGAGCAGAACAAAAAGATGTATTATAACTAGATCATTACGGTGGATTATGATATAAATTTATTTAATTTATGGAATTCTTAAGATGGTTTTTTTTTGTAATTATCGATATTTCAGTTAGCGGGAGAAATTTGTATCCAATATGTTTTAAGATCCGTATGCGTTAAATCGGTACGAATCTTGTAGCGAATCTGTATGCAACCCGTTTTCCACTCAGTTACAATTCCCGTACCCGGATAATGTTACATTTTACGGACATAAATATCGTAGTTTAATCAGTAATCTCAACACGAGCACATCATATTAATAAATCTATCAACATAACAAAATCTCTGATTGTCTGAATTATTGGACATTCAAGTCAGATTGTTAATCAATGGTGTAATTATTAGCTCTAAAATATAGAGTGCCAAACATAAGAACTTAGTGATGCCATTATTTAACTTCAACCCAATTGTCTTAATTACAAATCACAAAATAATGATACAAAATTATATAGTTCCATAATTAAATTAAACAAATATTTATATCTGATATGTCTGTTTATTCTACAAGAGATGCATTTTAAATTAATATTCATTTTGCACTGAAATATTTCTCCTGTAGAAGGGAATATGAATGTTGATTTTTCTTTTTGAGTTGGGGCCTGTTCGGATGCCTCTAAACCTATAGGAATTAAAAGGATTTTCAGGCAGGTAGAAAAAAATTTCACTGCACCGTTCGGTTGCATATTTCTACAGAGATGGGATTGAGTTATGTTTCCATTTTTGAACCCAACTCTTCGTTATTTGGTGGGAACAAAAAAATTTGATCAGACTGCATTTTTTCTTTCCCAAATGTTATTGTTCTCTCTCTCTTTATTAGATAATATTAATCCATGGCAATGGTGACTTGTTGATATTTATTTTATTCTTTAGATAACATGATTGCTATGTGAGCATACAAAAAAGAGAAATGTTATGGTACCTCAAGTCATCATATCCAAGCGTGTCTTTCAAATAGTTTAACAGAAAAAAAATTCTAATGTTGTATAACTTTCATTTTTAGCGCTAATATCAAAACATTTAAATCTATGTTTATAATATTTTATAATGCTACTCATAAACATGTAAACCTGGTTTAGGGTTTAGGGTTTAGGGTTTAGGGTTTAACTCCTAACTACTTTTGTCTTCAAGTCAAAAATGGAAAGATTCCTTTCACTCACTTTTTTTTTATTTTTTCTCTGATCATTATAATTTATTTTTCCGATGATCCGTAATGAATTTTACAAATCTAAAAATATGAACGTTTTCTATTCGATTTTATCTTTCAAATAAGATCCATGAAGAAATACTTTTGAGTAATTTTAAAATTATTTGATTTTTTTAAAGTAAAACTTGTTAGCACTTTAAATTTTCAAGTTTTGAAATCTCAGTCTGCAACTATTAAAATTTTTAAGGCTTTATACATGAGGTTTATATGCTTTGTAAATGAAGTGTTATTATTTAGATTTATATACTTTGAAATGTGAGCCACGAGCTTTTTTGCCAGTCTCAGAGTGCTTATGATAATAGAAATTTAGAATACCAACAAAATCTTAAACCCGAGAAGCCAGAGGAGCTATCCAAAGGATGTATTTGCCCCATTCCATCATTTATGTTGTACAAAAAAAAATCTCATGATTTATCCAACTTTTAAATTGAGCATGCAAAAAAAAAAAAAAAAAAAATCATCACCCCAGATTAAGCCCTCAAACTAATGACGGGTTAGAAACCAACCCAAATTGGCCCGTCAACCTCTTATCCATACGACATCTCTAAACTCCGCTACTGTGCTGATTCTCTCAAACCAACGGTGGAACCACAAATGAGCGCGCCAGCACCTCCCTTACTCATGCTGCCTCGGTTCTCTCCTCACCTCAGGCCAACCATTCCCCATGTCAATCCTTCTTCAAAAGAGAGCACATTGCCATTTCTTCCTAACTGTGATGATCTCAACCGCATCCACCTACCCAGCCTCTTAAAATCTTGTGCACGCCACCGCCACGTGTCACTCGGCCGACAGATCCATGCTCTCTCCATAAAGCTTGGTAACTTAACTTCTGACCCGCTTGTCCAGTCATCCCTTGTTTCTTTTTACTCTTCATGTTCTCTCCACGCCCTGGCACTCCAACTGTTCGACGAATTGCCTCAACGAAACCTCTTCTCCTACACCTCTTCCATGGAGGTCTGTGTTAAGTCAGATCAGCCTGAGCGCGCGGTTTCTCTCTTCCACCAAATGCTCGTGTCAGGTATGTGTTTTTATACTGAAAGCTTACAAAATTTTACCAGACCCGAGATTTGTGCCTCACTGCATAAGCTAAACCCAGAACCTTATCCAGCTTAGATTATTTTTGAATCTGAAACCAGAGGGACTCGGTACTTGACTTTGATTTCACAGGAACAGGTATTGACCTGTGAAGACCTGCAAATGGAACATGATTACTATACAAGATACCAAAATTGACATGTCCTCGGGACATTTTAGCGGACCAATATTACATTCCATTAGAGTAACATTTGTTTTCCATTTTGTTGAGCCTCTTTATTACACAGGTTATTCTCCTGATTCCTTCTCGATTGTTACATTCCTCTCAGCATGTGCTGAAATGGGATTTTTAAATATGGGGCGTGGGGCCCATGCACTAGCTTTGAAAACCGGACTGGAGCTCACACCATTTCTTGCCACGGCTCTCATTAGTATGTACTCCAAGTGCGGCTCAATTGACTCTGCTACCTTGCTTTTTCAACAGACACCAGAAAACACCAAATCCCTACATGTTTGGAATGCTATAATATATGGTCTTGCCTCGCATGGGCATGGTATTGACGCGCTAAGACTATTCAGCAATATGATTTCAAGCGGGTCCCACCAACCAGACAGTGTAATGTTCATCGGTCTCCTTTCCGGATGTGCAAACTCTGGTTTGGTCCAGGAAGGCAAGCTTTATTTCAAATATATGACTGCAAAATTTGGAATTGAACCTACAGTAAAGCATTATGGGTGCATGGTTAATTTGTTGGGTCGTGCTGGTCTATTAGATGAAGCATTTGACTTGGTGACGCACATGCCCATGCAACCTAATTATGTTATATGGCTGTCTTTACTTAGGTCTTGTTGTGCGCATGGTAACTTACCCCTGGCAGAACAAGTGATGGCAAGAATAAGTGATAAAGAAATAGAGTCTCAAGTCAAAGATGCAAGTCCCTTTTTCATTCTGTCGGCCATGTACAGAAAAGCAGGTGTTCATGACAAATATGCATGGCTAAGGTACAGGTTGGATAGAAACCCAGAGGGTAAGAGTTGGGCGGAGATTGGTGGAAAGAGGCATGAGTTCAGTGAAGGGTTTCTTGGTTTAGATTGTACCATGCGCACTGAGATCATGGAGGTTTTAGATGAGTTGGATGTTAAATTAGGTAAGGAGAGAGAGGAGACAAATGCAGAGCACCACAGTGAGAAGATGGCGGTTGCATACGGGTTGATCAAGAGTAAGTCAGGACCGCCCATAAGGGTATTTAAAAAATTGAGGATATGCAAGGATTGCCATGATTGGATGAAGTTTGTTTCAAAGAGTTATGAAAGAGAGATAGTAATGAGAGATATTAACCGGTTCCATAGATTTGTTGGTGGGATATGTACATGTAGAGATTTCTGGTGACAATGTAGAAATATTTTCATCTAAATCAGCATGTTATTTCTCTTTACTGTACTAATTAGGCGTTATGTGTAATATTCTTTGGTGAGATTAGATGATGAGTTAATGTATATATAACTCTTTTTTCCATAACTCATTGTCACTGTGATCATCATAATCATCCGATGTAGTATGATCATTGTATTGTATTGTATTGTATTCTATTTATTAGTATATATGTGGATTCTGATCTGAACATGTTATAATTGTGGTGCCAGATATTGTGATCAATTAATGGACCTTTCTTATGGATAAATAAACATAGGATGTCTGTTGCTTGTATGATTTATAGTTTGGGAAGGATGACCAACTTATTCTGACAATTGTGACCGTCCATATTAAAATTCATCCAAATCTGAATATATTATTTCCATTTAGATATCAGCGCAATTTCAGAATCAGTTGGATCGCCTATTAAAAGGCAACCAAACCAAATTTTCAAATGGTTGAGTAATTTATGTTTGAATTAATAAGGGCAATCTAAATGAAGAAAAATATATCATAATTGTCAAGTGGAATTGTTGTCAATAACACCAAACCTTAAGAGCATTGTCAAGTGGAATTGTTTTCAAATGGTTGACTAATTTATTGTCAATAACACCAATCCTTAAGATATATAAGAAAAATATATCTAACTGGTGGTTTTATTTTATTTTTCTAAATTTAGCTAACGCTGGAACAATCAAAACGATACCGTCAATGCTATGATGGTTGGGAATACGAGCATTTAGCTGACTTAATCTTACTATGTAATGTAGTTTATGTCTTGTAGAATAGTTTGCAGAATCTAGTTTTCCTCCTACTATTTATTTGTGTAATAATTGTTTCAGTAATTCATAAGAATGCAATGGAGTTATGATGAAAGCTTTCCGAAGAATCAAGTTTGCACCAAAAGTAAATATTATAATTTTTTTTATTTGAAGTTCTTTCATCATCTTCAGAAATCTATTGGATAGTTGCAATAGTATACAATTGTAAGCTCATTTTAGTTTGCTCCAATGGGCTTCTTAAAGATTGAACATTTTGGTGCATCTCGAGTGATATTATTGGGCGGTAGGTATCTCAAATTTGGTGTTACATGTCTGATCTGTCATATCTTGTAACCCCAAACTGAAGGGGCTTACAATTTGGTAATTAACTTTTTTTACCCTTTTTGTCTCCGGTACTGGTACAACAGATTTTATTGAACCGTATCAAAATGGGCTAGTCTTGCTTAGACCAAGAACTCTAATGATCCGGCCCAGTAATTATTGTTAATAGGCCTGTTTTTATTGGGCTAGTTTTTAGTAATATTGCACAACTTGGGCCGGTTTAAAGCATGAACCAGTTCGACGGCTCAGAAGATATCTGAATGTAGATCAACAGCTTTCTATCAGACTTTTTGGTTCCTAAGAAGAAGAAGAATAAGTTCGGAAATGAAATTTGGATACAGGAAAAACAACAAGGCAGTATTTTGCTCTGCAAATCATGAACTTAAATGCTCATTTTCGACATGGATCTAGCTAACAAAACATCATCTGCATGGTTGAACTCATTCTCCCGTTGAAGTTAAGCGTACGTCAAAATGCTCGATGATGTCAGATATTTTTATTTTCTCGTTATGTTTTCGGCTTTATCCAACTCGCTCGTTGTTATTATAGAGGTAATAAACTTATGCTTGATTACGTTTCCAGAAGTTTAATTTGAATAGCAGTACTTCCTACCTAATAAATGTATAAACCCAATAAAGACGATAATGCCCCCATCCCTATCAATACCAGCATGTTTATTCGCATTATCCAGGTTGAACAATGACAAAACCAATTAATTAATGACAACATTGAACCATTTGACAAGTTGATATGCATGCATTTTCTTCCTTACAAGGAAAGAATATCCCGAAAACATTATTCGGAATTTCTAAAGATAATTTTGTTCATGCAGACATTAATGGAAATTTAACCCGAATTAGGGTGCTGATATTCACACCACAAAAAGTATTATTAACACAATAAACTTAAAATATTTTAATAAATAGACAACTTTACCCCCTTAAATTGTTTCTCAATCAAGGAATCATTTATTTCTTTTTTTAATTAACAAGTTTTTTAAATATCAACTTCTAAATTTATTATCCTTCATTCATATTTTCTTCTAATTGTATACTATACAATGAAAAGCAGAAAACAAATATTTAGCATGTTATCCAATTAAACTTTGAAATAATATGCCTCAATTGCCACGTTGTTTTTATTTTTGTGTTTTTTCTATAGATGTAATTGCTTCCTACTTTTAATTATGTTACTCAATTGATTGAAAATTATATTGACAATATTTTTTGTTAATTGTAAATTATATAATTTAATTAAATTTTAGGTAATTTTATCTTTCAATATGATCATTTCAATTAATAAAATCTACAATTTATTATATGTTAATTTAAATATAAGTTTTCTTTTTATTGATTGATAAATTGATTTTTAATAAAAGTTTTCTTTTTGTTGATTGATAAATTGATTTTTCAGCTCGTTAATTATGAGTTTTAAATTTTAATTATTGTCTTTCGTTCTTTAGGAAAGAATGCATTTTGAGAGAAATATTTTGATTTTGAAAATTAAATGAATGAAAATCATTAAAATAAAGAAAGTATTGATTGCATAATAAAAAAGACAAGTTATAACAACAATAAAAGAGGGACAAAGTTGTCTATACAAATAAAAAAATTTAAATTGTTGTGTTAATACAAAAAAATTAGTTGTGTTAAAATCAGCACCCCCGAATTAAGATCCATACATCCATCTTTACTTTTATTCCCAAACCATCTGATATTATTCCTTGGAGGAATAAATGAGGTGGCGTTATGGCCTGAGCATCCTTCAAGTCTTTGTTTATTCCATGCATTATGACACGCCTAGTTGGCTAGTTCACATGCAGGAACAATTTGTTCTACACGTCTTCTAGAAAAAAAATATTTCATCTGGAATCAACCCAAACTGGAGACATCCCCTGCTAAATAGCGAGGTTACAAAAAAAATATAGTGGAAGAACAGAAAAATATAAATATTCTGCCATCCTTAATCTATTTTAGTTATATGAAAATTAAATGGTTATCGCATAATTATATCCAAGGAAAAATTGATAAGGATATGAAGAAAATATATCCAGATATTTTGCATGAAATGTTATATGTCTAGAATTAATGTAAGTTGGAGTACTACAAATAGAGGTGATATGTAACTTGAGATGTCAACTAACAAATCAAGAAAAAAAAACAAATATATTCAAGAGGAATTTTTTGTTCTCATTTACATAGTACATCAAATTCCATCAAATAAGTCAACATAATTATCATTAAATCCACAACGCAATTACTCTTAATCTTGTTGTTAGTGTCTCAAATTTTTCCAACGGTTTGGACCTCTATTTTTAAAAAAAGAAAAGAAATACTGGTACCAGGAATTTGCTCCCTGGTTAAAGTAAAGCATGCTAATTTTAGGCCAGCTAGATAATGACAGAATAACCGCACATTGTAAGATTTCCTGACCTACAGGTACATGCCATTAATTTATTAAAGAATATTGTGTGTTGTCTCTAGAGACAAACTAGAGGGAAGAATAGTGCCTTCAATTTTTTCTCATTTCTTATGACTTGGTCATCACAAGTAAACATATGACTTAAATCAAAAGAGGCTACCGAACCCTATCTAAGCGTCATCTTCGATACATGATATTTTCTCCTCTTTTTCGTCTATATCTTCTCGAGCAGAGAGGAAGACAAAAGAGAGAAAAGAGCGAAATCGAGAATGTAGTATCATCAAAGCTAAGAATATAGAGTCTACCTCTATTTCGATTGGAGCGTGATGGTGAACAGATTTGAACATTGAAGGGCAGTGACTATTGGACGAAAATAGGTCCGGTTGTGAAAAGAAATGAAAAATAAGGTAATAGAGTGTTTAAGAGTTAAGATAAGTAAGAATAGATAATTATAATAGTTCAAATGACTTCATTAGAATAAAATAATTTAGATTTAGAAATGAAAACCATTTGACTTGTTGTAAATATATACTTTTATTAATGAAATTATTAATAGACATTTAAAGATACTAATTTAAAAAAAAAATTAATATAAGTACTTGATTGACTATTCACGATTTAGAATATAAATACAATGCATTTTGATATCTTTCAAATTTTATATTTCCTTTCTTAATCTATTTTCTTATATTAAGTATGTAGATGTTTTTATCTGCCAATGACTTTGATTAAAATATGAAATTTTGGATTGAATATCAGTCCTCCGATCAAATAGTATGTCCTTTTTTATGTATCTTTTTTTTTTTTTTTTACATGTAGATTCTTATTTATTTAGGCACGTACTTACAAAATCTACGAATCTCTAGCGCTCTCTATCTCACATAATCTACATTTCTTCCTATTTTCTCATTTTTTTCGAAAACTTTCCTAAACTCTCTTATTTAATTGTTAGATACTTGATTTTTTAATTGATCCTCATTTTTTTTTTCATTTTATAAATGTCATTTAAGAAATTATTAATTGGTCATATCTTTATTTTATTTTATTTTTATATTTTAAGAAATGTCATTTTATCAATTATTATAAGATTAAGACAATTCAAAATATCGAATCAATTTAATACCTTACGAGAAAAGTAAGTTATGGATCACTACTACAGAAAAATACTTTATCATCGATTCAAATTCCATTATGCAATTAGGTTCCGAATCGATGCATATCGCTATCAACACATATGCCATCGGGTCAAATCAATGACGTTCAGCTCCACCACTATCGGTTGAAAATAAGGGACATATGACAATAATAGTTTTTCAATCATTAAATAAGTTGTTCAATATAGAAATGCCATCGAATCTACTTTGTAATGAACTGATAGTGATCCTACATACGGTTTTTAATTTTTGACGCCATTCAATAGCAATGCCATATGTTACTATTTTGAGTTGTTGGTAATTTATGTGAATATATGTTTTTAATTATGCTTATATTAGAGTCTAGCTTCCATGTGTGTGTACCATTCAATATAGAAATGACATTGAATCTACTTTGCTAATGAACCGATGGTGATCCTACATACAGTGTTTAATTTTTGACGCCGTTCAATAGCTATGCCATCTGTTACTATTTTGAGCCGTTGGTAATTTATGTGAATATATGTTTTTAGTTAGCTTTTATTAGATTAGTCTAGCCTTCATGTGTGTGTGTAGAGAAAGAGAGAGAGATTGGCTAATATGTTTTCGGTAGCACTTTGTCCAAAGTGCTATCGATTCAAATTTTAAAAAATCAAATTCGAAACTTTTCGAACTAAGTTAGGGGTGCAAAAAAATTCGTAGTTCGATTCAAAAAAATTCAAAAAAAATTTAATTCGAAATAAATTCGATTTGAAATTAATTCAAACCAGTTCAATTCGAAATTAATTCAATTTCGAATTCAAACTTAATCAGAATCGATTCGAATAGAATCGCGAATTTATTTGGTTCGAAATTCCGAGTGTAACCTGGACCGTCCAATTAATATCTGACGAACAACATTGCGTGTTTCTCCTCTCACACTCTCTCTTATGAAAATTATTAATTTATTTGGTTCAAACTTCGAAGTCTCCGCGTGTCATTAACGCCAGAGCAAAAAAAAAAAAAAAAAAAAAAAATCTCCGCGTGTAACCTAAAGTCCTAACCCTAGCCGACTAAAAAAAAAATCTCCACTCTCCTTCGTTCTTTCTCTCCTCTCCTTCTACTAAATTTTTTCTGTACAAGATTTTAACAAACCAATCTCGGTGAAGCTCAAGTGCACACCTATAGAAGGAGAGGTGTCCAAGGATGTTCAAACTTCAGATTTTAACAAGCTCAAACACTAAAACTCAAGCTAAATTTTGTTGATTTCTTTTGAATTTTCTGAATTACGAACTGGCTTTTTAGATTTCTTTTGGATTTTCTGATTTTCTGAATTACGCTCAAGCTCAAGCTCAATTACGAACTAATTTCGAATCAAATCGAACTGGTTCGAATTATACCGAACCAAATTCGAACTGGCTTTTTAGGTTTGAAATCTATTTCAATTTCGAATTGAATTTGGTTCGAAATTATTTCGAATTCGAATTCGAACTAGGGCAGATTCGATTTGATTCGATTCGTTTGCAGCCCTAAACTAAGTAGCTCAGTAAATTGGTTATATATTGAAATTGTAGAATACCAATTTTTACTATTTTTTATAATTTATGAAAGATGACAAAAAATGACATAAAATATTATACATATACATGCATATATACATACATACATACATACATACATATAGAGAGAGACTAATATGCATTAGGTAGCATATGAGCCTATATGTATACGGTCCAAATTTGAAATTTCAAAATTCAAAAAGTCAATATGAACTGTTCATTTTGTTCTCCATATTAATATGTGCTTGGAGACCAAATTTTACATTTTGTTGGATTTTTTTACTATTTATTAAGCTACTTTGAAAATTGTTGATCCAACGGTGGTTGTTGATTTTACTATTTTGTTAAGCCACTGTTGGATCAGCAATTTTCAAAATGTCTTAATAAATAGTAAAAAAATTCAAAAAAAAATGTAAAATTTGGTCTCCAAGCACATATTAATATGGACAACAAGATGAACGGTTCAGATCGACTTTTTGGATTTTGAAATTTTAAATTTGGACCATATGCATATCGGCCCATATGCTACCGAATGCGTATTAGTCACTCTCCATACATATATACATATATTTATATATATAATTATCCGTCCATTTATATTAAATAACACTCAATATATAGTAAGTACCAACAAATAATATAAAACAAAAACGACAAACAAATATGATCCAATAGACAATTAATATAAACAGAAACAATTAATTAATTTGTATCATATTTACAGTTAACTTGCAAGTTGTATTCAAATCATACAAAAGTAGTTACAAAATTAAGGACCCTTAGATAGGAAATGCATTGTTCCCTCCAACTTGCCTTCATCATTCCCCTAGATAGGAAATACAAGAGTAGTTATAATTAACTTGCAAGTTGTATTCAAATCATACAGTAGTAGTTACAAGTTGTCTTTATCCTTTCATTCAGTCTACCTTTGTGCTTCATCAAACTCGTTCAGTACATGAGTGACCAATAGATTGATCAAATAGGAAATACATCACTGAGCCTCATCAGATGGTCCTCTCTCATTATGATCTCCTTCATTATTAGTAGCTGGAGCTTTATCTAAAATTGGACAAAATATGAGTGCATACATTATATGAATATTTTTTCTAAAATTGAAACAAAATACAAATGATTGGCTTTAATATCTTTTGGAGATACAGCCTTGATTTTTTTCTCGAATATCATGTTGAAGTTATCCATATCATGCACTGACAGATAGAAAAATTAACTAGCATTACAATTATGTTATAATTTAGATGAACATACTTTTGTTCAATGCCATACCGGGTGCCACATTCAGAGAGAAGATGTAGGTGAACATACAACAAGTAACAATGAATATTTTTCTAACATTGAAACAAAATACAAATGATTGACATTGAACATTAAATAACAAAATTTCATATCCGAGAAAACATGAATATTAAATAATAAAATTTCATATTTATTTGAGAAGACAAAACGACAACACAGTGATCTCCATCGGTTTAACCGATGGTATAGGTACTAACACTATCGATGTGAATCCTAAGCCAATGGCGTTAATGGCAACAAAAATATTAAAGAAATGGGACACAACTTTTGATAATATATATAGGCCAAAAGTACTTGAAATTTTTAGTTTATGACTTGTTAGTTCGATCTGTAATTGTGATTTAATATTCGTGCTAGCTCAGATGCAACGGTTGGATCTAAATTCAAACTGTGTTCATTGAAAAAGTTTTAACTTCTAAGATAATTGTTTAGTCAACTTGAATTTCTCTACACTCTTCGTCTTTCTCATTTACTCTTTGTGTCATTCGATCTTTCTTGTTAAACTAGGTTTCTCTGGTCTCTCTATATTCCTCTTTGTGTGATCATATCTTTGTTCCTCTCTTCTCATTAGTTCCCTTTCAACTTACGCATTCACGAGTGACTACATAAGTAATTTGTCCAATGACATACTTCACAGGATCTTAAGGGTGCTCGAGACTAAGGAGGCGGTGCGTACGACCCTGCTGGCAAAGAGGTGGAGCAACCTGTGGACCTCTTTGCCCTTCATCAACATCAATGCCAAGGATTATTTAACCCGATCTTTCTTGAGGGTGATCACTACTTTACTACACAAGGTTATAGGTGCTCATATTCTAGAGTTTCACCTCAGATGTCACCTGTGCATGGTATGCACCCATCTTGGTCGTATCATTTTTACTATATACTGCGCATGCATGCATACATCAATTGACCTCTGGCCATCAATTGATCAATCTATCTTTAAATTGATGTTGTGGGAATTAATTAAAAAGTTTCAATTGATATGAACGTATGATAACAATGAGTATTCACGATTTAGCTCAATATTCCAAACATGTGTAGGCATTGCTTTTAGACGAGTTGTCGAAAAAACACCCCAAATTTGAGAACTTGACGCTTTTCACTGTTTTCCTCTGTTCTTAATTCATATTTGAAAATACAAGTTTGGATCTTCAAGGGTTCTCCAAAGTTGACAAAGATTACAGTAGTACAACATCAGCCTTGTGTATTTTTTTTTCCAAATACATAACTTTTCTCCATTTTTAATTATTTGTTGTTCAAAGGGTATTTTTTTTAAGAAAGTTCAAAGTAAAGATCTAGTTATCAATTGGGCAATTATTTGTTGCAGTTTTGTGATCAGGATTATGAACCAGCATGGCAAAATACTATAGTTCCAGTCCCGCTGGTTGAAACATTTGACAAAAGAAATCTTGAGATAGTTGAGGTTAAATTTTGGATGTTTGATATTATTGTAAAACGAGTGATATAGTATCTCATATTTGATAAAGAGGGACTGAAAAATTGTAGGAACTATGAAATATATATGGAAACTACTGCTGGTCACAATTGTACACTAATGTTTCCAGCACTAGAAGTGGGTTTTATCGATCGGGATTGGATATATCTAAACACGTTATTTGATAGATATTCTTATTTAAGTTATTAGAAGACTTTATGGTTACACCTGTAGAACACTCTTTCAACTATAGCTAGTTTATATATGGATGTGTATTGATGTTCTAGATGTTTTGTGTATGGATGTTTTGAATGTTTTGTAATATAACATGTGAATTTATTTTATTTGAGATGTTAATTTGGTAATATTAATTAATACTACTAGGTGCATTCTTTAGATCTGACTTAATTTAAATTTCTTATGCAGTTCTTTGTTCTTTTTAATTATATATATGAACTTATGATAACAATGAGTATCCACGATTTAGCTCAATATTCTCTAGTAACCTGGTGATATTTTAATCTTAATAATTTAATTATGAATTTTTTTTGTTAAAAAATTATAACACAACAATTTTAAAAGCCAGTTAATCTTTTATTATTTAATTAGATATTATTGAGTTGGTTTTATGTATGTTATTAAATAATTATCTCATTATAATTGCAGGGTATACCTCCAAACTTAATGACACAATACATCACAATCAATTAATTGAATACATGAGAGTGTGGTTAATTAATTTATACCAATTTATTTTTCAAGTATTTATAATGTTGCCCTTTGAGAACATCACCATCGGTTCAAAAAGTAACATAGTTGGAATTGATCAATTCAAAACTGACGGTCCAATTGACATCACAGATGGTAAAGATCATCACATCCACACCATCAGTGTTATAACCCATCTAATATCACAAAGACACTCAAAACCAACGGTAGGATATTAAAAGGGGGTGGCAAAGAATGGGGGCCATCAACGTCATCGTTTGGTTAGATCGAACAGTCAGTAAAAAGTTCAAAGTATTTACAGTGCTGCCCCTAATTACATACATTATCCGTGCAGAGGCACATCCGATGATAAAAGAGCAATAATAAATATTATTTTTGTAGTAGTGTATGCGCATACAAATATTCGCATAAGTTAAAAAAAGAATCTAAATCGCATTTAGAAAGATAGGGGTTGTTCTGCTAGGCTCCTTAGAGCTCCTTAGCTTCTTAATCCACCTTAATCTTAACGAACAACTCTTCCTTATAGAAGATTAAGCATCCCTCCTTAGTGTCAAATCTTAAGGAATCCTCCCCCCTTCCTTAAGAATCAGCCCTCCTTAAGATCTCCTTAGAGCTCAAAAAGGTATTTTGTTTTACGATTCTACCCTCAGCTGAGGTGCTACTTAAGCCACTTTTTATTATTTAATTGTTTTCTATCATTTCTTCTCTCTTTTGGAACGGTTTTCTAGAAGCTCCTTAAGCCTCTTTTCATTTTCTCCCTGGCCACCGTAGCTGACTCGTCGACAATTATAATGGAAAACTCGTTCATCCGATGCTATGGATGAGTTCGTCTCAAGATGCTCTATCTATCGAGATCCCATTTACCCAGTTTTTGTGGCCTCCATAACGAACTCGCTGGTGATTGCAGTGACGAACTATACCACAGGGGCATTCGTGCCAAGAAACTCTACCTATCTTGAAGAGTAGCGTATTTTGTTTCCACATTCAGTATTGAAGAGTAGCACCAAACTCGTCGGTGTTTTCGTGGCCTCCGTAGCGGACTCGCCGGTGATTGAAAGAGGAAAGGTGCTGCTACCCATGGATATAGTGACGGAAGAGAAAAGAAAAAGAAAAGGTTGCAAGGGGCCATCAAGGGGCAAGGATTGGTGGTGATAGCGGGAGGATGAGAGAAGAAAGACATTAATGGAGAGTATGAAGTCAAGGAAAATTCTCTAATGAGCCACAATTTACAATTTTGAACTTTGTCTAATTTTTTTTTTCACTTTTGGTTGATATCTGAATACATGGAAGCAAATGATGACAATATTTTTATTTTTTTTTCACCGAATTTCATTTTTGTTTAAATTCATGTTTCTTTTCGTTTTTATATTAATTTGACTTTAAATTTGTGAACGAAATATATTGTGAAAAAACAATGAAATAATAAACATCATCAATTTATATTTTTATTACATAACAATTAAATAAGGATATATTGTTCTTTTGCCCTTGTTACATAATAAAATATATTTTCTTTGTGCATAATTCTTTTCCAATCTTAATATTTCAATTGCCGAACACTAGCTCCTTAGAAAAACATAAGGTGTTAATCCTTAACCCCTTAATCCTCCCAACCGAACAGCACCATAAAGATTAGAGGAACTTGGAGCGGCCATTTTTATTAATATTCCTAAAAAAATGAAAATTTTAAATATGCCCCTGTCTAAAATTTTTTTTTATAGATGCCCTGACCGCCTGGGTCCAGGGCGGCCCAAATAACCCCACGGAGCGCCAGACCCTGGGGTGGCCCACAAGCCAAGTGAGGTGCCACACCCTGGGGCGCTCCATAAGCCAAGTGAGGCGCCCCACTACCCATTATATCAAACCCGTGAACACCCTTCTCCCCCTCCTCTCTGCCTCTATCTAACACGAAAAAAAACCAAAAAAAAGTGGAAAAAAGAAGAAGGTAGCCTTGCCGAGCCGACCCCTCTCTGCCTTGCACCATGCTCGTCACTACCTCGCGCCTCGATTTGCTTCTCTCTCGATCAATCAAGTGAGTTATATTTTTTTGATTCGATTAAGGTTTAGGGTTTGGGTTAAATGTGATTAAATGGTGTAATGTGATTCGGTTTGGTTTGATTTGATGTTTAAGGCTAAATGTGAATAATTAGTTGAATTGATTGAATTGGTCGAATTGGTTGGATTGGATGCTTGAATTGTGGCAATGACATGCTTGAATTGGATGGTTGAATTAGATCGTTGAATTGCTTGATTGCTTGAATTGGATGCTTGAATTGCTTGAATTGGTTCAATTGCTCGAATTTAGGATTATGATTTATGGTAAAATTGCTTGAATGTCATATGATTCAATTTAGGGTTTATAGTTGTAAATTGTGAATTTTGTTAAAATTTAGGGTTTATAGTTAAAATTTACGGTTTATGTTTGTGAATTATGAATTACTTAAAAATTTAGGATTTACGGTTCAATTTAGGATTAGAATTTATGGTTCAAATAGTTGAACTGTTTAAGAATTTAGGGTTTAGGGTTTATGATTTAAAAATATGCATATTTATTTTGTGAAAATTATTTTTGTGATAGTTCATGAAAAACATGTATATACAATACAAAATAATTTGAACTAAAACTAATTATTTTGAAGTATATCAATATTTGTTTAAAGATGACATATATATTTTTTTATTGTAAGTAAATTGTATGTATATCTCTTTTTTTTAATTTTAAAATTTAGGTCTGCAAATATTTTGTGCAGTTTAAAATTTCAAAAAATTGCATGTATATCAAAATTGTGGACCATGCAAAAATAGTGATTTTCAATAAATCTAAAAAAAGTAAACCCAAAATAATTGCGAATAATTAAATTGTATGTATGTAATTTTCAATAAATTTAAAAAAAGTAAACCCAAAATTATAAGTAAATTGCATGTACATGCATTTTTTTGTTTAAAAATTAATTTTGTTTTTTATAAAGTTTATTTGTTGGTCAATTTTTATTTTAAAAAGTAAAAATTTAACAATGATTTTTATATTCGGAATTTCTAAAGATAATTTTGTTCATGCAGTCATTAATGGAAATTTAACCCGAATTAAGATCCATACATGCATCTTTACTTTTATTCCCAAACCATCTGATAATTATTCCTTGGAGGAGGAATAAATGACGTGGCGTTATGGCCCGAGCATCCTTCAAGTCTTTGTTTATTACATGCATTTGATATGACACGCCTAGTTGGCTAGTTCACATGCAGGAACAGTTTGTTCTACACGTCTCCGATTTTTTTATTTTTATCCAAAATTTAAATTAAATTTTAAAAATTAACCGATTTGACTGTGAAATTTTAAATCTAACCAAACCGGTTAACCGTTAACCGGATCCTAGGTTCAGTTAACGGTTTAGCGGACCAAGGGTTCGGTTAACGGTTAATCGGATTTGTTGGTTCGATTAACCGTTAACCGAACCCAATTTTTTTTTTTTTTTACTTTTTTTTAAAACAGAAATTTTTTTATTTTTCTATTGAAAATATACATGAAAATTTGTATTTAGATTTATCAAATTTACACCAAAAAAATTTGTAAATCAAATATGAAATTTAAAATTATAGAAAAAATTTAAATTATATATGAAATTTAAAATAATATGTATATGTATATGTATATGTGTATGTGTATGTGTATGTGTATTTTTCTATAATTTAAAATTTCATATTTGATTTACAAATTTTTTTGGTGTAAATTTGATAAATCTAAATACAAATTTTCATGTATATTTTCAATAAAAAAATTTAAAATTTTCTATTTTAAAAAAAAGTAAAAAAAATAAAAAAATTGGTAACCGTATATTATTTATGTATATGTATATGTATATGTATATTTGTATGTGTATGTGTATGTGTATTTTTTCTATAATTTTAAATTTCATATTTGATTTACAAATTTTTTTGGTGTAAATTTGATAGATCTAAATACGAATTTTCATGTATATTTTCAATAGAAAAATAAAAAAAATTAAAATTTTCTGTTTTAAAAAAGTAAAAAAAAAATTGGTAACTGTATATTATTTATGTATATGTATATGTATATGTTTATGTGTATGTGTATGTGTATTTTTCTATAATTTTAAATTTCATATTTGATTTACAAATTTTTTTGGTGTAAATTTGATAAATCTAAATACGAATTTTCATGTATATTTTCAATAGAAAAATAAAAAAATTTAAAATTTTCTGTTTTAAAAAAATGTAAAAAAAATAAAAAAATTGGTAACTGTATATTATTTATGTATATATATATATGTGTGTGTATGTGTATGTGTATTTTTCTATAATTTTAAATTTCATATTTGATTTACAATTTTTTTGGTGTAAATTTGATAAATCTAAATACGAATTTTCATGTATATTTTCAATAGAAAAATAAAAAAATTTAAAATTTTATGTTTTAAAAAAAAGTAAAAAAAAAAAAATCCGGTTCAGTTAACGGTTAACCGAACCAACGAATCCGGTTAACCGTTAACCGAACCCTTGGTCCGCTAAACCATTAACCGAACCCATACCCATGGTCCGCTAAACCGTTAACCGAACCCTTAGTCCGCTAAACCGTTAACCGAACCTAGGGTCCGGTTAACCGTTAACCGGAAATTTGGTCCGGTTAACGGTTAACCGGTTTGGATAGATTTAAAATTTCACAATCAAATTGGTTAATTTTTGAAATTTAATTTAAATTTTGGATAAAAATAAAAAAATCGGTACACGTCTTCTAGAAAAAAATTTTTGATCTGTAATCAACCCAAACTGGAGACATCCCCCGCTAAATAGCGAGGTTACAAAAAAATTATAGTGGAAGAGCAGAAAAATATAAATATTCCGCCATCCTTAATCTATTTTAGGTCTAACATTTTATTAATTTGCATCATCATATCTTCAATTAGCACTAAATTGATTTTTTTTTATTAAACTTGGAATTTAGAATCAATTAATTTTAATATTATTTATAGATATTGTTAAATATTTTTTATTAATAAATTTTTTTATAAAAAATATATCATTGTGTATAAAAATATTTGTTTATTAATATATTTTAATATGTCTCTATTGTAATTTATGGACACCATACTAGGGGTGGCAACGAACCGAATCAAACCGAACTTACCTTAAGTTTGAGTTTGGTTTGAATTAATTTCGAACCGAACGTAGTTTGATTTGTTTCGAACTGAACCCATTTCGAATCGAATTAATTGCGAACTACACATTTTTCGAATCGAACCCGAATCGAATCACGAGCTAAATTATTTTTTAGCAGCCCTAGTTATACCGGTAGTTTATACATTAATTTTTTTTCGCTGGACAAAATTCACATGGCTTCCTTTTACCAGTATGAACTATGAAATGAGTGTTTTTAAGTTGAAAAATTGTTCATGAAAAAATACATCAGAGACGGCTTTCCTGGTATGAACTATGAGAGACGATCAAAGAGAGAGGAGAGACAATCATATAGGCCGGAGAGAGGAGTGACAGCCGGAGAGACAACCAATCACCAAGAGCACGGGCTAGATTTTAGAGCTAGAGAGAGAGTGAGTTAGGGAGAGGTGGAGAGAGAACTAGGTTATTAAGATTTGAGAGCTAGGGAGTGTCGGCTAAGTTAAATTATGACTCTCTACCTTTGATTTTAATTTCATCAGGTAAATGGATGACCGGTGATTTTATGAGATTCGAACCACAAAAAAATCACGAACTTATTTCGATCGAGCCAGGCTAGATTTGAGTTTAGTTTGAATTAATTCCGAACCGAACCTGGTTTGGTTCGTTTCAATTTGAACCCATTTCGAATCGAATTAAACTCGAATCAAACCCAAATCGAATCACGAACCTCGAATTTTTTTGCTAGCCCTACACGATACTAGCATTTGCTCATTTAAGTACTCTCTACATAAACATGTTAAAATAATAATAATAACATAGCAGGCCATAAGTATTGAGGGAAGCCTCTGCGGCGCTAATCTGGTCCGTTCGTTTTGATCGGACGTATCAGATCAAAGGGGCCCAAATTTTGAAATCTAATTTGGTCCGTCCGATCAAAATGAACGAATCAGATTAAAAACTCCGCAGATAATACTCCGTAGTCCGCATTGCATTAATTCAAAAGAGCTTTCTTTTGAGTTAACGTATTTAGGCCGTTTGATTTTAAACGGAGTCAATCTAGCCGCAATCTATAATTTCGAATGTTCTTTAATATTAGTGTAAATCTAGTCCGCACGAATATCAAAGCTGACCGGCCGGTTCTTTGCTTCAACTAGACCCAACCGGATGGGAGTCCGGTTCCAGTTTTTTTTTTCTGGTTTGTGGAGCACTGCTTGTCTGCTTCCCCCATTCGCCACGGACTTCTCTTACAAAACCCACAAAACCCCATAGAGAGAGAGAGACGGCGACGGCGATGGTGCTTCTAGAAGAGCTGACGCGTTGCCAAATCAACGAATGGTACCATCTCTTCCAACCCCACACCATCCCAACTCTCTTCCTCCCTCTTTCCCCCTCTTTCCTCTCTTACCTCCAGGGCCTCTCTCTCTCTGACAACGGGTCCCACTCCCCTGCTCCTTTTCTCCTTCCTCGCTCCATCTCTAATTCTGCTTCCAGTTCCTCTTTCCATAAATTCCCTTCTCATTCCACTGTTGCGGACCCGGACTCCAATTTCAACTCCGATTCCGATTCCGATTCTGGTTTTGAGATCGAGGGGCCGGTGTTTCCTGAATTGGAATTGGAGGTCGAGAAATCAATTGCAGCTCTAGGTGGAGGTGTGGTGCCCAAATTGAACTGGAGCGCCCCTAAGGATGCCACGTGGATGTCTCCCTTTGGTTCTCTAAAGTGTGCGTCTTTCTCTGAAATTTGTTTGCTGCTTCATTCCTCTGATTGTATTATACATGATTTGACCGAGGCGCTTCCATCTTGCCAAGACTATTCAAATCAGAAGCAAATTGAAACTGAATTCCAATTCATCCTGGCTTTGAGAAAGTGGGTCCCAGATATCAGACCTGAATACGAATTCCGGTGCTTTGTTCGAGATAAGAATCTGGTAGGGATCTCTCAGCGTGAAGTGACAGCCTTTTACTCTTCTCTTCTGACCCAAAAGGACCAAATTGTTGATTCAATCTCGGATTTCTTTGATCAAATAGTAAAACTTGTTTTCGGTTCTAGAGATTACACCTTTGATGTATATTTAACCCAGAAAAAGAAGAAGGTGATTCTGGTTGATTTTAACCCTTGGGGGGGTTTCACCTTACCTCTGTTGTTTGAATGGGACGAATTAGAGCAAGAGAGAGAAGAGGTGGAGCTGAGGTTAGTGGAGGCTTCTTCAGGGGTAAGGCCAGGGATTAAAACAGCGGTGCCGTATGATTATTTGGATATGAGTGAAGGAAGTGGATGGGACGAGTTTTTCAGGAAGGCTGAACTGGAGATTAGAAGCCAAATGGTAACTGGGGAGGATTGACAGGTAAACACTCTTAACTGATTTCTTCAGGTTGTATTCTATAGTTATTTCAGTACCAGTCAGTTCATATTGGTAATGAACTAGGGTAGAGGATAGTATCAGTTTGGTCTATTAATATTTGTATTCCTTGTACATTCTGATTAATAAATGTTGTATACTTGTATCTTTAAGATCTCTAATATTTCAAGTTCATGGTAAATTTCTGGTACTCTCAGTTTTGGTCGGTACATCGAATACCATTCATTAAAGTATTTTTCTTTTATAAAAGAAGGATTTGTATTTTCTCTAGTAGGATTTCCACTATTTTTCACCAGGTTGGATAGGGACCTAATGAAATAAATTTTAAATGTTCAGAGGATGACCATTGCTCTAATTCACATTAATTTGATAGTCTTGCTCTCAATGCATTGAGATCACTAGAAGTTGGTTCTACAAAAATGTTTATCCATCTGCATGCCGTACTAGTCAGGTTCAGTACCAGTACATAACAAGCAGTTGTTACTCTCTGTACAGTCATTTCTCAAGGAAAACTCTCCCTGTATAATTTTGTAAGAAGAGGGTTCAAGTGCCTTCACTTACGGTATCTTCATTATGCTTCCATTTGTAGACTCTAATAATTCAAAATTTGAATCTCAATTCTCAAATGTAAAAATATAACTGTTAGATATTATCTATATCATTTTATATATACATATGTAAAGTCATACGATATGTCGACTTTATTTAGATTGGCATCAAGAGTTTGAAAAAATACATTGATGTGGGGGTGATTTCTAGAGGTTTTACATTTAACTTATTGATTTATATATAAATTAAACCAAAAAGTGATCGTGCAAAGATAATAATATATATTACATTTGAGTAAAGCTAATATACACTTGAGTGTACCAATGAACCCATACACTTAACCCTAGAACCGTACGATTCGCTTTGAGATTCGTGTATCACGACTTTTAAAGAAGCTACACGACTTTTAAAGAATCTACACAAATCTCAAAGCTAATCGTACGGTTCTAGGGTTAAGTGTATGGGTTCATTGGTACACTTAAGTGTATATTAGCTTTACTCATTACATTTAATGGTTTTATTTTAACATTTGAGTTTCAGAAAAATATTTAGAAAAATAAAAAATAGAGGTATTTGAACCGTCATCATTTGGGTATTCAGAACCAATTTTTTATCTATTAGTTATTTTATTACACAGTCGCTGATATCTCAAGGTCCAATGTGGTGTTACACATATATTGTGTATACATACAAAATTAGGCTGACAATTTGAAGTTGCAATCTTTTCAGCTCTTAATGTAATATGGACCGATAATTTTTTTTGTTAATTATTGTGCCTTCAGAGATTTTGTTTAATTCTGTGTTTGATTTCTATGCTTGTAAAAGTTTTCTTGTATATTTTTCTACGTTATTGTATCTTTGTTTAGGGACGCAATTTTTTTGCAAATATTATTATATGTAAGAGATATGCTTTCTTTCTTTTTTTTGTAGTCATAAATATTAGTGAAGGAGCAGAGATGCATATTTGGAGTAAAGCTAAGCTTGCTTACTGTAAATTTAACATATTAGTCCCTGAATCAATTTAATAATAATTTTGAAAAAATAAATTATATTTCAACAAAAAAATGTTTAGCACCAGGTTGAGTAGGACTCCTCTCTCTTTTATTTGTTTTAATGAACATGACCAAGACATGATATGCAAAATTGCTTTACGACCATTATAACACTGACATAGTAGGGACAAAATTTTGTAGTCACTTTTTACCAAGGACTTGCTTTGAATAGCCTCATCAGATCTTTTTTTCTTTTCTTTTTTTCTCTTTTCTGGAATGCTCCAATTAACTATTTTAGTTATTTTCTTATTTCTGTAGCTTATCATGTTTTAGGAGGAGGAAGAGAATGGCTGATGTAAGAAAACAGGAGAGAGAGAGAGAGAGATCTGAAAAGCTTTTAAAGGTCAGACAGTTAAAAACAGTTTCAAACCGCTTTAGAAGGTGGGATTGGGAGAAAAGTGGAGGAATGAAATTGGAGGAAAGAAACCTTTTTTTCTCAAAAAACACCTCCTATGCACCTACAAGGCATAAATGTACATGATCCTTGGTATCTCTGTAATTGCTTTTCACCAAAATATCCTCAACAATCTCAACTAAAATGGTGATCTAAGTATCTACGAGATGCCGACAAGAAATAAGAAAGGGGCTCAATTGCTAAAACAATTTGTGTTGTTGTATCAAATAAAGTTGTCATGTTTTGTAGGCGTTAGGGGTGTACATCAAATTACTCCTGTTCCAAACTTTTTTACCAAAATTCTGTGTGTCGTAATAATCTAATAATGAAACGGTGCAAGGAACACTCTTTGGACTTTTGCTAATATTCTTCACCTGGAGATCACAAGATCGTATTCTTTTGAGATAATTGAAAATTCAATTTATTTAGAGCCGGATCATATTCAGTTCGGTATTTATTAACGATATTAATTGTTGCTTTGAGATTCTGCAGTAAAGATTTAAGCCATCCGAATTTTCCACGGATCAACTCAAATTCGAAATATGTTAGGTAGAGAAGAAGATTAGTTATGACATGATCAATCACGTCATGGAATGTCACGGCATGTATGTCGATTACGTGACTCATGTGTCGCTTGACATGACGTGAATTTTAGAGATCACTTCATTAAGTACATGTCATGATGTGATGTGACAAACATGCTGTGATTTTCAACTTTAAATAAAGAAGAGTGAGACTGGTACTTTACAATGTGTACATAGGTCCGTAGTAGGGATTCATATTTTTAATTTTAGATTTCAAATAATTGATTAAAAGTGTACTTGATGACCAAATTTATCATTTTTAGAATTTTTTATTATTTGTTTAGATAGAAAAAAAATTACCTGATATAAAGATTTTAGACCATCAGAAAGTTCTACCAATAAAAAAGAAACATTATTTTAAATATAAAATTTGGTGTACATATAGAGATTACGTTAAACAGTTAGAATTGACTTAGATATAGAGATTACGTTAAACAGTTAGAATTGACTTTTTAAAATTTGAAAGTAGAAATATAAATTCATGGTAACTGATATGATCTTTTAAATATATTTCAAACAGATTCGAATTATTATCTTCTATTATCTATGCCGCATCGATTAGGAATATACATAGATATGGATGTACGAACATGCAAGTATTTGACACCGTATGAATACAATAAAATAAGTAAGTTCTGATAATCATTCTTTAATTTCATGACTAAGCAGAGAATACAAATTTTGAAATTCAATTAGAGAATTTTTTATGATTATAAAGATTAAAAAGTTTATCCCAATCTTTATCCAAAAAATAAAACGACAAGTTTTAAAATTTATGGATTACAATATGTTTTAAGAAATAATGTGCTTAACAAGTAAACATGTAAGAATATACAATCCACCTAAAATTTAATTGCTTCCAATGTGCTTCTTAACAAATAGAACAACTTTAGATGCCCAAATTTGGTAATTAACTTTTATTTTGTTTTTCCTTTTTTTTCCGATACAACAGATTTTATTGGATCGTGTCAAAATGGGGTTGTCTTGCTTGGCCCAAGAACTGTAATGATAAGGCCCAGTAATTATCGTAATAGGTCTTCTTTTATTGGGCCGTGTTAGTGATCTCACACACTTGGGCTGTGTTTGAGCTTGAACAATTTCAACGCCTCAGAAAATCAACAGTATATATCTGAGCCGTTGATCTTCATCAAGATTGGCATTTCCATAAATCTGAATGCAGATCAACAGCTTGCATAGTGTATCAGACATTCAGACCTTTTGATTACCTAAGAAGAAGATTTCAGTAAGGATATGAAATTTGGATACAGGAGAAACAGCAAGGTGGTATTTTGCTCTGCAAATGCATCGACTTAAATGCTCATTTTCGACCTGGATTTAAATAAAAACATCTGCACGGTCGAACTTGTTCTTCCATTGAATTTAAGCGTATGTCAAACTGCACGGTGATGTTAGACATTCTTATTTTCTCATTATGTTTTCGGCTTCGTCGAGACAGTAAACTTAATTTTTATTAATTGTCTTTATCCAACTCGCTCGTTGTTATTGTTGAGGTAATAACACTAGTTTTATTGCATTTCCAGAATTTTAATATTAATAACAGTGCTTCCTTCCTATAAACCCAATAAAGACGATAATGTTCATTTAGGTAAATATTTTAAGAGAGCAGTTTTGGCTTCATGCAACACACAAACTGCAAATTAAAATAGCTCTGTATAAGATTCATGCGTTGCATGAAGGCAAACTTACTTTGTTAAAATATTTGCTTGTTTATTCGATTGATGCAGGTTTAACAATGAAAGAATATCCAGATAACATTATTCGGAATTTTTTGGGGATGATTTTGTTCTTGCAATCATTAATGGAAATTCAATAAGAATTAAGATCCAATACATCTTTACCTTTTATTCCCAAACCTCTGATATTATTCCTTGGAGAAGGAATAAATAAGGTGACTGTTACTGTCCCAAGCATCCTCCAAGTCGTTGTTTATTCCACGCATTTGATATGATACGCCTAGTTGGCTAGTTCACATGCAAGAACGAACAGTTTGTTCTACACGTCTTCTAGAAAAAAATATTTCATCTGTAATTGACTCAAAATGGAGTCATCCCCCACTCAGTGGCGAGGTAAAAAAAGAATAAGTTTCCTCAAAAAAAAAAAGGTTTTGTAGTGGAATAAAGATATTTAAAAGATGAGTTCATAAAGAGGTGATACAATTTCTAGATGGGTGCTACGTCTGCTACTTGCCTAAAAAGGGTGATGAGTTGGAAGAACAAAAATATCCTGCAACAAAATACTCTCGAATCAGAACCTTAATCAGACAGGTAAAAAGTTAAAATTTACATATGATCAATTTGTCCTCTAATTTTCTCTTGAAAACCAGGTAAAATTTAGTACTGACGATGATGATCAGAGACTAAACTGAATATTTTAGAAAAATTAACAATTTAACAAGATACGTTTTTTTCTCTCCTATGTACCTACAAGACATATACAATCAACGCACAAATTTTTTTTTCTTAGATAATAGTGGAGTACTTCACCAATTTCATAAATCGAAATCATACATTATTAAACAAGTACTAGTAACAGTGGTACCAGTCCTGACTCATAACAACTAACTACACAAGTATGTATTTAAACTAACCCTACAATATAACAAAGTATATATCCAAAGATCAAGAGACAAAAACAATATCAAACCAATATCAAACACTAATACAAGAAACTGCAGCTATACTAAAGAAAATCGCTGCACCTCTGTATTAAATATCACTGTCTTTCCTTGTATCGGATCCATTTATAAGGAGAGGAACCCTGTTAGGGGTGTCAATGGCACCCGTTTACCCGTTTACCCGACCCGTATCGTATCCGAAAACACGGGTAAGGGTAAGATTTTTATTCCGTTAGCTAATCGGGTACGGGTAAGGGTAATGATTTTTTTTCGTTATCTTACCCGTTTAAATATAAGATAATTTAAAAAAAATTACATATATAAATATATATTTGTATGAAGATAATACATAATACAATAAAATTTTTGTATTTTATTAAATTTTCATAATACAAATTAGTTGTATTCATTATTATTTTTTTTTATTTTAAAAATTATTTTATCGAAAACACAAATTGAAATGTTAATGACATTTTTTTATCCGTTTACCTGACCCGTACCGTATTCGAAAATACGGATAAGGGTAAAGATTTTTTTTCGTTATCATAACGGATACGGGTATGAAAATGCCTCCACCCGATCCGTATCGTACCCGTTGACACCCCTAAACCCTGTGCTTATGCACTATCCCATTCATAGCTGCTTCCTGTGCAATCAACGAACATGATCCTCGGTACCTCTGTAATTTGCTTTTCACCAAAAATATCCTCAACTAAAAAAGTGACCAGGTATGTACGAGATGCGACAGGAAATTAATAACAAAGGGGCTCAAATGCTCAATTGCCAAAACAATGTGTTGTTCTGTTTATGAAATAAAGTTGTCATGATGTTTTGTAGGGGTTAGGGGCATACATCAAATTACTCCGATTCCAAACTTGGCCTAAATTCTCTCTGTCGTAAGAATCTAACAATGAAATGGTGCAAGTATCCATCTTTCGACTTTGGTTAATATTCTTCACATGGAGATCACTCCAGTATACTTGCAAGTTGCAAGAGGATGGTCAAGTCTTTCACCTTTAAATATTTATAAATAATATTTTAATCAGATTTCAAACCGATTCAAATCATTATCTCCGTATATCTATGAGGCACAAATTAAAACCCGTGCATTGCAACGACAATATATTATGAAATTAAATAAAATGTAAAGATATCTTTTTATTTGAAATTTACATCAAATTAAGAAAATATATATTTAAATAAAATAAAAGACACAAATACAAAAAGAAATTTAAATAATAAATAACAACAAAAGAAACAATAACAAATGAAAAAAAAAGATCAAATATAATATGAAAAAAATTCTCGAAGTATCATTGTGATTTAATATCTAATTTTATCCGAATTTTTATAAATATCCAAATCAAATAACAAATTACGGAATCTATCATGTTTTGCAATGAAATTCAAAAACTAGTCTATCCAGTTAACCATTAACCGGAATAGACCATTCTTTCCAGTTCTCCAATTCCCGGAAATAAAGTGTTTGGTTAATGGTGTATCGGCAGTAGGATATATGGATCTCAGGTTAATGGTTAACCGAATTTGTGGATTTTGTTTTTTTGTTTTCTTTTTTTTTAAATAGAAATTTCAAATTTTTTAATTTTTGTATTAAAATATTAGAAATGTTGAATATATTTCTTCGAAAATAGATGGAATACAATATAATTTGATTTATTAGAAAGACTGCAACAAATAACCCGGATCAATATTTTTCAAGTCGGATTTTTCACGGCTGTAAGAAAAATTAATATATTTCTTTATGTGCTATTGGAAAAAAATAAAAATAATTAGATTATGAGTTATTGATCCAGGTTCAAAAGTCGCTTCTAGATAATCTAAAAAATATTGTGACCTTTCTAGTACATTTAATTTATAAAAAGTTATATCTATTTTAAGAATTCTTTTTAAAAAAACAATCATTAAATAAATTAAAGTTTTTATTTTTTTTCAAAAATAGATACAACTTTTTATAAATTAAATGTACTAGAAGGATCACAATATTTTCTGGATTACTTAGAAGTGACTTTTGAACCGGGATCAATAACTCAGAATCTAATTATTTTTAATTTTTTCCAATAGCACATAAAGAAATATATTAATTTTTCTTATAGCCACGAAAAATCCGGCCTGAAAAATATTAATCCGGGCTATTTGTTGCAGTTTTTTTAATAAATCAAATTATATTGTATTCCATCTATTTTCAAAAAAACATATTCAACATTTCTAATATTTTAATACAAAAAATTAAAAAAATTTGTTTAAAAAAAAAGAAAAAAAAATCCACAAATTCGGTTAACCATTAACCTGACATATATATATCCTACTTCTGGTACACCATTAACCAAACACCTTATTTCCAGTTAACAATTAACCGGTCTTATTCTCAATTTTCGAAAATTGGAGAACCAGAAAGAATGGCCTATTCCGGTTAATGGTTAACTCGATAGGCTAGTTTTTGAATTCCATTGCAAAATATGGTAGATTTCGTAATTTGTTATTTGATTCGGATATTTATAAAAATTTCGGTAATTTTATCTACAAGCAAGACATGTCATTAAAAGATTCAGAAGAAAAATGATATGTAAAGAAACAAAATTGAAAAATATATGATTAAATGATTCAAATAAAGATTTTCTCCACATATATATTATTGATGGAAATTTCTCTACACGAAAGTTCTAGATATTTTTCATTTTCTCTCCAAATCAGAAAGATATGATTGTTTCCATCAGCACAAAATATTATATATATATATATATATAAATATCAACACAAGATCTGTTATTCATCTATTCACAAAGATATAATTGTTTTCATTTTATTTGTCAAAATTATAGAGGAAGAGGAGAAATGAATCAGAGGAAACGAAAAATTAAGAAAATAATTTAATTGCAGGAATCGAAGATAACCATAAGAAGAAATAAAGAAATAGATAACTCGGGATTCATTCAATTTTAATTGTGACAAACCATGTAGCATTTTGTGTGGTGAGTGTGTTTTTAACTAACTTTAGACTTTTACACGTAAAATAGATGTATTTAATCAAAATAAGACATATTATGTGATTGAGAGCTAATATTCAATTCGAAAAGTTAATCTTTCAATTTCAGCTGTTGGCGGATCAGGACAACTATGTGCATTATATAAGAATGAGATACATACATGTATTTGACACGATATATAGTAGCATAGATATGGATGTACGAATATGCTAAGTATTTGATCCGGTATGAATACAATAAAGGGAGAATTTCATGTATCCCCTTACAAGGTCTTGAAATTATATATTCCCCGTCTAAAATTTTTATTTTTATTTTTTATTTTGTAGTAGTTACCAAAGTTCGTGAGGAGGAATCGAACTCTCAACCTTTGAATATAACAACTCTATAACATTTTTCTAGCCAATTGTGCTACCTCCCCTTTCTCAAAAATTCTTAATACCATATTTATCCTTTTAAAGTTCAAAATTCAAAAACTCACAAATGTACTCCATTTATTGATTTTCCAATAATACTCATTTTGAATTTATAAATTACCCATTTTACTCTTTCTACCTCTCTCTCTCTCTTCGTTTCGTAGAAAATCCCAAAAATCCCAAGCTTCTTTCAATCCGAAGGAAAATCATTAAACTTGAATAAAATAAACTAGTTTTTTTTAGTAGTTCGCAGTGGCTGCCAGCTTGAGAAAATTCAAGATCCAGTGGTTTCCTGTGATGTTTTGTCGTTTCTGCAAACTTGAATAAACATCGATTCAATAGGCTTATCGTTTCTTTTGTCGTTCCCTGTAATGTTTTATTCTTCAATTCAAGATCCTGTGGTTCAGTACCAATAAACAGGAATTTTAGTATCAGTGGTTGCTGGTACTTGTAATCAGTAATTAACCAATCATATTCATTTTATTTACTGTAAATATTCAATAGAATTAATCACTGAATTGGTATGCTTGCTTATATGTATGAAAAATGAGGATCCTACCCACATTTGATTTCATAAATTGGATCTGTTACAAGGGTTTGTAACTAGTTGTGTTGATTTGGATTACATTGGGGACAACTGAAACTAAATTTTAGTTGAATTGTATCATATTTAAATGAGCTAACTTGAAGACAATTAAGCTTTTTAAACAATATTGATTTAGAATAAGAATAATTGAAGTAATCTTGAGGTTTATCTGGTACAATTTAAGGTCTTTTAGGCTAATTAGGTCGGTTTAAGTTGAGAAAAATGTAAGTTCAATAAGCCTTATTAATTTGGCTTTTTGAAGAACAATTGAACCTTAATTAGATTAAAAGAACTCTACTTCTTTTAATTAATTTCATTTCATTTTATCATTAATTGGATCATTAATTGATTTTATTAAATGGGCCAGCTACATTAATTTGATTTCATTAATTGGATCATTCTTTCTCTGCGTAATTGTCAGAGATTGTCGTACCAGTGGTACGTATACTCGGCAGCAACAAATGTGCCAGTCTATGGGAAAATTTATTGCCCTCACAGAGGGGAATTCGTACCCTCTGAGATATCTCAAACTTTGCGTGACTTTATGGAAAATCTCAACCGTTTAAATACACTCTGCACGAATCTCAAAGCAAACATAATACTGACCCCTACATCACCCCCGAATAGGCACCGGACACGTCGGTCACGCAAAAGTTGAGATATCTCAGAGGATACGCACTCCACAGAGGGTATGCTTTATTTTTCATGCATGGAAAGAATCTGTTTCATAAAAGAAATAAGAAAAAAGGAAAAATATCGCAAAAGATTCTAGTTAGTAGGACTGTACGAGCAAATGATTTGTTATCCAGATCTGCCTAATTAGAATATTTGCTGCATACTTGGATAATATATTTTTGTTGCACACTGTATTACCCTTCTAATTTAAGGTTAATTAAATTGTAAAATGTGCAATTTGGTTTAAATTGCTAAATGTTAAGGCAAGGCTTACAGCCTTATTTTATACCTTGATCTGGAAATTTGGTTTCCTTCCGTAGAATAGTTTATTTTGGGTTGATTTTATCAAGAGCAGGGTTCAAATGCTCCAACATTTCATGCTCCAAAAATAATCCAAAATCTGAACTGCACGATCTGTGTGAAGGCCTATGCGGATCAAAAGCTTTGTTCAGCAAAAGAAAAATATAATCTACATTCTTCTGTCGCCTCCAGTTGCAATTAATATCTCTCCGTTGGCCCCCCTCTTGACCCGGCAACCTCCTTCCATCCTCTCACTACCGTTATTTCACTCTTTCTCTCCCCTCGATCATCTCATTCTTTTGAGATGTTGCTCTCATAACTTATTAATCTATATAGTACAAATTGTGGTAAAATCCAAACTAAGTATCAACAATCAAATACATGTAGAGGTGCAGAGATTGGAGTATCTTGACGGACTTACTACTTGCAAGAGGGATCACCAAACTAAAAATCCTTCATTTGCAAAATTAAAACCGATTTGCTTCCAAAAACTTCATTTGCACAAAAAATCAAATGCTTCTTTCGTGCATTTGTTTGATCAACATAAATTTTAAAAAAAATTAACATTAACTTAAGAAAATCAATTACGTCAGATGGCTGAGAGGACGGTTCGCCGGAGCTTGGAGCCATGGTTGGTGGTGAAGCTTGGGCTAATTCGCTGATGGGCTAGGCAAAAGGAGTCACCCCTGTTCTCTTTCTTTGTCGCAGGAAGGAGAAAAGGAAAGCGGGAAGAAGATCAAAGGTCTTGAGAAGAAGAAAGGGCATCAATTTTTAGAATTATTGGAGACAGGGACGCACGATTGAGCCATGGCAACAATTTTTTGGATTACTGGAGAGAAGGCTAATATCAGATACTGGAGATGATTGAAAGAAGCTAATGCGTGTCATTTTGGAAATGAAACGTCGCAACCAGATGGCATCTGAACCTTTAATCTCAAATGGGACGTGCGATTTAGATATTGGATTATTTTTGGAGCACAAAATGTTGGAGCATTTGAACCCTACTCTTTTATCAAATCAGAATAGGAAAAATTTCAATACAAGGGATATAGTTGCCCTCTTTTCAAAGGCATGTAATGTGATTATGTACTATTACTGTATGTGACATTTTCTGATTAATGGTGAGAAGACTTGTCAATGTGTAAGGATATTAAAAAAGAGGGAATTTCACATATCCCCCTCAAAAACTTCAATATTACGTATTTTTCCTTCAAAAGTTGGTAAAAATGAGAACCTAACAGTAAAACTGATTGTAATATGAGAAAAAATATGCAAGCCTATTTAAAACAGTATATAATATGAGAACCTAATAGTAAAACTGAGATAAAGAGAAGAATGATATCAAATGTTCATCTTTGTATTTCTATCTCTGTTTGTAACTTGCAGCTTGTATTTATAGAGAAGTCTAATCTCTATTCTAAACCTGACTACATCTTTTTTATGCCTAACAAAATTGTAACACATCTCTCTAATTGTAATAGTTTAACAACTGTACTCTAACCGTAACAGCTTAACGACTTCGTCTCTATTTGTAATTAATGTCTTCAGCCTTCATTGGAGACTCTCCGGTTTCATCTCTATTGGAGACGTCCATTGTTCTCGTATTAATTAGAACCCTACAAACTGTACGTGATATTGTTTAATAAATTTTAAGTGTTAAATTTAATTATTTTATTTTATTTTATAAATACGTGAATTTCTATTATTTTAAAGGATAAATATGTTATTACAAAAGAAAATACCTAATATTGAACTTTTTTGAGGGAATACACGAAAAATTCCCCCTACAATAAAATGATAAGTTTTGATAATCATTATTATTTCATGACTAAGTGGAGAATACTATTTAAAATTTCAATTAGAGATGTTTTATGAATTAATAAAGATAAAAAGTTTATCTCCATCTTTATCCAAAATATAAAATAATTAACAAGATTCAAAATATATATATGGATCACAATATGTTTTAAGAAATAATATATATTAAGTGGTAAACATGTAAGAATATACAATCGACCTACATACATGTATATATCAATATACAAATTAAAAAGATGAAATATAAACATCATAGATTATGGTCATCTCCTCTCTGCTGTTTTAAATCAACGTTCTCTCTCCATAACAACTAGTTGCTAAATAAGGTGTCCAAATCGGAATATGGCATGTTGCTTCTTTCAGTAACCAAATTTCCTTAATTGGGATCATAATACCATTCTGATTTGGTATATAATTACATCAATTATTATTTCTAACATGCAACAACCGAGTAGTGGAATTGTATTTTCTTCTTATTTTTTTTAGAATTAGTGATTAAAAGTTAAACCATCCAACACATTTTAACATTTTAAAAAAATAACTGGATTCAAACAAGTGCCTTCTTACGTAAAAAACATTGTCTTTTATTACTAGATCAAACATTGGTTTTTGAAATCGGGTACACATTATGACAGAGTTGTTTTTTGCAGGAGAAATATCATATGCATGGCTATTTTGAGCTCTATTGCAGTACTTTGTTTGAATCAAAAACAATCTTGTCAAAATGTGTACCCCTCGAAATCTTATTCTTAAAAGTCATCTTTTAAATTACTTCACTGTAAATTTACAGTAACTTGAATATGAACTTAGATATAAAAATTGTTAGTAAACAGTTTCAAAGAAAGCGTCTACCTTCTAGAGAGTAATTTAGTTGGGATGCATCCGCTTTATTTAATCGGGCAACATTTTGTCTTATAACTTCTTCTTTTTTCCAGAAAATAAAAGAAAATGCACAAAGTTGCTCCTTTTTTTTAACTATAAACAAAATTTTGTTAAACTTTGAGGGAAATTTTTTGAGGTATAACTTGAGATGTCCATTAATAACATTCGATCATTCAATTGGAGAGGTGATGAGATATTTTGTCGTTGTATAAAAACAAGCCGTTATTCCTACACGTGAGAGCATTATATTTTTCTTAGAAAAGTCAATGATTTGACCAAACGACACACTAAAATAAATTCAGACTAGTCTCAAACTTGATTTATTCAATTTACTTAGTTAATTTTAAAGAATTTTAATTCTAAAATCTGTTTTTTAAATTAAAAGCCATCCTTAAAGAAATTAATAAATAATTTCTAACAAAAAGGACATATAAACGGAAACTTAACAAAACCACAGACTTGATACTAGGATAAATTCAAAATCTAATTGATTTCATTTAGCAGTCATCTACAATACAATAAATTTCTTTTGTATATATTCTATAATTTCGGCGCCTCGGATAATGACTTTGAAGACTAATTTATTAAAATTTTCAAATCGACCCTTGGAAAATTTAATCGGCATTTTCTGACTTTGTTTAGTCGTCTCTTAGCAGATGTCACGTTGCATTTTCATGTCCATCAAGTACCAGTACCCAAAAGTAAAACCATATTAAATTGCAGCAAAGTCTAAATTCAATGCACATTATTATCCAATTGTTTAATTATCTAGACAAATTTAACCGACTTCAAGATTAATTGAAAGCGAGATAATATTTAACAAGTTTCAATGTAAATTAATCCGAGACAAACCCAAAATCGAACGGAGTTTAAAAGTTAATTTGAATCAATCATGGTTTGACTTGTACGCAGGAACATTGAGGTATTACGCGTTTATGTTCCCTTTAGAAGCTACAAACTTACAACAGTACAACAACCTGTCGCTTTCTATTTATTTAATTCTTTCATTGTTTCGCTTTTTTATTTGAACTTTCTATCCAGCATAGTAAAGAGTAAAGACTACACAGATCGTTTCTAAGGTTTCTCTGTATATTGAAGTAACCCAATTTTTGGATCTCAACTGTCCGATTCTAATTCATTCGAAGTGGACCGCACACATCTCAAGTAACGAATTTGAATTCCAAAGTGATTTTAAACGATGGATTCGAATCAGATGATCTTGATCCAAAACTCAAAAATTGAATTACTTTAGGAGATCCGGACCCTTGAATCAACTACATATTGGATCTGGATCCTACAAGTATAACTCAAACTTTGAGTTTGGATGCGGACCGTCCAATTAGAATTTAGACCAACTCGGCTCATGCTCGAATTACATGACGTGTTTAATATGGGTTAGTGGATTGCTAATACCTGTTCGGGTATTACCCAGCTTGTATCTGTTACTCGAGGTACCCGTATCCATGCCCGGGTATAGGCGGGTAAACGGGTACACGGGTATGGGTTTGAGACGGACCAGACTCAATGATTTGGGAAAAAAACCCGCCCAACTCGTACCCGTTTTACCTGTATCCAAAACCTGCCTACCCGCCTACCCGCACCCGTTTTACCCGTACCCGCACCCATTTACCCGACCAACTTTATCCGTTTATCCATGTACCTTTACCCATTTACCCATTTACCCTTTTTTTAAATTCAAAATTCAAAATTATTTTGCCGCCGAAAAAAATAGTATTAAAAACAGAAAAAAAATAAAAAAAAATAAAAAACTAAAAAACAGAAAAAACAGTATTAAAAAATCAAAAAAAAAATTAAAATAAATAAATAAATACCCGTACCCTACCCGCCCAATCCGACTACCCGTACCCGTTACCCGAGACGGGCACGGATTTGAAACGGGTACGATACACTTTTTAAAAAACCTATCCGTATCCGTTCTACTCGACTATCCGTCCCGGGTATACCCGAGGTACCCGTATCCTACCCGAGAGCAAACCCCTAATATGGGTTGATTCTGCTCGGACGGTCCGAATTCGAACTCAAAATTTGAATTATCTTAGGGGATTTGAATTCCTATAGATTTCACAGATGGTATGCTTGATGTGACGCTTTTCTGTATTTAGATTTAGGATCGATAATACTCGAAGGTAAACCAACCGAAATTTTTTGCTAATATCTTCAATTAAAAAAAAATTACACAATGCCCTCGATCTTTTTTTTGTTTTTAAAAATGTCTCAATCGTCAGGATTCCCATTAATGTTCTTTCTATTTTTTGAAAAATTGAAGAATAATTAAGGATTAAAATTGTTCATTAATTAATTTTTTTAATAATTAATATCAACTTCACAATATAAAAACTTTGACTAAATGATAGAACAAAACATAAACACTATATTAGTTCAATTAAAAAAATGAGAAGCATCATTCTTTCGAACGAGCGTATATGAATGTTCCAACAATTGTACACGGTTTTACTGTATGACCATGTATGACAAAGAAATAAAAATTTTCCACATCATCGATCTGTGCCTTTCTATTATAATGCATCTATATCTATTGTTTTCAAATCAATTGCTCTTATTTCTAAAGCATTTGTAGGCTGTACATGTATTTCTCTGACACATCTCTCCTAAATAGGTGAGACTTGGGCAAGGGATAAGGTAAGAGAGACGATATCTTCATTAAGAAGAAGATCTGTGGAAAAGAAACTTCAAACAGGCATATCTTGGTACTTGAGTGTCCAATTTCAGCATATAACCATTTTTCGAAAAACTTGTAAGGAAAGATCTAGATTTTGAACGATTATCGTTTATCAGGCTAACAGTGCAATCAGAATTGCAAAGAGAACAAAGAAAAATATCAAGGCATGAATTGAAGTTTCTAATTAATTCTTTCTAATTTTTTATTTTGTACTCCTTAACCAAGTTATCTATTTTGTACTACTTTTTCTTAGCCATTCTTCATAGAAATGTATAAAGTCTCATATCTAGAATTTTTTTTTGTAATATTTTTATTTTTTTAGTTCAAATATTATTCACATAAATTTTTCATTTTAAAATTAATTTAGCATTTTTTGTATTCTGATCTATGAACGATATGCTATATAAAAAAAAAATTACTGAGATTTAGTTTAGTGTTCTATCAAAATATTTGTTTAATATTTTCATTTTGAGAATTTTCAAAAAATAGATCCTGGCAGTTCTTTTCCGAAGTGAACCGCGAGGAATCTTTACGTTTTGGGTATTTAAAAAAAAAAAAATCAAGAGCATAAATATGATTTATTTTTAACTGAGGATATTGATAAAAATTTCGGATAAACCCAATAATACTCCTGGTAACTTTTAAATACTTTTTATTACATTTAATATAATCGTTAATAAGCTATCCGCCACTAACCTTCGAAAGAAGATATATAGTAGGCTTGCTTAAAATAATGTCATGTATTTAGTCAAAAAGTTACACCAACCGTTGTTTGACAGATTATAACTCTCGTATTTTTTTAATATATTTTTTTTGCAGACAAGACCTTTTTTTTTATGCTTTTTAGAATGTACGGTCGATTATAGTAGAAAAGTAAACTATCGTTTGAATTGAATGGAACATTATTACATTCACCTATGTTAATTTAAAGGAAGCCGATATGAGTACTCACACTACAGTATTCGCACAGTATCCGCACCTAAACTGTTATATATAATTGTTTGTGGGGACCAAACTACCATAACTGCACTTCAAATCTGTAATTTTTTTTTTTAATATTAATAGTCAAATCTTGAAATATGTAGTCCAAAGAACACAAGTATTTATATCTATATAGTAAACAATGCAAATGATAAATTAATTATTTTTAAATAATCGTACCCGCACTTTTTTTTGAAATTTCTGATGTCGTACCCGCACCTAAACTGCCATAATTGCTTGTAGGGACCGCAACTGTTCTAGATCTGTAACTTTATTTTAAAATATTAATAGTCAAATCTTGAAATATATAGTTCAAAGAACACAAGTATTTATATCTATATAGTAAACAATGTAAATGATAAATTACTTATTTTTAAATAATCATACCTACACCTTGTTTTGAAATTTTTGACATCGTACCCGCACCTAAATTGTCATAATTGCTTGTAAGGACCTCAATCGTTCCAGATCTATAACTTGTTTTTTAATATTAATAATCAAATTTTGAAGTGTATAGTTCAAAGAACACAAGTATTTATATCTATATAGTAAATAATGTTGTAATTTTTACATAATTGTTTGTGGTGACCTAAACTGCCATAATCTTGTAATTGGATCCCTCCTCTTTTTACATATGACACTGAAAGTATCAATATCTAAGTATTGAAAGTATTTATATCTATGCACTGAAATATTTATTTTTATGAGGTCAACTATTTTTGTTAGAGAAATGTTGACACTAATTTAGTGCCGAGGCTTTGAAAGGGTGCTGCTAGGATTTTAGAATAATAATTAGTTAAGACTATATAATATCTTTTTAGAATAATAATTAGTGGACACAATATAATTAGTGGAGATCATAATATATTATTCCTCTAAATACAATTACTGTAGCACGGGTACATAAATGTTTATTCTAATTTAAAATAGCTATCTACAGTCTGTCAGTAGCTATTACTAATTATTAATTAATTGAATGAAACTTGTTGTTCAAATCACCCAAAAATATGCATTCCTTTGAACTAAAGTAAATCCTTGTTAAGTTATTTCTTTTCGGAAATTAATGGACAAATTTGTTGGAAGCATGCACTTGGAAATGGAAGATGAAACTCTCAGAGTAAATATAATATTATATTTCTAATCTCAATGATAAAAGAAAACGCTCACCTATTATGTTTTTTATTAATTGTTTCATGTCTTCATGAAAACTTCTAGTAATATTTCTAGCTTATTTTTCTCATTTAATACAATACAATATATAAAGTTATATGTGATTAATTATACGAATATATTATTGATTTATGGTGAATTTATTTGATAATTTTGACAATCATCAAAACGAGGCCTCTTTATTCCCATTTCTTTCACCTTATGTTATCTCATATTCTCATGTAGTCTTTCTCCTTTCTAATTATGAACAAATATTCCAAAAAAATAAAAATAAAACATTTTTATTGCGATCAATTTTGTTATTACTAAGTATATATATTCTTAAACAAAAACATTATTTTAATTTTATATTTCTATATTAAAAGAAGTCCATATCTTGAACTAATACACATTTTTATTAACCCTAAAATAATGCAAAAGATGGACTGATTTTATTACAGAGGAACTGGGGAAGAATGCATAAAGGAAGAAGGAAAAATATGTATTGGATATGTGAGAGCATTTTTCTCTACAAACTATTTTAATCACAAAATAAAAACTGTCCAATTATTTTATTCTTAATTTTCAAATTTTTAAACAAACAAATCGAAAAGTGTGCCTTATAATAAATTCTTGTCAAATTATTTTAAGACATGTCATCTTTTCGCTTTTTTGAAACAACCACATTACTTGTACAATTATTTAATTCTTAATTTTTAAATTATTAAATAAAAATCTGAAAATGTGCCTTATAAATTATAATAAATAGGAGGTGCTGGGGTTAACTGTTTACCTTTTTTTTTCCTCTTTCAATAATTATAAAGGAGAAGAGTGTAAAACGGGGCTTGCAAGGACATTTTATTAAAAAAAAATTAGGAGAAGGACAATTTATTTTAATTGTTCAAACGAAAGGGTAAAAGGTAGAAAGCAATATTTTATGCATAGAAGGTCGCGTGTTGAAAATTCGAATGAATCATTTATAAATATTTAGATGGTTCTCATCTTTATATTAAAAATCAGTTAGGTGACAATATATGAATCGAGATTGTATCTCCAACTTTCTTTAACCCAAAAAAAAAAAAAAAAAAAACACTTGAATTTGTGTTTCTTCAACCTTCTATTGGCACGTGACATATATAGTCATATAGAATGCACGGGAATTTGAATTACATATAATTAACCGATTTAATCGTCAAATCGATTGTGCTGATTTGTTCGATGTGTGATTGTATTTTAATTCGTACGTATCTTCTATGTTGATGCTTTTTTGAGTTGAGATTCGCATAAAATTTGCTGTACAGGTTCAGTCCGTTTGTTTGCTTCAAATTGCGTGCAAACTCAATTTCAAATTTCTTATAAATATACAGCACAGATCCGAAGATTTTTTTTATTTATAAAAATATTGTAGGATAAGTGATGAATTGTATGAAATTTTGTTTTGTTTTTTTTTTTGTTCTTTTTTAAGGTTAGCAATAAATTGTCGCTAATGATATATTGAATAAGAAAAAATTATATTTACATAATTTTGGACTAAGTGAAAGCCACCTAGCCCAATAGAAAATGAAACCTGTAAAATTAACTCGAAAAGATGGCCGCCAGGAGGATACAGTATGCTCCTGCCGGCTCTATGATTGCGATCGAACTAAGCAAAACACAACCAAGAAATGACATCCAGAGTTGTATCATTTATTAATTGTCTCACGGGGCATCTCTTGTTTGTGAAATACCGTCTATTCCTTTCTTTTTATAGAGCCCAGGCTCCCGGTGTCCTGCTTGAGATAGGCTAGAAATTTCACAGTAGGAATTCATAATTTTTTTTTATGTTCTTTTATAATTGCTTGAGATAGGCTACCATGCCTTGCAAATTAAAGTAAGTATTTTAATTTGCGCTAATATCTCTAGTTTCAAAGTTTAAATAGTCAATTCAAACTTTTCAACATGTTCTTCATATTGAAATGTACTTGGAGACCAAATTTTACATTTTTTTTGAAAATTTTTTACTATTTTTTTAGAATTTTTCAACATCAGTGTTTTTTGAATGATTTTGAAAAATTCTAAGCAAATAGTAATTTTTTTTATCAAAAAATGTAAAATTTGTTGAGAAGTTCGAATTGACTATTTGAACTTTGAAACTAGAGATATGAGTGCAAATTAATACACCAATTTTAATTTGCAAAGAATGGTAGCCTATTTTATGGAAACAAAAAAAAATTGGTTCTTTTACCATTCGGCAATGCTTCAAGTTTCTCAATATGTAGATTTAATTTTCTGAGGCGGAAAAATTGAGATTTAATATGTAAAAAAATACAAAATTAATATGTGGACTTATAAGAGACAAGAATCTCTCTAATAATTTATAGTATGAAATCTACATATATTTTTTTATTCCTGCAGTCCATTATATTGGCAAAACATATGTATAGTATACAACTGTGCAGGAAGTTATGTTTGATTGTGGACTAAAACTATAAAGGTCTAAGTTGGTTATTCCAATATAGTCTAATTTAAAATAATCATGTTTGGTTGATACCTAAATTTGTAACTTGACTAAGTTATTTTTTGTTTGGTAGGAGTTTGGTGGCTGAAGCCATAATTTTTTGTTTTAATAAAATTGCAACTATTTGGTAAAACAAAAAGATTATTTTCTAAAATAAATAAATTAAGATTCATTCCAATAAATTGCATACTGGAACCATGCATTCTTAAACGTTAAAAAATGGATATCAAATATGCATCATGTGAAGTGAAAAAAAAAATATTTGTATATCACAAGTACATATTCAATGAAAATCATACATTATTCAAACTCATACTTTAACACAGAAGCAACAACCAAAATGTTAAAAAAGTCATACAAAAGTCATACAATAGAATAAGATCATACATAATTAAAATTACAACCAAAATATAAAGAAAATATATAAATAAGTTTATAGGTCATAACAGCTAAAAATACCACATTTGTTTTGCAAAATATCTAATTTTCACATCGCCTTTGTCTCCACAAAGCATTTTTAATATCATTAAGTATAATACCTCCTGTGATCATCTCAGTAGCATCAGGCAACTCATCAGAATCAAGTGAATCCGTATTGTGATTTGAGAATTCCATATTTACGGAGGTATGAAAATAAATTATCCGGATTATTTTGCATTTTTATAAAATTGTGAATTATGCAACAAGTCACAACAATCAAAGCTTATTTTTTGAACTTGTAACGTGACATTACTTGTAAAACTTTGAACTGCATTTTTAAAACTACAAATGTTCTCTCTATTACATTTTGAAGTTGGGCATGATGATAGTTATACAAATCTTCGGAGGCCACGTAACGAAAGGACTTATTTTGACGATTGAACTGCGCAAGATGATATTAGTGATTACGATATGGACAAAGAAACTTAGATGTGTCTACATAGCCTAAGTCTGCATGATAGTACCTGCCATTAGGGACAGTAAAACTGTCACTTTCAATATCTCAACGCAACACTTTTATGTCTGAAGCAGACACTTCCCATCCAACCACAATATAAATGAACAACATATCAAAAGAGCATGTGGCTAGAACATTTTGCGATAGAGTTCCTTTATGATTGCAAAATCATTCTCTATTTTTCTTTTTGATAATGGTTGGGATATGAGTTCCATCAATCGCACCCAAGACATCATACAATATAAATGGAAATTGTTATGATAAGTTTTCAGATTTTACTTTTAAGAAAAATTAAATTTAATGTAACTACCTTTAACAAATTATTCTCACTATTCAGACCAATAGACATATGCATGTTTGCACTAGAATCGGGTAGTTTGATGTATTCATTATGCGAAAAAATAATGGCCTTCAAAACATCCTTAAAAATTATGTAGATAGACTCGGAGGAGTGTTGAAAGTATTCACCCAATTTATGCATGGATTCACCATGACAGATGCAAGACAGAAAATTTCCAATTTTTTCCATACGGTTGTTATGTATTGAGCTTGTTGAATATCTTTTGGTATAGCACATAAAATTTTTCAATGGACATTCAATACTGGTTGGAGCATCGAATTGGATGACTAGATAAAATATTGTTCACACAATATAACTCTGAAAAAGCCATGTCATTCTGAACTCTCATTGTATGTAATGACACACTCGCATCTTCAACCATGTCAGAAATTAGAGCGTCAACTGCATTTGAAAAGAACATCTCATCCTTCATCATATATTTCAGTGATATCTCCATTTCTAAAATCAAAGCACTAAAACGTGGTAAACATATAAAATTGCACTCAAACATTGGTAAATATATTTAATTCTAAACCAGAATAAAACTAAAGTTAATGTCATATAATTCTAAACATCTAATAAAAAAGATAGTTTATATATAATAGAGTATCTGACAATAACTTAGCACAAAAGGATCTAACAATAACCATAACCTAATATATAAGGCTCTTATAGTAATCTATTACAAAAGGAGCTCTTCAATGAGCATAGTTCAAACAAAAATAACTTAATAATCAAAACGTAAAGGTCCCTGGACTGGTCACCATTTGTGTAACTTGTTCTTCCCTCAGTAAATTCAACATAAGTGTTGTTTGATCCATGCTCCAGTTGTGACCTCGATCACATCCTTTGTGTTGTTTTTTTAGGTTGGCTTAATTACCAATTTGCTCAAGGGATTTATGCGTAGTGTCTTGAAGATTCAAATATATTTTCAAGAGTTTGTTTCATAACATAATGTACTAGCGTCTGTAATACTAAAATTAATTAATATTATCACAAATTAAACATATACTACAACAAAGTAGACACTTTTTGCGAGGGAAAAAACACATTTATGATAGTCGTCCGTCGCAAAAAGAAAAAACTGAACAATGAAAGTAGTCCGTCACAAAAAAGTCATTTTTTTTATCCTCGTAAAAAGTATCTCATTCTTGTCTCTCCAGACTAAAAACATATATTATACTATCAAAAATTAATTCATACATTTAATGAGTTGCCTAGCGCCAGACCACAAAACTAAACACAACAACTACTAAACCAATATCTATTAGCCTCATGCACAATGCCTTAATTTGTAATACAATAATTTTAAGAGCTTCTCCCAGACAAAAAAAGTCCTACCATTCAACTCGGTTACTCAATTTAATTTAAGGATATTAAAATCTATTTAAATTGGTTTGTATCAGAAATTTTATTTAACGAATTTAGATCATACTAACATAAAGTAAGAAATCAATTTAATTAACCAACTCATTTACTCAATTTAGAAGTCTCAAACTTCAAGATTTAATTCCAATCAATAGCTGATAAAGTATGGCACATTTACTGATAAAGGGTGGTACCAACACCGGTAAAGATTGACACAAACAACTACTTAAATTGAAAAATTCATTTAGAATAAGCAAAAAGCGATGCTTCTTTTATTTTCAGAAATTTTGGTGACTACTATGCACCAAAATTCTAATCAATCAAATTAATAAAAAAATAAAAGCAACTATACACCAAATTCTACATCAATAGGTGGTTTAGTTTAGACACATTTAGGTCAGCTTAACTTTAGACTTACGCTTAGTTAGACCAGCTATTTAATACTTGTTTGATGGAATAACTAAGGCTTAAAACTCTTATTCCACTGTTTAGAAATTAGGATCATAACTCTACTCCTACATATACGCATGCAGTACGCTCTATGTAGAAGATGCAAGATGCACGACATTACTCAAAAGAACATTTTCATATATTTATATTAATTTAATCCAACAAAATCTCAGGCCAATCCATCTATATACTATCCTATATTAATTTTAAATAAGTTTATAAATAACAAATTCTGTAGAGCTAATTTATGTTCATGTACTTCTAAATTTTGGTTGCTATGAAGAATATTGAGGCCTTCGTTGTGAAATTCATATAATGCTGTTTATTTCTGCAAACAAATAGTTTTGTGTGCTTACATATTTTGAAAAAAAGTGATTTCACACATGTCTCATAATAAATGTGAGAAGAAGAGAGCAAAGGAAGGGTCGTTATCAGTGGTTGATCTACCAACTTGTTCAGCTGCCCAAGCAAAGAGAAAAAGACACTTGAAAGCAATCTTGAACGACTGATAGATTTAGTAAAAGATCTCGTTCAATTGTCGTATGGGGTTAGGTCTGTAGTTGTTGGTTTTTTAAATGTTTGAAGCCTTGCATTTAACCTATATAAAGTTTATGTAGAAACGGATAGAAGGAATGAATAATTTAATGTTAAATAATTTTATTTTGAGAAGGGTTTAAATAATTATATGTTTTGTGTTTCTATCATGTTTCTATTTTTTTTAATAACAAAACTTTTAAAATTTATATTTCAAAATAAAAGCATTAAATGTGATCTATTATTTTATATACACGCACATGAATTCTTTAACACTTTTCGGTTTTGTTTTTATATTAACCAATAAGTTGAAACATCAACGTCCAAAATTTATCCATATCAATATATTTTTGCAAATTCTTGATACCAATAAAACAAAGTAATCGATATGAGCGTAATATTTTATCTGTGTGTAGAGAAAATGATATAAGATCAAATCTAATAGTTTATTTTGTTATTTGATTTTTAAATTTAAGTTGCTAATGTTTCACAAAATAGAGATATGATGCAGACACAAAAAATGAAGACATTTGAACTCTCTTCTTTCAATTTATAAGAAATTTAAAATATCAATGTATATAAAAATTATAAGATTTAACGGATAGAATTATAAAATTTCAATTTGTGAGGATCTTGGCTTATTTTTCTCACTTCCATTCGTCCAGAATTTTTTTTCATAAAATGAGGATAAAATAAAGTTCACAAAGTTAGATTTAAAATTTATAATGATAAAAGTATTTTTTTTTAATGTATAAGGGTAGATGAAGTTTTGTGAATATAGTTTTAAATGTTTGCCTGATAAAAGAAATCCAGAATAAGAATGCTTAAAAATTTGTGAAGTAGTGTTAAATTAAAATATTACAAAAGGACTTGGAGTAACTTGCAAAGTTAGATGGTTCAGAGATGTAGAAAAGAAATATTTTTGAAATGTTCAAGCAATGTTAAATCAAGGTTGGAAACATCGAAAGTAAAAAAGTAAACCAACCAATTGTAGCTCAAATGGTTTATGACAAGTAATCAATAAGAAATTAAGTCTTGATCGAAGAAAAGTGCTAAATATAAATATTAAAAAATAACGTAAGTCAACAAGCCAGACTAACAATTTCAACTACGTGTTATAAAGGAAATAATAATAGCTTTTTGACAAAAGAAATAATAATGGTCATATTTTTCATATTTCTTCCGACTGAGTGATCACAAATTGCAAATCATAAAATTGCTTGATTAAAATTTCTCAAAATGGTTCAAAATGAAAAGCACCACTTACTGTAGCATCTGACTTGGTCCACTTTCTTTAATTGATGTGGAAAAGTATAAGAAGGTTGATTGACTAAGTCATGAACCAGTCTGAGGAACATTTTTAGCTTCTAGACAAATAAATCTTTTAGAAAAAGTAACACATCACCTTGATCAAGTAAATTAATTAAGAGAATGGATAACCATTGGTTTGAAAATCTTAGGAATGTTTTTTTTTTTATAAACCAATTAAAATTTAAAATTAAAAGTAAATTTATATGTAGTTTAAATCATGCTTATAATATTAAACTTCACATTTAAACTTTATTTTAAAAAATTATTAAAATTGTTAACATATTGTCAAATTTTCCCATCAATAAGTAATGCATAAGTACTAAATCCCTAGAAGGTGGTAACCGTATGAATAAAGAAAAGGATCTACAAAATTCCAGATGAAAGAGAGAGAAGAGCTAATTAAATGACTAGTCAAGGCATCAGTTACTTTCATTAATACTTTGTTATATGTACAAAGATACATCTAATATAATACAATCTACCTATCATCACCTATCTATACTTGTATGAAGGATACAAGAACACCGAATCAGAATCAAAATCTCAAATTTTAATTCTCCCAATTCTGATTCCGACCTTCGCGTTGATTCTAATAGCTTTTTCGTAGAAACCAAACAAAAGCTCTGCTTTGAATGTTTCCACTTAGGCCCTTTGCTATCCAAATTCTTCTTTCGTAACATTCCTTCGCTACTAAACTAAGCACCTAACCTTTTTCACCTTTCTATTTACAACCCTACACAACCTATATGTACATAAAAACCATCAAACATTTTATCTCCAGTTGTACCAAACTGAAGAAATCTATTGATTGTCTGTGCAGCACGAAACAGAAGCAATGGATATCTCCAGTATTCAAGACTGGATAGGTGTTTAATTTAAACATTTGCCTCCATCTATGACTGGATTCAATCAGGCCCAAATTTTGAAGTTCTTCCACACAATTGACCCAATTGATAGCAAACCGGTACCGCCGGTACCGCCTTCATTGACCGCAGACCCAGCACAGTACCGGTGCCAGGGCTCCTCTTTCACTTTCAGATTCTCCCCGCCAATCCGTTGCACGACCGCATCAAGGATCTTCTGATCTGGCATGTGGCCCCATGCGTCAGTAACATAGAACACGTTCATGGCCATCTGTCCCTTGGTGCTGACATCAGCCCTAGTTACTGACAGTCCGTTCTCACGAAATGTTCGTGTCACAAAGGCAAGTAAGCCTGGCCGGTCTGCCGTGCACAGTTCGAGTCTCACCCCCTGGACAAATCAACGAACACCTTGTGAACATTTTGAAAATCAACGCAAAGTGCGATAAAGTTAATGTTCATAGAGTTAATTAATGCGAACCTCGGAGGATCTTCGTAGAATAGCAGCTCGGAGGCATTGGATCACGCGCTCTCGTTCGGCTTCTGAGCTTATAGGACTCCCATCTAAATGTCTTATGTAAAATTCCTGAATAACCACCAGAAAATGAAATATTAAATATTGCATCAAACAAAAGTTACAAAACGGATGTGGTAGTTATACTTAAAAAATAACAAATTGTTCCAAAATAAGAGGAGCAAATCGAAATTCACTCTTGGAAGTATGAAAACGGAACTTAGAAAGTACCTGATGCGCCAAATCACCGGTGGTGTCCACCGTGCCATGAAATACGACATACTCCATATCTGTCAAGGTGCAAACCACATCAAATAACAGCTTTGGTCTATCCCTACATTGCACCGTGACCACTGAGTAACCCCTCTTCTCCCCCCAATTCTCGACCAACACCACAGGGGCAGACGTAGATACCTCCTCCGTGCTCCACCTGTCATCCATCCCCTCGTAATCCCTATCAGCAAACATGATCTGATGCATCCTTCGATCAGCATCTGCGCCAAACCTTGCTGGGTATGAAACCTCAGTTAGCGGAGCCCCACAAAGACCGTTAGTCCCTCTCAAAACATGCTTTAGCCGTGCCTGGATCCAATTTGCGGTTTGCTTGTCCTCAATTGGTGACCCTGATTTCCCATCCTTGACAGAGATAATAGCCCCAATCCGCCGGTTATGAGTCCAGACCTTCGCCTCCACCACACTGCAATTGAGATCGGCTAGCACAGCAAACACCTCCGACAAGAGTCCCACCCGGTCTGATCCAGTCAGCTCAAGTGATGTCAAATGGTCGAGTACCTTGTGGTGTGGTAAGTCACATGTGGGGTCGAGTGTCAGACATCGTTCTATACATGAAATTAGGCGGGACGTGTCAGCAGTGATCTTGTGGCCTTGCCGGTCAGTGCAGTGGAACACATCCATGAACCACCTCCCATCGGATGATATGTAACCCTTTTTGATGGAAAGATCCAAATCCGTTAAGGCCTGTAAGGCTTCTAGCAGAATCCCAAACTTACGAGCACTATCTACCTGTTGATTAGAGAGAAGAGTTTAGGAAAGAAAAAAAAAAAAAAAACGGTTATTTTTGTAAATATCCCCGCAAAAATAGGGAGTTACCTTAATAAGAGTGGCGGAGGGGGAAGTTACATTGTCGATCACAACTCGAGGGGTGTTCATACGATTAACGAAGATCTCGTACTCGTCGAGCCGTGTTGCCGGTCGACTCCATGCCATTTCTCCTGCTTTCTTTACGGCGTGAATTTGAAATTTGAAATTTCGAAATGGTTTCGGAGGTTTTCGTGTGAATTAGCGAGCAGGGTACTGGAGGGGAGCGGTTCTATGGTGTACGGACACTTGCCCTGGTTTTCCTTTCGCTAAACAGAATGACGATATTCTCTCTCTCTTGATCTCTCGAGGTTTCTGGTTTCACTCTCTGTTTAATTTTTGGGCGCTTCTATTTGGAGGTTGGAGACTTGGAATAAGAAGAGAATGATGAGCCTATGACTCTATGAGGGGTACAGCGGGAATTCACATCCTCTCCAATACCTGATAAGGAAATCTTTTACAATTACTAGATCTGAACCGTAATTTTTAACTTGGCACGAATCTCAAAGTCCAAAAATACAGTCCCCAAAGTGATCCGAATTCCAAGCCGGTTGAGATTTAATCTCAAGCCGTAAAGTAAGTGATCCTCTGCAATAATTGTGCAATACCTGAGAGAATACGGGTTCGTACAGCGGGGAGGTCGACAGTATTTTCAGAAAGTATTTAAAGAACCCGCACCGCACCCATGTATATACCGCATGGGAATAGCCATGTATAACAATCACATGCCGTGTGCAGGGATCACTGACTTCGCTTTATTTTATTTTTTCCCATCTGTTTACCCACCAGAAATTGAGCTGCTCTGTTTAAACTTTAAAACGAATGGTAATTTTTTTTTTAGGGGAAATTTCTTTTACGCATATTGCAAGGAGTGTATTGAGATTATCAGAGTATAAATATTAAAGGACGAGTATATTGCAATATTAATTACACAAATATAAATATTTACGCATGCTTTCTGAAAAAGTAAGATCTTGTTATTTTATTTCAAAAATAAGTTTACAACGAATAAATACATTTTTTTTCTTCCAATAATATTTTAGTCATTTTTTATTTATGTTATGAATGAGCATGTGACACTGCTTCAGTGGATAAATATTATAAAGGCTTAATCCATTGATTCCTTTCACAAGAATTCTAACTTATTATAAGGCTTAACATCAAATGGCTACAGTGATACTTAATGCATCCCTCTGTTGTTGATCCATAAGTGCATTATATTAAAATAAAGTATATCATACAAGATAAAGAGTTTTCATAATTAAGTTAACATTTGCACGTGGAAACAGAGTCTCCGGTAATTTTAACTGGAGATAATCTGGGAATTTTTCTGATGCCAATTGCCAAACCATAGAAGCGGCCTAATTTTCGGTGGGAAGACAGAGGAAGTCCGACTTTGGTCAACTGCGCGAGGTGTAGGATGGACCGCATTCGCATGCCACGGAGGACTCATTCCCACCTGATAGCCTTTTTCTCTTGCTAGTGAATTGCTTGCTGCACAAGACAGGCTGGATTTAAGCAACGGCAACATAAAAAGATTTACTTACCCAACACAAACCCAGATGGTTCACATGATACCAGTCCCTGTAATAAATATTACACAAGCCTCTGTTGAAATTGATATTATGGATTTTGGAGTTAAGCTACTAGTTCTACTTATTTTGGACCTGTTCGACCAACTTTTTCAACGTCACTATTTACGTGGTAAAACAAAATTTTAATTAGATTGAATTTTTTTTTCCCACGTGAATAGTAAAAATCAGTTCAATTTTTGCATAGTCCATACCCGTTTTCTTTCTCAAAGGGTTTGCTGAACAAGCCCTTCAAGAGAAGAACTATGGTGTTCTTAAGCTCACTAAAGTGTTTCATGAACTTAACTCCAAAATCTATCAAATCAATTTCAAATGAGCTTAACTCCAAAACTCATCCAATCTATTTCAAATGACGAATCCGAACCGTTGAAACCGACCTACCTTACGTGTGATGAGTCTACATGTGAAAATTTTAAACATACGAATTAATTTAGTATAAAGTCAAACGGTCAATATATGCAGTATAAATATTAAATTATTGTTATTTTTGTTAATGAAGCTTCATTTTAAATTTCAAACAGATAAAATTCCTTAGGCAATCACAACTTTTAAGGTTTTATTATTTGTTTTTCAAATTTTGCAGCATTTAAACATGACAACTTTTAAATAATATCAAAATAAGAAATTACTTGTATTGAAGGAACAATTATTTGAATGGACAAACAATAAACATGGTATAATCTTTCATATCAGAACAATTAAGTTTATAATCAAAATCCATAGCAAGATGTAAAGATAAAAGCTTGAATAATAGGAGATAGTGATCATTTGTGGCCAATTTTATGAAAAAAAATTAATCCAAAGAATCATGTGAAATAAAATAAAAGATCTTGTTTGAATAAAACTCAATTGATATATGTCATGTTCTATCAATTTTAACTTAATAAAAATTATAAGTATGACGAATTGCTTAAAGAAAATTTTGACATTTTCATAATGATGAGAAGATATGGCAGCATAAGTTGTATAACTAGTAAAAAATAGCAAGTTATAGGATAATACTTGTGAACACCACAAATAGAAAAAAATATCTAAAATATGTTCCGTAGCAATTTAAAGATCTCTTAAAAACACTAAAAGTTTTGTATTAAATTATAAAATTCATAAATCACAGTATCAACGCTTTTGATTAATAAAAGAGGGAAAATAATTTTGATATCAAATTCTTGAGATAGTTTTGATGGATGGTGCATTTGATAATTATATTTTGTCACAGGAGAGCAAAACCATGAGCACTTTTTGTGGACATCTAGCGAAAATAAGAAAATTGATTATTTATGGAAAAATTCGGTGGCGGTGCCGGGTGAAAGCATGAAGCTTGGTGGGTCGGATACTCGCATGAATTGATTCCCCGACTATCCACGTGGCCTCCATTGGGGCCACTGAAAACTCCCTTCTAGGATCCCGCATCATCTCCATTTCCCCAAACAGGAAGATTAGCATCTCCTAATTAAATCGTCCATTCCGTATTAATAAATGGAGAGGAAGGAAACCACTCGGATTATTTATGATCAACGTGTTCGAGCGGCCGGACTGTCATGGGCCTTCTTCCTCGCGCACCGCCCTGTGTCGGCTCGTCACGTATTAACCGTGAATAACATAATACCTACTTACACTCGCAGTATTTACTAAAACTCACATAACGAATTGAGAAGACATCTCATTGGTTGGACGGCCTCACACGTAAAATTACATAACAAGAGTGGGACCTACGAGGAACACAAACCGCGGGCAAACAAAACGGACTCCAAACAACTGGTCAGTCAGTGGGTTAGTTGCCCGGAATAAAAATAAAAATGAAATTATTTGTTCGAGGTATTGTACGGACACAGGACCTGTCAACGAGGGGTAATTTGGTAAAATTAATTCGATGGTCCCTGCTCGGCTGCTCCCTAACTACTTGATTAGCTGGTGCCTTAAACTAGGGGGTTGGTTCCAGTCCAATTCGCGATGACTTCCTACCTTAAAGTCCTCGGTTGCTCACAGTCTGACACGTGACGGTTGTGAGGCTGGGGAACTAGCAGAGATGCTTCAGTAATTGGTTAACTGGAGATCAGGGACATAAACGAATAGATTCTTTCCTTGATTTTGATTTTCCAGGTACAGTACAATTATTGCCGCAGATTTAGGAGAGAAAAAAGAAGGAAAAAATTATCCAGCATATTTGTAGTTTTCCAGCTGTTTGCACCCGTGACCAGTGTCACGATCATTCTTTTTTTTAAGCCAAAACTACTGAAATTTTTATTTCTATTCAATTATTAAAATATTTTAATAAAAATAACCGCTCTGTATTTGAAATTTTAAAAATACTCAAATTATGAAATAAATTCACGGGTCTGATTTTTTATTCGAAATCACGGAATAAATAGACGGTCCAAATAAAAAATTGAAACCGTGAATTTATTACACAGTCCGGGATTTAAAATAGAGCGGATCTTGAAACAACCTCTGTTTCTCTCTTCCTCTCTTGCTCCACCCTCTCTCTTGCTCACTAACCCACAGACCCAACCTGCCGCCCTCTCTTGCTCCACCTCCTTCCCCTTCATTCCAAAACCCTAACTCACCTCTTGCTCACTATCCCGCAGCCCCCACCGAAAAACCCGTCTCTCTCGTAACTTCTTGGAGAGGGAAGAAAGGCACCCAAGCTCTCTCTTCACCATGCATTGGGGCACCGAGTCTCACTGCCTTCCTTGTGATTTTCCTCTCTCTCGGGTAAATATAAACCCATCTCTTGAATTTTTCATGTTTGATTAAATTGATTAGTTATCGAGTCGGGTTGTTGATTTTTCTAACTCGATCAAATTGATGATATCTTATGTTACTTATTTCGATTGATCTATTTCGAGAAACCATAAAACTTGAATTGATTAATTATCGAGTGCGGGTTGTTGATTTTCCTAACTCGATTGAATTAGATAGTATGGAGGGGTTATTGGTAAATTTAAATAGAGGGGTTATTGGTAAAATTATATAATATGGAGAGGTGTATTGTGAATAAACTCAAACTGTGTAAATTAATTAAGTAGGGGGGCTCTATGCAAATCTGAAAATTTTGAGTTATAATTCGGCCTTAGGAAATGCATTTTTGAATTGGGCCATTAAAGTGTTGAAATTTGCCTTGAATTGTTATATTGGAAATAAAATGTAAATTTAAAATAGAAAATTTAGCTTTTTATAACTTTTTGGGCTCGGTTGTAAATTAAAGTGGAAATGATGAAATAGTATACCGGGTGCATGATAAGCTTTTGAATATGATTAGTATGTCATATCTATTTTATAAAATCTACACTCTATATACTTAGCATATGTCAAATATGAATACATAAGTAAAAAAAATGTATATGCATTTTTAAATATGAATATTTTATTTTGGTTTGGTGATTTTTAGCTTAGTTATTATAGTATTATTATTGTGTGCATTAGTAAATTCTTAGTTCAGTTCTGGATTGCAAAATTAATTAAAGCCCGTTGATTTGTTAAAATTAGTGAATAGTGTTGATTAAATGGGTAGTTGATTATTGGAAAATTCAGATTAATGCAAGATTTTACGTGCCATAGATAAGCTAATCATATATTTTCTTACCCATACCATTACTTATTACAGTAACGAAAAAATTCTTATCTATACTCATTTTATCGAATAGTGCTCATCGCTTGAGTAGTTTTATTGACACCCCTAGCGTTGGAGCACTTGAATTTTTGTTTTATGCACATATTTTGATTAGTACAGGTATTATAGAATTCCTATTGCAGTCACAAGCGAATTATTAGAGATAACGAAATAAAATAAATAGTTTCTTCATTTCTGTTGCTCAAAGATGGAAATACATGATCGGTTTGCTTCTATCTAATGTAGGATTCCTCAGACTTCGTTTAAAAATATATATATTTATTTCCGAATAGATTAAATTTTTACATTGATATTTGTTATAAATAATTTTACAGAATTCAAACTTTTGACGTAAATTAATATTTTTTAAACTCTGAAAATCTGTATAATAAAAATAATACTGCGTAGAAATTTTTACTAAAACATATATACAAATATCCGTTCGCTCCTAAATCAGAAGAGATATAGGCAGAAACAAATATAAGTAGACAGAAACTGCTTGCCCCCCTAGCTGAGCACTAATCATCATGAGTAGATATGAAACCCACAAATTTAATAGATAAAGAAAGATAAAACAATCGAAAAACTGAAGATAATGATGATGTGATATACTGACATGTATAAAAAATATTTTAAAATTTAACATTTTTATGAAATGTAGATGAATCAATTAAATTTGAGTATATCTTAAGCTATGTAATTGCCGACTATTTTTATAGCGTATTTTAAGCCAATTTAAGTATATTTTTTATGTTTTAGTCTATTTTATCCGAATAATATATATTTTTTCATAGTAGCATAATTTAGCGTATTTTTTCTTTGTTTTAGCTAATTGTTTCATGTCTTAATTGTTTTTTCAATGCAGGATGGCTAGGGGACGTCCTAGGAGACCACAACCAGCCCCTCATGTTGATGAGCCCGTTCCCGAGAACAGCAATGATCATTTCAGTCCTTTATTATCGATGACTCACGATGAGCACCGAGTCTCACTGGCATCCCGAGAGGTACTTGATTACTTTATTTTCCTTTATTTTTTTTAAGATTAAATTTTCTTGAGTTCTCGTAGTTTCAGTTTTTTATGTTGTTTATTTTTTTCAACGCAGAATGAGGACATTTTAGATGTCAGGAGTCGGCATTACAAAATGAAGTACTACCCGTCATTGATAGACCCGTATCTGCAAGTATTGGGGTTGAAGCAATTGGTCGATATTATGGAGACGCATAGTAAGTCCATTAATGCATCTCTCATTGTAGGACTAGTGGAGCGATGGTGCCCAGAGATGCACACGTTTCACTTACCATTCAGAGAGATAACAGTGACTCTTCAAGACATGAGTGCCCTATGGGGTTTGCCCATCTAGGGCATGCCTGTTGGTGGCATATCTAACCCCACCGATGAGTACACAATTAATGCCAGGCTCGATGAGTTGTTGGGAGCGGAGCCAGATATACGAGAAAATGGTGGGAGGTTGAAGTATTGCATTAATAGGAAGAAGCTGCGAACTATGTTTGTGGTAAGAATTGATTATGCTTCCACGCCAAGCGAAGTTCAGAGGTACTCATACGAACTATTATAAACACACTTACTTTGTACCTTATTTCATGTGCAAAAATGAGTTACTTTGTAATTTCGACATTACAGATACACACAGGGCTTCATGATGGACCTATTTGGTTCTGTCATGTTCGCTGATTCGAGTGGTGATACCATCCTGATGATGTATCTAAAGCTGCTGCGAGGTCTTTAGTCGTCAAGAAAGTACAACTGGGGTGGGGCTGTCCTAGCACATCTTTACTCGAACTTGTGCCAGAGTTGCAAGGTTAGTATTTTTTTTGCTTTCTTATCTTATTTATTTAACTTGTCATGCACTTGCTGTCTTATTTTAATTCTTGAACTTGTCCCCGACCTGACGTTTAGTATTTTTCAAATTATAGCCAAAAAGTAAGGGCATGTATGGGCCGCTACTTCTACTGCAGCATTGGTCATGGTCACAGCTACCGGTGGGGATATCTGTACCGAATGTCATACCAAAATGGGGAGACCCGAACGGTGCAGATTGCCTGGCATTTGGTAGCGGATGATGCAGAGATGTGGTTCTATAGGGATCTGCTGGTTTGTAAATAAGCGATTCCTATTGTACCAGCTCACTTCATAAATAAGTGATTGTAATTGCTCAAATGAGTAATTTTTATCAACTCAGTACGTATTTATCGGAGGTGCCCCATTCTAATCAAAAATGAATTTCCCTCGAAAGTGTACTGAAATTCTAATATGCATGGCCAATAAACTACATTTGTAAATGTTAAATATTTTGTCAATTTACTGATTTCAATTGTGAACAATTTATGAACAGCAGTGGGGATTATATGAGCAGTCAACATTAATGAACAGTACATACGTATATGAACATTACATATGAATAGTAAATACATATATGAATAGTAAATATGTTATCAGTAAATATGTAAATGAATTGTAACGTAAATGAACAGTGGCCAAAAAAAAGGTTTGCTTGATTTCTCCTTCTCCTTTCTCGTTCTCTTCCTCTTCTTCTATCCTCTCCTTTTGTCACGAAGCAAAAAAACGCTTATGTAGCAAAAAAAAAAAAACCCAGACCGTGGCATTTTTCCACAGCTCCGATTAAAAATTCCAAGCCGTGAAATAATTCCACGGTTCCAAATTTTTATTCAGGCTGTGAATTTATTCCGCGGTTCCAATCAAAAATTCGGAACCGTGAAATTATTCCGAGTTTTCGACATTTTTAAATTTTTTCACAAATACTAGTTATTTTTATTAAAATATTTTAATAATTGAGTAAAAATAAAAATCTCGGCCAAAACTACCATGTATTTCACAGAACTGTAATGATTATTTCTTTTGAGTAAATAGACTTGAGAGGAAAATGTTATATATTCACTTTTGAATTTTGATTATTTCTTGACAACCATTGAGTTTATAGTTTATACTAATATAATTTAAATTCGATATTTAGAATTTTATATACATAATATTCAAAGTGCTTATGTTGTATGTACGATTTCATCATATGACTTAAATTTAATAATTTTTACTGTTCAAAATAGTTCTTGTAATTCAATAAAACAATTATATAATATATATAATAATTTTCATTTCTCTATTGCTATCATGATCATGTCTTATTTGTCATCTAACTCTAATTACATGAATCTCAAAAAATCTTCAAAAGTACTATAGTGTGATCCGACACGGTAGATTTTAAATTTTGAATTACGATTTGAGATGTGCCACGTGTCCTTAACCTCCAACAACTGACCCTAAACTGACATTTTGTTACATTGCCTTTTGTCTAATTAATCTGGAAAGATCAACATAAACATTGTTAATTAATGGTCCCATATCTCCATTCTTATATTAAGCATGTAGATACTTTAATTTGCCAATAGTTATATAACTAAAAGATAAAATTTCAAGTTGAATATTAACATTCCAATCAAATAATCTACTTTTTTTTTTATTATATACATCTTTTTAATGTGTTTTTAAGTATACAAGTCCAAATTTATTTGGAGACAAACTTATTACATGCAAATTATGTTATCTTTCTGATTGTTTGGATTTCTTTCCATATTTTAAATGTCATTTAACAATTAAGATATATTTTTATTGATTGATAATTAATTTGTTATGTCTTTATTTATTTCTATTTTTTATATCATTTAAAGAATATTATTTGTCATTTAATATGTCATGTTGCATGAAATTTTTAATGAAAATATATCAAAAAAATTAAATTATATATAATATATGTCATTTACTAGGTTAAAAAACGTTATTTATATATAAATGTCATTAAGAAATATTATTTATTATTTATTATTTATTTATATTTTTATGTAATTATATAATTTTGTAATATATTTTTGTTACAATGCACGAATAGAATAGAATAGAATAGAATATTAGTATGTAAGTAAATAGTCAGATTAAGCTTACGTGCATGAAATTACAAGCATAGATGATAGATCTAGGGGTAAATGAATCTAGCTAACATTTAAAATTATTAAAAGAAGACAATACTGTAGTGTAGAATGTAGACATGTAGTAGAGACCAATGGCCATTGGTAGCTTCAGTAAATACAGTTACATAACCGTCCTTTTATTGCGGAAAGAGGTTGTTTTCCTTGGGGACGCGAAAGGGCGAAGAGCGCCGGTAATGTCTGATTGGTCAACGTCACCGTAGCCTCGATCAAAGAGACAGGATTGCATCAGGGATTGCGCCGAGCCATGTGCGGCAGCGGCTACGAGGCGGCACGTGTCGACTGTTGAACCGATCATGTGACTTGCTCGTCAGTCGTCAGAGACCACGTGCGCTGTTCGCACCGGTTCGTCTCAGAGACCACTCAGATCGCAAGATATTTCTTTCAATCGGGAAGATTTTTTTTTAATCTATCTGACCTTTTCCAGTAATATCAGGACAAATTGACGATTCTCATTTTTCCTATTTTTAATTTTTAGATAAAAATTTAATAAGATTATGTCTTACCATATTCAGACGGCTAATACTACCGAAAATAAATTTTAAAAGATAATTTTTGTTAGAGCTCACTCAACTTTGTTAGCTGTTATGAGATGATTACTTAACTTTAATTTCTCAACAATTACTAAATTTGTATTTGTCTTAATTAAATTACTCTGTTAATATTTTTATTTAAATTACTAATGAAATTTCACATACACGTCTAACTCATCATTTTTTATAATTAAAAATCTCTAAGATAATACACCTTTTCTCTCTTCCTTTTTCTTTCTCTTCCTCTGTGATATTTCTTTTTTACTCATTTTCTCTTACTATTCAGATTTTTCTTTCCTTATCCCACATTGCTGGTATAGAAAAACAGTAACATCAGTTGCAAAAACATAAAAGCACTAGCTACTTAAATGAAAGACAAATTCCTACTTTAAGAAAAACAAACTCCTTACTTTACCTACCTCCTCCCTGTCTTGCGAAAACACAAAAAAAAAATGAGGGGGTCCCTTGTAATTTTTCATCTCTTTTTCTGACATCTTCGTATTCTTACCAGTAAACTCAAATAGTGAAATAGATCTCCTCTTTCTCAGCAGAAACCTGATTCTATACCAACAGTCAATCGTCAACTAAAGCAACTAAAAAGCTACAGCTTGCAACTACCCAGTACCCACCTTCTTTGTATTCAAACCATGAAAAAGTTAAGGTGCTAACCAGTAGACATAAAATTGTGCCTGTTCTGCCACTGTAAGGTTGAACCCCCAAAGTTTTTTTTATTGAAAGAAAGACATACCAGTAACCTGATACATGTTTGTTGTTGTTGTTTTTTTTTTTTAATATATATATATTGACGCTACCAATCAATTGCATTAAAATATAAAACAACCATTGCATCAGATACAACATTAATTTTACTTTTAAGCCGTAGGCATACTTGATATTAATAAAAAAAAATACAACATAGTCTTAGAGATTTTTCTTAAACTTTAAAAATGCGTGGTGTTATTTGATGTCACCAAAAAATAGTGTCATCCGATCCCTTCTCGACAGCACCCTACTTCAATAGATTTTGTGGCACATTTGATCAATATTTAAGAAAATTTTAAGAAAATGAAAGTTTGTATCTGATTTTAACTTCCTAAAAAGTAAAAAACTGTTGTTTTCTCGTACAGACATCACTCACCAAGCAAAAAATCAAATAAAAGAAAAGTAAAAAGGAAAATAAGTTCATGCACATGGAAAGGACATGGATAGAACAAGTGGACTATATATTATTATTCTTTTGTAAGTATAAAATTGGATGTCGCCATCTCATGTTCAAAAAACAAAGGAGAATTAACCGAAAGAAAGAGATACGGACCGCTATGCTATGTATTTGTTAAATACTTGGGTTGGGTGCGTGCCATTTGGCGGGAAAAGGAGAGCGTTTGCAGCCCATTTTGCATATTCTTCCTTTTATTATTTTCTCTTTACATTTTATTAAATGGTCAATTAAAATTTGCACAAATGAAATTCGTTTTTGTACGATAAATTTCCAAAGAAAAAAAAACGTTGATGGGCATGAATCCGATCAAGCGAATTCTTTCTCAACACTCGAATTTATTAATCTTATTTCTTTTACTTTTTGTTTGCTATGGTTAACTCACAGCAGAAAGGTAATTGATCTATTTTCAAAGTTACTATGAATCGGTATCTCTATTTTTCAAGTTCAAACATTTAATCTAAATTATTTAATATGGTTTATATTATCTGAAAATGTACTTGTAAATCAAACTATACATTTTTTATATATTTGTCTAAATAGGAAATCACTTGATCTATAAATTTCAAACCATTCAAAAGTAGAGATTTTCTACTTATCTACACAAATAGTAAAATAATTCTAAAATTATATAAAATTTAGCATGCAAATATTTTTCAACCGAAATTCATGTTGAATAGTTAAGATTAACTTTTTGAACTTTGTAACCAAAAATATAGATTTATTATTATTTAAAAAAAAAAAAAGATTATCAACAGTCCATATCTATATTATCATGTTTGGAAAAAGTGCTGATTCAAACTTCAAAGTACGGACCAATTCTCACACAGGATTTTTTATTTATTTAGAATTACGGTAAAATAATTCATTCAAACAAGCATTCTAAGACCTGATTTTGCTGCAACTAGCCTCCACCGATCCCTAGGATCGGTGGAGCAAATCAAAACTACACCGGTCCTAGGGACCGGTGTAGCTAACTTTTCGTCAGTGCAATGACTCGGCCACAGAAGATCCCAGAAAGCCCTACAAAGAAGATATCTCGAGAAATAGTTTTAAAAGAAGGTGGAGCTTTGTTCTCAAAAACACACCCGCGGACTCGCCCATTTCTCCTTCTTCTCCCCCGTCCGAGCCTTCTTGTGCAACGGTGAGTTCTTTTTTCTTTTTTTTTGTTTATTCTTTCAATATACTCAACCATTTTTCTATCCAATTGTTTCAAAATGTTCAGATTATCGAAGAGAATTAGAAACTCTTCAGATCTACGATTTTGATAAGGTAAAAATTCTTCTTTTTTTAATTTTTTTTTTATTTTAGCTGAATTAAAATAAATAACTAATTTAATTTAGTTTGTTTAGTATTTTTAGATTTTTTTTGTGAAATGTAGTGTGAAATTAGTATTTGGTGTAATTTAGTGTTAATTTGGAGTATATTTAGTGTTAATTTTAATTTAGTGTAATTTAGTGCTAATGCAGTATTAATTTAGCATTTATTTGATTTTAATTTAGTGTAATGTAGTGTTAATTTATAGTTCATTTGATGTTAATTTAGTGTAATTTAGTATTTATGCAGAATAAATTTGTGTAATTAAGTATTTATGTAGTATAATGTAACTTTTTAGTAATATGTATTATAATTTGTATAAAATTAGATAAATGTGTGATGACTCTCATGATGTTTAAAATTAGATAAAATTATAAATGTGTAAAATTAGTAATATTCATGAAGTTTAAAATTAGATAAAATTATAATGTATAAAATTAGTAATATTCATGAAGTTTAAAATTAAAATCAAAATTAGATGATATGTTGTTTACATAAATTTTGATTATTGTAGCCATATGCTTGAAAAAAATGTTTGTTTATATAATTATGTGTGATGACTCTCATTAGTTGC